>JAPXFQ010002799.1:600000-1200000 GCA_028564705.1 Apricaphanius iberus | reverse complement strand
TTCGTACAATCAAACCCAGAGCTCGAAACAATACTGTAGACTTTCTTTACCAGAACACACAGGCTAACTTCAACTGGATACCACAAAGCAAACCAGAATTCCCTTTAACCATATAAAACTATATCCCAACATATTTTGCATGTTATGCATTTAAATACATAGATGAACAAGATCAGAAATAGATTGTAAAGTACAGTACCACTTGTGCTAATGCTAAATTTATGCTATTCATTGAATAAGCAAATACACAGTTTAACTCTTCAACTTGAAAAAGTGTTTTATATGTGCAGCATCTATGTGCAATCTGAATTAAGGGTTAACAGTGAATCTCCAACCTTCAAAATTGCATTTCCAACTTCGGAAATTGATTTATTTTAATGTATCAACTTGAAACTTTAAAGTTCAAATTGGCAAGTACAAATTACACTTAGCATTATAAAATCAGATCAAACTAAACTAAACTGAACATTAATCAGAGCACAGTTTTAAGATCTGTGGGGAATTGAAAAATGGGAGATTTAAATGTTTCCTCTTGACAAAGACACATTGCTTAAGCTTAAAAAAATTAAGAAGAAAAAAAAAGATAATGCATGAATTTAAAATGTTTTACAAAGCTATGTGCGCATTTAAATGTAGTCTCTTTTCCACTTGCCTCACAAATGCTGTAAAACACCAGTAACATTCCTAACCTCGTTAAGAGTGCAAGAGTCTACATAGTATTTGAGTACGTGTTTACACATTTGTAAGTCGGACAGAATGGCTTGTTTAACATTGCAGACCAAGGCCTATAAAAGGAGCTTCAAATTGCAGCTTTTTTTTGTTTAAACTCTGCAGGGGATTGAGGTGGAGTAGGGGTAGGGGGGCAGGGTGGTGGCAACGTGAGTTCAGCACCTGTGCTAACATGTCCGAGAAACTCTGATGAGCAGAATAATGTGACCTCGACTGGGTGCACGTAGATATATATTTTGTTCTTGCAAACACCCCCACCCCCGTATGCATTTCCCCTCATGCTGAGCCAACTTTCCATGCCATGCAATGCAAACACAAACATCGTCACAGCGAGTCAAAGTCAGAGATTTATGTGATTTAGTATCAGGTCTGTTTCACAACATCACTGCCAGCATCCCAACTAGCAGATCATTTCACACTCACACAGACACTTTGGGGAATTTAAATGGCAATTATTTCAGCATCGGATTTAACCAGCATATGGCTCCCAGGCACATTTAAATGCCGTATCTTACCCACGCAAGATGATGCAAGTTTGTTGGGACATTAAGTATACACAATGAATTTAGGATGCAAAATAAAGTGGAACATCTGCAAAAAGTGTCTTCACTTCTATCTGTAGCTGATGAGGTTATTATAAAACAGTCAGAAGATATAGTAAAACTTACCCTCAACAGCAACAGGGGAGAGACCCACCATTCTGCAATATTAAGAAGGAAGCAAACCAGCTCCCTCAAACACAAAATAGGTGCAAGGAAAAAAAATGTATTCCACCATCAAAAGTTTCCCAGTCTTGCTCAGTCCTGTGAAGCCTTTGTATTGGAGGTTAGCTACAGTCAGCTGAATTCACACTCCCTTTACCTCTCCCTTCCTCCATCTGATCTGTTATCTTCCCTCCACCTCCCTCTGTATACCCTCCTCTTTTTCCTGTTGGGGGGTAGGGAGATGGTGGTGCAGTGTGTCTGTGTGTGTGTGTGTGTGTGCATTGTGTGTGTCGGTAAGTGTGTTGGACTGCCCTCCACTGTAATCCTGGGGATTGTATAGCACCTGGGAAAGGCTTGCTGTGTAAACACACATGCCGACTAATAGCTAACCAAAATTCGTCCACCCACACAAACCAAATGGCAACGAGCAACAACGTAAAAGAAAGTGCCAACAAAAATCATGGTTACTACCACTTTAAAATAACTTCAAGACCACTAAAAGTGACTGGAAATGTTGATTTTGATGGTACGACAAAACAAAATGTATGTAGCATTGCTTTAAGAAATGTGAGTTTAAACATGACAGGGTTTAGCTGTTCCTGTAGAGTGGAGGCAGAGGTGATTGGAAATCCTTGAGAGTTCCACGTTGATAACTTGTTACCCTGAGGCAAATTCAAGTGCCCCGAACATGACGCAGCATGCTCCCCTCAATCACTCGCTCAGCCACTAAAGCTACACAAACAACTCTCAAGCCTACACAGCGTAACACACAACCATATTAACCACACGCACACAAAAAAAATGTTTAACATAGTTAAATTTGTCACTTCGAAATTAGGTTTTTACTGTCAAATGCCTGATGTACCGAAGGTTTCAAAAATAAGCAGAGATATAAGACATGGACTGGATCCCCCTGATGTTTTAGGTTTAGTATAAGTATTCTTGATCCTTTTTAATAAGTTTTATTAAAACTATACAACACGGGAAATTGGATAATTAACTCTTTAAGAGTTATAAAGGAAGAGAAATAGCACAGTGATAAAAATCGTTTCAAAAGCACTGAAAAGGCCCCAGGGTCTTACCTATTTCAATTGTGCTTGTATCATAATTTTTTCGGCATTTTGGAAACAGAAACAATGATCAGCTGAAAGAAAAGCCATGAATACCTTATTGTGATCTGACCACACATCTTTGATTGGTACACTTAAAGAAATGACTGAATTACATACTGTATGAAAAAAAAATACATGTAATGTTGTAAAACCTTCAAGCAAAGGAGTGCTGTGGTTTAAGTTACACGATCACCCAGAGCAGTCATATAAAACATGATTGACAGTGTTTGCAAGAAGACAAAGTGTGGGGTGTCTGTCTATCTTTCTGCGTGTCTGTGTGCTTTCTGCACTTTTCTCCTCTATTCTAGAGAATAGACAGAATCAACAGAATCTAATAATCAATTAAAGCATTGGTGGTTATGTTTGTACTTTGTACAGTTTTACAATCATCATATGTTTGCTGCTGATCTGATGGGACATAGGGAAACAAGCACATTAGTGAAGCCCAATAAAGCTGAACTATAACCTGAAAATAATTGTTGATTATGTCAGAGAGCTGACATGAGTAACCTGTCTTAGGCTACAGCTTTAATATGTTTTATTTTGCCTGGATGCTTTGTTATAATCGGTTTCTAATGTGTAGAGACACATGTTGGTTTAAGCAATCGTGGAACAGCGGAAATAACTTGATCTCAATATCTATTTGGCTTACTCGGTTTTTTGCCTGGCCCACCTAAAAAGCAATTTCTGGATATTCCACTGCGTTCTAGGCCCAGCTCGTTGTAGCTCATCACTAGCTGTGGATATAAGGAGCTGATTGTCAGATCTTCAGAGCTCGAGTGTCAAACCATCTTGGTAACCATACATCCTCCGTGTAATTCCTAAGCTTCTTGTGTGCAGATTCTCCTGGCTTTAACTGTTCATCTTCTCCAATGACAACCCTGTTTAACTTGTCTGTGCTCCTTCCAACGTTCACCTCATTGCAACTTTCTCGTGATCAGTTCTCCAGCTTCTCAGTAAGCCTTCGTTCACCTTCCAAGTCTGACTGCCTATGAGCTCCTAGTTCTCCTGTCATCTATGCTCCATCTCCATGCTCTGCCTGCCCACCGTGTCTCCGTGTCTGGTCATTGCTCTCAGTTCACATCATCTTGCGATCTCCTGAATCTCAGCGGGAAGCTCCCACTCACATCCCAGACACTCATCTGCCAAGTGAGTCCCTACCTCAGTACTTTCAAACTGTTAAACCAGCTCCAAGCTCTGGTTTCACCTTTGGCCCCTAATATATCAAGTGTTCATAGAAAATGTCCTATATTTTATCCTAAGAATTAAATTAAGAATGTTTGTACGAACAGCCAAAAGGCGGATTTATCAAATATGCTGTGCCAACTCGTACGCAAGTTTCTCCACATAATGCATTGCTAAATCCCACATGTGCATATCTAGGTGTTCATTCCCGTTCAGTTATTTGAATACAGAAATGCCCTCAATTTACCATATTTGGGAACACCACAATTTCTGAAATATGCTTTACATTTTTGCCTACTTCCCACAAATAACACCCAAGCGAGCGAAAAAGGGAATTGAGGTGCAACAAAAGTTGGAGGGGAAAAAGTAACACTGAACAAACTTTTTGAAAATTGTCATAGTTAACACAATTCATTTTAACACAGATCATTTTAACCCTTCTATATCACCGGTTCTTTTGCTTCACGGCCCCCTCCCCCGTCCTCCAGAATTATATATTTATATAGTTTATATATATTTATATAGTTTATATAGTTATATTCTTGCTGCACACTTAAAATAATGTGGCAAAGATTAATTTCCTTTGCTGTTATAATCACATCTTTTAAACTGACGCACTTGTTGTGAAAAGTAAAACAAAAAGCACACAAACAGCACAGACCTGTCTGAAGCACCATCCCCCCAGACTGTGATTCACAGGATCTCCATGCATGATCAGCCTCAAACTTTAAGTGGTTATTTCTTGGCAAATTTCTAACATTTTCTGAAAGTTTAATCCAAATACTTTCACAGCTTTTCTGAAGCTATTTTGCTAAAAGACAGAGACCCCAAATGAGCTCCTTGGTGAAGGTGATAAACTGGTGAGATATATATTTAGTTAAAGTAAAAATGTTTCAGTTTTGCCAAGCCCTTGGTTAAAATAGATGTGTGTAGACACACTCTGAGCTGTTGTTATATTTAACAAAATTCTAAGCACAGGTAGGCTACAAAATGGTAAGTACCACACAATGCGTAAAATGGTTTCTCGACACGAAATGCACAAAAATCTGTGCATAAGTACAGTTCATAAATGAGAGGCCTGGACTTTCTTCCTGCAGTATCTCTCACCTCATTTTTCCCGTGCAATGCTGCCGCATACTTCATCATTACATCGTCATTATTTTCAATAAATCTTATGTTTACAACTGGTCTACCAAGAGATGTTCTGCATTTTGTTCAGGAGACTCAATACAAACATGACTTAGGGTCTTTTAGGTTCAACAGATCTGTCAAAATACTGGTGTCACACCTTATTTTTCTTCTGTGCCTGTCAACTGTCCAAATACCAATATTTAAACCTACATATACATATAGCTTTCTTGAAAACAGGTCTACTTGCCTTGGTCTTTTTGTAGATACACTGTTAAAAGACTAAACAGATGCGAACAACATAAAAAATGAAAAAGAGAAATGTAATCAGGTTTTGGCTGTGGATCAGGTTTTTTTGGAGCAATTTGGGAGTTGCACATTTTGAGTGACACAGGACTTTTTCCAAAAGATCTAACTGTACAAAAGCCAGAAGTTCCCAGAGGCATATACTGTTTCTCAACTTTTTAAGTCTACCCTTGCTGTGATAAATCCAACAGGCACACCCTGCAATGCTTGGTCATGGCCTGACAAACCACTGCTTGCGGTGACTAAATGTGAACTCTGAACTCGCAAGTGAAACTGTGACCCCACTTTGGCCAACAGGACAGCAGGAGAACTCTAATCAACACTCAGCTGTAAAATTCACTCCATTTTATCTCTCATCACAAGAAGTTTGAAGTGATTTCCATTGTTTCACTACATTTAAGATTAAAGCTGTATAGTGCATAAATCTGATACACTGCAAGTATTCTAAAAAAACATAAAAGCAGAACTATAGGCTTGTTAAAGCAAAGTGCTGTGGGAACCTTTGAGACAGTATTGTCTGAGATAAACACGAGGTAAGTAGTTTTGTAAAAAAAAAAAAAAATAATAATAAAGAACGGAAAAAAACTACATTGTCTCTACCATTCCTATTGTCTTTGGAAAAGTTGCATACACAGATGGTTCCAAACCTGATATCGCATGAAAGAACTCAACAGGTTGACGATCTTGAGGTGCCCAGAAACAAATGTTTGGGAGTCTCTTTGTTAGCTGAAGAGCATTACTCTGCTATTTTCTTTGGTCAAGAGCAAGCATAAAGTTGTCTACCAGCATCCAATTGGGGTATGGCCAACGCCTTTCAAAAGTATCAAGACCCCTCAAATTTTTTTTATTTCCTTTTCTCACTAAACTGCCAGAACCTATTACGATCCTTTGTGAAACACTGACATAGATTACTGCAAAACAGAGAAGTTTCAGGGTAATTATTAGAATTTCTTTCACAAATCATAATTGGAAGCTTGTGATATGAATATGTACCGAATCCACAAATTTAAGGCAGAATCAACTTTCACCAGTGTTTTGAAGTGTTTTAGCCCAACATCTTTTCTTTAAAAAAAAGCACAAGCTCAGTCTGATTAGACTGAATGTCAATGCAACCATCAATTTTAAAGGTTTGCCAACGTACTCTATTAGTTTTAGCTCCATCTCTATGTTTGGATCATTGTCCTGCTGAAAGATAAGCTTTTGTTCCAGTCTTCACAAGTTTTACTTCAGGACTTCATTTCGCTTCCCAAAATGTGACTACCATGTTTCCTCTTAATCACCTTTGCTCTATGATGATAAAATGCCATCCTAGTGTACTCCTTATATTCCAGGCATTTCCCAAGGGTGACGTTTCTCCTCTCCTCTGCCTGCTGTCAACATGTCTGGGCATTTACAGAGCTGATAACTCCAGAGCTCACAACAAGTAAACAGAGACAGAGCTGCTTGATTCAAAAGATAACTCTTATCAATCTAATGACTGCAACTATGACTCTACAGTCATTTGCTGGCAATTTACGTCATACCATGAAGTAGATCTATATAAATGAAGTTTTCAATAAAAATTTAGTGATACATATGTATATATATACACATACACACACACACACAATTTGTTACTCAAGCATTAATGTGAAGGGTTTCTAATCCAAAGCATGTTTTTTTTTTCTTAACCAAGTTAAGTCTATCTCTAGACTAGCAGTAAATGAAATTGAATGAAAACATTGATTATTATGTGTGAAGGGAAAACTAAACAAAACAATCTAACACAGAAAGAAAACCCTACATTCCGAGGGTGATCTCAAATTCCAATCCCCTGCTTATGCGATAATCTGTTCCTTTCATTTCCAGTGTTGTGCAAGTTCAGTTGCAAATTTCTGTTCGTGCTGTCGAAAGCTGAATTAAATCATACAAATATTTCAACACTGAGAAATTATCAAACACAATCATACCCCCGGAATGAACTATTTCCCACTCTGACATGTCTTCCAAAACTGGCTGATAATTACTAGCTTGTAACATCTTGTGGGAATGAGCACATTCATTTCTGCATTGCATAATAACCCCCTTATCTTTTTTTTTTTTTTTTACATATGTTTTTTCTTGCTTCCTGTATTTTTATGCTGTCACTTAAAATGTTGAAATTCCAAATGAAAGAAAAAAACTGAGAAATACATCACAAAAGAAAATCAATTGAAATATGTTCCTTATTATGGTCACTATAAAAGTAATGTGAGATTAATGCTCTACTTTAAGTATTTCATAAAGCAAAAAAACACCTGGGGTATTAGTAAAAAAGTTTCAAAATGTGATTACCCCATTTTTAACATGTTCATACACCACACTGCAATAGACAATTTATGCCCTGTGTTTTTATTTTTCTTCACAACTTTCATCATGTATCAGACTTTTTTTTTTCAGGCAGTAGATCTGGTCTGATACCCCTTTTTTCAAATCCAATTGTCCAGATGACATCAATGTTGGCAATGTCACATTCAGAAAGGACTGATTGGAGACTGATTTATCAAGATTCCTGATAATGACTGTAAAATTGTGTGCGGCGCTAAAACTTTGCGCAAGTGGATTGTCTTTAATTTGCGGGTGATTTACTAAGATTTCGTGAGCAATTCTTAACCTGCGCAAGCAGCAATATTCAAATAAGGTGTTTGCGCCCGCTGATGCGAGCTGCACCATGGCTAGAAAGAGGAGGAATAATGTGCATGGATCCATAATGCGTCTTTGGCACACAAATTAGGCTAAAATGCGGTGAATTCTGTTTTTCGTTTGTCAGTAATAAATGTAATTCATTCTGAGTAGATTCTACGCTTTCTGCTGGATACACACATCCTATTGCAGGGTTAGACTGATTAAAATTTTGTTTTTAAAATGCCATATATATTGTCAGTTATCATTGTGGTATAGTATATGATTACTACATTTTATTAATTGGGACTCCAGGAAGGTTAACCACTACGTGAGAAACTAATGAGGATCCACTAGAATCATATGCGCTCATTGCGTCTTCACCAGGTGGAGACGTGATGAGAGCGCAGTGAGTTATGATGTGTCTTTGGGGGAAAAACAGGTAAATATTTACATAACTCTCAGGTTTATGACCATTAGAGTGTTAATTTCTTATAATTTATATTGTGTGTGAATACATTTTTGTGTTTTTCAATAATAAACGTATGTTGAAAGTGGTAGCGCAAAATTAAGACATGTTTTTCAGAAGTGCTAAAAACGGACGCTAAACTAGCCGGCGCATACATTTTTACGCTTAGTAAAACACACTGCGCCTGGAAGGCCTACTTATTTACCTATTCTCCTCCCAATATTTTGCGTCTTCTTACAGAAATGCCCGGATTGCATATTCATCAAGGACAAAAGTACTAAATGGTTTGTGTGCGTCTTGCTGTGGGTTTAACAGGCACTGCCTTCTGCGCCGTATTAATAGATCAGCCAGAGTCTGTTTTTGCGATGCTGTGCGGTTTGCATGGGTTTTAACAAGCGCAAACCATTGATAAATATGGCCCAATATGTGGTATGATATTAAAATTCAAGAGCCGTTCACTCACATGTTAGATGCAAATATCTGTGACCAATACGATACCGATACTTGGATCTGATTTTAAGTACTGGTTCATGGTATCCTTTATCCAACCACTATGAGGATATTAGAACGGTATCAGCTTCAATACCAGTACCTAAAAAAGCAATAAAAAATGTAACGAATATATAATCTTGGATAATATTAAATTTAAAAAAACGAAAACATGTAACGAAGTCACAAAAGACCAAATTAATTTGACCTTTTGCCTTAAAGTATAATTTATATTGAATATGACTGTATGATTGCATCTGATTATCGTTATATTGTTGGATATCATCAGATGGCTCTGGGATGATTTGAACTGTATTTGTACTGCAAGATGCACATTACGTCAAATCCAAGTGTCCAGATGACATCAGTGTTTGCAACGGAAAGTTGCAATCACAAAGGACTGATTGGACACAAAATGTGGTATGATATTACATTTCAAAATGCTGACATTTCTGTTCACTTACATTTTTGAAGCAAATATCTGAGTGGTTGGATGTACTTCAGCTGCCCTCAGTGCTCACACCAGAGGTATAATTGTGGAGACTGTGATGGTATTAATGAAAAAGATAGATGATGATATTTTCCATCGCTAAATTCAGCAATGGTACCTCAAGTTCATTCTACCCTAATTTATGACAACAATGATTTCTAAGAAACTGATTATGAACAACAAAAGTTTGATTTTTTTTTATTCTCTCAGCTGACATTTGTTGTAGACTGGTGCCAAATAAATATTCCATATTGCATTAACGAAAATGAATTTCTTTTAATCGAACATTATAATCTTAATATAATATTATTCAATAACTACAGTCTTTGCATGTTGTATTTACAACTGCTTTCAGTTACCCTTTCATAAAACCTATTGAGGTCAGAATCAGTGAAGCATTTATTAGTCTGTTATTTTGGGAAAATGGCCTAAGTTTTAACTGAATGAATGTTGATAGAGATAAATTCCTTGATTTAGGCCTTTAAAAGAAGCTTAAAATCTTCAGAAAAAATATATGTGGACACATATTGGAAAACAATACTGTGACAAAAAGGAACAACAAAAAACCTCACAATGTATATTTGTCCAATATAAGGAAGTAAAGAAAATCACCCGACAGAGCTATAATGTTAAGCCCATTGTTGCTCTGATTTCTTCTGAAGATCCTTTAAAAAATGACTTGCAGTCTGTTTTCTGCCAAGAAAATGATTTTCCTCTCCCACATAAGCAAACCTTATAGGGTTGCCTCATGTGCCCCCTAAAGAGATGCACTTCCTACTTCTGCAAATGACATCACCTATCACCCCCGGCCGTCTGTTTCCTCTTCCTGTCGGCTGACCCATTGCCACTTTTACTTTACTGTCTCGAGTGACCCCATTCTCATTGCGCAGCTTAGATCTTGACATTAGATAGCATTGACTGAGTTTTGCTTATAGCTGTATTTCAAAGAAAGGACATTGTAATGGAGCTCTGTTTTCACTGAGCAAATAAAGGTTGACCCCTCGAGGGTGAAAGCTGCTTTCTCATTCTTTGGCAGTTATGTTCATCATTTGGCCAGGAATCTTAGACAAACATGTTAGGATCAACATACTACTCCAAATGCAGACTACAAATATGGAGCATTGACAGAAAAGACCATGTGGAAAAGCTTATTCTGTCTGGAGGAGCTATAGAGGAAAAAAAACAAGCTTTTCTCCCTGCTGTTTTTATTGAACTCAAAAAGATGCTTCAGGATATTATAAAATACAGCAAAGACCCCATACAAGTGAACAAACACACAAAATGCTGTCATGTTGGAAGACGCCCAAGAATTTAGTTACTCCAGTCTGGATGTTTTTGGGGTTTGTTTTGCAAACAAGCAGCCATATGCTTTACACAAACCGACAAAATGACAATTCAGCAGATTTCTTATTTCAAAATACCTTTGCATTTATCAAGATCTTGCATGCAAAAGCCTGCATTCCGATGCACAATTACCTGCTACCCTTATCGTCATTTGAATCTTTTTGAGCTAGAAAGAGGGTTAGACTGAGATCTTTTTGGGTTAATGCACTTCTCTCAGTTGCCAATTGAAAAACTCCAAACTCATCCCAGAGACAAAAGTACCTTCAAAAAGTTTTCTCACAGCAACGTCTGTGGTGATGATGTGGAAGAGTCATGCGCGAGGGCACTGACCTACTTAACCATTAACTTTATTCCGAAGGACAGCCATTAGACACAGAAGCTTTTGATGTTGAGTTACACAAACTCGCAAGTACACACACACAAACACACGCACACAGTGGTAGCAATGACCAGCGTGAATAAAAATCTTACTGTATTTACGCTTATTCTTAGCTAGCAGTTTCAGGTGGTATTTTGTGTCGCCTCTTCTGGTCCCTGGAAAACATTTGATTATGGTCGATGGTGTCTCTAAAGCCAGGTTTAGGACTATGGAACTGCCAATTGCCAGAGTCTGTTCCTCAGTGTGTGCGTCACTGAGTGGGGAAAATCTGTCAGAAACGCGGACAGGTTGGTGGTTCCCTTTGGACAGAGAACTATGCTTTCTACGTACCGTCACCCAGCCGGCCTGAGATCCCAGCTGTGATGGTTCTGTTGGTTCCATGCTGGCTAACGGGCCTCGGCTATTTACTGTATTCTCAACAGCGCGGAGCCGGGCCTCTAACTCTGGAACCGTCGCCTCCAAAGCTACGAAAATGCTACATTTAATACACTTACCATTATCACTAAAGGAGGCGGGAGAGTGACTAAAGATCTGACACAGAACAGGAGAGAGGAGCCGCAGAGGGGGAATGAGAGATGGAAGCCATAGCTGCTACGAAGCTGAGCTAAGGAACTAGCGAGATCCCAGCACACCGAGAAAAACCGCTTGAAACACAAATGGTTCCCAAAACGTAAAGTACACCAACTGGAAATAAGTGTAGTTGTGTGCTTGTGTGTTAAAAATAACTTAGAAAGACCTCAACACAGAGAAAAACAGATCAATCGAAGATAATCGATGCCACCTTTCGTCACGGAGGCGAAAGCACTTCATTCAACAATTCGATATTCAGAGTGATATGTAAACTGGGACTCGTCTCTCAACAGGGGGCAAGCCCTTTGTTGGATTACTCCCTAAAGCTCGATTTACAGTAGATGTGCATCTAAACTTGCTGAGAGACAGCCACAGAGCTTATCTCAGAGGCCTTGGTTACAGGTCAGATAAGTAAAGGATTACTGATTACTATTTCTCCTTTTACAAATATTAATTTGAAGGTTATAGATTAGATTAGCAACCATTTTGTTAAATACGTGATATAAATCTGATAGAATGCTTCGAAAACAAGAAACAAAGTTACGTAAAACACTGAATTAAAGTGAATACCTGTATGTAGACTTCAAGTTATTTAGAAAAATATCAATCTAATGTAAATGTTATTTCCTTTCTATGATAGAAAGCTAGAAACTTCAGACACCTTCTTGTTAAAATGCTGACAAAAACCTTTAAATCCTGTATCTCAGGTGTGCAGTTTTCTCCTAGTAAATGTGAGATATATTGCTGAAGTTATAGATTAACATTAGCATGCTTACTCTGTTTCTAATAAAAGCCATATGATATTTTGACTGAAGACATATTTCAGTGACAGTGGGTAATTGTGTGTGAAATAAAATAAAGCAAATCATAAAAAAATGCTCTCATTTCAAAAACGTATATCTAAATATTGTGAAATTTAATGTCTGCACTATAACATACCTGGAAATAAAAAATATATATTTGTAACATCACTAAGATAATGTCCACAGCTATTTGTACAGTTTTGCCATTCATTGCACTCAGACACTAGTAAAACAACGGATGTCAGAACCTGAGATTTGTGAGAGTCTGACACCAATAATTGAAAAGATTGAAAAGCTGAAAAAAAGGGAATGCAAAGAGTCTAGAAAGTTTAGAAATGTAAGTGAATATTTAAGCACAGCATGACATCTATTCACATGGTGAAATCACACCTTATTTCTGCCATTGTTGACCTCATGAATAGATGTTATACAGCTACAGTCACTAGAATGAGGAGACAAAGACTAGTTATGGGGGGGGTCAGTCAGTTTGTGGATATCTGTCACTAGTTTGCTGCCTTGTAAATGCTTCTTGACAAATGGTTCTGTAGGAAACAACAAGAATCATGTATAAGCTTGTTCTTGTGTGAAGGCTTCTGCACAGCTGAATGACCCAAAGAGGAAATGTTTACTGTATTGCAAATGTTTTATAAACTTCAAAAACTCAATGGAAGAAGATGAAGCCAAAAAGGCCAGTTATGAAAATGGCCTCCTTTACAATTATTCTTTTGGCATCTTTCATTTTTATTTGCAGCAGCAGAGAAAAACTCCTGCAAGCTTAGCATGTGTTTTTTTCCACCAGAAAGTGCACTGTGGATATGTTGCAAATGTTCAACAGGACCAACAAATAAGCCTAGTTTTGTTTGAACAATGCATTCAGACCTAGACTTGGGTGGTACGTTTTGACAGTAAAACACTAAAATTCACTGCAGTTCTGCAGGTTAAATGAGATCTGCTTGTACTTCCAGTGTATTTTGCGTTTTCAAGGAACTGTCGAAAACTTTACTCCTTGTCTAACATGAAATCTAAAAAAAAAAAAATCTGAAATGACAGAAATCAAAAGTCAAATACTGGTCATGTCTGTCTTTTGGTTACTATAGCAAGCCACTAGTAAACCATCCAAGGAAATTCCCTCTTTCCTCTCAACATTGAGAAAAAGAAGAAAGAAAAGACAGATGATTCAAAGAAGCCTGATTGCAAAATAGTCACACTGAACAGGTGGTGATAATTGCATCTGGGCATTTTCTCGATATGGCAGAAAGTCAAAGGTCACAAAGGCGATCAATATGAGGCGATGTCTGTCGGTTACTCCCTTAGCCTTGGCCTCATTTTTCCTCTCTGATTTATTCAAGTCTGGGATGGCATAGGGGGCTTGAGTCAGCCCGCTGCCAGACAAAGGCCCAACAGAGGAGTCAGTATAATTCAGATCCCATATCTGCCCTGGGTGCTATGACATCACCACAATGCTATGTGTCCAAGACAGAAAAGTCTTCACATACTGAGAAAGATGCATTTTTTGCAAGTGGAAGCCTAGCTTCACTGATGTTGAGCAGACAAGGGTAAAACACATGGAACAGACACACACATCAACATTCACACAGAAAATCTGCCAACATTTGAGAAAAAGGCAGCTTTGTCTTTTTTTGGATTTGCATGGTTTGTGCACAATCTTCAATTTCTAGCTTAAATGCGGGACAGACGATCCATTTTCTAAACCTTTAAATATATCCATTATCTTAGAGGTAACTAGTCATTGTGAGAAGTTAGGAACATTTATTTACTCTAGAAAAATGTCGAAAACCAGACTACAAGGTGTTCTTCCTCAGGTTATTATGACTTTATTAACTAAAATGGCACGAGGCTTGCTTATGCATAGCAAACATGTTTAAACTTCAAAATGAATCATTTCATAGGGTTAAGTGAATTTTTAAAACTGTTGTTCCCAGTGTTCAGTTAATGGCTTGATAAGTGAATTGTACTTCATTATGATAATTCAAATTAAGTGAAAAGTCTGCAATGTCTTATAAGGTAAGAGAAAATTACAACTCAGTGACAGTAGCTAAGTAATATGTTACTTAAAACAACTAGCTATAGTATTTCCTATAGGAAATAAGTCACTCAAAGAGTTACCATGCTATTTGATGTGTACTGCTTCACTTTTGAAATGTTAATCGTAAAAAGTTTCCAACAGTGACAGTTTCCAACCGTTAAACCTGCAGGCATACCTGGAATGGTAAGAGGAGAAACTTGAAATAATTATGTTACATCGTATATTTAAAAGGGGGGAAAAAAAAGTTTTTGCCGTCATCTCAGCATTTATGGTTCACGATTAAAAAAACTAAAAGCAAGTATTAAGAATTTTATTGAATACCTAAGGAAAACAATAGGTAGGGGTTTTTTTTTTTTTTTTACAATAAACCTTTATTATACTGAAACAAATAATCTGTCTTTTAAAAACTCAAGAAATTCAAGAGGATAAAGTAATTCAGAATATCTGAGTGTTTATGCATGGTAGAACTTATATACTTTCCATATAAACATTTAACAGGAACAAATAAAACTTTCAGAGATCTTCCAGCCTACTGCTTACAAGGATGCTTATAAGAATTGTCTTGGTTGAAAATATGAAACCTGGTCAAAGAGCACATAAGATTAAAAAAGCTATAATTGAAAAGATGTCTAATTTTTTTGGGTGCTTTCCCCCAGAATTTTTTATGCCATCTGCTTCTTTTTCTTCCTACAGAGAGCCCATGGGATTTACTTCACACACCAATGCATCACCATGAATCTTACTAAATTGAAGCTGGTGTCAAGAAACATATATGAACCCCCAACTGATAACAGGTTAGGCAGGTTCTATTCTGCCAAGTCTCTCCAATAAATCTGAGCATTTCCAGTATTGTTTGTACAACTGTGCACGCACACCCCGGGCAGAGTCACCTCACCCTCTACAACAGAACACATTGAAAGTTTCAAATATACTCTGTAGTGGTGCTGTGTGCAGCAGTATATCACCATAGAAACTCTATGTAAACAGCCATGCAGACAATGACCACTGCCTTTTACGCAATGCACATGTGAACTCCCACATCGCACTACATCACAGACATGCCCTGCACACATCCCAGCTGCATGAATTATAGTGATCTCCTACTCTTGCTGAGGAGGGGAATTCCACTTTGTTTAGGACTTCTCTGCAATAATCCTTGATATACAGTTTAAGCATGATAGGGCATGCATGTATAGAAAGCTAAATGTGTTATTTTACTCTCCCATCTTTTCACGGAAGAGTTTAAACAGCTTTTCATGTTACAGACCTGTTGATAATGTCCGATAAAACTAAGAAATCAGAGAACTACATAAACTATGTATTACATGGGAGTCAAATTCCATTCTGTAGACAATGAGGCTGACTTACTGTAGACAGTGTTAAAGTTAGTCAAATAAAAAAAAAATATTTTAATTAAATTGCTTTTAATGAAGCCAGAAAAGCCAGTACTGATATGTAGGCATTTATTTATTTTGTTCGGTTACCATTAATAGTTTCTGCTCTCCTTTTGTTAAAGTTTTTGAAACAGAAAGGTCATCCAGAAGAAACGGTTGCTACCAAAATGTACCCAGGGATGTTATTTTTGTTGTTGTGAAAGCTCTTTGGCTCATATGAAGCAAAATGTAAGACTTGGAACTAGGCATTTCTACACTAAAACATTATAATTGTGGTTATTTTAGCACTGAGAGAAATACCTAGTAAAGTGTCAATGTGTACTTTTTAATTAGACTAATGTTTTATTTGACTTATGTTAGATCTACAGCACAGCTTTGCTTGAGAGGAAATACAGGAAACAAAATACATATAGAAGTAAATAAATAAATATATTAATATATAAATAAATAAATAAATGGCTACACTTTGAGGTCACTCGCCTTTAGCAGGATGACGTCAGCAGACTGCATTTAAATGGTGCTCTTTTGCCCTCCTAACTGGAGTAACCAAAGTTGATATTTAGTTTGCTCCAACCATTTCCTTTGTCTTTTGTCTCTCAAAATAAAGACTTGGCTATAGGTTACAAATAAATTAAAAAAAAATCTAGAATATGATTGCAAACTAAAAGGTTCTCTATTCATACATTTGCCAGTGAATATGAGCAGTACTCAAACTACCATGTGAGCAGTGAGGCATGGCTGGAATGGGAATTTCATATGTATGGAGCCGGTTTGTGCTTGGAGTGACAATACATGTATTTTTTACCTACATAATTGCAAATTCTTTGCCTGAAAGTTCCTTCACGTGCTATGAAGCATATAACGTGATAACAGCTACAGCTTACTACATCAGCTGGACAAAATCACAGACAATCCCATTACTGCAGTGCCTCTCCAAGGAGACTGCCTTTCCCCTGCTACACCCATTTGAAATTTTAAAAGCATAGTAAGAGACAACAACAAAAAATAAATCTATTCTGCAGGAAAAATTAAATAGAATACATTGCTTGGGCTTTATTCCTTGTATTGTAGAGTCAAGTCTTAAAAAAACTTTTACTAAAAAGTCCATCAATGATATATTGGAGCAAAGAGAAAAAATGATGTTTGCAGTGACTAAATAGTGACTTCATATATAGACATTTAACGGTTAAAATGTGAAATTTAGAAACACAGTGAGAACAAAGGTTTAAATTGTCCCAGTTATGTTCAATATGGGGAAGGAACTGCAGACTTGACAGCTGTCCAAAATACCATCATTGATACCCTCCAAAAGATTGGTAAACTACAAAAGTTCATAGCTAAGGAGGCTGGCTGGTCACAAAGTGCTGTGTCCAAGCATATCAATGGAAAGTCTAAGGAAACCACTTCATTCAGAAGTATCCGGGAGATGGGCCCCCTCCTTCCTGGGGTGAAACCACCTCTGAGGCTGAACCAACGTAGGAAGCGTCTCAACTGGGCCAAAGAGCAGAAGTACTGGACTGTTGGTCAGTGGTCCAAGGTCCTCTTTTCTGATTAAAGTGTGGCTTTAATTCAGGAACCAAGGTCCAATAATTTGGTGGAAGAAGAGTGAGGAATAGAACCCAAGCTCCTTGAGGTCCAGTGTGAAATATCCACAGTCAATCACGATATGGGGTGCAATGTCTGGTGCGGGTGTTGGTAAACTCTGTTCTCTTAAATCCAAGATCACCACAACAGTCTACCAGAATGTTTTAGAGGACTTCATCATTCTTTCTGCTGAGGATCTGTATGGGAATGCAGATTTCATCTTCCAGCAGGACCTGTTCTCTGCCCATACCACCAGGAGCACCAAAACCTGGTTTGATGCCCATGCCATCATAGTGCTCGACTGCCCAGCCAACTCATCGGACCTAAACCCTTTTGACAATCTATGGGGTGTATCAAGAGGGAAATCAGGGCTCTAGGCCCAAAAACAAAGAAGAGCTGTCAGCAAGCATCAAGAAAATCTGGGCTTCCGTAACTCCTAGGCAATGCCGAATGCTGACTGCCTCAATGCCAGAGCACACTTAGGCAGCTAAGGCAAAGAGATTATCAGTATGTCTGTCACTGTTTCTTTTTTTAAAACATAAAAAGCTTCCACACCAATTTCCACATTTTAGAGGATTACTTTATACTTTTGTAGTCTGCCACTCCAGTCCTTATGGACCAGAGTTCTGCTACTTTTTGATTTGTCTGCTACAAAACAGAAAAGGAATCTACCCCACACACACCTTTGAAGAATGTGTCATTACCGGTGGAAAAAAAGATTAGCAGGGCTGATGTCCTCAAAAGGATAATATTATCTTTAATGGGTGAAAAACATTTCGCTTTAGATAAATCTGGAAGGATATGTGACTTTTTTTCCTCCTTGGATTTGCATGCTTCTGATCAATAATACCTCCATGTACACCTGACACTTTACAGAAGATATTTCACTTCTCTTATTATCGGTAATGTTGACTTTTTTATTATTATTGTAGTGTTTTGTTTGCATAAGATTTTAAATTTCTCCTTTTACCATGGTTCTACAGATAAAATTCAATTATTTGTTATTCCAATATTCACGCAAAGGAAGCAATTTGAAAGCAACGTCTTGGGCAATTTACAAAAAAACACATTTCTGCTGTTTAGAACAAATCAAGTAAAAGTAATCTAGTCATCTCCATAGGCCATCAGGGGACTTAAAGACAAGACAAACAGTGTGAACCCCAGGGACTACAATGCGTAAGGTCGTGTGGGGTTTCCTGAACCACACGTCTCAGCTAGTTAAGTTGCATTCTTGTGCATGTGTGTGTGTACGCGTTGTTGGTTGGTGTCAAGACAGATAGGAACGGCTGATGGAGATTGTACACACCCTGAAGAAGACCTAAATACTTCCTTCCTCAGATACTTTGTCTACACACCAAACACATTAGCAACAATAACATCCCTGTAATCCTTGTGCACTGTTAGAGTTAGAGGATAAAAAAGGGGTAGGTATGAGCAGGACAGGAACAAGTGACAAATGTCACTGCAAGTTTTCCTTTTTTTTTTTGCTTGCATGCTAAAGATACTGTTGAACAAATGCTGGAAATAAGATAAATGAGCACATATGCTGTTTGCCTCACTTCCTTTAAGCTCCAGTCAGTTGAGGAAAAATGTTTATTAGATGGAATATAATCATCTCCACATGTTGACTTGCAGCAAGTCGCTTTACAGCTTCACAAGTATTAAGAAAGATCAGCTGAAGGGCCATAACAAACATAAACAACCCCTTCTAAAACCATAAAACCCCATTTATAAGGAAACCATCAAGGTTGCTCCTTATCAATGCATCATCTAAACCTCAGACAGGGAGGAAGTGGAGGGGTAAATATGTCCCTCCTTAAAAGAAGAAACAAATAACAGTGTTTGAGTACTTCCAGCTATTTCAACACAAAAGCACTGAAAATGTGAAAGAAATTCACACTTAGTGGTGTTCAAAATTGAATGATCCTGAGCAAACCCACCCAGTATTTGCTCTATCTCAACTTCCAGATTAACAACTTGACTCAGGATTATAAGAACATTAATTTCCATTTAACTTTAGACCAAAGCTTGATTTTTTTTTAATTCTAAACTTGAACACATAGTAGCCAATACATTTTCAGATATTCAAGCATTTAATAAAAATGACAAGTTAAAGGAAATTTAAATTAGGCAGTAAAAAACATTGTTGATAAACCGGAGAAGATTCAACATTTTCAATGGGGATTAAACAGGATAAAACAGAAAGGTTTGCATTAGGCAGTAATCTCCCAGGTTCAGTAACTGTAAAGTCAAAATTGTACATACAGGTAAACACATCACAGAAAAGAACTTCCCTTTCTTGTCTTTCCTCTGTTCTGCAGCAGAGTTTAGGATTAGAAAAAAAAAAACAGTCCCAGGTACTTACACGAGGTGTCGTTTGCCTCCATTGCCCAGCTGATGCTCTCCCTGTGAGAACTGTAGAAATGATTGCGGGCCCATAGTATTTTGAGCGTGTGAGGGCGTGTGGAAGGAGAGCAACAGCGGTGACAGATAAACCGAGACGATCCCCTGCCCCGCTGGGTCCTAAACCCCTCCTGGTTACCCCTTCTTCCAAAACGGGCTCTTCCTCCGCCTTAAATCTTTCAATATTGTGTCGAATTCACTGAGCTGACAGAAAGTACAGTGTAACAGTTTGACATTTCTGTCTGCTATCTAGCAGCACTGTTGCAGCTAATTCACTCTTTCTGGAATTCACACTTACACCGATTCAGTTGTGGAGAGCAACACAAAAAAAACGTTATCTTTTTGAAACGTCTTGCTAATTATGTTCAACTAAAATAATTTAATGTGACATAAACTAAGCGGTTATAAATATGGATCCAAATATACTTCATTATTTCCAGCCAATTTGATACCGATGCTTGGATCTGGGTACTTACTGATACTGAGTACCAACGTTGATACTTCTACCACACAAAAATATGCAATGAATTGGAAGAGCAAAAGGTTGGTTTTATTTTCTTCTCTGCTTGTTACAACAGATTATGGTGAGTTTGCTAAGTGATTAAATATAAAAAAAATAACCACAAAACAAAAATTTCAAGTAAAAAATAAAAATGTTCTGTTAAATTATTGCACAGTTTGCACATTTTAAGTATCGGTTCATGATATCTGTTAACAAACCAATATCGACGTGAGTACCATAGAACGGTATCCCCGATACTCGATACCAGTAGCTATGTTTCATCCCAGTAATAAACAAAAATTTTACATTTTGTTGACATGGGGTTCTGTTCAGAGGTTAAGTCAACACAATATCTCACCTAAAATTACTAATAACCTTTAACATTTTATTTGGTAGGCCTACATCCAGAGTGTGGAGTTGAAATAATTTAAGTCTAATAGCTAAAAGACACTCAAAGAAATAATTTTGCAACATTGTTTTAAAATGTAAAAAACTTATAGCTAAGATATGCTAAGATAGCTAAAGATTTAATGCACCCGAAACTTTGTGTGAAATTTAAATCTAAGCTTATCAATTTAAAAGTCAACAAAAAGCCATGAATTGCAGTAATAATGGTGTTTCAATTTCATTTCTTTCTTTTCAGCTAATTTGGTTTTACATACCGTGTTACAGTGTCATGCCTTGATCACCAAAAGACCAATATTTAAACGTTACAGCGTTTTACATGGGCTTATTAGAAGTTGAGCTTTGTTTTATTGTATGGAACATATGTTTGGCCACACTGATCAGCCATAATCTTTGAAACTCCCCTTTTCAAAAACCTTGACCCATTCAGTATGGAACACTGAATTGCTTAAAATGAAATAGATAAATAAAGCCTTGTGAAATGAATGTTTACATGAATGGACAAATATAAAATATGAGAATGAAATTGTGAAAAACTGAATTCATTTGAAAGTCTTATTTTACTAGTATGAAATATTTTCAATTTTCCTTTAAAAATATATTCATGATTATAAAAAAATGTAGTTAATTAGATTTTTTTCCTAATAAATATTTTATTAAGAAAATATTATAAAAAAATTATTTTGTAAATAATTTATATATTTTTATATATTAAAGGAAAATGGAAAATATTTCATACTAATAAGATTTTCAAATGAATTAATTTTATCACAATTTCGTTGTCACATTATCTTTGTCCATTATTAATTCATGTAGATATTTATTTTACAAAGTTTCATTTATTTATTTAATTTGAACACTTTGGTTTTCGATAGTTCATTGATATTAACAAATGGTAATTACTCTTTAAAGTAATTTTATTGTTTTTGGGTAAAGTCATTCTAATCCTTTACCATGTTGTACCTTTGCAGTTGTGTCCACTTCTTTGACTTTTTTAGTTATGACAGCGTACTAGTAGTGTATAGCAAGTCTTGGCAATACATCACTCCCAAGTTGACTTTTCAAACATGTTTTGATAGGCAATGATTTAAAGTATTTTTTACATTCTACTATTGCTTACTGTAAGGAAACATACTTCATGTCTTCCACTATAATAATACCTATGAGCACATTATTTATCTAATTTCATAAAGATAGTATACATACCCAAATGGAGTTTGAACCAATATAAATGGACAAGAATTAAGGTCAAACTAAAATAAAAATGAAACTAAGTTAATGTGAGACTCCAACATTTTATATTCTAATAAAATACTTAACTTGATTTGCAATGATTAAGGAGAACTATATGAAATAGGGGTATGAGTTGGTAAATGATTTGTTCTGGGGAAACAGAAACAATAAAAGGAAAGGACTCAATGCTATGCTTACATAAAAACAGTCACATACAGTACACTACCAGTTCAGAGACAAGAAAAATGCTTTGCAGTTCTATTGGTTAGAAATGTCTGTGGTTGAAGGAAGAATACCCCTGGTAGATTTAGATTTAATTTTTTTCTTCATTTAGCCAATAGGTTTGTGGCTGGTAGAGACGTGTAGCTCTCAAAATGTTATGAAACAATGTAAAAAGAGAATACACTAGATAAAAATACTTTTTTATTCAGATTGAAATATTTATAAAATGACATTTTTGTTTAAAATCGCACAATGCACAACAGATCTTTTGATGATTTAAACTTAATTAGATTCATTTTCATTGTCCCTGAATCCAGTTACCATAATTTCACATGTATAACAAAACAGAGTCTGATATTAATAAAACAGCAGAGACTTGTTATGAGTTGCAGTTTAATTTTGTGTCAAAATCAAAAATAAGTATTCAAACAAAGTCTTTGACAACCCTGGGTCTTTTTCTGTGTGGGAAAATACATTGCTGAGTGTTTCCTGGTGTGGAAATATAATTTATGGTGCTACAAAATTATTGGATTATTGTTCTAAAAGAATATAAATAGTAATGAAAGTCATTTTTTAAACAAAGCAGAACCTAAACTATTATCCTCATTCTATTGCAATGAGTAAAGAACAGAGGGCAGAGTTGTTATATCGTGTAAATACAAACGTCATTTCCAGAATTATTTTCTAAAACGCCAGAAAGCGATCATCATCACTGCAACTGCTGATTAGTCAGAAATAATAACCATGGGAACTGGAGCAATTTAAAGGGCTAGCATCTCTTTCTGCACCCAAGTCGCATGTGCATACGCTGTGTTGATAAACAAATAATCCATCTATAAATCTTTGATAGGCGAGGACAAGCTCTGATGAGGTGCCACATGTATTTATACCTATGTCATTTTTCTGTTCTTTATAGCATTGAATGCAATATTTGCATTTTAGTTTAAACAATCACATATTTAACCATTTCTTTTTTAAAGATATTTTTTTTGGCTTAACTGTTGCCCTCGTAAACAAAAATGTTAAGCAAGGGTCTACTTTGTACGTCCCTCTCAAATTACGGTTTAAAAGAATTGTGAAAAAAGTTTTATTTCTATTAGAAGTCTGAAAACTGCACCCATTTCTGGAAATGAGGTTTGCATTGATTTTAATGAACTGCACATTCTTCAACTCCCATGCAGCGGCACAGTGAGCTTTAAATATTGCTGAAATGTAATTATTCAGCCGCAAATTTTCATTATCACACTGGTTTTCAGTTTCACATAGGGATGCACCGATACTGATACTGGTATCGGAGCCGATACCGTTCTTATGTACTGTATCAGAATCAGTAAAAGTTAACCAATACCATGAACCGAATGTGGAAACTGCAATAATTTCACAGACGTTTTTTATTTATTTTTTATTTTAATTTTGTGTTTTGTTAATATTTAATTTCTTATCTAATTCACCATGATATGTTATAACAAGCAGAGAAGAAAATAAAACCTGTCTTCCAATTTATTGCATTTTTGTGTGTGGTAGAACTTTTGGCATTGATACTCAATTTAAATGCAGACTGAAAACAGTTATTTTTACCCGTGCATATGACAATTGAAAGTATTTTATCTGCACTATTGCTTTTTATTGTAATGAATTATTTTTAAGTTGATGTTTTTTTCTGTTTATCTGTTTTCTTAATTTATGCAACTGTGAAGCACTTTGAATTGCCTTGTGTATGAATTGTGATCTACAAATAAACTTGCCTTGCCTTACCGGCAAAAACTCCGATCCAAGTATTTGTATTGTATCAGTTTGAAAGAAGTGGTATTGTCTCATCCCTAGTGCCTTTCCCTCACGGCACATAGTTTATGTAATTTAGTACTGTTTGGATCCTTATCGGCAGATTATGAACCTCAGATATCTGTATCGTATCGGAAATGAAAAAAGTGGATTGGTGCATCCCTAGTTTCACATAAATCAAAGCAGGTCATAGAAACAGATAAAAGGTTTGGCCCACTGCAGATGTTTTTTGTTTGTTTTTAAGAGTCGACTAAAGAACTTATATTTTATTTAAACAGTAAAAATGGTCATATGTCAACAAAATACACCTCGAACCAAAGGGAAGCAATGCTGTGCACTCACACTCACTCATCTTTTGGAAACATTCACAAAAATAAAGTGTCAAAAATTATATACTGTATCTACATTCTACTCATTCAGATTGCTGGTGCTGCACAGTCATAACTAAAAGAGTATAACAAATAAGGCAAAGCCAAATTTCTCCACACCATGTTTTAGTACTTCTGCTCTGGTTACAAATGCAGTCCTGTGGGGAGCACAGTCTCAACTTTAAAAAAATACAGCACTACAGCATGAACGTTTCTATTGCTTACATTTCACTCTAGTGTACACCCATTGCTGTACTGGCAAACATGTACTAGTCCATCTCTGCATGATGTCTCAGTGGGCCTCCACCAGTATCCCAGATGTCCGCTCTGTGTGAGTGGAATTTGGTTTGTCGTTGGAGGAGATCTAGAACTGGTTCTCAGACGTGGCAGTGGAACTGAGAAGAAGTCTCTCTATATCATGGTTCCATCTACAGTCAGTGCAGTCAGTGTCTGGCTCTTCTTGTGGCAGTATCTGACACACATAGGTGCAGCTAGAAGAGCCGAGCCTGTTTCTTCAGTTCATTCCTCTTCCACAGAGCCAGCCGATCAAAATCTTCCATGGTCATGCCAAACACTTGGATAAACTCCTCTGGGCACAGGTGGCGCTGAGGTAACAGACACACAAAAGCCTGGTATTTAAATCATTTTTACATCTGTAATTCCACACATATTTAACAGGCTGCATCTTAGCTACTTTTTAAAGATGTATGCGCCTACAACAACGCATCACATACCTTGAAAGTATTGAGATTTTTTTTGCGTAGCAGCCACAGACTTTAATGTAATATAAAACTAAGACTTAACAGCTCAAAACATTCTGTTCAATGTATCATGCGAAAACCAAACATTAAGTAACAACTGCAATCCTACCATGGCACAGTCGTCCATTATAGTCAACAGGCAAACAGTATTCATCAGAAAAGTGGCCAGTGGTACTGTACATTAAGAGGAACTACATAGATTTCCAGGTCAGGCAGGAGAATGTGTTATCTGGGAATGCCTTAAGTCTGGCCTTTATCGAAGAAAAAAACAAGAAGAAAGCTCTTCTTGTAAGAAAATCATAAGATTTCCTATTTAAAGTCTGCTACAAGCTGTAAAGGAGTAGGAGTTCTGTTCAGATGGAACCAAAATGGAACTTTTTGGCCAACATGCAAAAAGTGCTAAAAGAAGTGTGAAAGAAGATGACACTGCACATCAACTTAAATATACAACCCCCACCATAAAACATAATGGTTGGAATAACAAGGTGTGGGAACACTTGTCTTCAGGAAGGATAAGGAAGCTGGTAAGAGTTGATTGGAAATGGAGAGAGGTAAATCCTTGGCAATGCAGAAAAACAACAAAAACCAAAGAAAATAAAAAAAAAGGAGGCTACAAAAGACTGGAGCGGAGGTTCACTTTCAGCAAGTCTATGGACACCAACTCTAAATATAAATTCATAAATAATTGTTTACATGTAATCATATTAATGTGTTAGAATAGCCCAGTAAAGTTCAGATGTAAACTCATACACAATCCTAGGCAGGACTTGAAAACTGCTAATCAAATATATTCTTAATCCAATCTGGATTAGGTTCAGTTATTTTGCACTGAAGGATGGAAAAAAAATTGCAACCTCTTGATTTTAAAAAGCTGCAAGAGGCAAATTCTAGAAGCTGTAACTGCATGTCTGCATTTCCTGTGACAAGAAAAGATTCAATTAACGGGATGAATACATTAATATGGCTCACTTTTTAGATTTGTATTTGTGGGACCTTGATACCCATCCCATTCTGTATACAAATATGGTCTACGTTGTGTTATTCAATCGCTTAGAATCCCAATAAAATACATCTTTGATTGTGGTTGCAATGTGATAAAATGTGAAAAAAAGTTTAAAGGTGTGAATACTTTTGTATTTCTAAAAAATGCATTTCAGAAAAGACTGTTTTTATTTTTAGTACACACTTATATTTGCTTGGGTTATGCCTTCTATTTGGTAATGCCAGTTCACATTTATCCTTCCATGCGTTACTTACTTCTAGTCTTGCTCTGTCAACATCTTTAGGGAGCTTGTTTCGCCCTCTGGTGGTGACAATGAGTGATTCATACGGATAAATCTGTAGAGGACAGTCATTATCATTTCAGGCATTTGGGCAAATAACCTTTGTACTGTATCTATGGAATAAAATGAAGACAATTTAAAACTGTACCTTATATTCAGCTGAAAGAAAGGAGAAACAGTTAAGTACAAGAGATTAAAGGTTTGGGTTAATTGCTTCCATCTGACAAAGGCTTGGTGTTATAAAGTCCAATTAAAATTACCTCTACTTCCCCAGTTGACCTCGCTGCCGGTGTCGTACTGATACTGGTAGCAATCTGCGCTTTGAGGCTGCAGGTGCAAGAAAGGAAATTGTGATTAAAAAAAATAATTGCTTTTGGGAATTCCTTTGAAAAAGCCTCATTAATGGAAAAATAGGTGAGAATAAATTTTTAAAATTAGGTTTATAGTACAATGTGATCTCACCCGCTGAATACCGTTGCGCCCATATCCTGGCAGTGATGCTGATTTGCAACCAAAATCTAAAGAATAATAATAAATAAAAAACACACAATAAACAAAAGCAGCAAAAATCTATTTCAAGCAGTGTTGTACAAAAATTAAAAACTGGATATGACCAGAAGATGGCAGTCACCACCAACAAAAATATAGAAATTCCAGATATGGGAACTCGGGGTTGGATGGTCAGGCACAAATGCGTTATCTTTTTATCAACATCAGTCCAAGAGCTAAAAAAATAAATCAACTATATACACGACAAATAAACTATAAACACACAAAGGGAAAGCAAGCAACCAAAAATATGCCACTGAAGAGTTTTGCAGTGGCTTAACACATTTTGACAGAATGAAGACAAACTTACCACTATCAGTGCTGTACTGAGATCTTGGAGCTGTGGTATATAAAAAAAAAATCACACTTTTACATTATATCTTAGCTATTCCAAGACTGACATGACAAGTGTCTGATTACTCAGAGGCTCAGAAAAGACCATGAAATTGAGCTTGTTAGGAACTCACTAAATAATGGAAACAACACACACACACAAAGAGAAACAGACAAACAGATGCACGCAAACACAGAAACACATGTGCACAAACACAAATATGATGTATAAAAAAATTACTGAATTTTTGGATCTTTGCATCCTTTCACTTGCTGCTACTTTTTTGGTTACAATCCTCTAAACCAGATCCAACCATGCTCTGTTCAGTGGTTTACCCTCCCACATGAAAAGCTTTAATGAGAGATCTTAGTGCCCATAAATAAAACAGGACATGGGATGGCAGCTGTGAATACAAGACAGTATGAATGCAAAAAATTGGAGAGAGAGAGAGAGAGAGAGAGAGAGAGAGAGAGAGAGAGAGAGAGAGAGAGAGAGAGAGAGAGAGAGAGAGAGAGATTTAAAGGAGTAGTCAGTGGAGAGCAAATTTGTTGATGTGAAATTATGGAGCAGAGGGAAGAAAGTATTACAATGGTATCAAAGACAAACTCAAAGTTTATTACTGAGGCAAAATGTATTTTCTTCAGAGAGACCAGTTTTGGTAGACAAGGACTAATCCATACCTGTGTTTATTTCCACTGAGTTCTATCAAATGTCGTCCAGAGTTGATCTGTGGCTATACATTAGGCCTGTTTTCACTAGACACGTTTCAAGATATTTCTGGAAGGCAAAATATGCCGGCTCAGTCGCAGTTTGCAAGTAAAATTATTTGTTTTGATGTCATGGGAGACTTTGAGTGTTCATGGATGCAAAATAACCATTTGTGATAGTGGCTTTTGTTTTAGTAGATGTAATACAAAAGCACTTTTCGCTTTTTTCGTGCTTTTCCAAGACCAGTAGAAAGGCTGACTGATTTATTTATGCTTCACACGAGTATAATTATGCATGCAGTTTAAGATTTATAGGACGGTTGTGATCGGAGATGTAAACAAACGATTCTTCCTTTGCCACTCTGCCCCCTCCAGACCACTAAAAACAGATTTGGAAGCTCATGAAATTCTGTTGTGCAAACATTTTTTACACGATCACGCTGGCAGGGGCAGAACAGATCAGAAGCATACTTAGAACTGCAAGCGTTCATGAACTTTAAGAAAAAAAAATGAAAGAACTGGTGGCATGGGTTGTCCTTACAGCCATTGATGGTGTTGTTGTATGGCGTCGTGCCGTAGCCTGTTGTGTTTAGTGTTTCTTTGCTCCCACAACGAGAGTTCCTCGCACTGCTCCAGGGGTCGTTGTCATAGGAACCAGATCTCGCTTTCATCTCCTCCTTGAGGATCATCCGTCCAATGCCACTCCCAATCTTAAAAGAAAGAGAAAGGGAAAACAGGAGCAGGATAAAATGATAAGACAAGGAAGATATTTAACTCCTACGCTACAAGAAGTGACGTTTTGCATCATAAAAAATGCATTTTTTGTTCTTCACAGGGGAGAACTGTCACTTTAATCTGTTTATAAAGAAAGGGAGATAGAAAAAAGTGAAGCTCACTCTTTGAAGACCCTGACTCCAACTCTCTTCATCTCCTCCAGTCGAGAAGCGTCGCCTCGGCACCCGATAGGCTGAGAAAAAAATGGCATATATGAGATTTCCCTTATATGAAAATATAGCTCAGAAAAAAACACGACAACAGCAAAATTAATTTTAAAAAAAAGCTGTTTGTGCTCATTAACATGACAGTGCTCTTTACCTCTTGGGGAGCTGGTGTATGGGTAATAGTCCGACTCAGACTGTGTGTATGGCTCTGGAGAGTAGGTGGACAGACTGGAGGATCGAAGGATATCCTCGCTTGTTCTGCTTTTAGTGGCTGTTTCAATTTGATTGTCTGTAACAAAAAAATATATATCGTTAAGAGGGATTTAAAACTGTAACTAATATCTAACATTAAATGCCATTTAACACCATAATTCTTAATAGTATCGACCTTGTGAGATTGTGATAAAAAAAACTCTAAATAAAACTAAAAATGTTAAAATAGAGCAGTCTGAAGATCTTTAAAACCGATCAATTTTTACTGCAGTGGGACGACCTGTTTTTGTATTTTTCTCTAATGAAACAGAGCAAACTTGTAAAAAATATAATCAAGATATACATTATTGGTGTAATTTCACACTACATATTCCTAGCCTTTATATGCACTGTTTTCAGCCAGTGGAGATCAATATTTTCAGCCAACAGCAAGAAAATAAGTCGGATTAAAGTGGGCTCAGTTACAGCTTAGCCTGAAGCACACGGTCATTTCACAAGCATTACAATGCAATGATACTGATGCCGCTCTGCACTCAAGCACAGTCTTTGGATGTAAATGGGAGATAACGCATGCACTGTAATGTCACATAGAACACTCTTCATTGTACCAGCCATTAGCCATACCAACCCCCGATCTATAATCCATTAAATACCTGTGTACATGACAAATGATGCAACACTCATCTTTAAGACACATTCAGTACTTTCAGCTCAACTAAAGACTAATGGACACAAAGACACACAGAGGCACACATACAACTCATATATGAGACTGAGTTAAACAGCGGGAGGAGGGGGATACTTACAGACGCAAGGTCACCGTGTAAAGTAGAGCAGAGGGTGGAGGGAAGTGAATAAAAGTGATTGGATGCAATAAAAAAAGAAGGCAAAAAGAAAAGGGAAACATTATTGGAGCATCCCTGAGGGAGATGTAAGAATGTGACAGCTTTGCTCTGATGAGGACAAAGCCAGAAAGACTTTGCACACAGCCTTTTCTCATCATGTGTTGCAAACTAACTAAATGATTCATTCATTACTGGCCTTGAGTTTAAAAAAAAATCTTGTTTAAGATTTAAATCTGTAAACAGCTGAAACTAAATAAGGAAATAATGCACAGCAGTTAAGAAGGGAATAAAGGACATTTAGGCTGGATGATGTAATAAATGTAATAAATTTAAGCCGAATCGTCTGCTATCAGGCAGCATACTGTCTTGCAAAAATATTCACTTCCCTATGAACTTTTTACATTTTGCCATCCTACAACCTGAAACTTTTATAAAGATTGGATTCGGTATACCACCACATATTACCATTTCATTATGCAGTGGAAGGAAAAGGATATATGGTAAACATATAAATAGTGAGACATGCATTTGTGTTCAGCATGATGAATCTCATACTCCCGAGTAAAATCCAGTCCCACTGATTGCCTTCACAAGTCACCTCATTAGTAAACAGACCATGAGTCCTTTAATCTCAATCTAAATATAGCTGTTCTATAAAACTCTCAAAGGTTCTCTAGAAAACATTAATAAACCACATCATGAAGACCCAGAAGATACACAGATGGGTCAATGAGAAAATTCTAGAGAGGTTTCAACAAGGGTTAGGTTAAAAAAATAATAAGGTAACTCTGAAGGAGCTGCAAGGATGCTGCAGGAATCCAACACTGCACATGAGCTTGCACACTACTTTCCCACAGTAAAACATGGTGGTGGAAGAAGCATGCGGTTAGGATAGATTTTCTCAGTACGGAGAGAAAAGATGGCAACAGCTAATGGAGAAATGTATGGTGCTAAGTACAGTACACAGCAGTCCTGTAGGAAAACCGTTAGAAGGTGCAAAAGACTGAGGCCACGTCCACACTAAGCCGGCTAATGCCTTAAATGTATAATTATTTAGTCTACACCCCCCTATCGTCCACACTAACCCGGCGTCGTTTAAGGTCTGTGGCCGGATAACTATTAGCCGGGTAAGAGAGCCGTGTAAATCTTAATTCAACGGGTAAACGAGCTAGTGTGGACAGCTTCCCCGGATAATGAAAGGAAGTGGCGTCAATGAATGCTGCGTCAATAACAATACGACACTACAGACAAAGACAACAGCGAAGAGTAATAAATCGATCTCGTCGTCTGTCCACACCAAAAACTCTCTCGTCTTCTGAGCAGCTATCGTTCTCTTCGGTTAACGGGACAAGCAGATATGTACTGTGCTGTAGAGCTTCTTGTATATATTATGTAGGCGCTGGCGTCATGTAAATTATACGCATGTTTCTTGCGTCTTTTCGCGCATGCCCAGTATTTGCACAGGTCGGAATGGGATTGCGCAATCATGGGACCTTAAACGGGGCTTAAATGCTCGTGTTGAGTGGATAATAATAGGCGTCAAACTCCCCGTATAACCTTATTGGCTTAGTGTGGACGTAGCCTTAATGCAGACGTTCACCTTCCGCCGAGAAAAAAGATCTAAACACACATATCCCAGCAAATGTCAAAATCTAGGCCTTCTAAGAGAGAAAATTTGGCCAGAAGAATGAACAAACGATTATGTATGCCGATGTACAAAGACGCACAACATTTGCAACTTGCCGCTACTGTAGTGAAAATGTTTTTCTACAAAGTATGGACTTAGAGGTCTGAATACAAATGCAGGCCACAGTTATAAGATTTTAGTTTATTTTAAAAAATGCATTACTTTATATTATTTTATTTTTTTACAATTCTGTCAGATCATATCCCAATGAAACATTTTTAACGTTATGGTTTTTTATGTGACAAAACCTGAAAAAGTCCAAGTATAAAAAGGTTTTCAAATCATTCCATATGCTGAACTGTGTACTATAACAGTGTTAAATTTGACTACTGTTGAAAATGTCCCTGAAATATCTTCTAGCCTTAAGTCACAGTACTTGTGACTGATACACTATCAACACATATAAAACACTGAATTAAAAGATCTTTGTTGCCATCTCAAGATCAGGCTTATGTCTGATTAGGCCTGATTGCTCTAATTAACCCACTAAATACCTAAGTGTATATCTTCTGCAAACGCTGTGATATAAAAGAACGATTTCAAGCAAATTGATTTCCTGCTTGAAAGCAGGGAAAAAATGTATTAATTTAAAATAATGGCAACTAATTTCAGGCAGTGAGGGGTTAATCATTCTCCCCTCCCATTTTTTTTCCATATGAAAAAATTCCCGACCAGTGATGAAATAATCTTTTAAGCTGAGAAACATAGGACGTGGACAGAGTCCAGACACAGGTCGACACACTGACAGCACAGACAAGCATGCACAAGGATTGAGATAAACTATCATCAGTCTGCAGATCCTGTGACTCTCAGCTGAGAAGCGTTTTGGAGTGCAGTGTGACGAGAGGACAGTGAATCTAAATGATGCACTGAGGCATGCTATACAGATGGCTGAATAGCATTTGAGTTTAATGATTTGTGAAAAATGACTAAAAAGCATCTTGTGTTAGCTATGGTTATGTGCCAGTTGGATAAACAAAAGCACGGACACACAGCTAGGAGAGCCAGTATATCCTTAGGCTGGGAAATACAGCAAATGGACTCAAAAAGGGTTCTATCTCATGAGCAAAAGCAAATTACTGTTATAACTTGTTTTTTTTTTACTGTTTTGCTCAGCTCTGTTCTCAGAGGGTTGTGTACTTAACTTGTTGCCATGCCTGAGCAAACCCTCCCTTTATTAATGGCCCTCTTCATCTTACCTTCCTATCAAGAAATTGTGATGGACTGTATGCAGAAGCGGAATCATAATGTTTCTGGCATGCACATGAAACACTGTTGTTTTACATTTAGCTACTGCCACAAATGCAAATGATCTTACGGATCTTCTTCCCAAGCTCTGAAACAAACTCAGAAAGTGTCCTTCTGTTTTCTGAACACTTGCTGCAAAGCAGGGGTAATATACTCTATAATGTCGCGGAACATCAGGGAAGTTGAAGAGCACGACCACAGCTAAACTGACAGGACGGGGAAGGCTGAGGCGAGACTAACTAAACTGTACCCGTTCTCTTATAGATGGGTGGCTTCCTGTAGATGTTGGGGTCCCCTGTTGCTGAGGAGAGAAACAGGATATGAAGAGGTGAAATGAGAAGGAGTGATAAAAGAAGCGGCTGTGAATTTCAACTGGGGTTGTGGGATAGAAGAAGGAGGGGTAGGATGGAATAAGGTAGAATTGCAGAGCAATAATGTGTAGTAAAGAAACAAAACTTAGTCATATTTTCTTCACCCGCAAAACATACATTGTCATAATGATTTGCGATCAGTAAACTGTGACTGATGGCTTCCACTGAAAGGAAAAGTTGAGGGTGGTGGAGGCTGCAGTGGGGGAGATGTGGATGCCTACCTGGAACATGAAAATGTTTAGGGGGCTGGTTTGTGGTGGGTGTGCTCGATCGCCCCTCTTGGCCATAATAGGGCGAACTCCTGCCACTCTCAGAGCCTGCAGCCAGCCACAGCCAATCAGAGTAAAGGAGACATGAGAATGAGGAAAAAGGTGTTGACACATGCAAATGAAACGTGCTCAGATTGTTGTTAACATTAGCAAATGAACCAGAATAACTTTTCCACTTGTGTAATGCAAAATTCTATTGAGCTTGTTTACAGAATAGTCTTCCAATTGCACAATCAACTGTGTCACTGCACAAGTGTAAGAGTAACATGAAATGTCAGGAAAGGAGCAAATCCAGCAAATGAAGCAGCCAAACAAGTATAGCAACATTTTGCCCTCAGGAGGAAAGCTATACTGTCCCCAGTAACCTTATTTAGTGCTTTATACAACCTAATAGATGGGGAAGTTATGAAAAAAAGAAATACATAAGACATTTTCCTTTCTAATAAACAGTTCCAATAAAATATCCTCACACTTGAACTATTCTTGTTTATCAAGATTTAACCACAAACATAACTGTGATAATAGGGACTTTATGTGATAGGCCAGCAAAGTGAATGAAAATTGTTATAATTTTTCTTTGAAAACAGCGTGGGCTCAGTCAGACAGAATGAACAGCATCTTTAAGTCAGATTCCTATTTGTGTAGCATTGATGCATACTTTGATTTAAATAATTCCAATGCAGATCTGGCTGTCTGTTTAGAGTCACTGTGGGGCAGGAATGTAAAACTGTCTTTTGCTAGCTTTACAAGGTTTTCTTCCACTAGTGCCGTGCATTTAGCTCTTTTCTTCGTCTAAAGAAAAGCATATAGATGGCATGATGCTGCCAATGCCATGTTTCAATAGGAAAATGTGTAGTTACTGTGATATGCAAAGCTCATTTTGTCTTTTGCGTGCAGGACAAGAAATTCAGTTATGGTCTCATCTAGCCATAGGACTTGTTCTCCTCACATGACTTGCGGCCAGTGTTGCCACAGTTACTTTGAAATAGTAATCAAATTACTGACTACTGATCACGTCTTCCAAAAGTAACTTAGTTACTTTAATGATTATTATAAAAGTAACTAAGTTAGAATTAAAATGTACTTTAATAGTTGCTTTCAGAAGCTGCATATAATACTCCCCACTGTCTCAACATAAAAAAAAAAAAAACGGTTTTACCAATTCTCATTTTATTGGTAGTGCATTTTAGTAGTAAGGCTGTAAATTTCCTTTCTTTTTAACCTCATGTTGACAAGAGCAACTTGGGCACATACTTGCTTGGGCACTGCATGTACTACAGGAGACTTCCACTAGGGGGGAGGGTACAGAACTCAGACTGGATAGAGAGCCAGATTTGTAGGGTAGAAACAAACATGGCGACCATACAGGAGATAATCAGCTGTAAAATGTTCCGATTATGACAGAAAAAGACAGCAGCAGTGTCGTAGAAGGTATGCAAGACCATATTTACAGCTATTGTTAGTTGTTTCCTACTTCTTGTGCCACCATTGACCCTGTGTACCAAACTTATCTGTGCTTAAGAAAATTACAAAAACAGTCATGCCCAGTGGCTTGGACAAGTAACTTTAATTTGATTACCGGTATGGAAGTAGTAACGCGTTACATTAGTCGTTACTGAAAAAGTGGTCATATTTCAAGAAACATACTAGTAAGTAACACGTTACCGGCATCACTGCTTGCAGCACATTGGAAATAGCTTTTTTTTTCTTTTGCAACTCTTACAGAAAAAAACACACTTGTAGTTTTTCTGTTGACAGATTTCCCAAACTGAGCTGTGGATCTCAGCAACTCATTCACAGCAACCATTGGCCTCTTGATTGCTTCACTGATTATTGATTTCTTTTCCAGGCCTGTCAGTTTCTGTGCCGGTCAAGTTTGGTAGGTTTGCAGTTGTGCTATGCTCTTTTAATTTCCAGATCATTGACTAAATAATGCTCCGTGACCTGTTCAAGGCTTGGGATATTTTAAGAATTTTAGCCTGCTTGAACCCTCAGTGAATATGACACTAATATGCTATATATCCATTTCAGTGTGAATACAAGCTACAGGGTGAATTAATGCAACAAATGTTGGTTAACATGTATGGCTATCATACTGATTATACAATCAGTATTGTTTGGATACCATATTGTGAACTACACCTGGTTCATGGAAGAAGGCCACATTAAATTTGGCTGATAAAGGTAGTATACAGCGGACCATTTCCTTTTTTTTTATTGTTTTGAGGAACATAGCTCCAAATAATTAAAGAAATACCAGCCTAATTGCAGATCATTCAAAGTGCTTGTCTAAAACTTTTGAACGTAAATGCAGTTTGGGAAACTAATACACCTAGGCACAATGCTACTTGACTTAGTATTGACATTGTTTTGCAAAGTAACAAATCCAGGAGAGCCATTTATTTACCTTGATACTGACTGGCTATTCCAAAAGAGCAGAGATATGGAAGACGGTAGATTTTCTGCTGTAGCACTAAGATGATTTCCACTGTGTGTATAAATGACTATTAAAACATATTATGTGTTTGAACTATCAAGATAGGCAATTATATTTTTTTAGAGGGGTCTCATGTGTTCTCAGATTCTAGCTATGTGTGGGTGGGGGTGCTCTTCTACTATTGTCTTAACCCTGATGTAGCTTGTGCAACAACAAAACTATTCAGGCTAACTAATGTGTTCAACAACTGATTTGTCTCAATACACAAAATCTCCCAAAAATTATCAAATGGTTGTGCAGCAAAGGAATTCTGCCTTATTTAGCTGCATCTAGAACACTGTAAAGAAAAAAAAGCCCTACTTGTTCAATAACATATATTTTGACTCAGAGTTTCAACAGCAGAATTTATAAAATAGTCAGTCTACCGAAAATAAAAATGTCGCTTCATCCCTTAAGTACCTAGTGTCACTAATAAGCATCACACCTAAATTTACACTAATGGTGGTGCAATATTCAAATGATAAATTATACTTAATATAACATATTTTTGACCACTAACAAACCTTTTTTTGTTTTTTTTTATAGAACTACTCACAGGCACTTGGTGGAACCAAATTTTATTTAGAGGTATCAGAGTAAATATGAAGTGGCTTTATATTTCCTTCTACTGAAAAAGTACTTCCATTTTTGTGTTGGTCTATCACATAAAAACATGATAAACATTTGATAAACTGAACCTGAAAAAAAAATACTTTTGTCAGGTACTGTAAAAATGTATAAACAATTTGAGCTAAATACTACTTACCTACTTCTTATACTATTACTTACCAGAGAAGCCAAAGTGCTGTGGAGAACGAGGCATGATGGGTGACATGCCTTGACGACTGTATGTCGGGGACTCAATATAACCTGGAATGGCGCACCGGTGCTTTGCATCCAGATTGTCATAGTCCTAAAGAGATAAATAAGATGAAGTATGTAAAGGCTAAAAATTAAAATTGTTACAGAAAAAGTCAATATTTTTGTTGTTGTAAACTGCTCTTCCACTTGGATTAAAACCAAAAATGCTTACCTGAGGATATGGAGAGAGAGTTCCAAGGGACTGCAAAACCAATGGGCACAAACAGTAAGATTTAACACTTAAGTGTAAATAACATATCACTAAACTGTGTGTATCAGGTATTTACACAACTACAAGTAAATGCTAAAAAGATGTTGCAAGTGTGAAAATAATTCAGTAAAATAGGCTCAAAAAAGCAAAACAAACAAAAAACATTTTTAGGACGTATTTGATTTGTTCACGGTGTGGAATGCTATTTGGCTGCTTAAGTTAGTAGCATTCCAGTAAAACAGATACGAAAAAAATCCAAAAGATTGTCACATATAACAATAAACCAGAAAAAAAAGTTGCACAGCTCTCTTTCATGATGACCTCTTGTTATCCTACCAGACAAGTTTCCGTGTTGTCTCTTTATCACTTTTGGAGAAACATCCCGTCTTTGTGCTGTCACGATTTTCCAATTTTTTTTTGCCGATTACTGATGACTGTTTTGTTAACTTTGTCCTGACAGATACCTTTGCACAGTAAAACCCTGTTCATTATTTTAAGTACTTTTAATAAAATAAATTAGCTAATGGATACATATGAAAAAATTCCATGAAGATCCTTCTTGAGTTGGAGTTTATTCCAGATTAATTAAATCAGTCATAAATGTGGTAGAATGTCTTCCAAAGAAGACTAAATGTTGAAACAGAACCAAAAGGTGCAGAAAATAAAAAAATTGTCAAATATGCAATTGTGTTTTCCCGACTTTTAACAAAAAAAAACAAAAAACATTTTTGTTTTCCTGTTTGAATTTTACAGGATATATGTCCAATCACACGATTTATCATGGTCTGAGATCAGTAGTTTTTTTTTCTTATGTATACATGATAAAGCTAAGCTTGCTTAAGGAGATTTATCTATGGCTGTGAGGAAAAACAGAAAATATAGACTCAACCATTTCGATAATTGATGAGAGTTAAGTTGGACACCATCACAATAAAAACATAGAGTATGTATAATATAGACTATATATAATACTGGTGAAATGTAATAATTTTTCTTGCAATTCTATATAGCTGCCCAGTTTTTAAGCAGATTTAAATTAACTATTAGACTGGATACATTACAATGGCTAAACTTAAATGACTTAGATTGGCATTTGGGACAACAACATACACTGGGATGTCCTAAAATTCCACGGATATATTGTGCCCTAATTATTTATTTATAGAGAAGACAGACATAGAAATTCTTGAGACATTTTTTGTTTTAGTTCTTTATTTGTTTTGTATTAAATAGAGTGCTCTGTTCCCATCATAAATTAAATATTAAAATTTGCTAAATAAAAACAGATTTAAATCACCTTCAGAAATATTTACTGTTTAAAAGTTTTAAACAGAAAAAGTATGGGAATGTCACAATGGTGCATTGGACGAGAAGTGTGTGGCAGCAGTACCTCCCCATAGGTGAAAGTATCTAGTCTTTCATCAGAGGTGTATCTGTGGTACGGGTGGTATGAGGAGGATATGAGATCTGGCTGTTGGACCTCATATATGGCCTTGACCTTTGGCAGGGCTGCAAGGTCCTTATAATCAAAGATCTCATTCTCCATTCTGGCCTGGAGAGAGGACACACACCCACCAACCAAAGACAGAGACAACAAACCAAGACAAGACATCAACCACTTGGACAATGAATGGTGACATGTTACAATGCAAGTTGATCAAGCATGCATAAGCAGAAAAAGCGAACAAAACAAAAACAAAAAAACAGGCACATGCACACAGCAGAGCTTGGCAGAACTGTGGGCTGTTGACCTTCGGGAGATTGGCTTTTGTGGGAAATAAGGCAGAAGAAGCACGGACAGCCACAAGCAGGACGGGGGGAAGGAAGAGGAGACAGTACGGACAACACGCTTGCTTACACTGCGGTTCTCCATCATCCATCACCTTAAACAGAAAGGTCATTGATTATGTGAGAGGAGCAGACTAAGGAGGGGCAGAGAGCAGCGAGTTCTGCACGCATGCCAACGAGCGCTGACATGCAAATGCAACCGTCATATAAAGCAACGCTCAACAGAGTGCCAAGTAGCAGGCTGATGGTTGTTAAAATGATGGAACTGATCCAACTCTACACTGTATACAGTGACAAATGCAACATCCGGTGTCTTCTGCCCATCTGTATTTCTTTTCAACTATCACTAAACATCTTAATCTGCATTCACACTATGGAATACAGACACGCTAAAATATTACATCAGTGACAGGAAAACTGTATTTCATACAGTTATTTTCTACACTTAAGTGAGATTTACAGCACCTTTTCTAAAGCATTCACACCTATGTGAGTCATGGATTTATGTAACCACAATAAATTCCAATGTACTGCATAGTAGTTTAATGTGGTACACCCACAGACCATAGTGAATAGTTGTGAATGGCTAAAGAACGATGGTTTTCAAGCTGTTTAAGATAAATATCTTTAAAAAATGTTGCTTGTTGTACGGTAACTACACTGTTAATCTCTCTATATTGTGAGCTTGTTAGAGATAAAGATAATGAAGCTGGGTTATAAAATGATATTCCAAGCTCTGAATAACTCACAGAGCATTAGTCAGTCCATAATGTGAAAATAAAACAAGAGTATGGACCAGCTGCAAACCTACAACTTAAACAAAAATTATTGACGACCAAAACGTTTGTTGATTAAAACTAATACTTCACATCATCTTGAACACACCATCCCCACTGTGAAACATGGTGTTGGCAAAATCATAGTGCGGGGATGATTTGGTTCACAAGGAATAGGGAAGATACAGGTAAATAAAAGGGATATCTTGAAGAAACTTGCTAGAGGACGTAAAAAATTCGTCTGTGGCAGAGGTTCACGTTCCAACTGGACAACAGAAAGGTATATACTTAGAGTAGCTGAATGCAAACTGACTTTTCAGACTTAATTTTTATGTGTTCCATTGTTCATGAAAAAAAATAATCATTGAAACTTTTCAGTACAATGTGAACGATTTAGAAATGGTATTAAAACCTAGTAAGGCACTGGAAATTGCTGAAATTCTGTCATCCAAGAAGGAGTCAATTTCTCCTATACTGCCCCATACCATTAAGATCAGCTCAAATTTTCTTGCTTTTTACAAAGGAAGGGCTGTCTTCAGTAAATTTAACCCATAAACACCGCACTGTCAGCAACACGAGCTTCAAAACCTAGGAGGGGTGCAGATGTCCAATTCCCTGATGTGGAACTAAACAGTGGCACAGCTGAATGACTACCATCTCACAATGCTAAAAGACATCGGGAAAAAATGAGACATCAGACATAAAAGTTCCAGAACACTCTGACAATGCTCAACACTTGGGCGCCTGATGAGAAAAATAACCAACATGATCAAAAGTGTTGTGTTTTACTTCTTCTTGCTGTTCCCACTGAAACAACAAGCTGCGTAACAAGACACTTAGACCATATGTCAGATGATGTTAGACACAGACACTTGAACAGGCCAAGGGAGTGAGGGACCTTGTGTTTTAGTGCTCAAAAATATATAACCATAGAGGTTGTGTGGTGCTTCTGGGGTGCCAATGAACTTAAATGGGAAGATATGTGGCAGGGTGACTGGAAGCTGTAGATTCACCCGTTACTTACACATATAACTCTGCTGGGAGAACCTATGGAGGATCCTGGCGGTGAGATGGAGGTCTCCGACAGGCGTCTGTGCTGTAGGGAAAACATCAGACAAAGAAAGGTAATGATATACAACACCGCATTTTTCATTTATTTGAACCTTTTGAATTAAAACCCCAGCTCACCCTAAGTCTTCTCTCTGCCCTTGCAGCCTGCTTGCATAAAGGGTGCCACACCTCACAACCTGACGAGAAGGAGGAAAGCAACATGGGCGTCGACACATCCCTTGCATACATCTACACTGGTTAGTCTGAGTGAGGCTGCCAGTTTGTGCTGATGCAGTGGAGATTTACCTGTCAGGTACATTTCTTCCCCTTCTTTGAACATCGTGTTGCATCGGGCACATCGAGCGCATGTCGGATGGTAATGCTTACCCCCTGCCTGAGAGGAAAAAAGTGCAACTAAGCATAAATTATCATAATAAAGAACCTCACCGACTGAGGGGTTAATCTACAAGATGTTGAACCATCTCAAGCAGGACATTGTCTCCATATGTTTTCCCCAACGTGTATGACCTGACCTCCAGTGACCTCAATGTGTTGAGACATTAGTAGAAAAGCCTTTTGCTGTAACATGGCGCAACCATACCCAGGGGAGGTATTACATTCTCTCTAGGTCTTCAGGAATGAAGAATTAGATGTGATAGACCAACACAAATTAGTGCCTAAAATTTGCGAAAATATGCATGATTAGTTGTTCATATTTCACTGCAGGCTAGTTACACATTTTTTAGTACATGTCACTACCAGCTTTGCACATCTGACGACTATTTTCTTTTTCTTTTTTTGCACAATAGTTTAGGATTGGATGGAGGGTCTGTGAATTTTCTGAATTCCTGTCCTCCATTTAGCTCAATCCATCTTCAGAGCATCCCCACAACATGAAGATTCCTCCACCCTGTTTTCACCATGTATGGATGGTGTGTTTAGGGTAATGCATGGAGCTAGTTTGCACCTGCAAACAGTTTTCTACATGTACATCCAAAAAAAATCCAGTTTCGGTCTCATCTGACCAGACCACCTTCTTTCACGTGCATGCCATGTGTTCTGAATGGCTTGTTGAAACTGTAAATGAATTTTCTTATATCTATTGTTTTTTTTTTTCAACTATGATTCCCTTTTGTCATTCTTCCATGATTCTGGAATTGTGAAAAGAAACCTAACAGCGGTCCTTAAGATTTCCCCACTTGAGCGATAGATCTCTGCCACCCCTCCAGAGTTATGACGGGCCTCGTCATAACTCTCGTCATCACTTCCCTTGCCAAGCCTGTTGGTTTTGGTGGCTTCCATGTACTAGTAGTCATACAGTTACACCGTGGTGTTTTCCATTGTTTTTTTATTATAGCTCTCTAACAAACTTGTCACAGAAAATTTGCATTCATACTGAGATTAAATTAGGCCTACACATAGGCAGTCTATTTACTAATGAACTGACTTCCATTACCAGTTGGTTGCACAAGATTTTATATTGGCGGCCGTGGACACCATGAAAAGGAATGAATAAAAAAGCATACAAACCTTTTCTAATTTAAATCTGTGACATGAACTACTTTGTGTTGGTCTGTTATAAAAACAAAACATGAACACTGAAATTTGTGGTTGTGATGTGACAAAATGTGAAATTGATTTTGATATTAATATTTTTACAAGGCCCTGTACCTATGTTGGTTAAGAGCTAATCAATATGAAATATTCCAAAAATGTGACTTACACAAAAGCAGTAGTGTGAGTTCTTTTGGCAGATGTGCTTCTGTAGTGCCAATGACTGAGGAGTGGCCCTATCCTCTCAACTGAATCTTTCCTCACACACCATATGATAATTTTTATCTATAGGAGCACAACTGAGTCTGTGTCTGATGGGAGTATCGTTTTATGTAATTTCATGCTGCACTGATTTTTTTTTCTGCTTCTCATAGAGGAGATAGTTTTACGTGATCCGTAGGAACAGGAAATGTGTATCGCTGGATTCCCAAATGCATCTAAGCTGCTTCTCAGACAATACAAAGGCTATAGGTGTTTTGGACGATCAGGTTACTATGAGAGGAAACGCCATGGGAGCATACATTTCCTGTTTTCAGAGCAGCAGAGTGTTTACCATTATTTGGCAGAACTGTGTCAGTTCAACCAGTTTCTAATGAAGCACCTATTCTCTGTGGTGGCATTTATAGGCAACAGAATTTATGGGGAGATGAGGGTAATATGATCCTCTGTCTTCCTTGCTCTCTTTAAGCCTCCACTTTCTTAATAACTGCTCATTAAATTATTGACATCTACTCCGGGAAAGTCGGACTCAGTATCAGGTCAACATTTTGTGCATGAAGCTTAATCATTAACATACACTAATTAGTCCGGGTCTATGGCATGCAGCAGGAAAGAGCAGAGTTGCATAATTGCAGGCAACAAGAAGTTTTAGTAGACTTCTGATGTAGCTTTATAGGTAGATTTAATTGTCTGTTGCATTTTTGTTCTGCTTTCCTACCCCCTAGAATACAAACATGCTGCATCTTAACTGAATACATCGATGGAAAAACAAAACCAACCAGGTGAAACTATTTATTGTTTTCCAGCATAAACATACAGCTTCAAAGACAAACTGGCATGAACATGCGATGCTTTGCAGAAGATTTTGTCCCCTTAGACCTTTTTTTTTTTACATTTGGTTGCATTATATTGACAAACTTCAAAATATTTTATTGGTATTTTAATTGACACCTAATTTTGAGGTAGGAGGTCAGTATCAAGTAAAAGAAAAAAAATACATAAATGTTTGATTTTTGTAAATCATATTTTTATAATAATATTCTCAGTTCTGGTTGTATGCGTAGAGGGTTTTTTTCCGCCCCAGAGTAAGTTGGAAAACAAAAGCTCTTGTCTGTCCAGCTTCCATATCTGTGCTAAAAAAAAACATGATGCCCATAGTTTAATGCTGCTACCAAAATTTTTCACTTTTAGTGTTTAGGGTGATCAGCAGTGCTGGTTCTCCTCCTCACGTAATTTGCATTTCGCCCAAAATTTTATCTGACCCTGAAAACCTTGTTCCATGTGCCTTCCTTATCCACCAGATGGATTGTGTTGAACTGCAAAAACAGTACTTCTTTTTAATCCTTTTATACAATGGCTTTCTATTTGCCCTTTCCCTTAAAGGCCAGATTTGTGGATTGCATGATGAACAGCTATCCTATTGATACATTCTCCCCACAGCTTCTCCATAGTGCTATGAGCCTCGTGGTTACTGCTTTTGATTTCTAACAAGCCTCTGGGGCATCCAGAGGCCAATGGCAGTCATGCTGAATTTAATTCAAATTTGATTAGTTCTGAAGGAAATTGGTCATTGATATTTGAGGGGATTAATACAAGAGGATACACCAAACATTACTGTGTTTTATTTGTAAAAAGAAACAAAATTCCACTAAAGCTAATTTATATATTCCCTCCACCTCACAATATTACAGAACATTGTGTTGGTTTATCACTATTATGATGTAGGAGTTAGCGTTTAAATTTGAGTTGAGTTTGTGTTTAAATTTGAGTTGAGTTAACTATTTTCTATAATTGGACTTAATAATATTTTTTTTGTCTCGGTGTTATGTTTGTCTTTAGGACTTTAATGTTTTGTCACTTCTTTGTTCGCACATTTTCAACTGCTCTTAGTTGTTTTTCACCTTAGTTCCCTTTAGGTATATTATCCTTAGCTAAGTTTCTTGTTTAGGATTGATTTCTGTTTATTTCTTGTTTCCCTAGTTAATTGTTTTCACCTGCTCTCTCTCTCTCACCTGTATCTGCTCCCACTAATTAGGCCTCAGGTTTCTCAGTGATTTGCTCACTCTTCCTCAGTCTAAAATCCTTCCTTTTAGCTATTCTTATTGCTTTAAATTGGACAGAGGACAATGATCTAAGAAATGTTTTAATATTTTCAGATTCTAGTAGTGCATACATTAGTATTCAAAATATGAAATCAGACTCTAGACAGGACATAATTTTAGAAATTACTGTCCTTATATAGATTATCTTGTGCCAGAAAGGAAATTGTGTTTTTGTGGGTGCCTTCTCACATCGGGATGTTGGGGAGTGAATATGCAGATAGCTATGCAAAGAAGGGAGCTTGTAAAACAAATATAGATTTTCCATGTAAAATTAGTAAGTTAGAGGCAAAGTGTATTATTATTGAAAAAAAAATGAAGAAAGTGGTAAGAAAGTTGGGATAGGGAAGTTAAAGGGCAATTTGATCATAGTTAAAGGAAAGTGGGGGAGACAAGATCATGGAATTTAAAAAGTCGGAAAGCAGAAGATGTCATGTCCCGCATGAGACTTGGGCACGCTGTTTTAAATAGCACTCTACAAATGTTTGGGAAATATGAAACTGGTAATTGCAGCTATTGTGGATAATCAGAAAAAATAGAGCATGTTATTATTCACTGTCAGAAGTATAGACAACAGAGAAGATTTTTGAAAGCTAGGGTTTTGGAACAAAATATTCCCTTTTTAGTTAAGGACATTTTATTAAGTACAGCAGTAGATGTTATTTATAAGGATTTAATTGTATTTTTAAGATCCACAGGATTATTTCTTAAGATTTAAGGACAGGATTGCTGGGGCCTTCCCGGCCCACACTCCATTCCAGAAGGTGGTGGCAATGTACACCAAAAATTGTTTGCCAACCACCAATAAACTAAAGAAGAAGAAGAAAAAGAAGAAGTGAAACCCTTCATCCGAATCCTATAGTATGTACCACATGCTACATAGTAGCTACTAATTGCCCGTTGATGCAGTGAATACTGCGTAGCAAACGAGCGAGTAGTAGGTATGAAATCAGATGTACTGCTCCACCCTTTTACTGGGATGTTTACGTTACGTTACCTGTGGTCCCATCCTCGGTAGCCAACGTCACTCATCTTCTACGATTTTGGGGCTTTCGCTACATTGTGGAATACCGTAGCATACAGTGGATTTTACTGTGGCGGTAGTACACATCCAGGAAATTATGCCTACTACGCCAATCCATACTAGAAATTCGGATCTACTACATCCATCGCTCTCTTACTGCTTTTCGCCTGCTACGTAGTAGGCATAGTAGGGGTATTCGGACGCAGGGTAAGTTCCTCAGTCATAAGGTCCCTCGTTCTCTCAATTTACTGCCAGTCCCCGGTTCCTGTGTTTTGCCTTCCTGTCGATTTTGTAAGTTTTGCTTTCTTTTTCCTTCATTAAAAATCCTAAAGATCCCTCGGCTGCTTTTGTGTCCTCTATTCACCAAAACCTGACAATCAAATTAAATCGCAATAAAAGTATATTGTTGTCGAGCAAAAATTGTGAAAAAGTTCAAGGGTAACCATACTTTTGCGAGACACCATAGAGAGACAGAAAAAAATAGAGACTAGTGGATGAAAGCAGACATGTCCTCATGTCTATAAATAGCCCAGAGAGGGTGGCAGTCAGGAACAAAGCACTTCTCACCAGCAGTTCTGACAAGGAAAGTACCACAGGGATGACGAGGTCCAGTGTGTATGTGTTTGTATGTCTGTGTCCGTCATTTTATTGAACCAAACATCTTCATAAAAGATAAGAAAAATATATCTGGGATATCCTCTAAAATATTTAATTAGCATCTGTGCTCAGTAACTTTAACTGGTGTTTGCATCCACTATTACAATATAATTGTCTCTCCTTTACCTTTTTCCTGTAGGCTGTTTATACTGTTCAGCCTCAAATCTTTTTCCTCTGCAATTCTCCTTTCAACTGCTGACTACTTTGGTATAAAAGCACAAATGGGGATTTTTTATTTTATTTTATTTTATTTTACCACAGCACAGCTTGCTCTCAATCTCTGCCATCTTTTTCCCTTCCCTCTCCCCCCTCAAATCTTTTTATAGCTTCCAATTTTACTCCTCACTTCTTACAGAATTCAGTTTTTCAAGCCCCCCCCCCCCCTATGATTATGCAGGTACACCCAGTATCTGCATAGAAGTGGAAACACTGACAAGGTGAGTGCACTCCTTCATACCAGGCCAACACATTTGAACTGAATTTGATTCTACTTTTATCTGGTTAGCGCATCTCGATCTTAAACCACCCTCTCCCTGGAGCTCAGTGGAACTTAGTCCAAGCTTAGACTAAAATCCTGCTGTTCAACTCTGATAATGCTGATTGCATCGAGTTAATATCTTTCATCTCCCAGTTTGGATTTTATTTTTATTTTTTTGCATCATTTAATGCTCAAATCTCACCTCCAGAACCCGTCCACTGATGTATCGGTTGCACGTTTCACATTTCACCCCGTACTGGGCGTGGTAATCGGCTTCACAGTACGGCACTCCATCCCTAGAGCACAGAAAACATAGAAGTCTTTGCTTTATTACCGGGCCAAATGCACAATGCATCCTACTCTAGCATTAGAGGGAAACTGAATAAAGAGAAAGATGTGGAATTTGAGAAAGTTGGAGAATATCACGTCTTCCCGTCTTAAAGCACTCACTTGCTGATGTATTCCCCGGTGAGAACCATGTTGCACGTCCGACATCTGAAGCAGCTTACATGCCACTGTTTCTCCAATGCCAGGAGAGACTGACCCTGTTTGATCTCTGCTCCACATCCGGCACAGTCTGGATAAGAAGGAGATGAAACAAAGCAGATGAACAGGAACGAAATGGGAAGATGCATACAATCTGGAGGAGGAGATGAGTTAGCTTTAGTTGTAAATACAACTTTACAATTAGAGACACAATCAAACTTGTAAAATGTTTCACATAGTCACACTGCACTGTTTATGAGCTTATTGTTCATTTAATTGCCCTGAGGAGTTTGCCCCAGCAGGTATGACCAATGCAGAAAGCAGGTGGGACAGCTGAGAGCTTCCAAATGATGCATGGCAGCATTAAGACTGAAACCGGGTCAGTGCTTCCAGTTTATTTCTACTCAGCAGACGTTTTGCTTGGTTTAACCTTCTCTGACCCAGTCCACGGCCTCATAGAGAAGTACCCATATCACCAGGGACCGCTTAACTCTGCCTTTTCAGCCTACAGATTCTTTGCCAAACCTCAGGCTTTTTATATTTACACAAAAAAATTGTTCCTTTTATTTCATGTTGCTGTAAAAAGAGCTGATTCAATAAAGTACTAGAAGTGTGGCCATTAGATATTTTTATGTAAGATATATACACACTCTGCTAAATGCTAAATGCCGTGGGATTACTGTAACAATCGTAGATGGTTGAATCTAGAACTGCTGCTGATTTTCAGCCAGAATATCCCTGACCAGAGATCGTGTTGACAGCAACATTTTCTGTTCAAAACATTTTTAACTGATAGAACTGTCAATGTTTTAAAACAGTCTGAAAAATAACACAGTATAAAAAAAACATTGCATTTTGTCTAATACATCAACACATAGCTGAGGCTGACCGTGGCCTTAAGAGAGGAAGAGCAAGTAGATGACAGGAAGACTACATTTTTGTCTTACTACCAAGTTGTTGTGTTTTACACTTTTACGCTTTCAACCTGTGTTATGTTGGTGGTCTTTTGGGAGTAAGGGTCTCTACATTGTCTTCACCTCATATAAATATTAGACTCTTGACACCACGAAAGATGGAAAAAGAAGAAAAATGCCATTCAAATATTATATTATGTATTTAATAGAACATACAATCTTTAAAATTGTTAGCAGGAAAGAACAATCAGAAATTGGCAACACCTTTCTGATCAGTTTTGCAGGTGAAATTGTTCATTCAGGGTATTTTATTGAGTAGAGACTAATGCAGAAAGAAAAGCAGCTTTGCCACATAATTTCCAAGCTGCTGTGGTAAAGGGAAGAATAAACCTTATTCTAACCAGCAGCTGAAGCATTACCAGAATAAAGCAACACCTCATCTGTCAAACATGGTGACTCTTCTATTATCACGCTGGGATGAATAGCCATATGCTGCACAGGTCTGTTCTGACATTTATTGCAGATTTACTGCGTTTGTTAAATGAACGCAGAGGCAAACCTTCATAAAAAATACCACTCAATTTATAGGACAGATTGGGGAAGAATATACCGAATGAATAAAGAGGAGGACATAAAACAAAGGTGTACTACAGGCCAAATACATTGAGCCATTGCGGGATGAACTATGTGAGTATTGCAAAACCATAAAATAAAAATAAACATATTTTTAATGTTTATAAATGAAGTTTACTTTTAAAAAATCCCTACAATTTTGATTTGGCCTAGCCACAGGAACCTTTTCGTTAATGTGTAACATTAACTTAAGTTTGCTCTAACTTTTGTCTTTCAATAGAAGGTATTGGTGATTCTGTGTTTGATAATGATGGATCAATCCTAAAAGAGGATATCAACTCAGCTATTGATGCCAGTAGCTTTATGTTCTAGTTTTTGTTTTCTTTCCATACAAAATATACACGGCCCAGGGATTCTTCCATTAACTGTCTCTTTCTATATAAACTTCTCTAGGCTCATTGCTTAATTAATTAGTTGCGTTTCTTCTCTGGAGATAAAGTAGCTGTTAAGTGAGGTACTAATACTATTAAGTCTGATACTTTAATCGCTTCTGCCCATAAGAAAGCAGTCCTAGCTCAGTGTTATTCACAGTTTTTTTTAACCATATTAATAAATTTAGTCACTGCTACTATTAACCCTGGGTACTCTCTTTGTTTTTCTTTCTGATAGAAAGTATTCCTGCTCAGTGCTTGTAAAATGGAGGATCCCAAAGTGCTTCAGATTAGTTTCAGTCATTCACCCATTCACACTGGTGATGGCAAACTACATTGTAGCTACAGCTGCCCTGGGCAGAGCTGACAGAAGTGAGGCTTCCGGATACTGGCACAACCTCTGACCAGCATCTGTAAGCAAGGACATAAGAGCATGTACCAAACGGAAGCCGGAACAGAATAGAAAGATTTCACAGCCAGAAACTCCGCCGCTCTGTTTCTCTCCTGAGTGAATAACAGCAATAGCTGAATGTTCCTTCTACATGATTTCCAAAAGGGGATTTGTTCCCCGCCACTGTCAAGCATTGTTGTCACAGTTACTTTGAAAGAGTAATCTGATTACTGATTACTCTTTCCGAAAGTAACTTACCTTTAGCTACTTAAGTTACTTTACTGATTACTTTTTTTTTAAGTAACTAGTTTAGTTTTAGAGTTTGAGTTACTTTCAGCAGTTACCAATAACACTCATCACTGGCTCAACATAGAAACAATAACCAGTTTTGCCAATATTCACTTTATTGGAAGTGGATTTTAACTATAAGGCCAGAAATATACTTATTCTTTAACCTCTCGTTGACACCATAGACTGTAAAAAAGAATAGACAGCGCCTCCTCACTCCTTCCCGTTTATCAGAATGACATACTTCCATGGGGGAATTCATGGCGGATTCACAGACTCCTCCTCCCCAGCTCTGACGAAGGATGTTCCTAAAAAGGGCAAAGGGGCAGGATCTTCACTGTAGACTCTGCCCTCGCGGGAGCGTGTATGGGCGTGTAGTTCGGTCGTAATCACGCCCATTCTGCTCCCGCGTCGTTAGCTCTGATGCTAAACTTGGCTCGGCCCCCTCATTAATTATGCAAGATTTGAAAAAATTATCTTACGAAAACCAGCCTGGTGGCCAAGTTTTTTATGAGCCCAGCGGTATCTCAGGAAGAATATGTAGCCATAGAAAGTTTAAAACAATGGGGCACCAGGCATTAAAGTTGTTTTTAACGTGTCTAAAGTCCAATGCTTTTCAATGGGGGCCTAGCGGCCAAATGGAGGTACTACAGCAAGGGAGGAGCAATGGCGGCCTCCATGGCATGCGGTCAAAAAGCAGAGAAGCCAGCGGCCATTGGTTGACACCAGCAACTATGAAGCAACAAGCTGTGTCTTGGGCACGTATGGGGAGCCTAAGGGTGCGTTCATACCGCATGCTTTGTCAGCTTCAGCAACGGCAAGATTCAATGTTAAGTCTATGGTGGAGGCCATTGGAGGAGCGTCACGGTCTCTGTGGCGCTTTGTGAGCTTTGGTTCCGTCAACTTTTCAAGCTTTTCCTGCGTTTCAAGCTTCAAAGTTCATAACGCTTGCAATGAAAAAGTTCAGCTAGTTGAACTTTTGACTAAACGGTCTTGACGCAGCACGTCAACCAATCAGAGCAACTCACTGTAGAGACGTTGCCTGATGCTGCCTAGGCAACTATGATCCGCGAGTGTTTAAAACATCCAGCAAAGAAAGGCCCGCCCACAAGCTTTGCGTGCTTCAGCTTAAAAATGTATCTTCTGTGTGTATGCGTCGAACAAGTCGCTTTATGAGCGTCGCTTGACGCTGACAAAGCCAGCAGTCTTCTGATCGGCCCATGGGCCCCCTGGCCGAAAAAATAATTAATGGAAGTCAATGGAGCAATAAAAGTTTTTTTTTTTTTTTCTTACATCCTGAATCACACATATGTTGTACCTCAATTTTAATGATAACTAATGACGTACATTTTGACTGTTTTTAAAGTTATTTGGTATTTATTTGATTGTAATTTGATTTGATTGTAAAAATTTGCAATTAAAATGTCTACAAATCAGAAGTGGCATATATGATGACACACAGCTAGCGCAGGCTAGCACTAGCTATAGTACGTAAAACACTCACCAAGACCTGGTAGAGCTTCTCCTCCATGCTGGCTCTCACTACATCAACAGCTTTACCCGTGATATAGCTGCTACTCTCCACATGGTCAGATTTATAGTGGTTTTATCAGTGTTTAATGCTCCCTTCTTTGTCCTGCAGGCTACGACCCTAACTCTCCTTCTTCTGCAGTTGTAGTGTGATAAACGTTTTTACAAAAAAACTAGTAAAAAAAAGTAACCTTTGCCACCGGTCAAAAATTAGATTTTTCTCTGCATCAAAATTAGTCTTTGAAATTCACAGACATCGTATGTTTGATCCACGGCACATTTCAAACTGGATCAAAAAATACTTTTTATCGCTCCATTGACTCTGATTCAGTTTTTGGGGCAGTAGGGGACCCATGGAGTGGAAGTAGAAAGGCGTGACTTAGGCTCCCCACTGCTTACTCACTGCATGTACTACTGGAGAGTTCAACTACAGGGCAGACTTATCAGATTACAGAAATCAGACTCCAAAACAAACATGGCGACCGTAAAGGAGATGATCAGCCGTTTTGGACTGCGACAGAAAAAGATGGCAGCAATGTTGTTGAAGGTATGTAAGACCATTTTTACCGCTATTGTTGTTTGTTTTCCTAATGCTTTTGATGCCATGTACCAAATATGTTTTTTTGCTGAAGAAAATTACAAAAATATTAACGCACAGTGTCTTGCAATTAAAATGTCTACATAAAAAATGTCTACAGAAATATTAACGCACAGTGTCTTGAACAGGTAACTTTAATCTGATTACCGATATGGAAATAGTAACACGTTAGATTAGTCGTTACTGAAAAAGTGGTCATATTAGGAGTAACGCGTTACTAGCATCACTGCTGTCAAGTTAACTACTTGATACAATCTCACATAATTTTGGACTGTAAAGTATTGTAGTTAAAACTAAACTTGGTGTATATCAGTGAGTCTTAATTTTGCTGTTTAAATGGATCCAGTGATACAAATTACACCAAACTGGATTCAACCTATAAAAATAAAACTTAGACTTGCTTGACTTGTAAAGTGCATCGAGAACACATTATTTGTTATGACTGGTGATATCATTTTTTTTTAAAACAAACTTTACTTGAAAACTTAATTATGTTTGGCCTTGTTCTGTAATGTGAAATATCAACTAACAAAAGCAAAGGAATTATTTAGTTCATTTAATGTATTTAAAAGAATTTCACAGGAATCTTTTTTAAGGAATTTTGCACTTTGCAAATTATAGTTCAACCTTGGGGCACAATAACTCTTATTAAATATACCATAATATTCAAATCTTAAATAACTGTTTCATATGTATTGTTTGCACTTCTTGCTTACAGTGTTTCCTCATAACACAGAGTGATGAACACTGTACCTGGGGAGCTGTTTGCCTTTCATTCTGCTAAATGGAGCAATCTGGGAGAAAGCATTTATTCCTACTTCACCATCTGTCTAGACTACAAAGACTGTGAGAGGCAGTGTGCCGTCTGTCTGCCACATTTAAACAATTCATTATCAGCGACTCTCACTCTGTTGCATGATCTTAAATAGTCCCTCTCTTGCTTTATGCTTAACAAGGGGAACAACAAGCCTTTCCTGATGTGAAGAGACAGTCCCAGTTCCGCAAAGTAATAGTGCGGAAAGAAGATGTAAACTGCTCTGCTTGTTGAGTGTTGACAATACTAAATACATGTTTTATTTGTCTCTACTGAATGATTACAAGCTGCCAGATGAACAGGAAAGACCCGATGATTGAGCTGACAGCCACTTGATTAGCTAAATTAGCCAAAAAGGACGTTTAAAAACCAGCGTGTTTGGATGAAGCAAGCTGTAGCGCCCGGTGGGCCTAAACAGAACAGACAGAGCAAGGCGGACGCTCAACTTACGGCTGGGCCCGTGGATCTTGATGGGCTCATTTGACTTGACAAGTGTGTGGGAGCACTGCTGGCACACACAATTCTTTCCGCTGAACGTCACCCTGTCTCCGATCGGGAAGGGTTTGCTGAGGGGACAAAAGGAAAAATAAAATGAAGATTAGAGGCTTATATTAGATAATATGCTTTAGAGGTATTAAAAATGTACATGAAAGTGTAAAGTCTCTATGCAAACAAATGAGGGCCAGCAGGAGCGTGGCTGCTGACAGGAAGGCTGTAATCATGCTGACACCAGCTGAACACAGCCTGGTGTCTTTTGCGGAGCTTAAAATGCATTTGCAAACAGTTGTGACGACGGGTTAATTGGAGGTTGATTGTGACGGGAGCACCTGGCTTCTCTGTGATTAAAGAGGCGATAATGTGCCGCTTCCGCGGGCTTCTAAAAAGAAAAGCTGGTTCTCTAGCTGAGAATGAAACATATTAGGGAGGACTGCGTGGAGTGCATGCTAATCCTAAATGCCTGTTTCTTGCACAGTCTACAGTAGCGGCCTAGTTTACCCTGTCTTACTCGCTCCTTACACATCTGTTACCACTAGGTCTCTGTTTGCTTTATGGCTCTAAGCTACTCCATAATCAGTGTAAAGACATGCACATGTGTATTGTCTAACAAGATGACAGCAAGACAAGGTTAATAAAATCCCGTTTTCTATTGCATGTTTAAACTCTTTTTCTCTCTCACAAGGAGACACGTTTGTTTGATTTCTTTATGACCGGATAGGATGAAAGAATGAATGGGGAGCTAAAAGGCTTAGAGAAGGCTGTTTAAAAGACACAGACGACACTAATCCATTTACTTCCCTGCTGAGTCCTGGAGCCGAAGCCAAGGCACTGAAGGGAGGTTTGAGTGTCCTGCAGGGTTTGTAGAGATGTTCATAGGCATGCCTGGCAAAAGTCTATCATCCATCGAACATATTTTTATTTTATTTTTGCAACTTCTTCCCATCATTTTTGATATGCTGCTTTGTTTTTTGTATTTACTCAAAAAAGGGCAACTTTCATGCATTAAACAGAAAGGAACGAACATGTGAACCGAGGCAATAAGCCATCTGGGATATTCTAGGACACAAATTATTCAACAAAGACCTTGGTAAACACTGAAAAAACACCCACACATAAACTTTAGTTGCTTTTATCTCAAGGTTATCCAGCAGTAACAAGATTCAGATCCAAGCATTTCCAATTCTTCTTTGCATTTAGTTTAAGATTAGTCATGTTGATGAAATGCAACTAAGTGTAAACAGGTTTAATTCCTTCCACAGTTACTCAATTGAATTTAAAGTAGGTCTGGACTTTAACTGGGCCATTCTAATTCATAAAAATCATTTGATCTAATCTGTTCCAATCTTGTCACTTTCTGCTGCGCAGTTGGTAGCAACAATGCATTGCAGCAAGAAGGTCCTGGGTTTTTCCTGAGTGGAGTTTGCCTGCAGTTTCTCCTGTGCATGGGTGGGTTCCCTCCAGGTACTTAAGCTTCCTCCCACAGTCAAAAACATGGCAGGTTAATTGATCTCTCTAAATTTCCCTAAGTTGTATGTGCATGGTTGTTTGTCCCGTCTGTCTCTGTGTTGTCCTGCGATGGACTTGCGACCTGTCCAGAGTGTACCCTGCCTCTTGCCCATTGACTGCTGGAGATGGTACAGAGATCCATACAGTAAATGGATCGACTGATGTTGTAGGTTTCATGCTGCAATTTGAAATATCTCCCTGTCTCAAATCTTACTAGCTTGCCTATGAATGCTGAAGCAGAGGATGCAAACAGCATGATGCCGCCACCATCATTAGTCACTGTGTTCAAGGTGATTTAAAGGGTTTTCTACCACATAGTGTTTTGCATGTAAGTTACAAAGTTCAATTTGCCCCATTTTTTGCCTATGCTATAAAGCAATCTTCAATTTTTCTGAACCAAACCAACAAACTTTAGGAAAAACACCACCAGTATGACATGCTAGACATTGGCCATGTCTACGAGCTACACCAAAGACTTCCCTGTATCTAGTCCAGCTTAAAAAAAAAATCTGCTGTGATAGTGCAGAAAGGTCTCTTTATGACCTTGTCTTTACCTCTGTTACTTTCACTCCCTCAAGACACTCCTGCCTTGTCAGCCTTTTTCAGCACTTTAAAAATCTACTCATATTACATATTTATTGGATGGTACTTTTATGTTTTTTCTTGAACATAAAAAGGGAGGTTATTATTGGAATTATAATATAATTCTGATGGGTTTCACTGGCACTTTTGAAAAAAAAAATAGGACTCGACTTCCTTTAAAGCTGACGTTGCAATGACGAAAATGAAGGGGCACAGTAGTAAAGGTATGTAGAAGCAGTTTTTAGCGCAGCAAATCGTTGAGAGTGAGAACATGATCGTTGGAATACTGGGGATAATAAAAGAGTGAGATGTAAGTGAATGGAGTGGGTACAAGTAGCGATGGCGATCAAAGCGACAGGGGAAAAGTCAACCCGGCGGCTTCTTGTCACTTCCAGTTCACTGTTCTCATTTGCAACACCAACACCCTGTCACTAACAGAACTGCTCCACTGACTGTCGCTGGTCGCTTCATGGTGGTTGTCCTTTTTTTTTATCCTTTGACCACAGCTGGTGGGCTTGAGCTGCAATGTCAAACAGATCTCTGACAAGAGGAAAACACCAGTCGAATGGAGATAGAAAACTGAAGATCCACTGATGTAAAACCTTTTACACTTCCAGAGATGAATGGTTTGATGTGAACGGGAGAAAGAGAAACGGCTGTGTGTCTGCATGTCTGCAACGTCAACCGTCTGAACCTTTATTAGTGTTGTATAGCCTGTTTCAAAAGACACATCATGGCGGGATATCAGAGTAAACCCAAATCTACGCCTGATACATCAGCGTCGCATTATGGCAGCGGGGCGGTATCTGCAGCACATAGAAACCATTATAGTCTATGGTTTGGTTTACACATGATGCACGTTTCAGACTTGTCACGTAATATATATATATATATTTATTTAAAGTAAACATCATGTCAACCATCAGTAAAAAGTATTGTGTTGATATCTATTAAAATGTTAATTTGAAATTACACATAGACTTATCGAAAATGTTTTATGTAATTTCATTATTTTACAATAACATTGCAGATTTTGTTTACAAAATTATAGTTGGGCAACTATGGCTCAGCAGGTATAGTAGGTGTCTAGCAATTAGAGGGATGTAGGTTCAATTCCAGCTACTGTCACATGTCAATTCCCTTAACCCCAAATTGTCTACTGAGTTCTATTTTGATGACTAAATGGATAAATAGGGTTCTAGTAGAAAAAAAAGCACTATATAACATAAGTCAATTTACCGTTTGCTGTATCAGCTACTTAGACAATGATGCGTAATTTTACTTTTTTTGGAGATGAACTATATAAGGACATTAAAAAGCTTCAACAATGGTATATTGTAGCTTTCCAGTTCCCTTTGGTCAAGGTACTGGCAAAGTTGTGCCATTCTTTTTTGAAACAGGCCCATTTGATATGGCATGTATAGACAAGCATGGTGACAACTGTTTTGGAGAGCATTTATGTGATTATGATTGGAAAAGAGAGGAGGTATGTCTCATTTTTGGTTTATCTAACTGCATGACACAAAAAATGTTATCTGAATCATTTAACACCTAAGTAAAACTACATTCTGAGCTTTCCAGGTACATTACATGATATCCAGAAGACAACTTGATTCAGTGATTAAATCATTCAAAATTAGTACCATCCTTCTATGGCCTGATTTTCAAAAGAACTGGGTAGTCATGAGATAAAAAACCCTTACTCATGGCAGATGAGATTTTTATTTTTTTTAAGGTCTCAATAATGTATTACTAGTTCTAATATCAGGCTATTATCCCTCAGGAAGCAGATTAATTTATTCGGAACAAACCCAGAACACCAAAGAAGGCAAATGATGAGCACATGATTAATCTCTTTCCCAGCTATTTACAGAATAAAAAAAAAGAATTAATACCCATTTACCTTTTATATATTTTGTTCATGCTAGAACCACAAACCTCTGTAATTTATATGATAGACCAAAAACTGTAGGATTCTGAAGTAGAGAAAAACTCTTTTACAAATAAAAAGCCTGAACATTGTGCTGTATACTTTTTCCTAGGTCCCAAAAATTATAAAACAATATCCAAAACTATGAAAAAATCAGAATCGAAAAGGTTTAATTGCCAAATTTGAACAGATTTACAACATTATGAAAGTGCTGCTGTACTTTGTGCAAACATACGATAAGACAATCACTTATAAACATTAGGGCTCCACGATTATGTCCAAAAAAATAATCACAATTATTTTGATCAATATTGTAATCACGATTATTAATCACGATCATTTATCCAGTCCTGTAAGATATCTATTTTTATTGCACCAATTAGAAACTTTAAAAATATTTTTTTTGAAAATTGTGAAAAATAAAACTTTAGATTAGAATAGATGATTAATAATGCAAAAAAAAAACAAACAAAAACAAACTCCAATATAAATATATATATATATATATATATATATGTATATATATATATATATATATATATATATATATATATATATATATATATATATATATATATATATATATATATATGTATAAATACATGTATATATATTTAAAAGTACAAGCTAAATATGTTATTGCAGAGTGCAATCTCAAAGTGCAATTTATGGGAAACAGTTACCGCTTAAACAGAAAAGGCCTTTGACATTCCCTGCATCCAAATCCTTAGCATTTACTATATGCTACGTAGCAACTATTACTCATCTGTTAATGTAATACTGCATAGCAAACGATTGCGTAATAGGCATGAAATCAGACATACTGCTCCACCATTTTGCATGTCCTTTGACCCGTATTGACTGTTCTGTTGACCCAGATGTTTACGTTACGTTCGCCTGTGGTCCCGCCATCCTCTAGCCATTATTTTGTCTGGTATGACTTACCGTAACAACTTAAATGTTTAATCAGTCAACAAACAATTACAGTAATCAGTAACATCGCTACATGTACATTTATCTGCCGAAGCTAGGTCCTTCTTCTATGATTTCGGGGCGTCCGCTTTCCATGTTGGGATAGCGTAGCATTCAGCGGCTGCTTACTGTGGCGGTAATACACTTTCTGGAACTTTCTGCTTACCAGTCAGATCCATAATGGAGATTTGGACCTACTACATTGCTCAAATACTCCTTTTCACCTGCTACGTAGCAAGCATAGTGATGCCATTATGAGTGCTGAGTGACTTGTGCGCGGTTTTTATTTGGTCAGCTTAATGAAGCTTTAGCCATGCGTTTGCCCCCTGGTGGTTGGCAGACTATTGGTTGAGGCAGTGTATGATGAAGAGGCACGCAGTGAAGCTCGCATTTTGAATGTAAATATCGTTCACGATCAGGTTCATTTAATTGTGGCCACCAAAATCGTGATCACGATCAAAATCCGATTAGTTGTGCAGCCCTAATAAACATGCACATATAAAAAATAAAATGTGATATACAGATTGATATTTAAGTGCAGGCGATGATCCTTACAAAAACGGACGTGTGCATAGAACAGAACACAGGGTCATGTGAATGAAACAGAGCAGGTGGTGGGAATGGTCTTAGGGTTACTGTTCATGAGTCTGACGGCAGAGGGGAAGAAACTTATTATAGCGAGAGGTTCAGCTCCTGCCTGAGGGGAGCAGTCTGTGTCCAGGGTGAGAAGGGTCAGCTATGATTCGACCTGCACGTCCTAGTGTCTAGGAGGTGTACAGGTCCTGTAGAGATGGGAGTCTGCAGCCACCTCAGCAGAGTGCGCAACACACTGCAGTCTCTGTCTGTCCCTAATGGTGGTTCCAGCGTACCACAAAGTGATTGAGGAGGTGAGGATGGACTCGATGATTGCAGTGTACAATTGCATCATCGTCTGTGTTAGTAGGTTGAATTTCTTCAACTGCCTCAGGAAGTACATCGTCTGCTGAGCCTTCTTTTTGATGGAGGTGATGGTGGGCTCCCACTTGAAATCTTGGGTGATGGTGGTACAAAGGAAGTGGAATGAGTCCACATTGGTGATGGAGGGGTTAGTCAGGTTTATGTGGGGGGGTGCGCTTCCTGAATTCCACAATAATCTCCACTGTCTTGTCGGTGTTCAGCACCAGGTTGTTGTGACTGGACCAGAACAGCTGCCATCCTGTAGGCAGACTCATCCCCGTCTGAGATTAGTCCAAAAACGATGGTGTCATCTGCAAACTTAATTAGTTTGCCAGATTGGTGGTTGGAGGTGCAGCTGTTGGTGTATAGGAAGCGAAACAGAGGAGAAAGAACACAGCCGTGAGGGGACCCAGCACAGATGGTCCAGGAGCCATAGACATTCATCCTCAGCCTCACATGCTGCTTCCTGTCATTAAGGACCTCAGAGATCCACATACAGATGGGATCAGGCGCGTTCATCTGGGACTGCTTGCTTTGGTTTTGAAACCAGAGTTTAAGTGCACAAACAGGATAGGTGAAGGTTCCCGGGGAGTCCAGATACTGCAGAATGAAGGGTAGAGCAATATTGATGGCATTGTCTACAGACCAGCTGGGTCTTTAGGCAAACTGTAGGGGCTCCAGGAGATGGGCCGTGAGGGTCTTAAGGTAGGAGAGAATCAGGCACTCAAATGACCTAATGATCACAGATAACAGAGGCACATGTCTGTAGTCATTGTAGTCATTGAGTCAGTGATCCTTGGCTTCTTGGGGACATGGACTATGGTGGTGGTCTTGAAACATACAGGTACATCACAGGCCTCCAGTGAGAAGTTGAAAATGCTGGAAAATACTGGGGCAAGCTCATTTGCACCCAGGGAGACACAATATCTGGACCAGGAGCTTTTCAAGCAATCACAAGGCACATGTAATCATTTAAAAATAAAGGTTGACACACCTGCAAACCCACCAGGAGGCACTCACCTTGCTAATCTCCAAACAACAAGATGATTATAGGTAACTCTTAAGGAGCACCTGAGATCACCAGCTCTGGTAGGAAAAATGTCAGCAGGACTGTAGTATGTAGTAAGTTGGAGCTGGGTTTGGTGTCACTGCCGACTAAACATTCCAGTTAATGTAGTCGGATAAGTCGAGATTCCAATATAGCGACACTCAGGTAGTCATAGTAGTAGTGCCTCTTAAAAACAACGTTGTAAGCTGCGGTTTCCATATGCAAACACCTTTTTTATGTTAGGTTTAGAGTTGCAGTCTCTACGTGTAAGATTGATTTTAGATGTATTCTTGTAAGTGTGCCTTGTAAAATAGATATGTTTTCACTAGGGATGGGGGGATGGGTATCATTAAGGACTAATCGATACTACTACTCTTAACGATACTCCTTTTCGATCAGGTACTTTATCTGTATCCTTATCAGTACTTTTTTGGAAAGAATAAAACAAAAGGGGAAAAACAATTTTAACAATTGGAACAGCAAAAGACAGAAAATAAATGACTACAAAATAAAAGTATCAAATGAATTACTTAATAAAAACACTATATTAGCCAGTGCTTCTCATTTATTTTCTCCCATTTCCTGAAAGCCTTTCCTTACAGTAGTGGCAGCCACTAGATCACTACAGGAACAGCGCTTAACTGTGTAGTCCATTTTTTGTTGTTAAATATTGAGATTCCATCTCCCATTCCCAAAATTTTAGATCTTTTCATTCGCTCAGCCATCGTATCCATGTAACTACTGGTGAGCAGAGCTTCCAGTGAGAGCAAAAGGTTTAACATGTAAGAGCGCAGCAGTCACCCCGCCCACAATCAGTCCCCGTGGTGTGTGTGCTTGTTGAGGAGGAGCGGGCTTTCAATACAGTGTTTGGCTTGTGTTTTTAATTCTCGCAAAAGATGAATATGACCGTTAAGAGGACCGACAAGGCTGAAGCTTATCTGTCTGGGTGGACCATCAGAATCAGCCCTGGCACTAATTTAACACCAGGTTTCAGTACCCAACCCTACAGGTCCTTCTCAAAAAAATAGAGTTGTGATAAAGTTCATTATTTTCTGTAATGTACTGATAAACATTAACTTTCATATATTTTAGATTCATTACACACAACTGAAGTAATTCAAGCCTTTTATTGTTTTAATATTGATGATTTTGCCATACAGCTCATGAAAACCCAAAATTCCTATCTCAAAAAATTAGCATATCATGAAAAGCTTCCCTAAACGAGCTATTAACCTAATCATCTGAATCAACTAATTAACTCTAAACACCTGCAAAACATTCCTGAGGCTTTTAAAAATGTACAGCCTGGTTCATTACTCAAACCGCAATCATGGGTAAGACTGCCGACCTGATTGCTGTCCAGAAGGCCATCATTGACACCCTCAAGCAAGAGGGTAAGACACAGAAAGAAATTTCTGAACGAATAGACTGTTCCCAGAGTGTTGTATCAAGGGACCTCAGTGGGAAGTCCGTGGGATAGAAAAAGTGTGGCAGAAAACACTGCACAACGAGAAGAGGTGACCTGACCCTTAGGAAGATTGTGGAGAAGGACCAATTCCAGACCTTGGGGGACCTGCGGAAGCAATGGACTGAGTCTGGAGTAGAAACATCCAGAGCCATCCTGCCATGCAGGAAATGGGCTACAGGTGCCGCATTCCCCAGGTCAAGCCACTTTTGAACCAGAAACAGTGGCAGAAGCGCCTGACTCAGTGGTCCAAAGTACTTTTTTCGGATGAAAGCAAATTTTGCATGTCATTCGGAAAACAAGGTGCCAGAGTCTGGAGGAAGACTGGGGAGAAGGAAATGCCAAAATGCCTGAAGTCCAGTGTCAAGTACCCACGGTCAGTGATGGTCTGGGGTGCCATTTCAGCTCCTGGTGTTGGTCCACTGTGTTTTATCAAGGGCAGGGTCAATGCAGCTAGCTATAAGGAGATTTTGGAGCACTTCATGCTTCCATCTGCTGAAAGGTTTTATGGAGATGAAGATTTCATTTTTCTGCATGACCTTGCACCTGCTCACAGTGCCAAAACCACTGCTTAATGGTTTACTGACCATGGTACTACTGTACTTAATTGGACTACCAACTCTCCTGACCTGAACCCCATAGAGAATCTGTGGGATATTGTGAAGAGAAAGTTGAGAGATGCAAGACCCAGCACTCTGGATGAGCTCAAGGCCACTATCAAAGCATCCTGGGCCTCCATAACACCTCAGCAGTGCAACAGGCTGATTGCCTCCATGCCACGCCGCATTGAAGCAGTCATTTCTGCAAAAGGATTCCCGACCAGGTATTGAGTTCATAACTGAACATAATTATTTGAAGGTTGACTTTTTTTGTATGAAAAACACTTTTCTTTTATTGGTCAGATGAAATATGCTAATTTTTTGAGAAAGGAATTTTGGGTTTTTATGAGCTGTATGCCAAAATCATCAATATTAAAACCATAAAATGCTTGAACTACTTCAGTCGTGTGTAATGAATTTAAAATATATGAAAGTCTAATGTTTATCAGTACTTTACAGAAAATAATTAACTTTATCACAATATGCTCATTTTTTGAGAAGGACCTGTAGTTTTCACCCCAGCTACTATAGCTGATGCAAGTAGCAGCCATATTGAATTCAAAGTCAGAGCAAAAGAACATCTTGGACTTTGAGGGTGGGAAGTCCTGCTTTGAAGGGTTTTCCAGTTGTTTTTTCCCACTCGGAATTCTGAATTTCTGAGGTTTGAATATATAAAGAACATATGGTATCTATTTAACATTTTAGTCAGCCAAAAGGTGACCAAAGTGCTTCAAAATAAAGACGAAAATATTGCTAGCAATAAGAAAATGTGCAACAAGACAACAAAAGTAAAGAGGTTGAAGTAAAAATAAAAACAGCAGAACAAGCAATAAAACAAAAATTAACAATAAATATAATGTTTTAATTAGGGATACACCAATACCAATACTGATATCGGGGCCGATCCAACTCTTATCTACTGTACCGTATTGGTTACAGTTAACCCTCTAGGCGCCGGGGTTTTTTCTATGAAATATTCCATCTTGATATCACTAGTTCAAAATGTTGTAGCTTTAACATGGTTATAGATAAAGGTACACTGTAAATTTGAAAAATCTTCAGTATGATTCAAAGTTTGTGACACGAGCAAAATCATACATCTAATTTGCATATTATGACATCGTCAGGCGTTGGCACTATTGGATTGCATGACTTTTGCAATTTTTTGCTTTTTTACATTGTTTAAAACTTTTTTTTCATCAATAATTTTTTTTTTATTTAGATTTTTCTATATATGTATTTTCTACATCTATATGTTTAATTTTTTTGGCTTTTTTCAAGAACAGGTGGATATTTCTGTTTATGTCCTTTCTTATGTGGCTCCGTTACTCTATTCACTATATAAAATCAACAGAAAGAAAATATTGGCCATAGAATTTTACAGATCCGTCCCAAAAATAACTAACAGGCTCATCAAATTGTCTGATCCACTGGTGATTCTATTCTTCCTCATCTGTCAAGCAAACCTCGCCAAAATCATCATCATCATCATCATCATCATCATCATCATCTTCACTTGCAGCAGGACAGAGAACTTTACTGCTGTTTACTCGCTTATAAGCGGTCTTTTTTCTCTCCTGTTTTCGATCGCATCTGCTATTATTTCCACAGATTTTTACATCCCTCCCACCTCGGTCCCAATTAGTGTTGTGATGACCACCTTGCTACCTGTACACATACCTTTCTCTCACCGGGAGAACATGATGCAGAGCTGGACTGTTGCTGTTTTTGGAGCGTCATGGCGATGCGGGACTGGCTGTTGCTGCGGGACATTTTAGTTTCACTTTCTCCCGGGACAACTGAACAGATCATAGGTAAATATTTCTCTTCAGAATCTGAATAAGCCAATACTTACCGGCGGGGAACTCCGACATCATTGCCTCATAAGTTTTATCTTTCTAAAACTCGCTTTCTCTGTACTGTGACCGCAGCAGCTGCACCTCGCGTCCCCCGCTAGTGGCGCTGACTTAAAGGCAGATTTACTCCAAACGTTTCCATGGTAACACACCCAAAAAGGTGTCCAAGATTAAAGGTACACATGTCAGCCATCTCCTGGTGTAAAGTAGTAATTAAATTAGTGGCCCTATCTCCAGCTGTGGCTCTTTAAAGTCAGCAATGTTGCTTGTCGCAAAATTGTGACTTTGGCGCCTGGAGGGTTAAGCGACACCATGAACTAGGGGTGTCACGATCTCGACTTGGAATGGTTTGAAATTACGTTACGACCTTGCACATTGAAATCCAAAAGAAGATTGTGATCACCTCCTGCCATGTTTACATAAGGTTTGTCCCACTCAGGACTCCGTAGCAACAGTTAGCAGACAATCGTTTCATCACAAGGAACCACACATTGCATTTTCCCCAAGAAGTAACTCTCACCAGTTCTCATACAACTCACAACAAAACCTGGTAACATTTTAACTGCCTGTATCACATCCCCCGGGTCCACAGAGCACATTAGCTGATGCTAGCAAGTAGCTATTAGCTAAGCTTTACCTCGACCACGGCTAGGATAGATGAAGCAGTGGTACCAAAGCAAAAGCCGCTCCTTCTATTCTCAAACCAACGGTGAGGAACTTTGAGTTTCCGGCGAGTTAAGTCCACACATCGCATTTTAAACAAGACGACCACTGTGAGCTGCATTTTGCTTGCTCCAATGAGCTATGTGGAGTGTTGTTTCCAGTAGCTCTGCAGTAACTTTAAAGAGTCACTAGATGGCAGCCACCTTCTGTTACTAATTATTCATGTTATTTAAACAATACTCTTACACTTTTATTGTAAATAAATTATTTCATTTTGACCATGAATGCCTAATGTGATATGTTACACAACAATAATAAAAATTGCATCACTTTTGTCTTTTAAAATAAGATTTACTGTACAAAATTTAATGAATGAAACCAATGATCGTAGACTAGTCTAAAAATCACATAGGGATCTGTACTGTAAAATAAAAAAAATTAAAAATTCAGAATCAAATTGAATCATTACCCTAAAATCGAATCCAGGATTTGGAGAATTGTGACACCACTACCATGAACCGTTACTTAAAATGTGGAAACTGCAATAATTTCACAAATTTTTTTATTTTTCACTTGAAATGTTAGTTTTGTGGTAAGTGTTATTAATATTTTATTTTTAAATAATTCACCATTATTTATTGTAACAATCAGAGAAGAAAATTAAAACTGTCTTTCAAATCATCGCATTTTTTTGTGTGGTAGAAGTATTATATTGGTACTCGGTATCGGCAGGTACTCAAATACAACTAACCATCTAACACCCGCCCCAGTTCAGCATATAGATCTAATAGGACTGCTTTAGGGAATTTAAATTGCTGATCAACCATTCATCATCATGGGTCAGGGAATCTCTAAAAACTCTTCTATGAGTGTCAGCACAGTATTTATATTTCTACTCATCAAAATTAATGCACCAATAAGTGCAACTGCTACATAATCTAAAGAGATTTCAAATGAACATATATTTCAAAGATGAAACATATCTGACTGTTGGTTTGTATATTAGTGTTTGTCCAAGGGTGTATGAGTCTGAAAATGTGGCTTTCAATTTATAATTTTGCCATTTCACCGGCGATTCTCATTGCGTGATCAAAGTCGCGCATGTTTTTAACATATTTTTTTGGAGGGGGGGTTCTCTCGTAATTTTTGGTACATAGAAAAAACGATACATTTTATAAATTTTCAAATGTGTTGGGACGAAATTATCATTGCAAACAAAGATAGAATTGGCTCGAAATATTATGTTTCCAACTAATCCTGGTTTTACTTTTTTACCTAATTCATTTCTTAATTCATTTCATGATTAATGAATGAAATTATGCAAGGTTTTTAGAAGTGTTACTCATTTTGACAAAGAGGCACCAATACTGGATAGTTAAAAGTGCAGAGTCATTTATTTGATAGGCTATACTGGCTAATGTGTAGCAAATTTAGTATTAGTATTTTACCGAAGAAACACTCAAGAAACGGATTTCATAGAAAATTTGATTAGAAACACTGCCAGGTTTCAAATCATAGCTCAAGCAGTTAAAAACTGTTTCCCTTTATCAGCCAAGGTATTCTGTCCTTTTATGGAGGAGCATATCTGATTTGGGCATGCAGTGAAAAAAAATTATTGCATACCTGCATACACTGCAGACAAAGCACTTGGGGTGGTATGTGCGTCCCAGAGCGGAGACCACCTCCCCTGTGATGAAGCTGTCGCAGCGGTCACAGCGTGTGCCGTATAAGCGCTGGTAGTCTGCTGTGCAAATGTACTCTCCTTTCTTCTGGAAGAAGCCAGATTGTGCCAGGTCACAGTTACACACTGAGGGAGAAAAGAATCGAGAGACGGTCAGACACCTAAAGCTACAAAGCACATAAAGAAAAATATGAAAATAAGCTATTCTATTTTCAGGATTTCACTGATCATCTGTTAGTTTCTGTCCTGTGTATATGCTTGTTTTTTACACATGGCTGCTAAGGAAGGCAGATCATTCCAGAGAGCAGTGGGCCAATTTGTTTTGATGGGAATATAATGATATAATCAGTGGGAAAGTAATTTGGTTCAGAACACTGAAAGGAATAAAAACAGTAAACATCAACCAAAAACACATTAAATACTGCTGAGAAAGACAAAGAAAACATTGAAGACATGAAGGGTGAACGCTATCTCCATGTCTGCAGACATTTCAGGCCTACTGTACATTTAGAGGCAGACAACATCCATTAGATTCCTTTGCTTTGAAACTGAGAGCGACTTCCAGTGAGTGTGACTGTAAAGCTTGGAGGCATATTCAGATTATTCGCCGGTATAATTTTCTCCACAAGTGCGGTTTTTACCACCCTGAAGAAAAACACAGAACTGATGTGGATGAGGCTGGATATATCTGTTTTAAAAATCATTTTGTGTTAGTGATTTCAAAATTTTACCTTATACTTTTGAATTATAGGTTTGACCTTGCAGCTTGCCCTATAATTATTCCAGAGCTAAAATTATCATGTAACTTTGAGCATCATCTAACAGGTCTACTGGCAATGGTGCAACTGGCATGCCAACAGACCACCTTTGTCAAAATGGAGGAATAAATATAGTGAGTAAAAAATTATTACACTTTTATGGATTTTGTTTTAAAGATGTCAATCGTGATCAACCAACAGCTGGTTAGTGTAATGCAATTTAGCCTTCAAAAATTGTTAGAGCAATAAATGCACAAAGCAATGATAACTCTCTTGTTGGGCATCATGCTACAATGTGTTGATGACATCATGACTTCTGATATTTTGGCGAGTTATTTTTCAAATTTACAACCCAGCTAATCTTGGTGCTTGTGACCAACTATCTTCTTTATTTGTTTCCCTACTGCTGCCACCCACCTGACTGAAATGAATGGGCGATTAACAGAATTCTGCAGCACTTCATGGCACACCGAGCAAGTAGGAAATCGTTTCATTTTAGCTGCACTCTTAGGTCCTCTGGCCAGTTACTGCTTGTAGTCCCCAAGACTCATTATAAGACCCGATGGGACGCGTCTATTCAGTCTGTCGCTCCCAGACTGTGGAACGCACTGCCACTGTCTCTGGCGGGCAGATTGGTCAATTCTTTAAAAAATATTTAGACTTGCTTATTTAAAGTAAGCTTTTGGTTGATGAGTTGCTACTAGTGTCACTTGGATTTTTATATTCCTTTATATATTTTATTGTTTTGTTCTGCCCTTCTCTTGTACAGCGCTTTGTGATTTTATCTATGATAAACACTTTATAAATACATTTTACTTACTTACTTACTTACTTCAGTCATATGTGCTGTAGCACATATTCATATAAAACATTTAGAACAGTGAGAGCCACCAATCTAGTGTGATGAAAGCATGATTTTCAACAAGCAAAAAATTTCATTCAGGTTGCAAGAGTAACAGAAAAGACTTAAAAGTAGTCATAGTTAATCCAAGACTGTGGTATAGCCACAGAGTTTTGCTTTATGATTTATACAGTTACCTTAATTTTTAGTGGATCTGCCTATGAATTAAAAGCAAAGACCTATTGTGGCTAGTGTTTCCTCTCTAAACGCCAATCAGTTAAAATATGTTAACATTTATTTACAAACTCAATTTCGCTCATTAAAATAATATTTAATTTCACATCCTGACAGATATATGTACAGTATGTACACTTCAGTATCCTAGATAAATGAGAATCTATACCAACAACAGACTGGGTTTGTGGTTTTTTTTTTTAAGGTATATAAACATTTGATGTTGGCATGACAACTCTGGTCAGGGTGGAAGTCCTTGGTAGGAAAAATAGACCCTAAACATAATGATGCATTAGTTAACGAGGTCTTGAGAACAACTCAATGTTTTGGGCTGGAAATCACAAAGCCTTGATCTGATACCCATAAACAATGTGTGGGTACATCGAAAAAGGTGCGTTTTAGCAAGGCTATCTGCAACTCAGACAATGTTAAGTAAGTATTGCCAAGAGAAATGGGCCAAAATTCTAGCAAGCTACTGAGAAGATTGTGGAAGTTGTTTCTTTCAAAAGTGTAAAATCTGGTTTTAATTGTGTATGCCTTAAAAGTGACAACATTACATAGTAAAACATTAGTTTTTATACTGGAATCAAACACCTACAGACATACATAAGTTTACTCCTACTAAATTTTAGCATCCAGATGTATTATACAATGCATTGGCTGCACCACTCGCTCCCTAAGAGCCAGCTGTTCTTTATTGGTTGCTAGCAGGCAAGGAGTTCAAACACACACACACACACACACACACACACACATATGCACTAGTACACATAAAATGCTTCAAAGGGGTTGTATTTAGTCTGAAACTGTTCATAAGTGAATCATATTAAGTTAATTGTGTTATAAAAGATCAATGGGCACTTGCTTAAAAACAAAATAATCTCATCTCTCAAGAGAACAGCCACACATAAATCCATCCTTGATTAGATAGCACCATGCATATGCAGAGTTGGGGTGGTGAAAAGGGACACAAGGTACAGGGTAGTGATAGCGGCCCCTTCTTTTTTCTGACACGTCTTTAGATTAAGGAACAGTAGCCACAGAAATGCAAAAGACGGATGATTGAGGAGAAGCAAATGGAAGAACTGAGCTGAATCAGTCTATAAAAATGTTTGTGCATGTGCATATGCTCGTGTGCCTGTGTGTGTATCAACCACATTTCCAAAACCACTGAACAATGGCACAGAGCTTCAAAAGTGCCCATTCTGCATTTTCAGCCAGACCAATTAATGGTCTCGCCGAGAACCAAAATCATAGGCTACCCAGTTCCTTCTCAGGAAATGGTTTGAGACAGTAAATATTTCCACTTCTATAAAGCTCTTATAAAACTGATTTTTCTCAAAAGCACAGTCAGTTGGCATAAACAGTGTTACTTTTCTGTTGTTCTTTTTTGTGTCCTATATTTACTTACTTTCTCTTCTGCCTCCCAAAACAATTAGATTTTCAATTTCTCCTCAAGTTGCTTTTGCAATGAGTGGCATACGGTAAATTAGCATAATGTATTAAGGGTATTAGCATATGGACTCCTGGCCAAATCACATCTGGCTGTCTCAGTCTGGTCAATCTGGATTGGAGGAGCTGAACGGAGGGTTCACCTGTTGGCTAATCACCCTGTTTTCCTCTCACCAGATGATTGGCTGGATGCATTGTAACGGACAGCCCCTTTGTTCAGTTGCCAGGAGGATGTAAACCTTCCACAGTTACCCTAGAGACAGCTGGGTCCCAGTCTGAGTGATTTGGCGGTGGTAGTGTGGGCGGCACATTTAAAGGGGTTGGGGTTGGACTGAAGGCAGTAAAGGCCGAAATTTTGTCTCTGATTAAAAGCTGGAAGGAGCTACTGAATATGCTGATGTATCTGTATGTATGTGTGTGTGTTTGTACGTACGTATATATATATATATATATATATATATATATATATATATATATATATATATATATATATATAAAAACACACAAATTGTAGAATTATCCACCTTACTTTTGTTAAAAAACATTGCACAATTTAAAACATTTCTTTAAAATGTGGACTGTTTTCCACCATTCTACAATTTTATTTTACTTTATTCTGACCAAAGAGCGTACAAACAAATAAGTAAACTTTTATAGTTTGTACTCCATTTGCTTTTCAAGACTCACATTTCCAAACATCTGTCAATAGCTACATCACTTTTAACCTAAAAGCAAGAATGTGATTTTGCATAAGTTTACAATTGTTTCTGGAATCAACATTTAAGCATTGTGGAATTAGCTCTGAAACTGAAAGTGGTGAAAGCTTGCATTTCTGCTCGTCCATTTTTTTAAACAACAATAATCGGAACACCCTCTGCTGCTGCAGAGTTTTACAAAGTTTTTGTAAAATCTAGCTGTACTTATTTTAAACATATAAACAATAAATACCTACATAAATTGAAACCTTTTACTCCCACTCTCCTTCACCCTGAAGTCTGTTCAATCCAATTTAAAGAACAAAAATCGCTTTGTCTTCAGTTATCCAGTGGGTCAAAAAGTTTAGCAGCTAAAGATGGTGCAAGTTGTCCAACTTAAGAACCTTCAAGCATGAAATCAACCTTCGTTGATCTCCAAGAGTTACAAAAACTACTTATCTCAAAATAAAAGTCAATTCTTAAAATAATGACTTAGATAAATATAGAACTGTGTCAGTCAGAAATTAAACAAAATATGTCAATAATAAATGTTATCTTAGTGGCCTAGTGTAAATCCTTACGTTAAAAACAAAGCTGTATGAAACACTATTCATTACTTTTCAAATTTAACATGCAAAAAAAAATATGGTGCAGGTAATTTGTTTGTGTTTTAATTTTTGATCTCTGGAACTGTGCCTCCTTTTAATAATGTAAGAGTGATTCAAAGCTCAAATAGGTTTGACTGAGCGGATACAGGCAGACAAGAACCCACCCGGTGAGACAACAAGGATGTAGTAATCTTCTGCTTTTTGTTGCCAAGAAGTAAATATAACTCTACATCACATAAAGAACAGACAATTTGAAAGAACATTTCGGTCTGTGCTTTATTGTGTCACAAATTCACATGTACATTCTCTAGTAAATGTTTATTTTTTGCATATGGAGATCAGTTCGCAGAACTTGTCACGTTATGAGCGAACATACATGCACCCACACACAAAAAAAACATAGGAACCATAATGTAATCTGACCTTAATATAAGTATAACAACCTATGACAGCCAAATATTTAATTATTCAAGCATTGTCGATACATGTGGAAAATAAATTCCAGCCCTTTTCTACATAAGTAAGAACCAGAGCAAACACAAATGCTTTTCAATGCGAACAGTTGATGTGTGCATTGAAAAGGGACGGGACTTAAAGAAAAAAAAGGAAATGAAAATGAGTTGATATGCTCTTTTTGGTGGACTGTATAAAAGACAACTTATTCTAAAATGGTAGAGTTGGTGAGGGAGACTAGATTGTTGCTACAAAAACGACCTGAAGAAAATAGGATGATGTACAATACCCACTATTATATTTCGATGGTTTTACTCATGGATGGACGGATGCAATTCTGATTTAGTAACAAATTAAGCTGAAAGACAAATACATGTTAATATGAGACTTTTCACCTCTCATCTAAAAGGCTTCTTCACTTCTAAAGCTTGGTTGGAAGCGTCATGCTTATAAGGTCTAATGAGGAGCATTCATACTATTAGGACAAGAGGGACCACTAACGAGGCCAATGTTTATACCCTAATAATGCCATGAAGGTCACATGACACCCGGGACCTACCCTCTATTCTATCATGAAACAGTTCTCAGCTCCCCTGAGTTCGCATGGACAACAGACTAGACTGAAGACTGAACAGTGAAGCCATCTATAAGAAGTGTAGACTGTTCTTCTTGAGGAAGCTTAGGTCCTTCGAGGTTTGCAAGAAGATGCTGCAAATCTTCTACAAGTCTGTTGTGGAGAATGTAATATCTTAAGCCATCATCTGTTGGCGTAGCAGCATCCGTGTCACGGACTTAATAAGGCTGAGGATAAGGCTTAATAAGGCAGACTTAATAAGGCTGAGGATAAGGAGTTATCCTGAAATCAAAAAAATTTAGACAACCCTGAGCATCCTCTTCACGAGACTATCCTACAACCACGGAGTGGGATCGAATGGAGAATTCTTTACTTTCACTGCAACTTAGTCTGCTACGGGAAGTACTTATTGCCCACAGCCATCATGATTTACAACAGCTCCTTAAAGAATTAATTTGTATTAGCTAAAATCAATAAAGTATTTTTGAATTATCTTTTGAAAAGCATCAAAATCTTAATAAAGGCTCTCTAGAGGGGCCTTCCATTTTATTTTCCTCTTCTTTTGAAGTAGTCTAAGTTCAGTCATAACCATCAAGTAGAGGTTATAAACATGCATCCCTCCATGTGTTAGTTATCAGCACTGTGGGTGGAACATGAACTGGGTCTGGTGCTCCTTGCTGCTGCTGCTGTTTGCCTGGGTCTATGAAGAAAGGGTTTGGTTACAAACACACAACTGGTACCACATGGTGTAGATAACCACCCATAAAAATAGCAGCACATATTAGAGCCAGTCTCATCAGATTTTACTGTTCCATGAATATGATATCCGTTATGCTTATTTAAGAAATTACTATCACTGTTTCTGTCAAAGCTTTTGAAACCAGACGTCCTTTATAAATATTTATCATTGCATAAGAAAATTGAGGTTGTCCCCTTGATTCATAGAAAACCAGCTTTGTAGGACTAAACTACATCAAAGAGCTAATTTAACCTAAACTGCTCTTTTTTGACTCTCCAGGAAGTTATAATCTAGAGATCATAAATCTACTGATTAGAAGTTCGTAGATGGCTGTGGTCATTAGAACTGTGCTGATTAGGCATCCACAGGGGGTCTTGCCTGATTAGGTATTTATCTCTAGCCAACAGACGCAATTAAAATTCTTCTCTCTAAGTCGGCCCAAGCCGGAACCCTGGAAAAGGCCTAACACCTCCGGTCCCCCCCTCCCTTTCTTTCTGTTCCATTTCAAGACAGCTTCCAAACCTTTGAGGCTCTGAACAAGGTCTCTACTTTATCTCTCTATCCACAGCAATAAAGGGCTGTACTTCAAAGCTACCTTGTAGTGTTGCCCTTCTTTTCTCAAACCTCCTCAACTCTCTCTATGACACTTAACGGACATTTTGTACAGCTAATAAAAGTTTTTTTTATCTGTATATGTGGCCTCAGTAGTGGGGCATCTACAAGTTACAAAAAGGAAAGCACTCACCTATTCACCTCCACATTTGTGCTATAACGGCTGGTGCTCACGCAACCTCTCTTTGTGCCCCAGATTTTAGCGTTGGTGACAGGGGGAAGCACTTCAAGAGTAAATAATGTGTTTGCTCAAGCTGTGCCAAGTCGCAGGGTGAAGAAATGGTCAAAGATGAGGAGAAGAGAGACAAAAAGTATTTTGCCTAATTGTAGTTACTTAGGGAGGCCAAGATATGTGCAAACTTGCTGATCTTTTGAACTTTTACAGTGTTCGCTATTTAGTTAAAGGGGTTAGCATGTTAATGAGGTTGATAGGAAAGAAACTTCCCTAATTTTAGTTCCTATCCATTTTCCAAGTTTCTGAAGAAAAATTTAAGGCTGCATGACATAAGGAAAACCTTAAATTGTGAGATAATTATTTAGGAAAACATGAAATTGTGATATCATTATTTAATATTTTGTTGCTATGCTAATATTGACTACACTTAGCAGATATATTCTTCAGTCAACTCTTTCTTTTCTTTTCCACTCTTGAGATTTGGGAATGTGCTCTCAATGATCGAGATCAGTTGTAAAAACAAAACAAAGTAAATTTAGTGACTGAGATCTGTAACTGAGTTCTGTAATTTTTTTGTAAAATTAAGATGCATCTAGAAAAAGATTTGACATTAATAAGGAACTTTTTGGAAAAAAAAAACTGAAGCACAGATCATTTTGAAAAAAAGAGAAAACACATTTGAATTAAATCTATGAGAATTTGCATCCAAAAAATAATGCTATTTGACACTGACTGCATTCTCTCACTGCAATATCGCACTACTTTATGTTGGTCTAAAACCTAAAATCTCCTCTTAATACATTACATTTTGTGGTTTTACTGTGACAACATATTGAAATCTTCGAGGGGCATGAATATAATGTATTGCACAAAATAAAGTATGGGAGTTAAGTGGGATTCATTTACCAAAAGGATGGTATATCTTTCCCAAAATGTCTCCTGCATAAAACAATTTCATCTGATGAAAAGGTGTGCATCCATTTCATTTGTGCTGTAATGGCACAGGTAGAAAAAAAGCATTAAGTAGAACACCTCAAAATATTACTTGAGCAGTTTTCAAAAGACACACCATGATGGGATATTGGTGTAATATTGCCAGAACAGTGTGTTCTTTGAATGCTCCATGGCGGCATGGCGAGGCAGGAATATTGCAGCATTCGTACTGGAATGTTTGATAGTAATATTACCGAAATATTGCTGCAACACTGGTCTTATGAATGAAGATCATGCCTTGGCGCAACAGAGTGGGATGTAAGGATGATGTGTGGAATGTTAACCTCGCCCCGGCCAGAAACAGTATTTAAAATGCAAGTGAACATGGAAGTTAATTTAGCATTTGTAAACTGTATCAGCTGAAATGGCAAACTGGAGTGATGCAGAAGTCTGGTAGCTTCTGGCCTTGAGAGGTGAAGACAAGATTGCCAGACAGTTCACGGTGACTATGAAGGACAGCCACCTTTTGGAGCAGCTTGCAAAGAGACTTGAGAAGCGGGGCTTCAATTGGGACAAAAACAAGTTATATTCAAGCGAGACCGTCCTCAAGTGAAATCCAACCATATTAGTCAATTGTGCAATCTGTAAAAACGATACTATATTCCGTATGTGACCCCTTGTTACATCGGTATGTGTTCCCCCATTTTCCCGCCTTTGTTGTTTCTGATTGGCTGACCGGTTGATTTCTTACCAATCCTAAAATTCAAGAATAATTACCTAACCTTGATCATTTTCTAATCCTAACATTTGAGGAGTATTACCTAACCAAAACCTGACTATTTTCTTATCGTAGTATCCAATAACCAGTGCTTAAACCTAACGTGATCCAACTGTTTAACATTGGAACCCGCAAATCCGCCGTGATTTGAGTCGTTACCCATAGCACAGTGGTTAGGGACTGTACTAACCCGGGACGGTTTACTCCTGTTCAGGTGAACCTTCACCGTATGTCTGCTCTCTATTCAAAACCATTTTGTTTTTATATAAAAAAAGGACATATGTAAGTACAGCTGCTGCTGGATTCTATTAGAAAAAACATACAAAACAAAGCCTTTTAAACATATGGAGGCAGAGAGTGTTTTTGGAAAACAGGTAAACCCAGAAAAAAATGCTAATACTGGTCGTTTTTTGGAGCTGTCACAGTCTACCTATATGGTCGTTTTAATTGGTTCAGCTTGTTGGTTCAAGCTGTCTTTTCTGTTTACCATGGAAGCTTCAATCTCACAATTTATATGTAACCCTACACATCGACAGCCCGGACAGCCGGTATTGCATAATCTTTTGTAAAAAGTACCTGATTGTGTTTCAGTGACAATTTATGAATGATCAAAGGGTTCTCTGATGCTACCAGGCAAAAAAAGGCTTGGATAGATATTTCTTAAATAATGCACACAGTGAAAAAAATGCATAGCATCCCAAGAGGCTAGCATGACTACAAAACAACAGAAACACAGACTGGTTGTCATACATTTGAAGTGAGTTGTAGCTATCAACATAAACAAAAAATATGGATGACTGGCTGGTACTCATATGTATTTAGTTACTATGATAGCTAGAGACAAATAGTGGACCAGTAGAGTCCTCTTATATGAGCAAACCACACTTGCTGCAGAGGCCTTCAGCTTTTAACCTTCATAAAACTGATAAGAGAGTCAACTGAGGGGGAAACAAGTGAGAATGAGATCATAGACATACGGAGATAACCCAACTGCTGGAACTAGGTCTTTAAAAAAAAGCAATAATAATGTCTAGCTTCATGCACTCAAGCAATTTAAAAAGGGAATGCATTTGTTTGTCTAACACAGCGGGGGATTGTCATATTATAATTGCCTCTGTTATTCAGAAATCGCTTTCTCTCTGAGCCAGACTTTTTTTCACCTAAGTGCTTTCAACTCCTCTCTGCATACATACACGCACGCGCGCGCACACACACACACACACACACGTATGTTGGGTTTTCAAGTCTTGCGGGGACATATCAGTGACATAATGCTTTCCCTAGCCCCTTACCCTAACCCAGTGCTTCTCAAATGGAGGGGCCCGCCCCCCTGGGGGGGCGCGGAGGCGGGGTCAGGGGGGTCTCAGATCACCCCCACCCCCACGCCCCTCCTGGGAGCCGAGGCTTTTATTTAAACTTTAACTGTGATTAAGCCTCCAGTCACTAGGTGGCAGCAGTGCTCAAACTTATCAACAAGCTGTCTGTTCAGCCCAGCAGAAGAAGTCTACAGATCTGAGAGACAAAAATGTTCTCTAATCCACGCTGCGGGAAAGGGAGATAGAATCGCGGAGTATAACAACTAAAAATGGACTACAAAAACGGCGTTCCTTATAGTGATCTGGTGGCTCCCGCTCCTGTGGGTGCCTGTTTGCTGTTACCAGGAGGTCGGCCCGCCTCTCCATGCAGACAGAATAAACCTGCCCGCCATAGCGAGAAAACTCAAAGAACCACAGACACCCCCCCATCCCTGAAAAAAAAACCAAACAAACAAGTTGACGCTTAGCGTGAGGGACAGACATATTTATGAATCGGGGGAAGATCCCTCTATAAATTCTATAAGCCCGTTGTGACGACCAGTGATAGCAAGCTTTGCATTAGAAACCACAAGAAACGAGAGCTCTGTCAGGGAAAAAAACTGGAAGTAATATGGAAGTAATATGAATATTTACTGTTTCCAGGTCTCTATGAGACTTGATCAGGTGGTGAGAGATCTTATGTAATAGGGCCTATGAAAAATATGAGATTTTTCGTTTTGCACATAGGATGCTTTTGTTCTTTAAAAATGACAGGAAACTTGAACCATAGCACAGTAGATTTATGAAAATAGTTGTGAATAACAGTAAATGTGGTATTTGGTTACTGATTTGGTCAATTGTTTTCAGTCACCACAATTACATACTTTTTGGTATAATAAATATGACTAGAAGAGAAAAAGCAGAATTCAGAAAAATCTAAATGGAAAAAGTGGAACTTGTGAAATAAAGCATTTCTAACATATTAAATGGATTTCATAGGGTTGCAGAGCTGAAAAGAAAAACAGTGAAGGTGAAGAAGTTATGTAGCTTGAAAAGTGATAAATTGATGAAGCTGACAGGTTATCAATGAACACAGTTTAAAAAAGCTTTAATATTCAATATTAGTTTAAAAATAACATCCTTTTGAATCATTTGAACTGTTTCTGTTATGAGCATCACACAGACCGAGCAGTCTGGATTAAATGTTACCAACTGAGTTAAAAAAACTGACCTTGGAAATAGTGTCAAGACCTAAAAAAATCAAATGAGCTGCAACCATTTGAAGTAGTTGCATCTTATTTAATAAATCTTTTTTCATAATCACTATATAGTATATGCAGTGTACTGGTGCCGGTTTGTATCAATAAAAAAGTAAATATTTTTTCATATGAATCTGGTTGGGGGGGGTGTGAAAAAAAAGCTGTTCTCCAGGGGGGGCATGGCAGAAAATAATTGAGAAACACTGCCCTAACCCTAACCATCAAAAATTAATGCCTAACCTTAACCATAACCTAATTGTAACCCTGACACTGAAACCACATTTTGAGCCTCAAAAATGCATTCAAACTTGTGGGGACTGGGATTTTGGTCCCCACAAGGTCTGTCGGTCCCCACAAGAATAGTAAACTTCCACTTTTTGGTCCCCACGAAGATAGTAATACCATGTCCACATATATACACACACACACACACACACACACACACATTTGCAGGCAATTTGTACGACTTCAGCATGTAAAAGCCCTTAAGGATGGTGATGCTGGGGAGCAACAAGCAGAGAAATCATCCCTGTCGTCTCTGCTGAATCCAAGGGAGTCGCCAGGGAAAAGAGCTGCTTCCAGTCGCGCTCCCTTTTCCCTCTGCCGGAATCTCTCCCTAGCAACCACACTTTGGCGTGGTGATTGGACCAGTGTACCAAGGGTTGCTATAGTTACAGGAAGCTCCCCTTCCCTGTAACCCCCCATGTTTTCTTCTCTCTTATGCCTCCCTGTTTCTCTGTTCCTTATTCTACTGTAATTTGGTTACTCTTGTTTGTTTTTTATTTTTTTTACAAGAGCGCAATACCAGCAGGGTAATGTCAGGCACAAAACAGGCCTAAAGGTGGAAGCTGATTTATCCAAGAGGAGCACAATGGAATAAAAAAGTCTGTAGAGAAAGAGCTAAAAAAGTGCTTTTTACATATGAGCCTTTGTGAGAATACTAGCAAGAAATGGAGCATTATCCAACCTGTATGTAAATTTACAATTCCTTATCGCACTGGTTCATAAAATAAATCTATCTTGCCTTTAACAACAGCAACAACAGCTGAAAGGAGTAGCTTCCTAGTTTATGTGCAAATCTGTTTTAGTTTTTTCCATGTCTCTGCCCTTTTCTATTTTCTCCATTTGTACTTTTTCTTTTCGGTAGCGAGTAGCCAACAAGGGAAACATGCAGCTATTTTATTCTTTACAGGGAGATTCATATGTGACTAAGCTTGATGCTCATGGCCAAAAAAAAAGGAATCTAAGAGTTCCAATTATACTTTGAAGGCTGGGTAAAATGTGGCCACTATGTCATTGGAGCACTATGCACGAGTCAGCCAACACTATTGTAATACAACACCACACTATCCATACTCCAGAACCCGCTGCAACACTCAGTACAGTTATGCGATCTACATTATCCACATATACACACCCCCTGCCTTCCCTTTGTCTTGAGCTGATGCACGAGTCTGTGAGCTGGCTTCTGTCCTACCAGACTTACTTTCTTGAGCTGATTGAATGGCCGCCTCTCTGAGCTATAATACGCTAAAGGATAATGGGTTCAAGTGAGAGGTTAAATGCACATGATTGGTGAGATGTTACTGCAATGACTAATGCATGACAGAGGAATTTTGATAATGTGGCTGACAGACAATAAAACAGCTCAATAGAAGCAGGATAAAATGATTGATGGCATGTTTTGTTTTTCAAGGAGAGAATGTGGGTTGGACGTATCCCTGCACTGTAAAAAAGAAAAATTAGACAAACTTAAAAGAGTAAAGCCGTCACTTTTTATGAGTAAACTCAACAAAGAGTTCTGGTTTTGTGTGAACCGAAATTAACTAGTTTTTCTCCTTCCTTAAAGCTGAAAAAAACAATGTTAACTTGAAAATACCTGGGGAGAAGTTAAGTAAACTTATGTACACATATGGACTGAATTTATATAGCACTTTTCTAGTCATTCTGACCACTCAAAACTCTTTACACTGGAGCCACATCTACACTCTAAAAACTGTCCATCTAACCAAGGCCAACAATCTTGTTTCCAGCCAAAAACTATTTTTGATCTTGTTTTGAGACCTATATACTAAGCCAGAGCAGAACGTCTTAGATCATTAATCTTATTTAGACATGTGTCTTATTTGGAGAGTGCAGTATTTGTCAGATACCAGATTAGTCTAAAACTTCTTAAATTAAGATAAATAATCTCCCAGTGCAGTAAAACAATTGCATTTGGTAATAATTCTCAAATAGAGAGCAAGAAAGAGATTACCCCGTCAGAAAGAGATCTTGTCAAATTACCCAGACGTTCCAATAGTGGAAACCATGCCAACTTTTTACAGTGTGAACATTATCTGCCATTTTAAGTCACAATGGAAAAAAGTATTTTCCAGGTTGGACAGTCAAAATGTTTTGTGGAAATAATGATGTATAATAGATAATGGTGTAAAGAATGAAGATGGAAGATCAAAGGGGAAAGAGATAATATGCATTGATGTGTTTTCTGTCTCTAGTTTTAGAAAATATGTTATAGATTATCTAAAATGCCAAGTCCATGACAATTTAGTTAGTTTTAAAATAATACTAAAATCCCATTTATTAGAGAATGCTCTCTCTCTCTCTCTCTCTCTCTCTCTCTCTCTCTCTCTCTCTCTCTCTCTCTCTCTCTCGCTCTCTATAATCAGCACAAAGGCATAGTGGCAAGGGAAACAATCATTTGAATACTGTTTTTTTTTTCTTATACTAAGAAAAAACAAAAATCTGTATCAGCAGGTCAAAACTTTACCAAAACCAGAGATCAGTAATCGACCACAAAAGTCTGACACATTTACAATCTAAATCTCTAGCAGCAGCAGCACCAGCAAAGTTATAAAAAAAAAGAAAAAAAAAATGTTTAACAAAACAGCAAGGTACAAAAATAAAGTGTCACATATTCATCTAAAAACCTGGAAAGAACCTATCAAAAGCAGAGAAAACAAAGTCATATATTAGAGGACAGAGTTCATCAAGTTCGTAGAAACGTGCAACATGTTTGTATTTGACCAGGTTTACCATGTTTAACAATGAAAGCTATAAAAAATGCTGTCTATGCAGAAGCCCATTGCAGAGGGCAAATAATGGGAAAGGATATGGCACATTCTGGCTGCTCAATAGCAGCCGATCATTGTCTCTGGAAAATGAGAAGGGAGCTGTGGGACCATAGGATATACAGATATAAAACATCCGGTCACAGTCTGGTGTGGCAGCACAGCTACTATAAATATGAAAATTTTTAATATTGGGTTCAGATTAGTACTGTAGTACAGTGATGATGTAATGTCTAAGCGACAAAAAAGCACCCACCCTCCCCTTCCCTTTTTCTGTTCACTTTTGGCGTTTCACCTTTTTTTCTGCAGGGCACAAAAAAAAAAGCAATCCGATTGGTTGATAGCAACTCAGAGATGCTGAGAATATCCACCAACCAGGGCCCAGGTGCCCCTTCCCATGGTTACCACAGCAACCTGTCACAACCACAGAGAGCTTGCCCACATGTATAAATGCAGACACATCCACGAGTGAGTTATATGAGTTTAAATGAGTTTATTGTCACTGGGAGCTTGAATTTGTGTGTGTGTGTAACACAGTGTATCATATACAGTGGTGATACAGACAACAAATCTCAGATGAAAAGCCCTTTGTGAGTTCATGAACAACAGAACATATGAGTGCTGGACAATGCAGTTACTGTATTTCTGACATAAATAAACATTCTTATTCTCCACTATAGAATGTCTCCAATCAATATTTATTAGCCAATATATATATATATATATATATATATATATATATATATATATATATCAATATAATGATCCTAGGAGATAAAGGCAAATTGGGGAACCGCAAGTTTGATCATTTATACCTTCCACCTTTAAATATCAGTGCTTATTAAGACCATAGGAAAGACTGTCAGGTAAAATGCATTTTTTTCCTCATGTTATAGCCATTTTTGAATGTAATACATTGATCCATGTGTGCTGGGTTTTTTTCCAATAAAAACAGTGGAATGCATTTTCATCAATCTACATACCTGATCAATATGAATGAATTTATTGCCACAATGGCTGATTTTGTTATTGTTGGAAAAGTACTGCCACACTGGCATTCTGTTACTTCAAAGTGAAACTGTGTATCTGATCCAGGCTACAGCTGCACCAAGCTGTACATGAGCATGACAAACAGCATTCCTCAGTGCTTCTCCTTTTTTAAATTCAGAGCAGGTCTTAAGTGTCACAAGATTCTTAAACTTTAAAGCCTTGAAAATGTTTTCTTTCTTTCTTTCTCTTTCCGCATTTCAAAAAGAAATGTCAAAGTAATTTGCAAAAAAGAACAAAAGAGCCGTGGCTGGGATGAGAGGGATTGGTGCTATTTACACTTTTTTAACATATCAGTAGCTTTGAAACCAACAATTGTGGCAACTGGGGCTGCCACAAATGATCATTTTGATAATCGAATAATCAAGAATTATCATGACGATTTTCGACTAATCTGAGCATGTGTAAAATATATGTTATTGCAAGCGAAAGCAGCTCCTGTAAGATACTTGTGTTCACTCAAAGTGTTATGTAGTATCTAAAATACTGACTTTTAAGCTGATAGCTCATTTAACATATATGATTATGATATTCATGCAATAAAATGGAAATTAATTATTTAAAAATCATCCACTGGGATTTTCTGCATTTTTGTTTTAGATTCTGTCTCTCACAGCTGAAGAGTACCTCTGATACAAATCACAAACCTCTACATGCTCTGTGGGAAAACTTCAAAAATCAGCAGTGTGTCAAATACTTGTTCTCTCCACTGTATTTCAAGTGGTGCTTTAGTTTACACTTGCTTAAACTTGAATCTTAATAATTAAACTCAATGATAACTTTTAATCCCGATTTTCAAGAGATCCACATCTAAAACTGTTTTAAAATATGTGTGAGGAATGTATCAAATGGCTGATGTTGAGTTTAAAAGATCATATTTCCAATCTTATTTTATCAGACTTTAACACTCCTGATAATAATTTGAGCCAAATTCAATTCCTCACAGGCGATGTGATATAGAGGATTTCTTTCCTTCCCGTCTCTCACCAGTGGTCAATAAATTACTTTTATTGTGAGCAGAGGAAGCATCATAACATAGTGTAGGAGATATGTTCCTGAAGTATTTGAAGAATGACAAAATCACTTTGAAATTCACTTTTTAGACTTTCTTTAGCATCTAATTTTATATTCTACATATTGTGATGGACTGTTCAGGTTTTACCCCAATGAATGCTGGGGATAGGCACCAGACTGATTTACTCAAACTCTAAATATAGTTGCAAAATGGTAACTAACTTATTAAGCCCTTTATTACAACGGACAAGAATTGTCTTGTAATAGGATGTGTGATTATGTCACGGCTGTATCTATTTCAGATCGCCTGCACGAGCTTGTACAGCAGCACTGAAAATCCAGTTTTATCAATGTCATTAAGGCAGTGAGTACAAGCAAAGTTAAATCCTCTCCAGGTTGCCAGGAGAATAACAAGCTACCTTACTAGGAACCAGTGTACACTGCAACATCCCTCTGATACATTTCAATCCCCACTGTGGCTCTAATAGCGCCACTCAGTATGTGCACTAGGAGGTGGAGTGCTTACCATGTGTCAGTCAGAGCAAGTGTGCATTTGATGTGGCTAAGAAAAAATATATTGTCTCACATACAATAAAAAAGCTATGTAACAAAATGCTACTTAAAGTAACATTTGTGGCCACAAAGTATATGGGAGGACACTGTGTGAATAACCACAACAGACATTTTTTACAATCACTGTGTGATGTTGATGTGTTCAAGGAAACCATCTCTTACCGGTGCAGGTGAAGCACTTGACATGAAAGTAAGTGTCTTGGACCCGAACCACTTCCCCTTTGCATACTTCTCGGCACCGCTGACACCGGATTGGTCCAGAGCTCCGCTCACTGCGTGTTGAGACTTGTTGATGAGCTGCGGAACATAAAAACATCCTAAATGTAGCATCATCATAATTCAATTTCATGCCATTCTAAACTTGCAAAATAAGATTTAAGTGTCATTTTGTGTTTCGTGAAGCATGAGCTTTGAACAAGCAGTGTCAGTCAGCAGTCAAATAATTAGTAAATAGAATTCTTGTGCGTGGACATAAAAAAGAATAGAGCAAATAACTTGGGGAAAAAAGTTTTTTCTGGGTTTGAGGTTCACCTTCCAGCAGGAAAACAAGCTTAAGTCAGAGCTACAATGGGGGGGTTCAAATGAAAGCATATTAGTGTGTTAAAAATTGCAAGGAAGAGTGGTTCTACTTTGTATCTTTCTATTCACTTCACAATCATGTTTTATTTTATGTGCGTCTACCATGTAAAAGTCCAATTAATCAACTGAAAGGCAAAGGTTACAATGAAGCAAAATGGTTCAAATAGTTTGAAAATGTCAGTCTCCGTCTACTGTACCTCTATAACCGCGTCTCCACTTTAGCAGTGCAGACTGAACTGCGTGGTGCTTTTCCAAGGCTCCCTCTGTATCCCTGTCAACACTTGTTCTAAAGCTGTGAGGTCTGACAACTATACCACAGAGTTACTTCCTGGCTTTCTCTCCCCATGCCTCTTTTTTTCACACACTCATGCTTTATCACCACTTGACTGAACGGATCAATCTCCTTACCAACAGCTACCTCATATTGAAACACACAAAATAAAGATTCCAACAAATACCCTGAACAAAGTCAGAGTAAAATGCCCTCATAAAAAAAAAATCAAATCTCTGTTCTTTTACATCAAGTCAGTCTCCTGATTTGAGCAGATAATTTATTTTTCAGCATCCATAAAGATTACAATGTTGACTCTGTATCGAAAAAGCTGGCTATTCATTATCGATATTCCACAGTTAGATGAAAGAAAAAGAGTGATGGTAGAGTAAGGGGCTGGGTTTGAAAATAGAATTGAAGGATTTTTGTTTTCCCATTAAATCGGGACAAGGATGTGGGCTGACATAACCGGATAGCTGATTGCATTTCGAGATTGAATCCCAAAGGTCGTGCACCACTTAAAAGGTTAAAGCTAATGTACTCCTTGCATTTCTGGAGTTTTATGGAAGTATTCAAATTCAAACTTGTTTTCCTCCCAGATACTCATATTTTATAGTTTTAACAAAGACTAATTATTAAAACAGCAAACTGATAGTCTTGTTCTTTAGTCTGTGTATCATAACCCACCAGCTCCAAACTGTCTTAACAACATTTTTTGCCTCTGATTTTAACAACTCTGGGACTACAAACAACTGTTTTGTCTATGGAAGATATTTCACATGGTTTTATCGTAAATCAAAAACACGGGAAGACATATCACATGCAAAATGATATCTTTACTTTCTGTAATAAACCGAAACATGTATAAAAACCAAAAAATCAAAAACTATACAAAGCTGCAATTTTTTTTCTTCTTTGATACTGTAAAGTAAGTAAAATATTTTTAGAGGTATGTAAATAATGTGCTGCACAGTGGCACAGTTAGTAGCACTGTTGCCTTGCAGCAAGAATGCCCAGGTACGAATCTCAGACTGGGGTCTTTATGTATTGAGTTTGCATGTTCTCCCCCAACAGTCGATGGTTGTTTGTCCTGTGTGTCTCTGTGTTGCCCTATGAAGTACTAGCGACCTGGGTGTACCTCGCTTCTCAGCTAATGACTTCTGGAGATAGGCACAAGCCCCTCTCCCCCTTCAAGGATAGCGGAATAGATGATGGATGGATGTAAATAACAGAAATTGCTTGTTTTTTTGATCATCGTGGCTTACAGATTCCTTTTCACAGTAGTACCCAGGTAAACTTCTATTTTTTAGAAGAAAATACTTACAGTATGGTTATAAAAGTATTATATAAAATGATAGGTTATCACATATGAAGTCTTAATAATTCCTTTTAATAATCTCTTCTTTAAAGTACTGTAGAGTTTTGCCATATGCATGCTCTTTACTTGCCTTTATGCTGTTTTATAGAACCAATGAGTCTGAAAAAATAGCTTCACGTGATGCTTCACAAGAAAAGAAAAAAGCAGTATATTCACAGAGTACCGGTAGGCATAAGGGCATACATCCATGTATGCATGGCTTTAGTTGTTTATTTTCCTGTCCGGGACAGGAGTGCAACTGTGAGAAATTTGATTTAACAATTGCAACCCACACCACATCTCGCATAGTCGAGTCTCTGTAAGTTCATTGTTTCCCTCACAATGCTGGTGGCACCCTTGGGAAAAAAATAAAAAAATAAAAACACTAAGTGATAAGTGCCCAACCGCTAGTTGTTCTGAAAAATTCAAAGCAGTGTTTATTTTTTTCTTGTAAAACTAAATGCACAACCCTGTTCCCATCAGGTGTGAATGTGAGATAATGGAGATAAAAGGAAGTAGAAGCAAGCCTGACATCATCCACTGAAAACCCAGGAGGGCAGTTATTTACCCTGCTGACCTTCTGAAACGGGGCCAAAAGAAACAAGAGCACAGAGTAACATCATATACTTCCCATACCGACCAAGTTTAGATAGAGGATAAAACATGAATACCACACCTAGCCATGGGCCAGGATGAGATTCTTATAGTATGACAACTTTGAGCAGAATGGGCATGATTTTATAGTATTAACATGAAAAATAAGACAAGCTTTTCTTTTCTTAAAACAAAAACAAAAAATGGCAAAGACTTTAGTCCTTCCAAAACAATTTAACACATTGTTCTATAAATATAACAATGTTATATATACAACTTAAAACTTCACTTTCCGCTATATCATGCACAACTATTTAAATGCTTGTTGCACACGAAGTAAATGAGCCAATCATGTGGCAGCAACCTAATGCATTTAGGTGTCTACACATGAACTATGAACAGGACCTGCCAGTGTTTAAACAAATCTAGGGGACTTTGAATGAGGTTAGGTCATTGGTGTCAAATTGGTTGATCTGAGTATTTTAGGAACTGCTAATTTACAGGGATTTTAACACACAAATGTCACAACGGGTTTATGGAGAATGGTCCAAAAAAGAGAAAATATCTAATAAGTGGCAGTTGTGTGGAAAAAAGAGCTTTGTGTTTGCCAGATGTCAGAGGAGAAAAGGTAGACTGGTTCAATACAATTAAAAGCCTTCATTAACCAGCCGTAAAAATAAGTACGCATAAATGGACCTCTGAGCACACAATAACTTGAAGCAGTATAGCTAGTAACAAAACACCGATCCTTGCATCACTACTGTCAACTAAGAAAAAGAAACTGAGGCTAGAGTTCACACAGTCTCTCTAAAATTGGACATGTGACTGGAAAATGTTGTCTGGTTTGAAAACTTTTGTTTTCAGCTGTGACATGGTTATGGATCGGCATAAAGCATGTTAAAGCCTGGCTCGTTCCTGCCCAGTTTTAATAGTTCTGGCTAGTGGTAGTGGTCTAATGGTGGGAAGGATTTCTGGAAGCAGTCTGAGTCCCTTAGAACCAACAGACTATTATTTAAAAGGCCAAAGTCTACTTAATTATTTACAAGATGAACCTAATGAACTACTCTGTGAGTATTTTTAGATTTATTTTGATTGTAATACATAGGCTTAAGATAAAAATATAATCTAAATATGTTACATTTGATTTGAACTTGAACCTGATCATGATTAGTCTAGCTATCTGCTCAGGTAAAAGTCCCAGTCATCTACTTTACAGGCATCTACTTTCCTTTATTTTTTTCCCTTTTGTCCATTTAAAAGGTATTCTAAGTAAAATTATGATGGAAATCAGTTTGCTGTTTTAAATCAGCCATGCCTACTCCTAACCAGAAAGAGGTTATTGGGTGGTTTTAAAGTCCAGTATAATATATGACTGCAAGAAGTTCAATAAGATTCTTTCTGATTTACTTTGTGTGAAAAGTCAGGAAAGCAGACTCTACACAATCTGCTCAGAAGCTTAGGTGTTGCATAAGTAACTGTCAGTGTTTTCATTTTCATTCACTGAGACAAAGCTCTGTTATGTCAAAACCTATTAATGACTTCTATAAAAAAAAATCCCTCCATCCTTTTCCACGTTGAGCTCTTCAGTCATACTTATAATGATACCCAGCTAGACTACAGGTATAATCCACTGACTCCACATCAGCGCAGAGTGACCCAGGAGATTACAGCCTCCAGTATTCACGTGATCGCTGTGGACGGAGAGGCTGGCAGCATCCCTCGGACTGAGAGGTTAAAGCCATTTCTTCGTCTTACCTGAGAGCCTGGACGAAGAACATGCGGGTAATTCGGTCATAATGGATGCCAAATGTATGGTGGAATTGTTATAATTTTTTAGATATTAACATGTAATATGTTTATTGTTAAATTGGAAATATTCCGCCATGCAGAAAATATCCCGGACACTTCTTGTGAAAACGCTGAAGGATCAACTCCAATTGGTCTTGTGTGTTTACACAGAATTGATACAACAGTCAGCTTTGAGTAGCATGTCTGTTAAGGAGTTGACTGTATGATGGTTTGTTGAGCAAATAGCTTAACTAATTAACAAGGAAAAATCAAGGTACCTATCAAAAAGTAGAAGAGCTAAAAGGCGTGTGTATTCCATTGATATTAAGTATTGTTTTACAATTTCTTTATGTAAAGAGAATCTAATTTTACTCAGGGTTAGCGTGCTGTGAAAATCTCATAAAGGCCGATGCCTAGTCTCAGATTTAAGTACTTGAAAAACTAATTCATCTTAACAATGAAAATATTGTTATAATTTCCCTATTTCCAGAAAAGAACACTCTTAAAGTTTCCATCTGTCTCATAAATCTTAAATCTGGTTTGTCATATGAGACAAACTGAATCTATTAAACGCAGGTCAAAATAACAAAAATCATTATGACTTTTAAAATACTTATTTTTCCTGTCGATGGAGCAATAGTTTGCTCTGAAATGGTTGCCACTCTTCATAAAACATCCGAGGAGCATACTCCATCCATCTTTCTTGTCAGTAATTTAATGTAGGTATTGATCAGGGGCCTCCGTCTACTCCTCCAGCCCTCCCTCTCTTTATCTGTCTTTATGTCCATCAGGAGTTTGTGTTAAGGCAGCCATCAGAGCGACGCTAGTGTCCAATAGATGCCAACACTCCACAGAGAAAGGAATAAGGGTCAGACTGCTACCCACAGTCTCAATGATTGCTTTGTCCTGCCAGAAGCCAAGGTCACGGAGATAAACTGGACGAAGGAGGACAGTAGTGGTTGACCATTGATTAAACTGAATTAATAAAATTAAATAAAGAAATTATTATGCTTAAAAAAATCAGTCTTTAATTTCTGAGTGTCAGAAATGTCCCTTATCTTAACAGCTTTTACTTTTCGCAAAAGTCAAACCCCTATGAGTGTAGATGTCAATTAACAACAAAACTATCCGCCTGATTTTGTATCAGTAGTATGTAACAGTAAATGAATATTAAATGGTTGCCTCCTAGCATCTGTGTTTGCATATTTGCAGTTGAAGCCCCCGCCTTTTGTTCTCTTTGTTATTGAACTAAGGCACCTGGAATCATGAAGTGATGAATGGTATTTGGCTCTCTTTTGGACCGTGTACCAAATGAGGAAGCAGCTCAGCAATCATAAATGATATAGCACTCCTTTCCATCTACCCTAGTTTCCACCTGATTCCCCACCACTCAGAAACACTCCATCATTTAATATCGCCGGTCTTATGTAGGCTTACATTTATACACAGCGTCTGTCAGTGCGCTATTTATGTTTGTGCTTGAGTGACAAATATGCTACTCAGCTGTAAAGCAGCCTTTTTTCTTGGCCCACATCATATGTGTTACACTAAGGTTTGCGAACATAACTCATGTTTTACATACATTTTCATTTACTCCTTCACGGTGGAGCAGGTGTTGGCACAGTTGCCTCCCAAAAGGAGGGTTCTGGATTCTGTGTCCTATCTGCTTAAGGTTGGCATGTTCTACTTCCCTGCATGCATGAGTTCTCTCTGAGTACTCTGGCTTTTGGGATATTAATGAATTAATTGTATCAAAATCAAACATATTTTCATCTAGCAACCGAGCCTTTTAATTGTTAGCAAGGAAATTTTAGTTATTAGCATCTCAGTCACTAAAATCTTGTAGGATACCTTACATAGAAAACTTAACTGATTAGAAGGTTTTCTACAATTCTATTGAAAGGACTTTTATTGTAAACTCAGATGTCATCTGTTATGAACTGGCGCTATATACAAAAACTGAAGGAAATTTAATTTATTATCCAACTAATCCCTCTAAGGCAAAAGTAAAATGCAAACGCTTGTAAAAACACCATTTTGCCATGACTAATATAAGCTGTAACTGAAGCACCTCACCTTACCAAACCAGAAAGAAACATAGTAGAAATGTTTTCTTTGGCTGTTCTGGTTGTGCAGGCTCTGTTTTACTGTCAATCACTGGCAGGCACTGGGTGCTCCTCGACACCCGCCTTAGCCTACAACATAACTTCCCAGTTGCCTGATATGCACGACACCAGAAATTAAACCTAATTTAGCTGTGATACAGATTATAAGAAAAGTTGTTGGTCAACTTCGGTCTTGCTCAGATATTGAATCTACTGTATATGAAAAAGATGAAAAGTAACAGCATGTAACTGAGCATGATTTTTTTTCATAGTACTGGCACAGTAGGCTGATTTACTCTGCGTTTGGGTATTTTGCTATTATAAAAGCACTGCCAGGCCATGAAAGAAAAACAACAGCATGAAATATCTTCTAACATCTCACTTTACTGTATCGCACTTGAACTGAGTAACAGTAACTGTTTTTCAGTGACTGTTATTAAGAAATTATAACACAAGATAATTCTAACAGATGAAAGTTATTTTGAAATCAATTTTGCTTTTTCATTTTCAATCTAAGCTTCTGGTTATAGCTTTGGTATGACTTTGGTATAGGTTGCAATTTTATTTTCTAAAGTCTATCAAATATAAGAGATAAAATGCTGAAAGATTTTGGATACGGTTATAGACCTGTGAAACTGAGGACACCCCATATTTTGTCTACTAAATAAAACCAGGTGAATCTTTGGTATTTACTTGTAAATGGTCTGCACTTCTATCACACTTTATCAATACGACTGACTCTAAAGTGCTTCACTCATCCTTTCACACAGCGATGGTGGTAAGCTACATATCAGAAACAGCTGCCCTGCATCTGTAATTAAATCACTTTCTTTTCTTGGGGTAAAATAGTAAGAATATTCATCAAACTTTAAACCTTTACATAATTTAAATGATATCCATTTGTAGTTCAAAACACATTCCAATCCTGATTTTCACTAACCTCAATAATAGTGTTTCCAAGTTTGTGATTCACTGATGCCTCTATAGAATGAAAACAGAGTTCTCAGTTCTTATTAAATCTGTTTCCTAATTCAGTACATTTTTGTTAATTGATCTCTTGATCACTGATCAGTTATTTAATTATACATTTGCTAGTTCCTTCCTTCCTTCCTTCCTTCCTTCCTTCCTTCCTTCCTTCCTTCCTTCCTTCCTTCCTTTCTTCCTTCCTTCCTTCCTTTCCTTCCTTCCCTCTTCCTTCCTTCCTTCCTTCCTCTTCCTTCCTTCCTTCCTTCCTTCCTTCCTTCCTTCCTTCCTTCCTTCCTTCCTTCCTTCCTTCCTTCCCCGTACTCGAAATACCTGCCCAACAATTGTATTTATACAAGTTGGCCGCTACTGCTTAAGGTGTGACTATTATTATTATTAATGCATAACTTTTTTCAAAATTCCTCCACATTTTAAAATTCGAAAGTAATTATAAAAATATCTGCATGTGTTATTTTACTGCCACAGCCAATTATTAATGATATGAAACTGCTTCAAAGTAGAGATGCACCAATCCGGTTGAATATCACTTTCTTTCTCTAAGGACTGAGGTTTCCATTTCAGGTTTAAATTGATTTTGATTTTTCCTTCAAGATCTTTTTGCACAGTTGCATGATTTTTGACAGACGTGCTGTTTTAAATATTGAAAATAAGGAATTACAGAACTATTTAGCCATCAAAGCATATGTCCCCAAATGTTTGCCTTTTAAAAAACGCGACAGGTTTGGTTCTTTTAAAGGCATTACATGCTTTAGGCTGCTGTGGTGGAACAAAAATATATATTTTTATTCAGTATTTGACATGCCAATCACCATTAGAACTGGTCAAAGAGTGGTTTGACATTTTTTGATGCATATTTTTATTATACTACACCATCTTTAATGATAGGAAAGTGGCATGACATTCTTTGCAATGAGACGGTGTGGGAATTTAAATAAATCTCAACAAAATACACTAAAAATTCTATTTGCTTCTGAACATGTTTTGTCTTATGTTCAAGAATTTTTCTCTGAACATCAAACTGAAGGAAGGAAAGAAGTGACCGTGCTGCCTATGATGAATGGCACTGCTGAAAGCCCATGGCTCCTTGAACTCAGTGATCTGTATATTGATCTACTTATGTTTTATCACTCCCCTCTGAAGAAACTGATTGTGCCAAAAGAAATATCTTAATCTGTTTCACAGACTAATACTTTTTTTATTCATATCTAATAACGTGAAGTTTTTGCAGGATGACATACTACACCCAAACTTAGTAGAAGAGGTTGAACCTCGACAGTTGTGGTTATGTACAATTGCTCTGAGTGGGTCGATGGCCTCTGGCAAACTCAGTGCAGCAGAAAACAGTACACACAGTGCAACCCAACAGGCCCTGTCATGTGCAAAGTTAAAAAGCACTGGAGGGAGACAGCAACATATGTTTGACTGACACTGAAGGAAGAAGACTGAGAAAAAAAATTATTTCTATGCTTCAGAAGCTGCCAGGGAACACACACATGTCCCACCAACTCTCTGCCAGCTGTGACAATGCATGCTGGGCAATCTTGTGTGCAAATCACAAGGACATGTGTGACAGCTCCCCACATGTTGGCTGCATGAGGGGAAAAAAAGCATGCAGAGCTCTTAACAAAAGAATTATTCTCATTTTCTCAGAGAGCGGAAAGCAGCAACACCCTTCCTGGTAAGGTAACATTCCCGACAAGTCAGGCAAGGCTCAGCTGAGTTTAGAGCACCAGATAAATAATGTAGTGCCGCACAATGACAAGATAGATTATGAATGATGCACTAATACCAGGGGGTGGACAGGAACCTCCTGACACCATCAACTCGCTGAGCACCTGGGGCACATCCACCTCTACCAGCTTGCAGTATGAAATACTCACCATCTGACCTACAGTGTATTAACTTGAATTGTAAGCGGACCAAAGTGGAGGCATGCAGAATACGTATGCACAAGCTCACCCCGAGCTATACAGGGAAAGCCCTGATTCAGCGGACAGAGGATCAGGGTCAGAGTCAGCTGATCCAAGGTCAGTTCAGCATCATGGCTGTCCCCGGGGCCATTCTAGGGGTAAAGATGTCAGTCCCCCCCCCCCCCCCTCCCCGAGGTTGTCAGGGTTATTTGTCTCATGCTGCAGTACATATAACTATACAAAGGGTCGGGTCAGACACCTCCAAGCTACAAGGTTTACAGATCCTGCAGTGGCAGTGTGTAAGATAAGGTGGGTGTTTTTTATTAAGAGGCAACTACTGCAAGTGGTCTCCTAGTAGGAGGTGAAAGCCCGGTGGCGGACACTGAGAGAGTCCAAGCTGTTATGCGGTGAAGAATTCAAAAAATGCTTTTGAGTGAACTCTGACCTCTGGATGTATTTAAAGTTCTTTAACTAACGCCTCCTAAGTTGGCTGCACAAACGTATGCTCTATGTCTTTTATTTTTGTTCAGTGTAAATATATATTTTTTTCTGTAGCCTACATCGGTCTATAAAACAGATGCTACATTTTGAGATGAAAAAATATTGAAAAAGCATGACGAGCAAATAATATACATGGTTCAAAATTCATTTTCTCTTATAACTGTTTACATTGTCATTGCACTCCAAGCTGAGATAAGGCGCGCAAGAATGGACTTACCACTGGAACTCATGATGCCCAACGCGTTCTTATCCAAAACAAAGCTGCTTCGGCCAAAATAAGCCCATAGAGCACGATGAGCTATTCACATGGTGCAGTTAATTAAAGAATCCTTCAGTCGCAAATTGTGATCATCACTCTCGGCAACGCTGCTCTCAGTCAATTACATGTGAAGGCAGACACTGGCAGAAAGAGGGATCTAGAAATATAAACAAAGAATTCTTAGCGAGGATTATTCCCGTAATCAGCTGTAGAATCCAAATAAAGCTCCCGCTCCTGTCGTGCGAAGGTCCCCCGTGTTTTTTTATTTTTTTTATTTTTTTTTATTATGATTATTATTTTCCCTCCTGTGAAACAGATGATAGAGACCAGAAAACGTCGCTGCTCACTTGGGTTCCACCTTCACATTCTTACTCTCAGCCCCTCCTTCCTCCTCCTCTCCTCCCCAGCTCAGCCGCGCTCCTCCGGCGTGTCCCCGTGCGTGCGCCTTTCAAACGCTGTACACACTGGCTCCGGATACAGGGTGCACAAGGACGTTTCAAAATAAGAGAACAACAAACAGCTTTATGTTTTACTTTTAAGTTGTTGTATTTATGATCTGTCTGTCTGTCTGTCTGTCTGTCTGTCTGGGAACACCCTCTCGAAATGAATTTAAAAAAATAAAACCTGCTTTTTTTATTTTGTAAAAAAAGATCTGTTTCCCGGTTAATCCCAGTTCTGATATTGGCTCTACTTTTATCCTCAATGCCAGCTACGTCACTCTTTGCTTTTATGAAACGGAATACGGAGATTATGCTACAAGTCATTAAAAATATATTATAATAATATCTGATTTCATGATGATCTTCCTGCATCTGCAGAAATCTCTCCCGTCATAAGAAATAGGAAAGTCGGTAGACTATTGCAAATCACTTTTCAAGATCACAATTAAGACAATTATATTTTAGGGAAATAATAAATTGATAGGCGAAAAGAGCTTTCCTAAAAGCGTCTTCATATTTGTGTTGCGTTCGGCAGCGCTCGCTGAGAAAACTATAATGACATCGCCCTCTACTGGAAAGAAGACGTAAGCATGTGGTTTATTGGATCGTTTACGGATGAAGTCTTGCTAAAGAAAGGTAGAAGGGCTGAAATTGTCCGAAGTTACGCATAACAAAAAACATATAGTAAGTCGGACTTTTCTGAATCTATATATATATATATATATATATATATATATATATATATATATCACTGCATTTTATTTTTAAATTTAAAATCTAAAACGGTATAACCAATCAGTAGGCTATTTGGAAAATAAATTCATTCAGCGAGAAAGCTTTCTATGAGGATAAGATTGATAATTTTACTACCATTGTCAAGCCAAAGTAAATCTCCGAAGAGAAGGAGCTGTTTGTTTGTATTTTATTTATTCTTATTCTAGTCTAACTGTGATATCTAAAAGCAGAAATATCACGCACTGGTAGCTTTGGTTTCTGTTTACTTTAAATGAGTTCATGAGTATCAATGCGTGAATATCTCCATCTAACAATGCAACACCCTTCCGCTGTTAGTATCTCAGCCACGAAAACTGGAGGCTTTTTTAAATGCAACACCAGCACTGATAATTTAAACAGTCTCAAAGCGACTTGAAGAAGTAAAATGTCATTATTTTTGAAAAGTATGTATGAATAACAGGGTCTTTCAAAAATGTGTTGTTGTTTTTTTCATGGTGATTCAGTGTGGCAGATAATCACAAATTAGTGTATAATTAGGGAAGAAGAAAAATAGTATGTGGCTTCAGAGTTACCTTGCAAAAATCTGTCAGTACTACAATCAAACATTCATTGTGCACTCAACCATACTGCCCCTTTATAAAAGTTGCATAAAGACACAAGTAAAAAACAAAAAGTTCAGCTTACATGAAATTAAAATTAAGCATCTACCTGAACACACCATTCCCATAGTGACAAATTGGGGTGGCAGTATCATGCTGTGTAATCCATTTTTTTTTACACCATAGACTTATAGTCAAAGTTGGTGGGAAGATGGATGAAGTTAAATATAGGGCAATAATGGAAGAAAACCTGTTTGAGGCAATACCTAAGACTGGGGCAAAGGTTCTACTTCCAGAAGGATCCCAACCCTAAACATATTGCCATGGCTACAGTGGTTAAAATCAATGCATATTCAAAAAATGGCCAAGTCAAAGACCACTTGTCACAGATGTAAATCATAAGAAAATCAGGTTGTTCCAAATGTGCCACAATGATACTGTGTACTGTGAAACCTTTGTTTCAGAATGTGGTGGTGCCTCTGGTCTTTAATCAGCTTCAAAGAGCACATGGTACATTTCTATTCATTAAGCTCCAATTGCTCCCCTTAGTCACCTGCACCAAATTGACATGGATGATTTTCACCTGCAAAACGCTGAACTGCTCCCATCTATACTTGAATGCTTTCACTGAGGATATAATATCATGACTCAGTCACTTCATTGTCGGCTAGCCTTCACCATGGTCACTGCAATCCAGACTCTTTACATGCGACCTACAGAAACAAGAAACGTGTAAAGACCCTTCTCTTCAGAGAGAATCTCCCGCCCAACAAAGTACATTGTACTTCCCTGACTCTCCCTGTCTCTTGTGCGCTCTCTTCCATTCCTGGACTTTATTTCTACACTGTCACCCTCTGTGACCTCTGACAGAACTTGTCCAGTGGACTTCCTTCTAATTAGTAATAGCTTTGATATGAACTACTTTGCTGTGTCCTCCTTTGGTAATCACCTTGGATAAATGCTTCTGCCACATGCATAAACATAAACATATGCTTAATGATAGACTCATTCCAGATTTGTTCAGTTTCACCTTATCTAAGCGAAGCCATTGTTTTTTTTATAAAACAACGCAGTTGCCTTCTTTCCGTGTCCTGAGGAAACCCTCGTTTAGAGGGTTTTCGGAAGCTGGACAATAGTGGGATATGAGAGGCAAAGCATTCTCCCTCAGCTGCCCTGTGCAATTTTACCTTTACAGGATGGGACTCAGAGGTTGCACAAGTCCTCATTTTGCCCTTTAACTTTATTTTATTGCCAAGTTTATCAGCAGTAAAGTTATAAATTTTTTGGTCCTGCATACTTGTTTAAAAAAAAAAACTGATTGCTTGCTGGTTCACTGGTCAGGGCTTATAATGCTTGTTATTGGTAATGATTTACTCAAATGATGTTCAGTTGAATGTGTGCGTAAGTGACTCATTGTATGACTGTCCTTAAATAGATGGTTTCTATTTGTGCTTCTGTGTCTGTCACTGATCGTGCATTTGTCCACCAAACCGATGCGGCAGCAAAACAGGAAGCCAACTTTCCTGTTCACGGGAGGCAAAAGGGCAATAGGCCATCATGTCAGCGCACAGTCTACAAAGGCGCCAGTTGTCCATAGCTGAGAAAAATTAGTGTCCTTACTGGAAAAAAACCTTTTTGGATGCAGTCTTTCTAATAGTCCATGAGTTTGCTAAGTTGTGTAAAACAGCCACAATCAGCACAAATGATGCTGTTGATCCCATGACATAGCCACAAGCATGTTTCTGTGGCACTCCTCCTAATCTATTGCTCCATTGTTTTTACCCAGTCACTCACTCGCTGTTTTTATTTGGGGGTAATGTTCCTTTTGTTTGGGAGTCACACCAAGGCCATATGTCCACTATCAGTGGAGCTGATCAGCACTCTTTCACCGACATCCCTGAGCTCTGTTCATCCTCAGAGGAATGTAAATGCAAACACATGCAGACACAAATACAAGCATGCTGCAAAACTGCAGCATAATCTCCTCCATATCCATTCATAATTTGTTACAATGAAATACATGCATATCTGCCTTTCTTGTCACATAAAACAGTCGCATTCACACACACACAGAGAGAGAGAGAGAGAGAAAGAAAGAGAGAGACTAAATGAACCATGATCTGCAGCCTTTGCATAGCCAATTGTGTGATCATATTCACATATGGAGTGTATTCAGGGTGACTTTGCTCTAGCATGCCTGACTCTAGAGGAACATGCAGAGAATATATACAGTATATATATATATATATATATATATATATATATATATATATATATATATATATATATATATAGGTGGGAACATTACTTGTTAAAAAGTACTGTTGTAAGTACTGTATACATAGCTTAATATTGCTTATTGACAGACAGTAAGATGTTTATCCTGATTTTTGTAACAAAAGTAGTTAAAGAGTTAGACAATAGAAAGTATTTTTAACTCTATTGCAAATTAAATCAAACTCTCACAAAGTAAGACAATTGGTGAAGTAAACAAATTGTACTTCCAAGTATTTTGTTCACAACAAAAGTAAATGTTTAAACAAGTAAGGTGTGTTAAACTCTGGAGGCCAGGGGTCGCGTTAACTAAATATTTTCAGTATTTAACCTTTTTTTTTTAATGGTGATGGGAAAATCTGAAGGCTGTCAGTCATCTGGAATGATAAGTGTTAACACCTCTTAACACTGCCAGAGTGAAGAAATTTTCAATCAAATCAATCAAATAAAGATTCCCATGAGAGCATCTGACTATCACCTCAGATGTGGACACCTTACCCAATGTATCTCATTATAGGCAACCTGGCAATGCGCTGAGAAGCTACGAAGGCATGGAGCACCTTACACAGACAGATCACTTCAGCCGAACTACTGATGCAAAAGAGTGCAAGCTGTGAGAAGCAATAAGACTAACTATTGTTCAGAAGGTCTTGCCGAATTATGAGCACTTCAATTGGAGAAATGTTATCTGATTTCAAAACTATGGCTGAATAAGCCATCAATTCATATTATGCACAACATTTAATCTTTAGTAGTGGTAATGACTTTATAACGACAGAAACAGTAATTAGTTAGATTACCCTGTTACTGATAAGAGAACGGCATTAGGTCATATATATATTTATATATATATATATATATATATATATATATATATATATATATATATATATATATATATATATGTATAGAAAGTGTGTGTTTGAGTGTGTATTCCTGTTCTGCTCACGAATATTTATCGAAATTTCTGATAAACACATCATCTTTAACTGCTTGGTTTATGAGCACTGTCAGTTCCAATTTATATTTAGCCAACCATCTTAGATGAAAAGAAAGTCCCAAAGCAAAACCAGCCTTTGGATAATCACCCTGCTTCATGGAGTACTTCAATTATAAAACTCAGTAAGCCAGTAACAGGAGGTAGCTGCTGTTTTATTTCCCCTATGTTTTTACTCAGCTATACAAGCCATTTATAGCACATTTCCAGCCATCAATTTAGTGGAATGCTACCTGTAGGAGTGTTTGTAGCCTGATAGGCAGGTATGTGCAAAAGCAAATCATTCTTGGAACTTAAACAGGTGTTTTTCCAACAATAGTGCATACCAGCTGACTGGTTGTTGCTGTAATCTACTGTAATCACCAAGGGTGCGTCTAACAAAGCTGGTATAACTGGTGAGAGCGGACTGAGTTAACATACTGCAGGTTATTGAGCCTTTATTATGTCATGGTATTATGGCTAAATGAAAGTTCTGCTTTAAAAAAAAGTTAATTGGTTCTATAGTCCTCCTTCTAGTGGCTCACATGGTTGCTGTGTGTGTGTGTGTGTGTGTGTGTGTGTGTGTGTGTGTGCGTGTGTGTGTGTGTGTTTGCAAAGAGAATGAGGACAAGGAAGAAAAAGTGGGCTGTACCGGCGTGCCAAAGAAATTTGTGGGAGGAGCTCCTGCCTCAAACTTCCTCAGTCACTGACATGCTCTTTGAAAGAAGCAGAAACACACATGCAGGACTATTGCTCACCCACTTACACATTCTTTCTCTTCTTGTTTTCCTGTGCTTTTTGACAGTTTGGCAATGACAGCACGGTCAGCAAATGTAAAGCTGGAAGTATGGTGAAACACCATTCATAAAGAGATAGATTTACAAAAATCCTGCAAAGTATGAGACTAATGAATTGAGTTGGGGAGAGCTGGCAGCAACACAGAGGTAAGACAATTTTTCTCGTTTTTCACTCTGAATTCACGCTGTGTCCAAAGCTTGCTCCTTTTGAGTAAACACAGCTGTACTTTGTACTTTGCCACATGACCATAAAGCTGTGGTCATTTTAGAGCGTATCAACAATGAAGTAAACTTTTTTGCTTTATATAGAACTGTTGTGATTTTATCTCAATATTGTTTTTACAATTCAATTGAAAATATATGTAAATATGTGTTTCAGTCTATGAAGATTTGCTTCTTTTAGAGTTATTTCTATTCTGATTCAGAAACATTGAAGAAAAAAGAAAATTCTACAAAAACCCATATATTCAGTTTTCCTGTGAGAGTTTTTTTATATTATTATTATTAATGCTGTGCAGGGTTATGGGAATCTCCCTTCAGAGTTCGTCTGTCTCATCCACACAGGCATGTGAGTGGGCAAACGAGGGTCCAGTCTAAACTTAGAGACCCTGGTTCTCATGTTACTCTCCGCTTTCTCTGTTTCCACATATTCCACAGCCACAAACGCCACATGTTGCGCGCACATTCAGACAGAGCGAGCTCAAAACGAAACATCCGAACACAGCCATATGTTTAACATATGTTCATCATTAGGTTGAATGTTATTGTCGTGGAGGACTGAGTGTCACAATTCTACTGCAGGCTTTCAGTGTTTGGAGACTGGGTGGTTGTTTATGGTATGTGGACACTTGGCTTGATAACCCTAGTGATTGAAAGAGGTGTAGTGTGTCAGTGGTCCTCACAGATCTGCAAGATGAGCAGAGCATTGTTACTTTGCTTCTGGTTCCACTGTTTTGTCTTTCTTTTATAAAGAGAATATTGTGGCTTTAACAGGATCAGTAGGGAACAGATTATATTGTTTTAGAAGCATATTTTTAAGAGGTTATCAGTAACCCTTGTGCAGCCATTGGTGTTTGCCCATAAAGGCTATACACATGTGACTTGCCCATATCAACCTTGAGACGTCTAAGTTTATTAAATTATCAATCTTCTCCCCCTTAGAGAAAACAAGTGGCCCAGTCAGAAGAGTGTCAGGATATGCCTTGGCACGCCTTAGGCCTGTTTACAGCATTCTGCCTCACTGGATACCCATGCACAGATTCAGCTGTGGCCATTCGGCCTGCTGCACAAACAAGATAATAACACCAGTCTGAAATGAGGATATCAGCCTCTTTCTTGTCTTTCAGAGAGTACTTTGGGTGAGGCCTGATCAGAAGTTCATAAACTGGGCGTCAGATTTTATAAAAAGTTATTAAAACACCTGAACTTCTTCAAACTTTGTCATGATGCAGCTAATTTCCACACCATGTACTGTACCTCCATGTGAGAAGAAACACTGATGTTCAACTCTTATGCCACAAGTCTTTTGGGGTACATCTCTAACAGTTGTACACATCTAAAGATGCCAAATCCTGTTGTCAAAATAAAAGCAGATTGGGCAAATTTTCAAGTCTTACCACAGATTTTAAATTGTATTTATAAACGACTATATCAACTTGGCAATTGTAACAAGTCAAGTGTTTTGCAGCCAAGAAAAGCATTTCCTTCAAAATGATTTTGAGCAGTGTTTGGAATATTGCCTAAAAAGTAAATAGTTATAGTTGCACAGTACTTGTTCCCAAAAGTGACTGAATCACCTTATAATAAAAGTAATTAACCAGGGAAAGCAACTGCATTAATGCTTTATATCAAATAAATATACATTTTCTTAAAGTTTTTCAATATTCTGATCAGTTAAATTCGAGAAATGTTCACTGATTTCAAAACTATGGCTAAAATAGCACTTAAGCCTCCATTACACACAGGTGGACTGCTGGTCAGCTCTTTGCGGAGTGTACAGAGTATGCAGTTTATCCTATCAATTCATAGTAACGCACAGCATTTATCGTTTAGTAACCATAATGGGATCGTAACGAAGGAAACTGTAATTAGTGAGATGACCCCGTTACTGATAAAAGAACGGCTTTAGGTAACACCGTTCCATTAAACAGCGTTATTGACAACACTAGCTGTGGTTTTATCCAAACTATGATCAGCAACTCTGTCCTTGCTAAAAAAACATTCACACAGCATGATGCTGTCACCCCTGTGTTTCACAATAGAAAGTCCAGAGCAATTGTAGTGTTAATTGTTTTGGCCATAAAGTTTAAATTTAGTCTCATCCAACATTTACTGTGTCACCAATATAACTTCACTGGTTTTCTTTTGACTACTCTTTAATAAATACAAGATTTGTAATTGCACGACTGGTGTTCATCGTTCTGATGGATTTTCTTAATGGACTTGTGCCGTTCTGCAGCTGCTCCAGAGTTACCTGGGGCCTTTTGGCTGTTGCAGATCGAAATAACTATATTTGCATGATTTGTACCCTAGCCCAACTTTGAATTTCTTCACATAGCAGCTGTATTCATATAGCTGTATTCATAACGAGATTAAACTGCTTACAAACTATTGACTTTTAATCATAAACATACAACAGTAAGTTCTCACACCTGCACTAATCCTGTTTTGATGTATAAATATTATATAGATATAACTATATGCAATATTAAATTATCACATTATTCATATTCAATGTGATGGGGGATGGGGAAAAAAAGTAAAGAAAGATGTGATTAATTGAAGTTAAACTTTACTTTTCCACCATTAATCCACTTGTAGGAAAGTAGCAAAGACAGAAGCTAAGCAAACAATGACAGGACAGTTTCTGCTTCTAATCTCAGCTGGTGTCTGCTCTTTTCCCCACAGCTGTATGAGTTTTCTCCCTGGGCATAACTGCTTCCTCCAACAGTCCAAATAAGTTTATTACTGACTTACTAACAATGTTAAACGGACTACTGGTACGGTAGACCCATGTGGGATAACCATGTGACACACATGCTGCCAGAAAGCTCTAAAAGAGAATTACCAGCTAACGTTAGAGTTCAATGCTGGCTCAGTGGACTGGACATTCAGATTACAAGTTTCAAGTTAAATCTCTCCCTGTTCCCTAAAGCCTCTGTTTGTCACCACAGGCAACTGTTTTCACTCAAAACTCCCTGTTAAGAGTGAGTGGATCTCATCATGATGTGTGACTTTTATTTAAAATAGTTCATCTCGTTGCACAATTCAATCTATTAACTTATGCGGGCTTTTCTTAAATTTGCTCTTGTTTAGGAAAATTGCTGAATGCTGGAAATGTAAGAACAATCAGAATTGTTTAAAGTACAAACCCACAGTTCTTCAGTGGTGACACAATAAAAAATGGTTGTACTTGAATTGGCTTTTAGGAGTAATCAGAAGAACAAAATACTGGTGAGATGTATTTGTATACAAATTATTTGTAGTGTCCCACTAAAAAAGGAATTGTTGAAGTTCATTTAAGCTAATCTTTTTCTCATTTGGAATCCTCAGAACTATCTTAAGTTTTTGTATCTCCCAATGAAAACATAAAAAACAACAGAGAACAAGCAAGCAGTTCTGATAGCTACGAATCCTTCTGAAGTCATAACCTGGCACCTTTTTTTTTATTATTCTTTCAACTTGGAACTTTTAAATTTCTGTCATTGAGCTAAAAAAAGCCAATTCATTATGAAATAGTTTAATTTAACCAATCACACATCATTAATGGATAACTGCTTTTTTTTCTTTTTTGTTGTTTCTTTATATATCACGACACATAAAAAATCTCCAAGTTTTGTTAAAAAACTGCTTTTTTAGTATGTTGGTCCGCATGGTGTTAATACAGATTTATATTGTTAACATTTAATAGGTGACTTTAGGTTTTAGTTGTTTTAAGGAGTTTAAAAACAGGTATAGGTAACTATTTATGTGATAACTGAATAACCTCAAAGGTATTTTTTTGAGACACCAGATAACAGACGTGTACTTACAGTAATAAGTAACACCCTTACTTTTAGTAGTTAGAACGGCTTGGTTCGCCAATGTGGAACCTACTTGGAAACAGCTGAGAACCACTGATTGGGTGTACCGGTATAGCCTGCATGGTGAGTGTTACTGCAGTGAATAAGAAGGGTCTGTACTTGCACTTTTAAATGATTAAAATGTGGAGTATGATACAATACTCATAGTGACTTTGATATACAATCTTTGGTATTATAGCAACCATTGCTGATTCATAGGCTAAAAAATACTATGACTTTGGCTATAATCTAGCTTTCTAACCTTTTCTAAACAAACTCCACAAATGTAAACTCTTCATCAGATTTTCAGATCAATTTTTTTCTGACTTGCATTTGTGCCAAGCTAATGTCTTTGTTGCCTCTTATTGAAGGATTTCAGTACTGTGAACTAATTAGTGGAGACTAATGTTTTTTTTCCTCCTCTACATTTAGAGGAACTTCTCTTAGACCCATTAATAACTTGCTGAATGTTTGCTTCAAAAGCCACATACCCAGAATCTGTCAGCCAGGTTTATAGCTGATATATCTTATTAGATTAGTAATTTTTAAAGAGGAGGATTGTTTTCTAAGTTATTTGGCAACAAGCTAACATAGATTGATAACGCATGTAGCAAGTTTAAAGTAGCAACTTTAAATAAATATGAATGGTTTTCCCTGTCTACAGAGGATATAATTTATTGTTTCTGTGTCATTAAAAAAATACCTTGAAAGGGGCATTTATTTTATTGTTAACCATTACTGTCTAAGATCATCACATGGATTATATTAAGAAAAGTGCTTCCGAAGGGAAAATATTTATTTTTTTAATCACACATATATCTCTTTCTGTCCAAAATGGCCTTTTCAGATAGAAGTAGAGTTTGTATTTCATTTGGTTCCAGAGTCAAGAGACACAGAACCCAAGTTACTCGAGGTTCTGTCTAAAGCTTCCAGTCACTGAAGATTTAAGAATTGATATATACAGTATCTGTTGGTGTTGGTCCACTGTGTTTACGAAGTTCGAAGTCAATGCAGGAAACTTTAGAGCTTGTTGTGCTTTATTCTGCTGACTCAAGGAAATTTCAATCGAACGCAACTGGACTTGGTAATTTGTCTTGGAAGACGTTTCACCTATTGTCGAAGAGGCTTCATCAGTTTGAGATGCAGACAAAAAAGGCTCACACCAACTAGCCTACGCTTTCCACTATGAGAGGGCATAGAGTGGAAAAGATCATAGAAACTGATGAAGCCTCTTGGATAAGAGGTGAAACGTCTTCCAAGAAAAATTACCAAGTCCAGTTGCGTTCGATTGAAATTTCCTTGAGATAACCATGACCTGGATGAATGAGAATATTCACAGGCTTATTCTGCTGACCAGCTCTATAAAGATGTGGATTTCATTTTCCAGCAGGGAATGGCAGTTGTCCACAATGACAAAATACCAGCAGCTGACTTTGGTATGCTTCACTTCATAAAACTTTCTGTAACAACTGTTATGTAGGTAACATCAATGTAATATTTTCAAAAAGTAGATCAGAGAAACAGATCCAACAATGTTGAAAAGCCAAGACCATTAAAGCTTTGTTAACACCTCAGCAAAATCAGAGGTTGGTTGGATTCAAGCCATGTTGTGCTAATGCAGTAATTCACTAAAAAGGAGCCCTGCACTATAGTGAGTAAATATACTTTACAATACATGAAGAAGCTTTTAAATTAGTTGATATTCCTGTTTAAAAAAAAATAGATGCTTTACATTGGTATTGTAAAAATCTAATTTTCTGAGATATTGAATTTGTTTTTTTTTCTTAAACTCTAAATCACAATGATCAAAATGAAGAACTAAGACAGATCTCTCTAAAAAATATGTGTTTTTCCTGCTTATTAATGTTATATTAGTAGTCTAATTTACTGAGATGCCCTTATATATTAGAATAACTTCCATGATATTCCTCAGTATGGAATATCCAATTGTCAGTCTGTGACACCAAGTGACTCTCACCTCCACTTTGACTGAGCCTTACAGCGTGTTCCTCTCAGGCATTGCCTTACAGCGGGTCAGCAGTACATCACCCCAGCAACAAACACACCGTTGTTATGTCACACACTTTCAGTGCATATTCTCCCTCCCACACACAGGCTAATCATTGGGAAACTTTCACTGAGGCCTGACCCCCCTACACACTGATACAAATTGCAAAGAGTGCTTTGTGGATCGACTGGCTGTCTGGGCAGCTACTGGGCAGAGAGAGATAGACAGAGAGAGAGAGAGTGGGATTGGTGGGTGGAGGCAGATGGAGGCTGCAAGAGAAAGAAATATTACAAAGAGGAGCAGTCCCAGACAGATAGAGGAGAAGGAGCAGAGGAAGAAGAGAGGGGGACTGTAGAGACAGATCCTGGTTACACTTACCGGTGGTGTGAGCAGAACAGGAAAGAGACTACAGAAATAGGAAGGGAAGCAGGGCTTGGGCTATTGAAAGGAAGAGAGGGAGAGGTGTTATTAAAGTGGCTGAGGGTAGCTGATCGAATGGCATTGATCACTGGGAGCTGCCGGCTCTTGGGCCAGATGGCGTCTTGTTGCTGCAGACCGTTCCTCACATCGTCCTGCTGTCGACCGCTCATCCAAGTCTGCCTCTCCTCCTTCACAGGTCGGTCCCCGGCCCCGGTCTCTGTGCTCTGCTGTCATGAGGTGGACTGCTGTGTTCAGATAGGCAGGGACATAGGTCAATGCGCAACATGGGTAACACACTTAGCCAAGAAGGTAAAAGACGGGGCATGGTGTGATCCCGCGCTGCATCAGCATAACTTTGTGTGCGTTTGTGCTAACTCTGCTCTGACGAAAAGAATAGACTGTTGTTCTCCTAGGCATAATGTCATGTTGCATATTGTGTTTGCTCCCCATTGTCTTGTGAATGCTTTGCATCTGGATGATAATGTTCTATTGTTTATTGTTGATCTTTTTTTTTCACTGACCAAGCATGTTCAAAGAGACATCCTTATCCAAAAATAAAAATAGAGGTTTTTGTATATACTTGGTGAAAAATGACTTACATAAAAGTGTCTGAGGAGTCAGGCACGGGACAGCTGAAGGGTTTTCTATCAGTTTTCAATCTGTGTAGGTTTACGTGTGTCAGGCCTGTGTGATGTTATCTTTTTCCTCCTCACAAATCCCCAAACTAACCATGGCTGAACCAGTACTCCACCCCTCCTGTAATGTTTAACAACTCTGAAACCTTTTCTGAGCTACTTCTGGAGAAGTAGTCTAATACGTTTTACATGTTCAGACCAGATGTTTGCTCAGTGAAGCTATAGCCAGGAGTTAGCCATACAATCTAAGTAATGCCCTTATTTAAACACATTATCAATCATTTAATGCATAACAATGTTTATTATAAAGATACTTACATACTTTTAAAATCTCTAATGATCATGTTGTATGTGGTTTTTGTCAGGAACTATTCTAGCTCTCAACCCAAAACCCTTTTTCAAAATGTTAATAGATTTTGGAAGTACTGATTTGCAGATTCTGTTTAAATTGCCTCAAAAGCAGGGTAGCTATTTCCTTTTATTTTTATTTTTTCATGCTAAGACAAACTAAGATAAGTGGCTTCTGGCTGTGGCTTCATATTTACTGTACACATGTAGGAGTTAGGGCAAAGCAACTACCCTAATCTCTGCTCAAACTACTACCTAAAGATAATTTGGTAACATATTTAAGGCCTTCATAGACATTCAAGAACAATTGAAAATGAAGAGTTGAAGAGGCTGACTGTTACTTGTTTATGTGTTTGACAACCAATCTTTTCTGGCTTTGCAGACATCTCTCCTGCTGAGCTGGATGCTCTTTGGAGGGAACCGCCATACGGTCTTGGAGGAACAAATGAACACTTCTCAGGCAATAGCATAATGACACAAGGTAGGGCAGCTATGCTGCAAAGAGAGAAAACCTCAGTTGATCATAATGAAGTCCTTTATTAGTTTGGTGTTAGGAAATACTAATGAGGTTCATGTGAGTAAAATCAGTGTGGTTTTACCTCTGGTCAAAAACTGAGGAAGTCTTTGGGATATCCTCTTAGCACAATGGAGAAAACCATGGGAAGCTCGTCACCACTTTTACACAAAATTACATGCTTCTGCAATCCATGACGTGTGCATCCGTCCGGCAGATATTTACACTGCCTTGCAAAATCGTTTCCGCTTTCAATATTTACATATTTTGTCATCATCACGATCACAAACCTCATGTTGTTTTTATGAAAGGGAATAATTCTGTAGTACTGCAAAAAATGTTTCATGAATTAAAATGTGAAAAACGTGTCCTGCAACCAGCATGTTTTCACCCCTCTTTACTCTGAAACCTCTAAATAAAATACTGCTCTTAAGACCCACTGATTAAGTAAATAGTTAATCTGTATGTAATTTCATCACAGTATAAATGCAACATTTCTATGAAGGCCTCAGAGATTTAGTAAAGAATATTAGTGGATAAACAACATCATGAAGACCAAAGAACAGAGCAGACAGGTCGGGAATGAAGATGGATGTGGAGAAGCAGGAAGTATTGAGACTTTGGAAAAAAAACATATCCAACAGAGAAATCCACTAATTCTGTTGAAAAGGAATAATGTGTCCATGTAAATAAATAAATATATATATATATATATATATATATTCATGGTTAATATTGCAAGTCTCCTGGGCACAAATGTTAACCTATTCGATAAATGGCCTATCTGTGTGTGTTGTAATACCAACCAGAAATACTGTTTTTAAACTGCAAGCAGTGATTAGTATCCTGTGTCATCTGTAAATAGACAGAGTGTCATTTCCAAACTAGAATCGGACTTGAACTGGGATTAAAGCAGAGTTAGCAGCACCCTTGTAATTGAGAGAACGGGTTAGTAGTTTTCAAATACAACAAAGATTTCTATCCTACACAAACTCTTGGGACGGTGTTTAAAAAACAACGAATTAAAGGATTATATTCCCTTCTATGTGTTATCACTGTCATCATGGTCCAGGAAAAAAACAAAAACAAATCTGGGTTCATGTCTGACTTTTTGTATGAAAAGGTGAGGAAGAGGATGGCCCAATTGGAGATTCAGGAGAAGAAGAGGAACATCACAACTACTGGAAGAAGAAAGATGCTTTCCTTAGAGGGAGTAAAGTTTCAGTCGGGGAGAAATTCTCTTCAGGTATAGTTTATCTCCTCTTCATCAAAAATCCTGTACTTCATCTGTTGGTTCTTCTGATAAGTATGATGTTCATGTTTATGCAGTCAGCAATTTAGCCTCATCCATCAGCCCCACCCCCCAGGTTTGTCAAGAGAAATGGATTTAAATGGAGACTTGAGAGGCCTAATGGCTTTGTTATTACTCCTGAGACTGCTGTCTTGCAAACAAAGCAAATAACATAAAACTTTCATAGAGCACCTATAATACAGTCTTGAAAACTATATCTCAGTCTAATGCATAAAATTGGATTTGTTCAGTTGAACATTTTTTATCTTTAGTGACAAAATCTGAAATTTGAAAAATAAAAAAGTGCTTCGAGAGGTAATCTCATCTGATGAAAACTGCTGATATTGCATTGCTCGGCTTTTACTTAGAAATTGTGCTCCTGTTTACTGGGCGGAGGCGCTCCAGTGATAATCCAGACCAGTCCCTACAGGAGGCGCTGCGGACACGACTCCGAGTGGTGGAGAGCAACAGCAAAGATATCACGCAGCTCTTCCAAGTAAGACCAGATTATGTTTCCTGCATCATACTGCACTTTTCATCATTTTGTGAAGATGCTTAAAAAAACAATCTGTTTCTCACAAGATTAAGGATGTATATAAAGCAAAGGCATATGTAACACTTTATAATCTACTTTATAATAGACACAATGATAAATGATTGGAAGCTGAAACCTAAAAGCGTCTTTTTCAGGACCTTTCTGCTCGCCTTGTCTCTGTTCATGCTGAGAAGGATAGCTTTGTGCTCACATTCAAGACTGTGGAAGAGATCTGGAAGTTTTCAACTTACCTCTCCTTAGGTAGAACTCATTTGAAATCCTAGATGACATTCAGCTTGATTTTCATTTTCAGGCCTTTACTAATTTTAGCTTGTTTTTGTTTCCAACTCTTGGCAATTGTTTGTTAAGTCTTATTGACAGTAAGACTAATTTCTGTTTATGTCTCTTCACAAACTCCAGTACAGCATTTGTTACAAAATTCCTGTTTGAATGAATTTCCTTTTGGATTGATGAAGTTTCACTGAGCTTAATTACTTGCATTTTGTGCGTTAGGTTATGTTGCCCGATGCTTGGAGAACTTCCTGTGTGACCAGTCTTTCTGGCTGGATCAAGAGCTGCTAAGTGAGTTGGAAATCAATGTCACTGTGGATGAGGAGCATCTAGCCACCCTCTACCTAGGACTTCTGCTCCAAGAAGGTGAGCGGAGTTCCTTTTATTAAAATATATTGAATGCATGACTAAAGTGTACTAAAATGGCATAAAAAATTAAAAACAGAAAAGTTAAATATGTTTTTGTTTTTTTCTCAATTGAGACCTGAAGTGATAATAAAATTAAGCTAATTTTAACATGGCTAAACAAGGTAGGTCTAGCTCTCAAAATGTACGTAGTATGCATTTAGTGTTGCTCAGAATAACTTTTGGCATTCATTACTTTCAACAGTGAACCAGGAAGAACTTGCTAGTAACTGCTTTTGTTAAGTTCTTCTTACCTCTCAGGTCAAAACTCGGATCCGGTAATTGAATCAAATTAAAAACAACCATGTTTGAGTTCAAACTTTGAAATCCATTGGGATTTGCTTATTGCATACTCAGTGAAAATATTAATTATTATATCCAAGATTAGATAAAAAATAGTATGTTTATTCGCATTTCAATAAAAACTGTCAAGTGAAAGAGTTGTTTTCTTTTTCTCTGGGAGTTTGGATTTCTGTTACAGTCCAAAAGTATCACTGTTACGTTAAATAAAGAGTAAAAATGATTTTGTTAGCCAGTGTAAGCCAACACCTTTTTTCAGTTATTTTTTTCGTAGTTTCTCATTAGTATCCATTGATAGCTGTCGCTTTGTATTGCAGTTTCCTCCCAAAACTTAAGTTCTACTACATCAATTTATTATACCATTTATATAGAGTCAATACTACTTGGTTGACTCAGGAAATTGAAAATAGAAAAATATCCAAACAAAAAATATCTATCATTATCTACCTTCTATTTTATGCAGAGTTGGAGGGGTCTGTGCCCATCTTCAGCTGTCATCAGGCAGGGTAAACTATGTATAGATCGCTAGTCCATCACAGGGTAACACAGAGACAGACAGAATGAACAACCGTCCACACACATACAGACACTCATACCTAAGAGCAATTTAGAAAGACCAATGAACCTTACAGTCATGTTTTTGGAATGGTGGAGTAAGCCGGAGTACCCAGAGGTGACCCATGCATGCAGAAGTGCATGCAACAGTTCTACAAACCTCTGTACAAAGCCTCTGTACAGCCCCATAAAAAAAACTATACAGACCAAATAAAAATACTGCAGTGCTGGCAAATAGCAGTGAAAATTACATTATCTTAATAAGGGGGGTTCATGCACCATCCATCATTTCAATTCTGACTGAATGAGGGCACAGAATCTGTAAAAAAAAAACAAACTAATTCATAAGAATTTTTTATCCAAACCAAGATCACTGAAAGCAACTTAGAACGTTGGTAAAAGCCCTCTTCTCTTCTTGCAGGATGTTTTTTTGCAAAGGCGCTGTTCACTAGAAGTGAGGAGGATGAAGACAACGAGGATCTCCTATCATTTAAAAAGAATGACCTGCTGATGGTGAGGGACACTGGGCAGGACAGCATGTGGGAGGGCACTATGCTCTCCACGGGGAACCACGGCCAGGTGCCGGTCAACGCCATGCAGCCGCTACCCTACCCCTTCTACCAGTAAGTTCCCTAAAGTAGCCTTCATAGCTATGGTTTAACAGACAACACACTTCATGGGTTGTCATTACAACATGTTCTTTATTATGCTTTTGGTAAGGACCGACAAAAACTAGGAACATTCATGCAGTCATTGACTTGGCTTTATTCTTATCTACTTCTTGTTTGGTCAGGTGGTTCCTCAGGAAGTATCCAGGCCATGCTGGATGTTCACCAGTAGAAAAGGAACTATTTGAACATGCAATCGGTAAAGATATTCTGCATATTTTACGATTGTTCAGGGACAACATTCAATGCTAATGCTCACGAACTGACCATTTAATTTAGATTAATGCTCCTAATCTGTATGACATGTTTATGTCATTTCCAGCAATGTCATCTGTTTTACTTCTGGGTCTTATTATTTAAACCCTCAGTGACCGGTTCATGTCAAGCCATTGTTGACTACAGTCCAGCTGGGCCAGACGAGCTCCAGCTGAACCATGGGGACAATGTGGAGATCCAGGGTCTGCTGCTCCAGGGGCTTGCCATCTTCATAGGAAGACACACATCCACAGGACGCACAGGATTTGTTCACACGGCTCATGTCAAGCCTCTGAGTACCACACCCCTGTAAGTGATTACAATTTAATTCCATAAGAAATCATCTATCATCTATGCAATGCAGTGCAAGATAGTCATACAGCTTTCAAATTTTGCTGATGTTTGCATGCTCTATAGGTTTTTTATTTGACACTTTAGCACAAAGCTGCACATATCTGTGAGGCAATAAGGATACATGATTTTGCTAGATTTTATATAGATTTGATAGACTATATTCACAATAATCTTTCAATCTAAAGACAACTGCAAGTCTTTTGAGGAAAATCTCTCCCAGGTTTTCCCAGTAGAGACAGATATTTTTGCAGATCTTTTTTTTTTTTATTAGGTAACTATTAAGAAGCTAAAAAACAAACTAAATTGTCTCTTAAATGGTCCAGCCAAAGGCTAGATGAAAATATAATTTAGAATCTGGTACAAAACTTAAAAGAAGAGCTGTTTACAGATGCTCTCCATTCAATCTTACAGAGCATACCCATATCATTGTGGTTCTGTTCATTCTTTTAGGATGATTATAATGTTGGAAAATTGAGCCTTCTCACCAGTCTCAAGTCTTTTGTAACGTCTAGCAGGTTTTCTTCCAATAGTTCCCCCTGATTTAGCTCCATCTTTCTTCCCATCAACTCTCACTAGCTTCACTGTCCCTGCTAAAATAGCATCCGATTTATCTTTACAATGTTTCTGTGTGGAAATGGTGGAATCAGGGCGGTATGCAGTGTTTTCCTTTTTCTGATGGCACCATTAGACCAGATTACCAATAAAATGAATTCATGCTTGTGGTAATTAGTTGACTAAATGTGAAGTGTTAAGGAGTATGCATGCTTTTTCAAGATATCGTAGTGGGTTCGCTGGTCAGTCAGTGGTGGACTAGTTGATGACGCTGGGATGATGCATGCAGTGATAATGCCTCCTTTGTTTGCTTCTCACAGAGACAAAGAATTGGTCTTTCTCACAGAGGAAGAGAAGGCCAGACTGGCTAAGGTTAACCCATATAGCTCAGAGCCAAGTGACAGCTCACTTTTGGAGAGACTCTTCTCATCAGACATCAGCTCTGTGTACAGACTAGGTAAAGGAACCACTAGGTCAATTAAGAGATTTCACGAAATGTATCACTATTTGAACACAAAGATTGCTGTCCCACAGCACAATAATGGAAGTTTTAAATTTTTTTTTGTTTGATGTGTGTCTTGAGCCTGTTTGCTAAATAGTGGCTGAGTGTTGTCCATTGTCTTTATCTCTTTCTTCATCTGGTAAATGAAAACTTAAGCTGCTTTACTGTATGTGTTTCCAGATAGACTGGATGAGGCCGACTTCATGTACATACGGAATCGACCAAAGCATGGTAACATTTTGTGAGAGAACATTGCAGCAGAAACTTTTGAGTTACCGATTTTAACTCGTGTTACTTCTTCGTAGATTTGAAAGGTCTTTCAAGTGCCCGACAGAGCCTCATGTCTGAAAGAAGTGAAGGGACAACGCTATACCAGTCTTCCCCTCGCGCCTCTGTTTCTTTCTCCTCCACACGCATGTCCCACCATCATTCCCTCAATCCTCTGCCACGAGAGGGCGAACGCCTCTCTTTCAATCTGGAGGACACATTTAAAGAGCTGGATGAGTTTCAGGAGGATCCTTCTCTCTTCATGGAAGAGAACAGCTGGGAGGGGGAGGAGTCGGAGGTCAGTGACCCAACTCTGCTTCTGTTCAATCAAGAACACTTTCAGGTGAGCAAATTCACAGTTTCTTATTTTATTCTCCAAACAGGGTAGTTCTATGCAAAGCTCTAAAACAAATCTATGTTACATCATTATATACAGACTCAACAGATCATTAGTTTACTTATATACAGATTGATCAGCTCAGTTTCCTGAATTAGCTTAAATACTTTTTAAGAGTGTGTTGTTACACAATTCATTAAACCAGGGAAAGGATGAAACCACATCTAAGAAATGTAGCTGTGCTCCCTGGACCAGATACTGAGAATTAGATCAATTTACACAAACAAAATTTTTTTTTTTTAAACTGAAAAGGGTTCTTCAAGAAACTTTTTGAAGAACTTTTTATGAGACTGAACGTATAAAAATATTATTTGTCCCATACTGTAGCGGAACTTTTCAAATCCATTGTTTGTTTCGTCTTTCAGGATGATTTTCTTCCCCTATATGACCTACACTGTTCCTTCCTTTGGGAGACTTTCAGGGGGAAGACTGAGGATGAACTGTCAGGACATCTTGAAAGCATCAGGGAATGTGCCAAGAGACTCGGCATGCACTGGGCACATCGGCGTGCATGCTTTGTCCTGGGCAGACTTTGTGCCAGAAAACTAAAATTCTCCCAGGTATCTGTAAAACCACACAAACAAAAAGATAACATTTATCTACATCAAAACTGCTTTCTCTGGGACTTTTGAACATTCCATGTTACAACCACAAACGTTGTTATTTTATATTAACATTATTGTTGAAATTTTCAAATTTACAAGCATTAAAGTTTTTGGTTACAATGTGACAAAATGTGGAAAGTTAAAGAACTATGAATACTTTGCAAGGCACTATAAGTTTTGTTTTGGATCAGGTATTAGATTGACAACCACTCATGAATTCTTCTTCTCAGGCACGTGTATACTACGAAGAAGCTTTGACTGTCTGCGTTGACAGCTTTTCTGATTTACCACTCCTCGTGGCTCTCTTCACAAACCTCACTGCCATCTACCTGAAGCAGCGTATGACTGATAAACTGCCCCAGACCCTGGAGAAGGCAAGTGCGTTGCTACTCTGTCTTCCCTGCCATGCCTTCACATCCTTGGAAGAAGTTGAACTACTGCAGCTTCTCCTGAGAAGGTCTGTTGTGTTGGGGAACAAACGTTTGGAGGCTCGCGTTTGCTACCTCATTTCAAGACTTTTCTTACTTCTTAAGAAGACAGAAGACATGCTACCTTTCTTGGAGCGACTTCAGTTTCTTTCAGTTACAATATCGACCACTGAAGGCGGACCTATAGCACCTTTAGACCTCAACTGGCTCTTGAGCTGGCTCTATCATTGTAAATACATGCCTCACTTAGCACTGGCCTCACTAAGCCTGGACTCAAGAGAGGATCATTCACTTCATGACACCTTCCAGAGGATTGAGTTGTTCATCAGGAACTCTGTCCGTCTGAATCCATGCTGGAAGGAAGGGATCTCCCTTCTTCCGGCTCAGATAGTGGTTTACCTGCAACAAGCCTTGGCTGTAGCTGAGCAGGGTGATGACATAAAGATGCAGAGGGACCTTTGCTTGGGTTTGGCATTGACCTACCAGCAGTATGGTGCCTTGGAGAAAGCAGTATGCTGTGCTCAACAAGCTGTGGAGAGAGGAAGCCATTTCAATGAGGAGGATGGCTTTGAAGCATCTGTGCTACTTGGTTGGCTGCTGGTGTTAACTGATCAGGCTGGGAGGGCTCAGAGTATTTTACAACCACTTCTCACATCATTGCAGGTGAGGACTCCAATCAACATCTAAAAGGTTTATAGTTTCCTAAAAGCTTTCTCAAGCAACCCTTTACTTTGTTCTTCTGTGAAAATAGAGTACAGACAGTCCCACTCAGCGAGGAGTCATCCATAACCTCCTAGCATTATGTCTGAGGCATCAGGGTCAGCTCCGAGAGGCAGGGTGGCATCTCCACTCTGCACTAGTAATCTCTAGAGAGAGCGGAAACCAAAGGAATCAGGCCCTGGCACTGGCTAACCTGGGCTGCCTCGCATTGCATGGTGGGGCATCCCTCCTGGCAGAGCACGTCCTGGTTAGGTAAGTGTTTTATTTCTCCATAAGAAATTCATGTTCATGGTCATATGAACAAAAACACTCTGACTCTGCAGTTGTTGGGTATATCAGAGAATGACAAGAAGCATAGAGAGCCGGTGGTTCGCTTTGTGGCATGGTGTAGAAAAAAAATCATTCATTTCTTCTATAACTCTGTTGCAAAGAGTGCAATATTTTAAGCCACTATCTGTTGGGGTAACATAATCAAAGCCAGAGCTTTAAAAGGCTAACCTTATAAAGCAGGCTTGTTCTTTTCTGGAGACTACCCTGAAATTCTGGAGATAAATTGTGCAAAGAAATATCCTTTATAAAACCAAGAAAATTAGGGATAACTGCTCACTAGACTGTCATACAATCATACATCATATTCTATTTCTCTGTGGGATTGACAAAGTATTTTTGAATTTAATTGAATGAAGAGGTGACGTTTGATGGGGTGTTGGAGACTGTTTCAGAAGTTAGAAAGTGAAAAGCAGGGTACACCTTGGATAACGTGCCATTACAAGGACAGATACATTTTTGCTCAACATACTTCTCCTTTATTCTAGATCTCTGTGCCTTTTTCTGAATCTCTGGGAGAGTCCAACTGATGAGGAACATGTTCAGACCTATCTTTGGCTTGGACAGAGTTACAAGGACAGGGCAAAGAGTCATGACATCAGGGCATGCTATGAAATGGGGTTGCTAATTGCACTGCATGCCAGAAATTTGCACAGTAAGTATCAGTTTAAACACAGTGTGAAAATATTTTAAGTGATTTTAGAGGGTAAATAAGTCAGTTAATAAATGTTTAAATATGATTATAGCTGTAAAATATTGCAAATCATATCTTTGCTTTAAATACATTAGAAAAGTAAATATTGGACATATCAATTTTTTTCTCAGTAAATACATTTCTTTTGGAATAAAATTCATTCCAGATGGCTGATACACACTTGAAAAAATCTAAACAAATACTGACACACCAACTGTAATCGACTTTTCTGCTAATGAAAGAGTAAAAAGCATCTTCTGCATGTATATGTTAGTCAAATTTGTTGTGCCGTTATTCTGTTGCAATACCTTGCATATTTGTTGTACTAGGTATTGATTAGGCTAACAGTAAAAAAAAAAAAAAATCTGAATCCAACTAACCAAGTATTTTCTTGGCTGTGTGTAGAGGGTCATTGTCTTGCTTAAAAATAACACCATCTTTATATCTTTAGATTCTCATTAAAAATGTTTGGTAACCCCATGCATTATAACTTCAGTAATATGATGTCCATCAGAACAATATGCTGAAAAACATCACAAAGTCATGACCTTTCCACCTCCAAATGTATATTTTGCTGTGTTTTTAAGGTTATATACAATGTCTTACTCCTCAAAACAATTCCGGTCTTAACTGAGCACACTACCTATATACTCCCTCTATTACACTGGCTTGTGCAAATGTTCTTCAGCATAATTTAAGAACAATTTAAGTAAACTACTCCTATATCTTAAGAAGTTAGTGTGCAAAGAGCCCATTGCAGTTTAGTGGATCACCATTTTTTTTTTTACAACTATGCCTGCTAATTTTAGGCCTTTTTAAAATGCCCAATGAGTTCTCCTTGGCCCTTGGACAACCTCTCTGTTTATTGTTTGACTCCTTTATCGGAAACTTTGTAGGGGAACAACTGGTCTTGGCCGGTTCATGTTGAAATGATGGCCTTTTGACTTCTGGATTCTGGGCATAGCCGTGTTCATGGAATCAAGCAGATGTCTAGAAACTGCAACCCATTCAAACACTGTTTTTTGCAGCAATGAGGTTGGGGAGGTTTTGGAACATGTCCTTGCTTTTACCCATTATGAGCTAATTTTGTTTGATACATTCATAATAATTAATTAAACCAGCTGACATTCATTTGCTGTGGTAGAAAATAGAATTACTGTCTAAAAATATGAATCTAATTTTTCTATCTATTTTTCTTTGGCACCATCTTTAATTCAGTACCTAGTTCTTGTGTCATTTAACTTTATTACTTATAAATTAATTTACTGACTAAATTGTTGTGATTTATTTCTGTGTTTAGGTTACTTAGATGGTTACCCACATCTGCTGGGAATTCTTAGTCAGCGCTCCAATTGGAATTATGTACACTCTTATCCCGATTTATTTGTATTTGTTCCAGGTCAGATGGTGGTAGCTAAGCTTCTGAGTCGGCTGTACGCTGACATGCTGCTTTATGGTCAGAGTATTGTGTACTACGAGCACTGCGTTGCGGTGTCCAGAGAGCTTAAAGACAAGAGACGGGAGGGAGAGTATCTGGAAAAACTCAGCAGCCTCTACCTCTCTCTCAACACAGAAAAGTAATTTATTCTTGTTTAGTTTTTGCCCAGGTAGTTTTTCTTTCTCCGAATTTGCATGTTTTACGCTTTATTTTGTATTATTGCAGATCGTCTCGTAAGTCGCTAGACTACACTAAGCAGAGTCTGAGGATTTCCATTGACCTGGGCAAGAGAGAGGAAGAGTCAGAGACCTGGCTGCAGGTGGGGCGAATCTATTACCTCATCCAGGAGGACGAGCTGGCTGACATGTACCTGCAGGTAGGAGGAAATGAAATTTTAAAGAATTTACTAGCTGTGTTTTGGTTTGTTGTTTTTCCTGAAACTGCCTCTCCTTCTCTCATGTTACTGACATCCAGTGAATGTCTACACTCAACATTCCTGAGAGGTCCATGTGGGAAACTTCTCATAATTTTTCACACATTTGAAACTTTTACTTCTAATTCAGCATTTTTCTTTTTATGTTATATAAACTGTAGAGTTGAAAATACTCCAAACAAATTCACAATATTTACAATGGAGAAATAATACAAATATTTGACAGGCAGCAGTGAAGACAGCCCTTAGGATGAATGACCCTCACTTTGCTATGAGCATCTACGAGGAGGCAGGAGATGTTTACTTTAAGGGCCTGAGGAACCGGAAAGCTTCAGAGCTTTTCTACAGGGTAAGTGGGAAAATATGAAGTTTTTGCTTGTCTCAAGGCAAACATATTATGGACTAGCAATTTCTACAAAAGCTGTGGAAAGAATTGGTGTTTTCCTTTTTTCCCCCACACTGTTATGACCAAATGAAACATTTTGGTTCCCAGGATGGTAGTCTGCCATTTGCACGGAGCATCAAAGACATCCATTCAGAATTCCGCTTGTTAAGTAAATTAACACAGCTGTTAATGACTGAAGGGGAGAAGGAGGAAGCTCTGCAGTATGCAACATTGGCTGTTCAAATAGCTAACCAAACAGGTAGGAATTTACCTTTTATATATATATATTGTCTTTATTAACCCATGTTGTACAGGTATAGATTGAATCAAACTATTATTTTACCACACAGGAGTTCGTGAAAATGAAAGGACCGCCTATCACCGCTTGGCAACAATTTACTATGGCCTTCAACAGTATGAGATGGCAGAAAACTACTACCTGAAGTCCCTGTCCCTTTGTCCGCCTACTCTACAGCACCCTGCAGAGGCGCACTACTACACTAAAGTCTACTGCAGGCTGGGAAACATTACACTACACAAACTCAAGGTACTACAGATACTGTGGCAGAGGCAAACCAATTGTCTGTTTATGTACTTGAAATTATTCCCCATGTCAAATCTCACAAGATACTGACATCTGGTGGTCCAAATTGCAAATTACAGCTGAATAAAATTCCCATTTCCAACCCATCTTTGCATGTTGACCTGTGATAACTAATATCCAATGAGAGATCAATATATTGTCTTTAAACATGGTTTTCTACTATCAATCATTCAGATGTATAAGTTACGGCACAATAGATGAGTATTCATACCATTTCAGCTTTTTTTACCTTTTATCATGGTTAAGTCATCAACTTTAGCATATCTTTTTATATGATAGAGCCACATATAGTAACACATAAAATTATAATTTCTAGGTGGAATGAAAAGGAGATATTTTTTTTAACAGATACATTGTACTATGTATGATTTTTGCCCACTCTTTTTTTTGCAAACTCACTCAACCCCAAACATCCTCTCAGGATGATGCCACCACCACTATGTTTTAGTGTGGGGATGGTGTATTTAGCGTGATCTGCAGTTCTGGTTTTCCAACACAAATAACTCACTTGTAGACTACACACAACTTCAATTGTGGTCTTATTTGACCACAGTACCTTTTGCATTCCTTTACATGTCATGTTGTCTGTTTAATTCAATTCAGTTTATTTATATAGCGCCATTTCACATCAGATTTCATCTCAATGCACTTTACAAGAAAATTCATTTCAATACAATTATACAAACATTCCAATCTGTCAAAAAAGTTTTATATACAAGGAAAACCAGCAGATTGCATTGAGTCATTGACGTGAGGTTGGGTCCCTTTGACGCAGACTTTCCAACCACAGCAATCCTCTCATGCTGAGCAAGCATGTAGCAACATTGGAGAGGAAAAACTCCCGTTTAGCATGAAGAAACCTCCAGCAGAACCTGGCTCAGTACGAGCGGCCATCTGCCACAACCGTCTGGGGGTTCGCAGAGGGAGTTCTTAAGTCTCTCTCTCTCTCAACAATGGCTTTCTTCTGGACACTTTTCCAAAAAGGCCAAATTCATAAGGTTATTATCTATTTGCTCTGTCAGCACATTCTCCCCCCACTGTCACCTCCATCTCCGAAGACAAAGTGGTTTCATTGGATTTGTTTAAGGGGTATCACAGTTAAAAGGGACTGAATACACTTCTTATTTTAATTATGGAAAATGTTTAAACTGATGTTTCCTTTTGATTCCACTTTAAAAATTCCCTATGACCTACTAGGTGTTGATCTACCACATTACATCCCCATATAAGTTTTAACAGCTTGAGCACCATGGTCAAATCACGGTGGGGTTTTAATGATGACAACTGACCTTTGTTCTATACCTTTGCAGGATGCTTTTGATGCAGTGGGGTACTTTCATTTGGCACTGGCAGCTGCTCTTGAGGACCAAGCTAACCCTGAAGCCTTGTATGTGGTCTACATGAAGTTGGCGGAGATACATGGTAGCCACATGCCTGATGCTCACTTATGCCAAGTTTACATAGACAGAGCTCAGAGTCTGAAGAAAGTTTTGGCTGGGGTAGAAAGCTCTGCAGACAGAGATCCTAATCTAAAAAGGGAGAATTCAATGAATGTCAATACTGAATATAGAGTAAGTTTGCTTGAGAGACACAATTTTGAATCGGAGAGATTTGTAGATAACCAAGAGGCGAGGGCTCATATGGGCCACAAAGACTCTCATGAAATATTGGCAGACATGAATCTTGAAGAAGACCTTGGTCAGAAGGATCCTAGTCACTTCCTTGCAGATACAGACAGTCGCTGTGTAGATGTTTCTGGCTCTGAGACAGACACCATTGGTAGTCAGTCATATAGTGACAGTGTCATTACAGGGTCCTTTGATACAGCTAGAGAGAACATTTCGGACTCCAGCAGCACCACTGACACTTACCAGAATCCGGCTGAAGAAAAGGATTCAGAATTGGATTCTGATCACAGCATGCCAAGTCAAATACCTGCAAATCCTACGAGTGATCTATCTGAACACACTGATGTCAGAGACACGGATTCAGATGTTCAAGATGAACAAAACACGCCAACTAAAGAAACAGATGCTCACACGGTTCCAACTCAAAGAGACTCTGATGCTGGACAGAAGGATACAGTCACTATGAACAATGATAAAGCTGTACGTAAGGATAACACTTGGAGACTGTAAATTTTGTGACGCACACAGTGAGCACACAGATGTTGACATATAGCATTCCAGAATCTTACTTTTCACTGGCCACAGGTTTCATGGCAAGAAAACTGATTGAAAACCTTCCAGCCAAATGGCCATTTACATTTTAGTGTGTGATGTTTGTACTGTAAATAAACTAAAGCATGGCCTGTGTCCCTAATATAAACCACAGTTATTACTGTGCACTGTATGTGCAGCATATTTTCTACATTTCTGTATAATGTACATGACATTAAAAAAAAGTCCTATTTTGGTTGCTGTGCGTTTATTTTATGTATTTTCAGTTATCACATAAAAAGAAACAAACATTGTTAGCCTTAAGGAACAAAACACAACACATAACAATGGGATCAACAAAGAATTAGGCCCAAAAACACTAATTCACTTTTAACAGTAAAATTTGCTATTTAAAATCCTGCACAATTTTGTGACAGTGTTTAAAAAATATGAATCAAAATTACATTAGAGAGGAGCACTGGTTGTTTGCATAATACACTGCACAGTTGAAAAGATGTACATACACTAGATATAAATAGCACATAACCATCTTTTATCTCACTTTTTGTTATTAGAATAATTTTTTATTGTTTGAAGCTTAGTTAGAATTACTAAAAATACTTTTTTTGTCAAATGTCAGAAAAAAAAGTGTTTTTTTTTATTTTAGAAATTATTTCAATATTTTAAATACTTTCCTGAAATTTACAACACACTGAGATTACTGTACCTTTAAAAATTTTAGGAAAGCCCACATGATGTCCTCATATTGTATACTTCCAATAAAATTATTAATTATTATCAATGCACAACATTTATGTTAAATGGAGGCACACCTGTGGATTTGCTTTGATGTGACAGCTGAAACATACTGTTCACATTTGTGACATTAAGAAGTTACGAATGTCCTGTAATCATAGTTCTGGATAGGTTCTGTGCCATGGAGTTTATTGCGTTGGTGTAAAAAGTGCACATCAGTCCCAGAACAAAGGCATAAACATGTTGAGAAGATGCTGGCTGAAGCTGATAATAAAGTTTTATTGTTTACCGTGAAAAGAATCCTGTACCTAAATGAACGGACACTCGGAGAGGAGGAAGCCACAATCCCAAAAGCCAAATTGAAGTTTGCAAACAATCCTGTGTATATAAACTTTTGGTTTACAATAGTGTCTCTTTGCAGTATATGGCTGCAAGAGTATGGGCTGTACCGTGGTGCAGCTGCTAGCACTGAGGGAAGCATACATTTTTTCCTATACGGCACCTCATACTGATGCCTGAAAACACTGATGCCTTGCGACAAAAAGGTCCTACTATTATTTACTATTTTCCTAATCCTAATATTCGAGGACCAGTGCCTAAACCTAATGTGATCCCTCTATTTATTTCAACTTTTAGGAGCAGATATATCCATTAAAAGTTAACATTACATCTTAGAGGTTTAACTAACTTCCTCTTGAGACTTCCAGTTTGGATTGGATACATGACATTGCCCTTGTCAGCCATTGTAACTGTAGGAATGTACTCTTGATAATTCCTGGAGATGGGCACCAGCCCAACCTCCTCCAACTCTGCATAGGATAGAAAGTATAGATAATGGATGAATGTGTTGCAAGATTGAACAACTTTCCAATACATTTGGCTATGCCTCAAAAGTATCTCAAGATGGCAGCATTGTGCTTAATTTGCTCAGAGGTGGTTAGTAAAGGAATGGTTGATCACAGACTGTGTAAATATTATCTAGTAACTTTCCACTATAAAAAACTAATTGTTAACTAAAAATAATCCAATAATATATCCAAATGCATTTGTTTGACGAAAATAATTATGTAGTAGTTTTTCTAATGTTTACAGGTAAAAAATTGTAATCAGAAAAGTATTATCAGCAGTGGGTGTTGCACATTCTGTCTTTACCACCAGGAGGAAATAACCCACCTACTGATGTTAGAGATGCAGTTTATAATGCATTTTTTTATTTGAGCAGGGAACCACTTTTTTCTCCAAACTAGTTCTTTTTTTTCTAGAAATATTGCGTTTTTGTTGAACAAAGAACCAATGAACCAAACACATATCCAGGAAAGAAATAACACATAATATATATCACAGTGAGTGGGATGAGTTGCTCTGATTTGCTGATGTGGTGACTGCAACTTCTGTAATTCTATAATTACAGCAGTGAGATATTAAACTGGCTTCTGGTCACAATGAGACAGTGGAAAAGGATGGTGCAAGATCGAGAAGAAAAGACTCTATTAATGACAATCATGCTGTTGAGCTCAAGGAAATTAATGTTTGCATACATAATGTCCATGTTGAATTGTGGTGCAAGGCTTTCTTCCTTCCCCCACCAGGCATGAGTTAACCGCAAGTTCAAAACAAGTCCAACAGAGCCAAAACAAGCACTGAATTGTTCTTCCTTTTAAAGTATTCCCAGGGTTACTTTCAAATGATCTTCTGGGACTTATGCTTAACAAGGTCACACTCTAAGCTCAAATGAAATACAGTGAGGAAATGTGGAGTCTCATTTACATGAAGAGCAGGAGAAAACAAGGCCGGATAATCTGACACAACCCCAAGTGTCCATAAACAAATTTCAAGAACGGCCAAGAGTACAAATTGTAAAATTTTAAATTACAAGAAAGGTTAAAAAACAGCAGCAAATGAGGTAAAGACTGTTGGGGATAGGCAATAATCTATGCACAGGAGTTGTACCCAGAGAGAACCGACACCAGACTAGAGAAAATATGCAAATTCCATGTAAAAAGTACACAAGCCCAGACAGGAAGTGAGTCGATCCAAACAGCGTGACATCATCTTAAAAGGAGAGAGTAGATCAAAACATGCAATGATCCACCGTGAGATCATCATGTTTGATATTAATGTCTATTACCTTCTCATGCATTTGAGAAGGAAGATTGCAGCATAATTTGTCCTTCAATTTCATACCCGAAGCTTAAACAGGATTTACTTTAGCCGTTCCGAACAATCTTTAAATGACATCACTAACTGAGGCCTATTCTTCTCATAATAATTTTTTACAGTATTATTATTGCAGCCTTTTCTGTAAAGGTTTTACAGCAACAGAAATATTCAGGTTCCATAGAAACAGTTTCTGTCCTTGTGTTTAAGCCAGGCATAGTTGTTACCATAAACTGTACACAGAAACCATAAAATATGCAGAGGATTGAAATAAACTAAACCAGTGTTGTGTGCACAGAATTATAAGGTAATTGAACATGTACTGTATATTGAATCCTTGTTTTGTACAAGTAAGTCAGCATCTCTGTTTTCATAGTCTTACATACACAGTCAAAGAACATGAGTATACAAATTATATTTTCCACTCTTTTTTGAAACTGAATACAATAGGCTGACTCTGGGAGGTTGACAAAATAAAAGGTTAACATAAGTAACAATCTTTAACAAAAAACAACCTTAGGACAATACTTGTTTGTTTGTTTTCTAAAGAACAAATGTATTATTATCTCGCAAAACTTTTGTTAAAATCTCAAATTGGGGTTTTTCTCTGCAATTGACCCTAAAGAGATAAGCTGTCTCTACTGTCTACTTGGTTATTTAGCAGCCTGGTTTTTGCCTGCATGTTTAGAGAAAAGCTCCTCCTTGTAATTATAAATGGTTCAATTCAGCTGTTCTTTTGGGGACGGTGACAATTTAATTATGCACCCTTTGTTACTGTAGACAGCAGTTTCAAGAATTACATACTGCTTTTGTTTTAAAGTTTTGAGGCACATTAGAAGGTCCCAACTATTACAGGCGAAGCGGTTTCTAACACTCTGTATTAGGCTTTATCAAAAAATGTACTTCAGTGATTTGAAGAATATGATGTAATTTTCTGCTTTCTATTATCAGAGGATCATGGTGACACACCTACCTTCACTTGGCAGTATTTGGTAAAACCTGCATGAATAGTTTTCATTTCCTTGACTGTGAATGTCATGTATGCCATGTTAACATGGCTGCAGAACTACAATAATTCTTAATGGCAAATATTTAATTAACATTAACATTGTCAGAGAACTGCCTCCATATTATCATGATAGCACCTCTCAGTTGCAGCTGATTTGATGGCTAAACAACGCAAATCAACTGTTCCAGCTTATCCCAAATAGGCTTTGTTGGTTGAGATCTGGTGGACTATTGGATTACAGCAGTGGCAGGCAGTCAGGGCCTGTAAGGCCTTCTTTACAGGCCTAAACATATCCAGAAAAGTACTTTATTTAAAAATATGTAAAAAAAATAATAATACATTAATTTTCGATGGTCTTTTCATTTGATTTCACATCCACTTGGTTGTGATACTTCCAGTGTTAAATATTATATGTTTTTATCTAATCATATTTCAGCTTGGTTGTATTGTCAGGTATGAAATCTGCCTAGGCCTTCAGAATCTACAGAGCAGGCTACTGTGCGCTATAAATAAACTAACACAGTCAGCTGCAATAGCCAATCAGCTCTAGAGTCTGCGACAGTGAGGCCCATTAGACGGCGTCATGCTGAAATTGGCATGTACGTGTCCTCTGATTGGATAAGCACTGATGATAGTCTGAACAGTGGAATTTAGCAAAATATCTGCACTCAATACTGAGAATTGTTTGCTAGTTAAACTACCAAAAGCTACCTGCTTTGTATTGTTTAACCCATGATGGCTGATGGAGAAGAATGGAAAGATTTGCGATGTACAATACTTGCCATGCCATTTTCAAGACTGACTTTTCAGGAAATTCAATCGAACAGGACTTATCATGGACCTGAACATACTAACTGTACAACAGGGCCATTGAGGTCTTCTTGAGAAAAGAAAGACGGATGGATTTTATTTTCAGATAAGAGGTGATATGGAGAAGATCAATGCTGGTATCATTGAATGTAAAGCACCTTGAATTGCCTTGTGTTTAAAGTGTGGTATGTAAATAAAATTGCCTTGCCTTGGTGAGTGCAAACATTTGTGTTTTTAATGTTTTTTGCCCTGTGATGGTCTGATGACCTTTCCAGGGTATACCCTGCCTCCTGCCGGATGATCGCTGGATTGAATTCTTAGTATTGTTGTCGCCTCATTAGTGTATTGAATGAAATGGTGAGTAAGTGCAGATTTTTGACAAACCTGTTTAGCTCTCATATAGTTTAGTGGTATTCTTAAAACTATGTTGACTAATATTTTTAAATCAGCTTTTCTTTTTGAGATTCAACAGTATCCGTGATCTTAGTTTCCTAATTTTGAATGAAAATGCAAGCTTGTTGATTTTAAATGCTCTGGAAATTGATTGTGGCTTTGCCAGCCTGTGATGTATGTGGGAATCTGTTTGGATTCTTGAGCCATGGTGTTGTATCAATGTTATTATGAGGTGTATTATTTAGGTTGGACTATGTAGGATGTCACTGAAGGCCTAGAGGTGAAAAACACATGGCCCACTACTGGATTACAGTTATTTATTTTCATACTAAGAAACCAGTTTGAATTATGTCTGTGTTGTAACACAGTGTCTAATCCTACTGGAGGTAACCATCAGAAGATTGTTACTGGGGTCATAAAAGATTGACATGATCAGCACCAATACTGTTCTGTTGGTACTAAGGGGTCAGAAGAGTGCCAAGGAAATATCCACCATTACAACACCTCCATCAGTTAACCCCCTTCATACAACTAAACTAGACTTATTGGATCCGGCAACATTTTTCCAAATTCTTATTTTTACATCTTTGTTGAGCCTGGCCTGTCACGTTTCCCTAGTTTCCAGTTTGTATATGATTAGAGTTGCATGTAGTGTAGACTTCTACGACCATTGCCCTCCAGCCTCAAGGTTTAATGTGTGGTCTTTAAAGAATATATCCTGCGTACCTTAGTCATAAATAGTTGATATATGAGCGACTGTTGCCTTCCTATCACCTCTAACCAATCTGCCTTACCTCCAGAACCCTCCGACATCAATAAAGCATTTTTCTCCACAATATTGCAGGGCACTGAATCTAATACCTAAGCAATATGAACAAATTTTTTCATTATATTTTATTGTTTTGTTGTGATAATGGTAAAAGCGATACTGAAAAGGTGTTTAAAAATAATTTGCAATCTTTTGCAGAAATAAATTATGGAGACAAACAGAAATGAAACCTTTAGAAGAATTTTTTTTTGTAGCAAATAGTACACCTGTTTTAGGAAGCAGTGCAGCTGTTCTGCGAAGAAGCACATTTATTGATGATCTCATGGAAGCAAGATTGGGAAAAATTGTGAACCAAACAACTCCAAAAGGGTTTGTTATTCTATGTTATTCTATGTGGTTTGCAAAGATCATCAGTGATGAGCTTTATCAGGGCAAATTACAATTCTTATCACAGTTTCCATATGTAATAATTGTTTTTTTCTTTATTGGTCCTGGACCAGTGGTCCTTTTCTATAAACCTGAGGCATGATTACTGTAGGCATGAGAGTCTCAATGCAGTAATTTCTAAAATACTCAGATTAGTGAATTGCACACCACCCATCATACAAAAGTTACTTAAAATCCCCTTCTGAGCCACTGTTTGAACTTGGCTTCACTATGTCTACATGGCTTTATCATCTTCCTGACTTCCTAATTTGGTAACCATCTTCTGTAAACTGTAAAATAAAAAGATGTAACTAATAATTTTTTTTTTATATATATAAAATATCTAATCTGAAGTGGATGGGTTATGGTTGGATGTTGTTTTGCATATTTCTGTTTAAAAAACAATAAAAGATATAAATGTTTTATCTACATTCACATTTGCATGCTAAATATGTGGAAACCACATAATTACACAGTTAAATTTCAAATCTTTACAGTTCATAGAGTTAACTTCAGCAAATGTAATATTTTGATTACCTTACTTGTCAAGGCTGTGATTTCAATAAACTGTATGCTATTGGCAGGAAATTCCCTGTTTTATTCTTTCCGGAACATATTTGATTTGACTCAGTTCAGCATCAAGATGGAAGCAAAATTAGTTTTTTACACACAAACATCCTCATCAAACTTCTCTATCCTGCCCTCTCTCTTCCCTGTCACAATATTAACCTACAAGATAATGATTCTTGCCTTTGATGACATCCCACGTCCCTTTTACGACAGCTGAACGAGCTCATTCCATCGACATCTAATACTCTCTCACACAGAGACACACATACACACACACGTGTTCACAGTAACTCAAAACATGCATAAGATCATAATTTTTCACCTTGTCCTATCCTGGGTCATTGGAGGGTGTACGTAAGTGAGGCTCTCTATGATATTCCGGAACATTAGAATCTAAGGATGACTGTTCCGGCTGGCATGGTTTCTCAGTCAGAGGAAATTTAGAAACTATTTGTACCCTGTTGTAACCTCAACAAGGTCAAAGTGAATTGCTAGAGTAGCATGTGATGAAAGCTTAGCCAGAAGGATTTTACTCCAATTTCACTTTTTGCGTTTACTGTCTTGGACCTGAGCAGGTTTAGTTTTGCAATAACTCCTCTGCACATAGGACATCAACATAATGATGACAGGCTTTTTCTTTGCCTACAAATGAAATCTTCAAATAATATTTCAGTTACTATTATTTGATAAATGTTTAATTTATTGTTTTTAATTTATTTAATAAACTAGATTTTATTATGTGGTTTAAAATGTATTTTGCCTAATCAATATTTTATCAGGTTTTCTTTTTTTTTTTGTATTTCATAATGTTGTCTTATTAAGCACTTTGTAACCTCTCTTTTTTAAGAGAAAGATAACCGTTCATAACATTATCTAGATATGACTCTAAATTAATATTAGTAGCAGTATTTTTATGAGTCTGTTGGACCAGAACGGGCATTTGTAGTTATATTCTTTTTTTAATTTGATTTAATCCAAAAACTTTTGGCTTCAGACCACCTTTATTTGGTTCTAAACATAAGAAAATCAACATATTTTATGAAGAATTTCTATCAAGTGTGTAAAATATTTATATTGCCTATGATGTTCCTTTGTTACATGTCATTGGGTGAAGGGCATATAATATAGTGTGTATAGAAAGAGTAAGTTCCTTTTTGTGGTGGTTTCACTATCAACTCTAGCCTTAGTTCATATGACTTTTGTAACATGTAAAGTATCCCCTTGCCTATTTTATTTTCCTGTCTTGGGGGCTTTTACAAAGAATTAAGGTGGTCTTCGTATTCACTTTTTAACCTGCACTCACTATTGGAAACAATATACATCTTTTTATTGTATGTTGTTAACATATATTGTTTTAAAGCTTTTGTATGCAATTCTAAATGGGCAAAAGGAAACAAAATTACCAGAGCATGTCCAGTCACATGATCCAGTACTTGCTACCTCTCTGAATTGAACGACATGTTTACAATGTAGGAAGTAACAGTACATCTCAGTAAGCTGGAATATTAAGACCACCGTTCTGTTTATGTATAATGTAATAACTTATTTTTGCATGTTATGTTTTTCATCAGCTGTAAAAGGAAAACCATCATCATTCACAGGAATAAATGCTTGAAAAACCCCACTGTGCATAATTAATATCCATAATGTGTTTCATTTAGTGAATTGAGTTGCTGAAATTAATCGAAAAGTGACATGGAATATGTATGTACTCATTATTGGCCTCTGAGATTACAACTGAGCTGTAAATTCCTTTACTTGTCTGTTGATCTGTGGCCTGCGATTGAATGCATCTTTGCACCCGGACATTTAGGACCACACATATTTGGGCACACTTCTCCACAGCAGCCTCAATAAACATCCATATCTAAAGTGCCATATTAGGCATCCAGTGGACAAACATCTTTGTCTCACTTGAGCATGTCAGGCAGTTCTTGCAGGGAACAACTGTGGGTGTCCAAAGGGCTCTGAGCAATCACATGGAGTTCAGAGTTGATGGAGCCTGAAAAGTCCAGCTGCGACAGTTCAAGACTAAAACTTTCCGCTTCTAGGACTCTATAAAGAAGCCATATTTGTTCTTTGTTTCTGCTGTGTTTGTTTTCTGTACGAATTAAAAGCTGTATCTTTGTTAAATACTTCATAAGATTAAATAAAGTGTCCATCTGATTTTTGCTAGATGTTCTCCTACATATGTAAAACTCACCCAATCTCTAAGTAATAACAGAGACATTTGTGGTTAATGTAAATGCTCCATTTTACCAGCGCAACTGAGGACTGTGCCGTACAACAGCAAGGCTGCTGCCTAATAAATGCATTCCTCGGTCAATACTGGCTGCTTGGATCATTACACAACTGCATAGTTTTTTCCACAACATTCACAAGCTTTGTGTAAAGCCCCAGCTTGACTTCTTAAAGCTGATGAAAGTGATGCTTTAAAAAGCTATCACCTATTACAATTGCTAACCATTGAGAATATAATACAGTGGAGCTGGCTCAGGGTCAAATTGATTGCTTGGAGGGAAATAATGGTGGCTATTTAGTCAGAAAATTGAGCCATTAGGAATAAAAGGAAAAAGACAGAGCTCAGGAACAGTTAAAGTGGTATCATTACGCTGCATCCCCTTTGGTCTGCCACAATATGCCAGTCATTATCGGCAGTCACAAAGAATGAGAATCTGGCAGTTGAAATAACCTACAGGAACACCCCCTGCTTACAGTGAGCAGTTACCTTAGTGCATATGACCACTTGCAGGCTAATTTAAAAGAAAAACGTTCTTGACATCTCATAATAACAGTAAGAACACTTTTTTTTCGTTACAAACAACCAACAGATGTGTGTACATTGTAGTCTGCTTTGTGATGCTGCCTACACTCTCAGACAATACAACAGCTGAGCTTGTCTTCTTGTTCTCCTCCTCCTCTGGGAGGAAAGTGTCAGGAGTCACAGGAGAAATTAACAACTTGATTCACAGTGAGGAAAATGTTAGAAAAGCTACTCAGTCTATACAACAGCTGCTTTTTGTAGGCTGACAAGGTTAGTTAGGAAACATTAGGAAGAAGACAGCATCATAAAGAACAAGGAAAGCAGCTTAGGGATTAGGCTTTGGAAATGTTTAAAACAGGCTGAAGTTGTAAAACAAGGTCCCAAAGAACATTTCAAAAAGCACAGTTAAATTCACGGTAGAACAAAGAAACAAAGAAACAAAAAACAACGGAAAGTATACAGAACAAATTGAAACCATATAAGACCAGTCAGGAGAAAAGAGCATTAATAAGGAACACAGTCAAGAGTATGGTACTTCAGGTGAGGAGGTAGTATCTATGGACATGACAACTAGTAAGCCAAGTTTATACTTCTCCGTTGGCAAGTTTGCACTCACAAGCACACATATTGACAGAGATGTTATCATTTTGTGCACTCTCCGTTGGCGAGTCAGTGCTGTAAAGCAATTCTCCAGGAGAACAGCAGGGGCTGCTGACATTTTCTGGTTGGCCTGCCTGCCATTGCAGTGATATATCTGGTCACCATTGTTTATTTACTTCAGCTTGTAAATGCATTTCCACTCAAGGAGCCATGGCCGACAGAAAGTGAGTTTTGATTAAGCTGGAAAGCTTTTCACTAGAAGTGCAGCTGAAATAATACCGTAAAAACGACTGTAAACAAATACAGCGGTCTGTTTCGTTGCTCTCTATATCTCCTTGTGTTCAAAATTGAGACAATATTAGATAAATTGACATTGCATGATAAAGCATCTAGTACTAAAAAGTTGCACTGACTACAAATTACATAGAATATAGAGCACCGTTCTGAAGATATGATCTGGGGCTGATGTTGGGTTGACGCAGACGGAGAAGAAAACTAGGCTTCAGTTGTACCTTCCATGAATCTGAAAAGTGGCAAGAAGAAAACCTTTGTTCAAAGAAAGCCAGAAGTTCAAAGAAGCTCAGACAAGCCGGAAGAAATTGCTCTGGTGAAAAGACCAAAATAGCAATTTCTGGCTAACTCCCAAAACACTGTGTTGTAAAACTAGCACCCCAACACATCAACCACATGATGAAACATGGGGATGGCACCATCATGTTGTGGGGATGCTTCTCCAGCAGGGACAGGAAAACTGATCATAGCTGAAAAGATGGATAGAGTTGAATAAGGGACAGTCCTGGAAGAAAACCTTGTAGAGGCTACAAACAACATGAGGCTGGGCTGAAGTTCACCTACCAGCAGGAGCAGAATCCTAGTAACAGAACTAGAGCTACAACAGTATCATTTAAATCAAAGGTTTTTTGTGGAACCAATCAAAGTCCAAACCTTAATCCAAATCAGATACTATGGTACAATTTAAAAATGACTGTTCATAGAAGCTATTCATCTAATCTAACTAAACTTAAGCTATCTTGGAAGTACAACTACCACAACTTTCACTCTAGCTGTGTAAATCCACTAGACACATACCCCAAAATCCTTACAACTGTTACCATGTGTATTATTCCATCCAATAATGATTTAGTACTTTGTGCTGGCTTATCAGATAAGATCCTTGCTAAAATACAAAATGTAAAAAAAAGTCTTAGGTGTGTGAAACGTTTTGAAAGATTCCATTTGAGATTCCACAAGATTCCAGCTCAAATGTTTAAAAAACAGCCTTCACTTCTCTTCAGAAAATGTGGTCCTGCAAAGAAAAGGTAAAGGTATAGCAGTTATTCCAAGATATAGGAATAGGTATTAAATAGTGTTTTTCAGCAACAGAAAACAAGCTACCCTTTATGAACCACATTTGTTTTCTTCCTGGCTCACTCACTACTTGAGTAAGTGTGCTCAGTTACTGCGGATGGATAGTGTGCACCAGATGTTGATTTAATTTATGTTTGGCATGGCTAAGTCTGCTCTCGGAATTTTTTCCATGTATTTTATTATTTTGTTTGTTGATACTGCATAATCACAATCCATCTATTGTCTTTAATCCTTTTTAATCTCCAGAAATCATGTTTAGAAATGTAAAATGAATCATTTGATTTATAAGTGATGCAGAAATTACAAAGCAAATGGTTACTTGTGCAAAACACTCTCTTAAGTAAATAAAAATTCTTGAATTTAGTGTGAAAAGGTTTAGTTTTACAGCAAGAGAAAATTGCATGAGCTATTTTTTGTCACTGGACAAATATGTAATGGCTGCAATATGTTGCAATTTCCTTTACTAAGACTGTAAGACTGAGTGCTGACAGGAACCACAAGTACTTTGATGTTATCAATAATCAAAATAGGAACGTTTAAAACACTGGTAACAAACTACAAAACATATTAAGGGATAAAGGATGAGCAAGAAACTGAGAAGGATTGTGTAAAAATTATATGTTAACACCTGTAGTCTGAAATTTTTTTAAATATGTTTTTTATATCTGTTTTCATTGGGTTTGTTACAGTTTGTTTTAAAAAGTGTAAAAGCTTATTTAATATATGGCCATGTGTCTACATAGATCTGTGAACATGCACATGGTAGTGCCCATGGGAGGAAAACAGCTGCAGACAGCAGGGTGCCTTATGCAATATGGTGCCAAGGGCCAACAATCCATCAAAAAATTGCCTTTACTCTCTCACTCTCTATATATATTATACTAGTGCTCAGGTGCCTGTTCCAGAAATCTTGATTTACTTACTATGTAAATCCAAGTCAAATTGAAATACAAAAGATTTTGCAGAAAGGTAAGATTGAAATCAGATAATTACTAGAGAGATGTAGGCCTATAAAGTATATTTTGTGCATACTTCCTATCATGTAGCTGATCAACAGAAGGTTGAGCCCTGTCTGACTGATGGGGGCCACCATCATTTCCCCTCACCCAGCTGAGGACTTGCCTCTGTCCGTTCACAAAAGCTGACCAGTGGTTGATGGCTTTCTTCAGGGCACTTCAGCTGCATATAATGTGTACTGTAATTGTATTTGAGACACTCTTACTGTACATGTCACTAATATGTTAGTGAAATATTTTTTTTATTGTTCGTAATATGTAATAGGTTTCGTCCTGCAGTTTCTGGTAAATGTATCAACTTATTGGACCCTCCAGAACCCCCCGCCCCATTCTGTCACAGTTGTAAACGATTGTCAGGTATCATTAGTTGCTTTTAGATTTTTCTCTTTTTATGGTCACATAAAACTTAGACTTGCACGACCAGATTAGTTAGACCTAATTTTTTCATGAGATTTTATAACTACAGCAGCAACAGCAGTCAGGAATTTATAAATTTGAACTTCTAAAAAAAAGAATTGGGTATCACACAGCTATAGTGTGTTTTATCATAAAGGGAGTGTGGAGTTTTGCGGCTGCTGCCACATGCGCACCTGCAGGTCAGTAAAGCTAAACAAGAAGGTTTCTTATGGAGGTTGCTGGCTGACATTTGATGCCTAGTGCTAGCATCCTATGGTACCCACTGTGTTTCAGTAAAGCTGCTGAGCTTTAATAATTCTTTATGTTCCTGCCTTTGAGTAACCTACAGTATCTGTATTCTCTCTCCAGTGCTCCTACCTGTCCATTTCAAAGTCCTACATGATCTATTCCTCCCCCTTTTGGTGTCTGGAATCCAATTCAAGTCAGACAGCCTGATCATTGCTTCTGCCTGTTAATCTTCAACCTCCCATCTACAGCTTTTCTGGATCCATCCACAACATCTCTACTGAGAACCCCGACTCCTCTCAGGCTCAGAGTGTCACCTTCATCAATTAATAGTTTATCATTATTCAATATCTTCAACTGGATCTCACATCGCCAATAAACTCTTTCCATTGTATCCTGTCCACTCCTTTCCACTGGGAGAAACTCATTCCAAGGGACAAAGACTTCCGATATCAGGTGAAGCGCAAACACTGATGAAACAAATACCACTGCTCTGTCTCAAAGCCTAAAGAAAGCTTTCTGTATCACAGACTGCCATGAGAGGAGAAAGGGAGCCAACCCCCGCATGCAAGGGGACCTGAACCAGCAGAAGCTGCATTCACATTGCCACAGAGACAATAAGAGGTGAATGACGTGCAGGAGAAGCTGCAAAGAGGTACTGTTTCAGTGAAGGAAAGTTGGAGCTGATCAGTCCTTAGCCACATCGGAGAGGACGAGCCGACGTTCAGTCAAAGACGAGCTACCTGTGTCCCCACCAGCCATGAGGTTCACTACTAAATAGCTGATGCAGCCTATTGTTAGCCTGCTGGCTAAAGTGTTGAGCCTTTTCCCTTATCAACCATTGAGAATCTTGGAGAACTGCAATTGTTTGGGTAAAACCAAGCCTTTAAGCCTGTAGGTTTAAACAAAGTTTTCAAAGTGTTTTCCTAGCAAGAGTCATTTTAAACCCTGCAAGCTGAGATACTCAGTCTGACAGGAGTTTTATATTCTTTATTTAATTTTGAAAAATAAACCAGAATAGTTTTGTTCAATGCAGCGTGGTTACCTGTGAGCTACATGCTAAGATTGGCCCGCGTTATTGATTTAGGTCTGCACATCATAAACAAAGATTGCTATTGAGGTTTTCAAAATCAAGATTGTTTTAGAGGAGAGTGTTTAAACACAGAAAACTAATCTTATTAGCCGCCTTAATGCATCAAAATACAGGAATTTGATTGTTTACTGCCATGATAAATCTATAAAATAATTTTCCAAAGGTTAATTACTCCTCATCCAGAGAATTTTGAACAAAATATTTTTCATTACATTGTTTATTGGTTAAGACATAAATCAATGGTGCTACTTAATTTAAACTAATTACAATCAGTAAACTATTTAGCTTTCATTCCAGCATTGCAATGTAAGTCTGGTCTTTAAGCATCTAGATTACAACAGAACTGTGACATCAAGAGTTATTGTTTCAATTCCTTTGCATATGTATCCATTCGTTGTGTTCTTTATTTATGGTAGTCGGTATTAATTTCTTCTAATTAGTACTGTGTGTTTCTAGCTTGGTTGATTGAAATGTTTGTCTTTTTCTTCTTCTGTAAATAAATAATTGTATTTTGGAAAGTCATTTTTTCCATTAATTCCACATATATACATAGCAATTGCAGTTCAATGAACGTCTAGAGCTCACCCATCACTCTGTGTTTATTATCTCAGCCTTAACAAGCTAGATAATAAACTATAACTGAAACTGAAATGTTTGGCTATTAATATAGTTCCTGACTTGTAAAGTGGTGCACCGTATATAATTTTCTATAAACTATATATTCTTATTTATTGCCATAAACAATCTTAATATTCATAAACCATAAATATTAATTGAAATTTGCATCCTTCTTAATCCACAACAGTACGTATTTTTAATAATGCTGATCTATAGGCTACTGCACAATTTATGGTTACCAAAATATAGTACCATTGTGCATTCTACATTTACACCTATAAATGTAGATCCTTGAAGTGTGATGATAGATTTTGCCATGCATCTGCTTAAATGGAGGGCTGTGCAAATTCTTGGCACAAGAAGTTGTATATGACTGCTTGAAGTTTCTCTTTCAGCGATAAACCCTGCCTTTCAAGCTCCAGGGAGCAGATGTTTGATCTCACAGCCTTCCATTTACACACATGTCCGTGGAACAGCATTAGCGCACATCTAACCCAAAAAAGAGATGTAGTTGGATGTGACTTTAATAGAAAATGCAGTGTCATGCTGCACAGAAAGACTTGAGCTTTTAAAGATTAGATTGGAAGACAAAATGGCTTAAAAGTTTATCCTTTAACAGAAAAGATGCCATAGCAACAGAAGTGCCATATTTTAGGAAGATACAAACAATCTTGTGTTAACATGTTTATGCTATAAACAGGTTTGTTTTCTTCAAACAGAAACAAAATTATTCTAGCTATTAACATTTAACAATGATTCATGTTTCAAGTCATAGAAAAAAATTAAGAAATTAGCCAAGATATCAGGAAGGGGACAGTGGAGCTCCTGGAAGCTGGTTGTGGGTACAGATCTAGGTAAAGTTTCACGATACTTGAAAGTGCCATATTCATCTGTTCATCAATGTAATTTTAGTATAAATAACAAGGAAATGTTCAGGAATCTAAACTTTCAGGAAGAGGACTGGTTCTGTTTGTCAGAGGTGAACATATTATGGTGCGAAATGCGCAAATGAACATTGGATAGAAAGCAAAACAACTTTTGTAGAGGCTGGCTGAACCCAGTATGAGAGTGACTTTATCTATGACAAAATGAGTCCTTCACCGAACTAAGCTCAGAGAGAAACAAGCCTTCACAATGAATGCAAAATAAAACAAATCAGATTACGGTTTATAAATGCAAGTGCTTCATAAAAAAGATGACATTATGCAAAAAGAACATGATCTGGAAATGTAGCTCATGGTTGTGGCCTTAGGATGTTAAAACTTTGGTCTTAAGCTTACAGTAAAATAATTTACAAGGGGGCTTACTAACAACAAAATGCAGGTTTTACAGTGGCCATCACCAAGATTGGATCTCAGTTCTAAAGAAAATGTTGTAAGCAAAGTTGAAAAGCTTGTGCGAGCAAGGTGGCCAACAGGGGCACACTGGGACAATAATTCTATGGGGCGCCGAATGTAACTTGCAATATTTCGTGGACAGAATGACTTTTGTCTCACGAAATGCATATATTCATTACGAAACCATGTTACATCGTAACGCCGTTTGTCCGCGAAATACACAAATTGGTTTGCATTGTGTCCACGAAACACTGAAGAGACCAAATTGACTGGTGGCCTTTTCCAGTAATGTCATTACGTGGACGAAATGCATAGTAGAATCACAAAATACGTTTTGTGACCTGCTACAATTCATTTCGTGAGTCAGCAGTTTACGAAATGAATTATGTGTCATCATAATGTCATTACATCGAATCACGAAATCAGTACTTTAGCAGTCATAACGTGGACGATATGCTCAATAGAACTGCTACAATACATTTTGTGAGTCATCATTTTACAAAATAAATTATGTAAAAGCCTTTCGTCAACGAAATGCAAGCAATGTCACTGAATTCATTTCGTAAGTTATTAAGTTACTATTTTGTGACACATAATTCATTTCGTAAACTGCTGACTCACGAAATGTATTGTAGCAGGTCACAAAACTGATTTCGTGATTCTGTTGTGCATTTCGTCATAATTCATTTCGTAAACTACTGACTCACGAAATGTATTCTATTATGCATTTCCTCCACGGAATGAAAGCATACATCACTGAAAAAATTTCGTAAGTAATGAAGTTACTATTCTGTGGACGGAATGCCTTCTGTAACTGCAGCGTTGGAGAATAAATCCCTTTTGTACACGTAGTAATTTCTGTAACACAACACAATACTTTTGTGGACGAAAGTTTATTTTATCTATGACAGTGAACAGTGCATTCAGCCTTATGTTCACGAAAGGAAAAGGCCACCAGTCAATTTGGTCCACGAAAAGATGTGCTATCTTCAGTGTTTCGTGGACACAATGCAAACCAATTTGTGCATTTCGTGGACAAACGGCATTACGATGTAACATGGTTTCGTAATGAATATAGGCATTTCGTGACACAAAAGTCATTCTGTCCGCGAAATATTGCATCTTACATTCGGCGGCCCACATAATTCAGGCCAGGAATTTAATACCATCCCAGGCCACCACCCGAGTAATGTAAAACACCTAGAATGAGTTAGGTTGATTTAAAAATAGTTAAATGATAAAACAAAGGCTGCCCCCACACACAGTGTTTCTGTTTATTACCCCAACAAAATTCATATTTCTTTTCTGATTAATTAACCTGTACTCAAATTACATTATTTTAGTTCATCCTAACCTATATTGGTAAATGTAAAAACAACACATATTTAAAAAACTAATTTTCCAGACAAAACAGATTTTGGAGTTAGGATGATAGTAATTCTGGAGTTAAAACCCATATCTTGATTCCTGCCTGGTTTCTTCCACCCATTAATCTTTTTCTCACAAAGTTCTAATCTCTCCTTACTTGGGTCATTTTCCTGCTATTAGATCTCTGGTAATAAATCGCCTCCCTGGCTCTCGATTTTGGAGATATACAAATTTTAAAATAGAGTTAGGATGAGTAACAGTGAAATTACTGTGCTAACTAGCCTCAAGTCCCTTTTCTGCCAAAAATATATTTTTCTACAAAACATATGATGCATTTTTTCACCTGTGCAGACCCTCCCTGACCCTGCCCACTACTGTTTTTTTGTTTTTTTTTCATGAATATTTCTTTCAAGTATGAGTACAGCAATAGTGAGCACAAGTTCTGAACATGATTAAAAGATGGCTTGGATTATTCCCAGCATACACTGACCAGTAAGGGATGTAAAAACAGCAACATTAGTGTTGTTACCTAGCTTAACATTAGCCTATATAAAAACATAAATTAATTAGTCATCATTTTAGCTAACACTATCTGTATGTAGCAACATAACTCAATTTACAGCTTGTCTGAAGAAAATTGTCCAAAACAAAAGTTGCCTTTTGCTGAACATGCCTCTGTGCACTGCTAATAGGTAGCACCTGTCTGTGATCAACTGCTTCCTGCTAGTTTGTGTACACTTGAGGTGTGTTTAAAGACAGGTAGGAAATTTACGACATATTAACGGATTAAACTGCTGAACAAAATTGCTGCGGCCATAGGCCACTGACCCAGAAAGCGCAGGAGATATGTCCCAAAAGTACCCTGTGTCTGTTACGCCAATGTCCAGTATGACAAATGCCCTAATGAGCCACACGATGTATTTTTTATTAAAAAATCAAGCATCACCCAAACCTGACCATCTTCAGTCACGTAGCAGGGCAATTCAGCGGCCAGGCCACCAGAAAATGTCCCGCCTCTCACGATGCTCAGTTCAGGTCTTGTGGCTGACAAACCTGACTTGGTTGCTCCATGAAAAGATTGCAGAAAAATATCTAACATCTTTCCCCTCACCCCTCCTTTCCACCGGATGCGTAAGCAGCACGCCATACACAGCTGATAGCCACCACTGTAGTCAATAGAACCCTTTCCACCGGAGACAAAAGCAGCGTGAGTCTGCTCCATCTCCGGAGCATCATGTCACTCCACTTTTCTAAATATACGCAACAGTTCTAATTTCTACGCGGTACGCCTCTGAAACGCGTACATTTCGACATTCTGGATAGGGGAAGAAAGGAAATCAGACGGCTTGGCATCCGGAAATAAAAAAAATAAAAAGGAAACGTACTGCTTTCCGGTTGCTTTGCTTAAAAAAAGGTTACTACCTGTGCGGCCCGGTGAGAAGTTAGTACCTCGCGGGAGGGTCTAATTTGTGTTTCATCATGGACGACAAACGGTTGATCATTGAAGTGGAGAAGCACTCAATCCTGTTTGACCCCAGTCACACTTTTTATAAAGACGTAAAGAAGGATAAATCATGGAGTGACGTAGCTGCTGTTTTGGGGCAAGATGGTAAGTTTATGCTACTACTTTTTCGTTTTGCCCTATTCTATATGCACCCTTTTCAGTTATGCAAGCTAAAATAAATGGGCTTTGAAGTTTTAATAATTAAAGTACAGTGAACTTATCAAAATAAATACTGTTTCGTGCTCTCTCTGTGACAGCTGCTTCTCTGCTGCTACGTGCCTCATAAGCCCCCGGTTGAAAGGGCCAAGCAGCAGAATACTCGAGCGAAACGTGCTGCTCCTGTAACCAGCTGCTTACGCGTCCGGTGGAAAGCACGGGATGGTTATACAGTTTAAAGCTGTGCTCTGGAGAATTTGAGGGAGAGATTTTTTGAACCTCACAATCAAGGACCCTACCAAACCCCCCTCCCACTCCCTCTACCCACACCTCAACAATTTTACACGCGCATCACCTGTGTTCTCACAGCGGGTCAAAGAGGAAAGTAGCAACCACCATTAAGCCTCACCTGATTGTATTTTGTTATCTACATTTCAGAGGTGAGTGACTTCTCCATGACAGACAGTTTCATCCAATATGGCGACTGTAAACAGGAGGGGCCTTTGTGGGCAGCCCGATCCTTACAGGTTCCCACAACACTCAGGTAAGTTGACTGACACACAATAAGGAGGAAAATTGAATCCTATTGGCTAAAAAAATGTGCCGGTTGTGTGAAATGTGTAGGGCTCGATTAGAGGAAGCCAGGATTTAGGAAGAATAACAAATGTTCTGGAGAATTATCTTAGTATTGACCCCTACTATCATGTTAAATATTTATAAAACTTTGATACATAAATATATTCTCTGGACAACGGATTTAAAAGGTAAACCTGTTAAGTACTGAGAAAATGTATGTACATCTCTTCCACTGAAGCAAGTTATAAAGAAATCATATTTTCTATTATTATGTAATTTAGCAAATATAAGTAATTTAGATAGTCCTAAAGGAAATAGAACTCTAGCCAGTTTGCTCCAAATAAAAGAGTTGTCCTGGTGTTTTGTCGTATTTCTAATAGTTTTTTTTTTGGCCGATTCATTTCTCCCTTGATGCTTTAGGTTTCCTTCTGCTTTCTTGTACCTTTTTATAAAGAATTTGTTATGTTTATGGTCAGTTTTTTGTTGTTGTTACGTTATAATTATACTTGTACCTTCATGCTGTTGTGCTTACATGTCCTCAGTTACAGTTATTTCTATACCACTTGTTCTCTGCTTTCAATTTGTTCACCTGCATTTATTTTCCGAAACACTCCCTCCAGTCTAAAGTTTCTTAGTTATCTTAGTTTATGACTGGCAACTGATCACGTTTCCTCCCAACATGCATGCCGCTGGTCTATTGTGTTTACTCAGATGTAAATATTCCTTGTTTTTAATTAGCAATGTGCTTCATGAATACCTGCCCTTAGGCAGCTTTGATTTGTTATTTTCTTTGTTGAAAACTCCGTCTTATGTTTGTTTTTTTCTTCTTACCATTCATGCTGGTCTGCATTTCATTCCTCTGTCCACATTCAACTTCCCTCAGATTTTGTTGTACGGACTAAATCTTTTCATTTAAGGCTGTAAAGATTAAACTTTCTGTCTGTGCATGCGTTAATTCTCTGTTGGTACTCCGGCTTCCTCCTACAATCTAAAAAGAAGACTGTTAGATCAATTAGTCTCCCTTAACAGTATTAATTTATAGACACATATTTTTATTTATTCAGAATTCAAAATTATTATTATTGTTATTATTATTATTATTATTATTATTATTATTATTATTATTCATGACATGTTAAAATATGAAATCAGCAATCACAAAACCTGACCTAAGGGCCACTCTTAACTTTTGATACAGGAGAATTATGGGTAGTTTGAATTATTTTCCCTCAACATTGCAGTACGTCCCCAGGCAAGACTGTGAGCTCAACATTCCTCCCCAGAGGGTGTGTGTGTGTGTGTGTGTGTGTTTGTGCATTTGTGTGGGTGTGTATGTGTGCGTGTGTGTGAATAAGAAACACATTGCAAAGACCCTTTGAAGAAAGCATCAAAATATATTAAGTCCTGATTTATGACTCTAAACTGATTTTTATCATTTGCAGAAGTTTAAACAGTACAGTTGGAATTCCTGGTGCACTAAATCCACTTTGACCCTTTGTACAGTTGATAATATTTGTTTATAAACCACAAGATGTTGGATAAGTTGGAATAAAACAGCCTGTGCCGTTCAGTAGGTGATTTGATAAGGCAGATCTCCCTAAATGCTGTTATTCGCTTGTTCATATAATGTAGGGATGATTTTCAGAGTGTTCTGTCAAGAATATAAAATATCCTATCAGTCATAAACTGTATGGTCTTACAGTAGGTACAAAGCTCCTCAGGGTTCAGTTTAGTGTACAGCCTTCCATCAAACGTAATTTGGAGTCATGACAATGGCTTATAAATTTTTCTTTTTTAATGTTCGTCCATAATCACTCATGGAAGAAAACTAAAACACATTTTCAACTGTATCTAAGTGCCAAATACCGAGACTTCATTGGCTCCACTCTCTTTATCTCATATCTAAAAAGCTACTAGTTTAATTGTGCCGCTCTCTTTGATTAGATCCAGGACTTCTGTACAATCTATGATCGCTGAGAGGAAAGGGCAGTCACGTACTCATACTTTAACTTCATTATTTCTTTTCTGTATCATTTGGCACAAATTACATGCTTGGTATTTTTAGCCAAAGTAAAAATGTAGCTGCTTAAATTGTCTGTACAGTAAGGTGTGCATTTATCATAAGACCCCTTACTTTGATATTTCAAATATAAAGTCCAATGCAACTATTCACTTTTAACAAACACCTAATACAAAAACTTTCACCTGTGCTCTGTGAAAGTGTTTTTTTTTTTTTTTTTTTTTTTAAGTGTCACCTGCAATTTCGAGGACAAAGAAAACTCTTATGTTATTTTTTTTTTCCAATATGTAAAATGCTATGGCAGTAAAGTTACAAAGCACATGGCACTGATCACATTATTAAATAAAATATTTTAAAAAATCAGTTGAGAGTTCTGTGGCAAGACTTGAGACATGCGTCAGTGAACTTGCAGTGGTAACTGACAAACTCCTGAGGCCTTAACAGAATAGCTGTAATAATACTGATGATAAATTAGATGCAGGTAGATTAACAAGATCACCCTTGAATGCATTTGATTCCCCTGGAAGTTACTTCAGGCTTTTATTGTATACAATTAAAGTTTTATGTTTGTGACTGTAGCACTGTAACTGCTGGAGACATCCAGAGACCAAATAAATTGAATATCCTCCTTAATAGTCAGAAATGACACAGAAAAGAATATCACATGTAACATATACATAATTTATTTCAATAAAAATGTTACAACATAAACATATTTTTCCTTTTAAATAAATACCACAGGGAACCACATAATACAACAAGCTCCAAGACCGGAACAAGCAATGACAATAATTTGTGCGAAAATAGCTTGCAAACATTTAGTAAACATTCGGCTGAGTGAATATAATCTCACTCTGACAACAATTCTTTTTAAAGATGGTCACATTTGACAGGTTTACTCTAAATAGAACATTTATAGAAAATTCACATTTCTATAAATAGTCAACCGTTCTGGTAATGTTTTGTTTTACTTCAAAATTGAAAAATTATGGTGCATGCCGATGAAAACATTTTTAAAAAAATCTAAAATCCATGTTCGAATATTTAAAAGTGCTTTAAGTGCAGCTTTAGACTGGTGAGATATGAGTTTACATAAATCATAAAGGGAGTCATTGGGGAAGAAAGGGACTTATTCATTAAAAATAAACTAAAATTCCTTGAGGATAAAGTTAGTTACTTCACCTAAACTTGGATCACATTTACTTGTCAGTCCGTCATATACACTGTTGTGTATTACATTGAAATATGCAGGATATTAACTGTCCCGGCCACATGGTATTAAAAAGTATAAGACTGGTCTGTTCTGTAACCCGTAATCCTCTTAAAACAGAATCTTTTTGTCGTAGCCGAGCTAGTAAAGGTACATCCGTGGGTAATCTGAGACAGGGCATTGGCAGGGGGAACTGAATGTGCATTGTAAGCATGATATAAAACAGCAGCTGTGCTGGGAGTGCTGTAATGTCAGATCATTATTCAAGACTCAGTGCACATAACAGTGTTGCGTCCTCAAGTACCGAGGATGTGAAAGCACGAATTACGTCCTTATTATACAGGAGTATTGATAAAACAGTAACCATTTTTAATTGAGAAACGGCACAGGTGCAAAGATGGGGCACCGCCAGGAGGGTGCAGTGTGGAATTTTAGTTGAAGGTCCACAGAGCTTGGGCTGAAACGGATCAGCTTGCAAAGGGAACTAGCAGAAATCTACAAATGTAACACCACATATATATAACAGACATGCAAACAATCACTTGCACAGTGCTTCAAAAGTCACATGTCTAAGACAATTAAAATGCAGCACATAATCTAGTGCCAATCCATAATAAACTGTCAATACATAAAAAACGTATTCAGAATTTGTTGTAGTAGTTTGATCAGATTTGTGATTACAGCATGCCTTACAGTGACAATGTTGGGAAAGTTTTGCTTCGCAACCTGTGTTCTAACTATCACTCAACCCTTGCATTTATTTCTCTATAAATCTGCATGGACTAAAAGAGCAAGAAAAAGAGGCACACTCTGGAAAGCTTGGTTTTCACATGGCACAGACTAACATACAACGACTGCGTATTTATGTCTTCGACCAGAGGTCTGAGATAAGAGCACTGACCGAACTTTGTGATACAGTACATAAAGATTTCCTCTGAAGGAACAAAGTTCAAAGTTTTTGACAGTGTCAGCTGATCCAACTCCATACAGAGGCTATACTACAGTACATGTACTAAAATACCAGTCACTAGCATGAATTTAGACTGGCTGAGAATCCCTGCAACCCTTTCCTGTATTCAGAAGCTAACTTTAGTGTGTTGTCACTTTGAGCTGATCATACTAGAGACGGCCGAACTGACCTGGGAAAAGGCTTAAAGATAGACCCCTGCTATCTATTTAGCCGAATAATCTGGAAAAAAAATAATTTGAAGAAAAAAAGGTTCATCCTAAAATGAAAATCCTTTCTTCTAAATGCTTGATATCAGTTATTCCCCATGTAGGACCGAGAGAAGCCTATCCCATGAGATTGCGGTCTTAAGATGTGATAAAGTTAAGTGCCATTTAAGTATGGCTTTTCGGATATCAAGCTCTAACAGTAAGTAATGTATTAATCAATTTCATGTTTTTCTTGTTTGTTTTTTTAAGGGGAGTTATCTAATTCTCAAATTAAGCTGCAAAGACAATGCATTTATTCATGTTTGCTGAGACCAGTCTCAGCTGGATTTAGGCATTTCCTGGAGACTGCACATCTAGAACTGTTAAGAGAAGACTGAAAGAAACTGACTGAAACAACTGGAGCAGCTGATACGCGGCTCTGTGGACTCCTGAATGTCTTTTCCAAATGTTCCATTGATTTCAGACATAAGCAGACGTCCTTGCACACTGAAAACAAACTAGGAAATGTCACAAGGCTGTGGCAAAGGTGTACTATTTAAGTTGTTTTTTTTGTCCAGTATTTATTGACATTTAGTGACCAGCACTGTGTCTTGGCAATGGAACTGTTGACGCCCTGTTTATTATTATTATGTGTGGTTTATACCCTTTCTTGACGAACAAACAGACAATCTGACTGGAGTAAACACTGGACGTACTGAGCAACCACTAAGCAACCACACATTTTTAAAAATTATTAAGTCTTGTGCCAGCAAAAGAACAAAGATGCTGTTTTACAGTGAGGACATAAAATGCAAATAGTTTTTATGACTCTTATTCAATGATGTGCTGCATATTTGAGCCAGTTGAACGGAGGGACAATATAGTTCTAGACTCTCCTGTTGCAAACTTTAAATTTCAATCAGATATAAAAAATAAATAAAATCCAATTTAAAAAAAAAAGTTGTATATTAAAAAAAAATCAATATGCTATGTATTTATGTTCAGCCCCTAAAACTGCCGTAATGCCATCTGCTCTTCACTTAGAAAGATCTCAGATATTTTTAGGATTTCAAAACCTTAATCCGTGCTTTCAAGTTTTATCACAGCTTTAACAGAGTGTAAGGACAGGCGTTGCTCAGCTAATAAGAGAGATCTTGATCGTTGCACGTTAGAGCATATCTGTGAATGCAACAGCACGCAGATAGTAAGAACAGGAGAAACATATGTCTACAGTTTCACGTTGTTGATCTTACTGACATTACCACTACCAGACAAACATAAAGAAAGAACTATGGTAGACTGTTATCTTTGTGGATCGGAATGTACTCATAATACAAAGCACCAATGCAGCGCAACCCGTCAGCTTGCAAACCACTGATGCAAATATGATCCTGTTTTTATCTGTCAAGCAGGCATGTTCTGGTTAAACCTAACCCCTTCACACAATTCACTTTTGATTCAGAAAGAATATCACGCTAAATAGAATTTCAACATCTTTCTTTTCTTTAAAACAGAAACTATGTAGATGAGATTAATCTGTGCTCATGAAAGTTTATTTAAAAAAAATATGAGATTCCACCCTAGTTTAACTAAAACGGACACAATGTAACAGACAGTTGACACCAAAAAATTGTTAAGCAGGAATGAGGTAGCTTAAAAAAATATTGTATGTAAGAAAATGGAAAATAATCTTACTACAGTATAAAATATGGAAATGATGGGGAAATAAATATGTTCCTCAGCTGAGAGAATCATTTTAGTCAGCCAGTCACCTTGACTGGCCTTACCTTCAATAGTCAATTCACAAAATAAATTCACGAAGGCAGTGTGACAACATCTGTGTATCCCTGAAGACTGAAGTCTCGGAGTTCCCAGTCTACAGGCTTGTTGCGACAGTCGCTAGGCTTTCGTTGCAGTTTCCATTAGGGTCCGTGGCTTTCTCCTCTCCAGCACAGACCTCTGGCACCTTCCCCAGACACCTTTCATTGGCATCACTATCATCTGAGCTCCCCTTACTCCGTCCCTGTGCTTCACTCTGCCAGCTATTGCGACTGTAGATGTATCCATTGACTGGTCCTGGGTTGCTGATGTGGTTCCTCTTCTGACAGAGGATTTCCTTAAAGGCATACCGGAACTCAGGACTCCTGCAGTAAATCATTGGATTGAAGGCAGAGTTTGAATAACCTATCCAGTTGAGTATCTTAAAGGGGATGTTGAGGTCCTTCTTCATTAAAGTCACCACCACATTGAGCAGAAAGAATGGAAGCCAACAAAGGGTAAACACCCCCATGATTATACCCAGAGTTTTTAGGGCTTTGTGTTCTCGAAGGCAAAACTTTGCCTTTTTTAGTCCCCGTCCATTGTTTGATTCCAGAGACTTCAAGTCACTGTTTTCGTTGTTATGAAAGCGTCCAACACTTTGGTCAATCTTTTTGAGTTGTTGCCTGGCTTCCTGGAAAACTCGGCTATACACAAATACCATGATGATCAAAGGGATGTAGAATGAGATGACAGAGGATATGATGGCATACTGTGGATTGATATTAAACTCACAGCAGTCAGTACGGTTTGAGCAGTGGTTCCTTTCATTGCTTACTCCCCAACCCAGGTGTATGGGAAGGTAGGATATCAATGCAGCAATCACCCACACCAGAACAATCAGAATTCGAGCTTTGCACTTTGTCAACAGTGACTGGTAGCGAAATGGTGAAGTAATGGCTAAATATCGGTCCAGGGCTATGACACACAGTGTCTCAATGCTAGCGGTCACACATAGGACATCAGTAGCAGTCCAGAATTTACACCAGAATGAACCAAAGTGCCACTTCTTGAAAATAATGTTACAGGCACCAAAGGGAATAACAATAAGACCCATGACCATGTCAGCACAGGCCAGGGATGTTATGAAGCAGTTGGTCATATTCTGCAGACGTTGAAAGCGGGCAATGGCAGTTATGACAAGGATGTTTCCAAAGACAATGCACAAAACAAGTAGAGACATGATCATGCCCAGTAAAATCATGACGGTTTCACTGAAAGGTTTCTCTTCCTCATCCGACGTGTTGTTCAAGTTGGTTGAGGTGTTTACCTTGATAGAAAGCGTAGTAGTTTCCATCTAAAGAGGTAGACAAACACACACAACAAAAACAGACATACACACAAGGAAGAAATATTGTAATTTAAATCCAAAATTACTTGATTTTAATAGAAAAAAACTTTCTGTATTATGGATATAAATAGATATCTTTTAACTATTACTGAATAAAAGAAAATATTTCATTGCTAAACTGCACGCCTAAAGAACACAATGATTGACATCTGTTCTAAGAAGCATTAAAGATATGTTGCAAGCCATAAAAATACAAAAAAACACTACAAACCTCAACAGGTAGTTGTGAGTCCTGCTACCGTTGCACTGTAAGAATACCAGACCAAAGATAACCCCTGTAGAGTATCACATGCCCGTCCCACTTTTTAATCTTAACTTGTCTCACTCCTGAGTCTGTCAGTTGAGCAGTGTTTCCTCTAATGTGTCTCCCAGGCTATTTGTTAGAGCCCTTATAGCATGCTGTGATGTCATCATAGTCAGCGCTCAGCCAATCAGGCAGCTAGGCTGTGCTGTGAGCTTAGAGCTCTCAGGAGTTTGAACACACTGTCCTTGCGGTTGCAGGGCTGCAGAAGAGAGAGAAAAAGGCTGTAACACGGGCAAACAGTAATATTTTACATATTTAAAATGTTGCAAATACGTTCCAGAATGAATGTTATGTTTAGAGGAGAGTCAAAATATTCAGCTGTGTGATACACCCCAATACCGAGAAGATATTTAATTACTCTTTTTTTTTTTTTTTATGTTTGGTTCATATTAAAAACAAGTGATCCGCTTTTATAGGGCTGTATATAGGATCAGGGTAGATTTACAACACCTTGAAAGTCAAAGCAGATATGACTGGATATACATTATTTTCGATTTATTGGCTGTTTGAGTTTCATCAGACTCCTTGTTGTGACAAACCTTGGAATGTTGTTGAGTGAGAGTGTATATTTAAAAGTGTTCATCTCTTTTAATTTAGAAGCACCTCTGAAGCATATATAGCATTTAGAAAAGGTGACGCCATACCAATACAATCATTTCTGGTATTGATGGTAGGAATCCATATGTATGGTCTTGAGTGTTAGCTCAATACTAGCTCTTATGCAATTCTTTTGCCCTGAAAACATTTTTGGTTTCGCCAGATATTTGCATTCCATGCTTAGAAGTTTAAAAAAAGAAGTATGCAAAGACTCATGCAGGTATTCAAATACTGACCGATCGTGAAATGCATCTTTGTATTTAACAAGCAAACAGAGGACTATGTGGTTGAAGGAAATCCATCTCTGTCGGATGTACTTCTTTTTTTTTCTAAACCACACTTTAGTCTTAGCCCTACAGGCCATTATGCATTTGAACATAATAACACATTTAAGTGTGTTGGAGAAGGGGTGCATCTAAAAGCTGCATGATAGTCACTGGAGTTGAGCACCCCTGGTTTAAGGCATACACTCATTCTAATAGCTACTGAGTGCTGAAGTAATTTTTTTCCAACTTGAAACAATCATGATTTAAAAATATTTACGGTGGTAATGCTAATACATATATACAGAGTACATTTTGAAAGGTTCTTTCTGCAAACCAGCTACTGTGAGGGATATTACCAGACACAAGTTTTAATACAAAGATAGGAATGTTTTTTCAGATATTGGTGTATTGAAACTGTTTATCAAGTGCTTTGACTTTTTGGTTTCACGTATGTTGTGTCACACACAGCCATTGGGTGGCACTACTCTGCTCTAGCCCCACAGAAAGTGTGGGGAGGTCTATAAATAGAGGTGCTCGGGCCAGCTGCTCGCTCTTAGCCAAATAGCCTCAGACTGGGGCTGACGCAGGCAAGACTCACGTCAAAGAACCTTCCTTCGCGCGCGAAGGAGACACGTCTGAGTTCGAGGAGGAACTCATTCAAGCAACACCAACGGACGACCGATCAGGTGACTGAAAAACATTGATAAAGAAACCCCGTTGTTCTGCCTAAACTCTACAGACCTTTCTGCATGCTGCTGCCGGCCGCGGTGGGCAACAGAAGAGAAACGGAATGTCCAACCTTATTCCTTGGCTAGCAGAGGAAGGCCCGAATTTCTGCAGGAAAGTGAATCCTAAATATTGATAAACAAAGACGTTGTTTATCCCCTGAGCCGGATGAAACCCCTCTGGGTTTCAGGCTGCCGACTGCTGAGAAACTGGAGCTGAGCCACGTGTGCCAAGAGCTGAACCAGACAGAATCCGCATTTAGCCACCGTCACCGAGCCGATCAGAGGTGAATGTCTAACTTGAGAGCTCCAAAAATGTACTGTTAAAAAGGTGGATGCCTATCGCCACACAGCCAGCCAGGAGCGGCCGGTGCCAGGAGCTTCCCACCGCTGCTAGCCAAATTAGCTATCCTTTGTTAGCTTGCTGTATAACACTCCCTAGAGACACCCCTTTCCTCATCGACGTGCAAGAACTCGGAGGACTTTAAACGTTCATAAAGTCTGTTTTGGCAGAGGCAAATTAGTTAGGATAACAAATTTGAAAGGTGTTTACTTTTTTTATTGTTAACTTTTTAAGTTTCATGTGCTATCCTTGGATAAACCAGGCCTCGGCCTGAGATTTTTAATCAGTGTTTTCAAAAGACTTTTCCCAACAAAGAGTAGTTTAAATCCTGTAATTTGAGCTATTAAATCAGACAGGATTTTTTCAGTTTTTTTGTTTAATGTTTAATACATGTATGAGCCACTTTAAATGCCCCGCTTGCATCGCAGACACCTAAAGCTAAACAAGCCCACGTGTTGGCTTGGGCCAGCAATTTATAAACTAAGATCGCTATTAACGGTTCAGACATAACTCGGTTTAAAAATAGATTATTTAAGAACAGAAATTAATCTCATTAGCCATGTTTGAATGCGCCTTATTTGATCAAAATATGGGAATCAGATTGCTTTACAAGATCAATCCATGAATTAAGTAATTGTGGTTAATTACTCTTATACAGATAATTTTTAAACAAACATTTCTTAATCCAAAGAATGGTTTGTGTTTTCTTACATTGTGTATTGGTTTAGAGGTAAACCACTGGTGCTAAACTAGTTAAACTAATTCAGTTTTTCATTTCAGCATCTCAAATCAAGCCTTGGTTCTTAAAGGACCAAGATTCCTCCAGAATCATATCAGAATTAAGGCTTTCTCATCCTATTACATATGCATCTTTTTGTGTTCTTTTATTTTAACTATTCGTTTATTTTAATCAGTAGTGTGTTCTTTTTCTAGCTTGGTGATTAAAAATGTTTTTCTTATTTTTCCTTTTTTTGAATAAATTTTGTATTTTGGAAAGTAACCATTGTCGTTTCTTGTTCAACACACACATATGGCAAGGTTTATGGTCGACAGACAGTAAAGAATTCATTCCTTCAGATTATGAGACTGGCACAGACATTTTGCTATTAAAATAGTTCCTGATAAAGGTGGTTGCCCGAAAATATAATTTTTTCATTAATTGTTTATCTTATTGACTGCCATAAGCAGTCCTTTGACTATTATTAGCCAAATGACTATATTATTGATAATATCCCCAACACTTATGTCATTAAGTCTGACAGCCTCAAATTTTAAGACCTTTTTTTTCATTAATTTAGGGACATTTTGAGCCATTGCTAAAATAATATCAGGCATCCACTAAAGCTCATAAATTTAGACCGTATCAGCAGATAATATCTAGACACTCATCTAATATCTTCTAGACACTCAACAAGAATATACACACATATTCTGGCATTGTTGATTAAGAAGTGCTATAGTGACATTTAAAAAAAAAGTTACGTTCATTCAACTGAAATAAAGCAGAGTGTGATGTCGAGACTTTTTTTTTTCAATTGCACAATCATCATGTAAGATGTGCATCATAAGCAGGTATACAGGCTTAGTGTTCTCCATGCTTGCTTGAAAGTGTGTTTGTAAGAACGGGAGTTTGCTAAGCTCACAAACGAAAGAGATGATGATTTCCAGAATCCTGACCTTTGATGAATGCAGACACCACAGGCTCTGGTCTGTATCCCTGAGCTCAACAATGAGGTCTCTCAAAACTCCATACAACTGATGACGCAAAAACAAATCATATCATCAATTTCAAATGTTTGAATTCTATGCTCATTACTCAAACAGATGCTACAAATTATATGTTGAGACTTAAATTAAACAGAAACATATTCAGAGAGCCATGCATGGCCTCCTGTTGTGCTTTCTATTTCTGCTTTTAACCATTGGAAATTTTGTTGCACTTGCATGGGCAGTTTTCCAGGAACATCATTACACATGTACCCAGAATGTTTGGATGACCTGACCCACAGCATTCACTCACTGCCATTTTGCTGAAATTTCCACTTGCAACCAAGAAAAATCCCAGATTTATGCACAGAATGCTCTGAGGTTTGTAGATTATCTTTTACCTTGGAGGAGAAACCTCTTCTTGATTAAAAAAGATAAAATTGACACTAAAGTTAAATATTCTGAGCATGTTAGTCCTCCTACTTTGGTTTTGGTGACCTCTGTGTGCTTATCTTATGCACAACGTACATGAAAAGCCCATCATGTTAAGCCTCACTGCTGATAAGCCTTATCACTAACTTCCACACACAACCAGCTCTAAACATGTTACTTATGTTTTAGTTGCATCTAGATGCTTAATTGTTTATGCTTAAATCTATTTTCATTAACACATGTCAAACAGTATACTATATATTATGCAGGTATACTAGTTTGACTCTTATTAATGCATAACACATAGTATGTTAGGAATATATACATATAATAGATACATAGAAATTATATGTATTTCACATTTTGTCAAACTATAACTGCAGACCTCGGTGCATTTTTTTTTCTTTTGTTGCAAAAAATGAATCTAAATCTAAACATTTTAAATACTGTTTTAGGTTTTAGTATTCACACTACCTCAATTACCCCAAGAACAGACTTTAAAGAGGCTTTAAGCAGTTTGAGGTTGTCTATGTTTAAGACCAGGCTTAAAACTTTTATTTTGACAAATCTTAAAGTCAGTCTATCTCTGTAGTTATTTTCGCTATCGGCATAGACTGTTGGGGTACATACTGACAACCTTTCTGTACTTTGCTATTTTTCTCTTATACTACTCTGCATTGTTTTCTATTATTTTGGCTGTTAACTTTGTTTTTGTTTTTCACAGTGTTTTTCTCTCCATAGGAGCTACAACTTGTCCGGTACCCTGCTTAAGTACAAAGACCTGTTGGATAGGGGCATCAACTGAGATTAATCTCCCAGTAACTGCACATCCTCTGTCAAAGTAAAAATAATCTTTTTACTTTCTTTGATACAGTACTCTTTTACATATAGTTCTTATATATAGTACTTTCTTCATGTTAAAGGGAAGGTTTTTCTCTCCACTGTAGCATGCTGTGGGATTACTGTGTTTGGAGTCTGCATGACTGCGACAAAACCTAAAGTCAGTGCTTGATGCATTCTGCTGGTTTTCTTTCAAATACAAAAACTTTTAAACTGATTGAATGATTTTATGATTGTATTAAAATTACTTTTCGTATAAAGTGTCTTGAGATGATGGTGTTTGTGAATCGGCGCTATATAAATAAAGGGAAGGAAATTTAACTGAATAATACAAATACAGAGCAGCTTTGTGCATCTTGAACATCTCACAGAACCCTCTAACACATGGCCACTATTAACAGGATTGAAATGTTTGGTGACCATAAAATTTTTTGTCTGTACTCCACAAATCCGCTCACTCTTGGCAAGAAGAACTAAATTGATGACAGAGAAACTATAAAATGTTTTCCACAAGCCAAATACAGTGGGCCCCTAACTGTTCACATTTCAGTATTCACAAATTCACCTATTCACAGATTTTGCTGTGGAACATAACTCCAAATTGTTGGCTGAAAACTCACCTATTCACAGTTGATTTTTTTTTTCATAAGAGCATATCCAAAGTATTTGAAAGAAAATGCAGTAGGGAGAGCTGAAACATTCAGCCGCAATTCTACTTGGCATGCTGTTGGCTAGCATTTGCAAAACATAGAAATCTAGATATGGCATTAATTTCCCTATCCACTGATTGGCTTTATACCCAAGATTAAAGATAAAGAAGACTGCGGATGTTAGCTTCTCTTTTAGAATCAGAATCAGCTTTAATGGCCAAGTATGACACATTAAAGGAATTTGACTCCGGCAACTTTTCTCTCCAGTACAGAACTTAAATAAGTGAAATTAAAATGGAAATAAAAATAAATACAAATAAATAATAAAGGATAATATATACACCAAACCAGGGTTATTGTACAGTAAGTATATACAGCAGTGCAGAGTTTTAGTTTATTGTTCATGTGAATGCACTCAGACTCTGTGACTATTCAGAGTTCATGAGAGCGACAGCCTGGGGGAAGAAACTGTTCTTGTGTCGGGTGGTTTTGGCGTACAGCGCTCTGTAACGCCGGCCTGAGGGGAGGAGCCTAAACAGATTGTGGCCAGGGTGTGAGGGGTCAGTGGTGATTTTTCTGGCCCGCTTCCTGACCCTGGCCCGGAATAGGTCCTCAATGGAGGGAAGATCAGTACCTATGATCCTCTCTGAGGACCTGACTGTTCTCTGCAGTCTGTCCTTGTCTTGCCTGGTGGCGGATCCGAACCAGACAGAGATGGATGAGGTCAGGACAGACTGGACTATTGCTGTGTAGAATATGGTCAGCAGTTCCTGAGGCAGGTTGAACCTTCTGAGCTGACGCAGAAAGTACAGCCTTTGCTGGGCCTTCTTCCTTATAGAGTCAATGTGGGAGGTCCACTTCTGGTCCCGTGTGATGGTGGATCCTAGGAACCTGAAAGACTCCACTGTGGGGACTGACCTATTGGTGATTATCAGAGGAGATGTTGATTGGGGTCTCTTCCTCTTTTAGTGCCAAAACCGTTTTCATTGAGAATATAACAATACATATTAAACTATATTTGGTGTTTGAACCATTCAAATAAACAGCATTAGGCATTTTAGAGTGAGTCTCAAGTAATTACAGATTTCAGCTATTTGTGGGCAGATTGGGTCTCTAGCATCTGCAAATAAAATGTTGTCCACTGTGGAGGCAAAATATGTGGAAGAAAGTACCCTGGTCAAAGAATACCAAAACTAAACTTTTACATGCAATCCTAATCATGCCATCCCTATGGAAAAGCATGGTAGTGGCACCATGATGCTTTTCTTCAGCAGAAGCTGGATGGTTGTGATGAATAAAATGATTACAAAACAAAACACTTTAAGTATAAGAATAGTAGGGAACAGAAAAACATCAGAATTGATTAAATTCAAAATAAAACTAATAAAAAAGTGACAACACAAACTACAAGATTAGCAGATATATGACATCATCCTTTCTTTACACTTAAGCTGTGATTTGCTAAATTCAACACTGTGTGATATCATTTTTACATCCAGTCATAGAAACTATAACTGGATGGAAACTACTAGAAGAAACTATTTTAAAAGCCTGACACTGATTTTTTTTTTCCTTTTTTAACGTTGTTTATTTACATATGTGTAGGGTTCATACAACGCCATTAGCAAAAAGAAAGTTGTAAGTAACGATATAAAAATGTAAAAAATGAATTTCATTTCTGCTGACCAATCAGTTTAGTTTTAGTTTTTTGTTTTCAAATCAATTAAATTATGGTCTGATTCCAGGAATTACTACCCATGTCAGTCAGGTTCTTATCCAATTCAACAAGGCAAATACATGGAATTGATCCACTGTCATGCTCTGCACTGTGTCATGTTTTCTCCTGCTCACCAGCCTGCTAATTGGCTGATTGGTCCCACCTGGGCAGCTCCCTATTTAAGCTCCTGCCCTGCAGCCACTCAGTGTGAGATTGTCCGTTGCCACTACCTGTCACAGCTATTAAGCGGTCACGTCCGACTGACCTCTGCCTCTGCCCAATCCATGGTAAAACGGACATACTATTGTGCATCGAACCCTGCCTGTTTCTGGACTCTGATTTCAGCCTTCTGGACCTTGGATTTTCACTGCCTCTCTGGAGAATTGACCTGGACTGAATTGGACTACTGAATTTTGGATCATGGACCTTTTGAACTCCTGCCCTGTTAAGTGATTTTTTTCAACTCTGCTTTTGATCTTTCCTGGACGTCTTGAACACCCCTGCTCCCAATACTTTACCCAGCTGAAGACTCCTGAGCAGCTGCCTTTTGGGGTACGTTCTAGTTTTTATTGGTTAATTCCTGCCTGGTTCTACTTGCTTTTATTCACCAGTCTGTCTCCCTTGCAGTACATGGCCTGGCCGTGCCCATCCTGAAGCTACCTGCCTCCAGAGTGCACATTCTCTAAACTTTGTAAATAAAACCCCTTATCTTTCTGAATTGTGGTCTTGTTTTGGGTCCAAACTCTGTCAAGCTCTTTTCATCCACAGTAGAGACCACTAATTGGTTCTGAGCTAAACCTCCTTTGGGAACTGTGGGTGTTCTCCAACCAGCAAAACACGGGTGTATGGCCATAAAAGCAAGACATTTCAAAGATGTTTGCACTTCCGAGTAAATATAGTAAGAGTATTTTGTTGGTGCTGGAAAGTATCCAAGATAGCTCCAAAAAACAAAAGCTGAAGGACAACAACTAAGTACGTTTTTGAGTGGAGCAGACCATATAAAGGCTAGGGAGCCACTGGCTGAGTTTACAAGTCATTGTTCAGTAAGTTTTGCTATGATAAAGTATAGACAGAGGAAAAGGTTGTAAAACACTTTACTGCACAGTTTAACAACTTTTGGCTTTTGACGTATATATAGAATAAATAATTTCCTTATGGGAGTCTGAATAACATAAGAGATATATCACAAGCTACTGCTGGGATTCATTATAAGCATATAAATTAGGCCAAAATGGGGAGCGTATACATGTAAGGGTTGTTTTTTTTTTTATCCAGAAGATTTGTCAAGTGGCTTTTTTTACCATCAACATAAATATATATGTAATGTACTATCCTACAATAAACTATTTGGGAAGGTTTATTCCCCTCTCCTTGCTTGGCAGAAAAATGACCAATCTCATAGGGGACGCATTTCTAACTGTCTTATTGATCTGGAAAGAAAAAGGGAAATACTCACAATGTTTATTTGAATATTGTCCAAGAGGGCTAAGGACTTAATAAAGGCAAAGACATGCCAAACTATTGCTTTAATATTAAATTTGAAAAGAGCACTTCTGCAGTAAGGCTTACATTTGGAGATATTGAGCAATAAAGGTATAAAAACTCCTTATTTCCCAATCTTTAAAGGTTTCCTTCACTGAAAACCACGAAAAACTTTTTTTTTTTTTCAGTACAATGAGTCATTCTGAGTTGTACAAGCATGCTGATTGTGAATATTTTCTCAACTCAATTCCTTTCATCAGTTAGAGAAAGAAAAAGCTATGGGGAGCCTAAGTCTCCTCCCCTTCCGGTCAGCCCATGGGTCCCCTGGCTAAAAAAGTAATGGAAGTCAACGGAGCAATAAAAAGTATTTTCTGGTCCGCTTTGTCTTACGTCCTGATTCACAAATATGTTGTACCTCAACTTAAATTATATCTACTGATGTACATTTGTGTTTGGCAAGTGATTTGGAATTTGTTGGATTGTAAAATTTCGCAACTACAAATCAGAAGTCTGAAGTCCCATATATAACGACATGCAGATACGGCAAGTTGGTACTTGCTATAGGATGTAAAACACTCACCAAGAGCTTCTCCTCCATGCTGGCTCTCACTCCATCAACTGCTTTACCCCTGACATAGCTGATACTTTCCAAATGGTCAGATTTATAGTGGTGTTCTCCATGTTTAATCCTCCTTTGTTTGTCCTGGAGGCTATGACCCTGGCTCTCCTTCTTCTGCAATTGTAGACCGCTAAACGTTTTTACACAAAACCTAAAGTAACTTTTACCTCCGGTCAAAAATCAGCGTTTTCTCTGCATCAAAATTAATCTTTAAAATTCACAGACATCATATGCTCGATCCATGGCGCATTTGAAACGGGATCAGAAAATAACTTATCGCTCCATTGACTTTCATTCATTTTTTGGGGGGCAGTAGGGGACCCATGTACCGGAAGGCGAAGGGTGTGTCTTAAGCTCCCCATTCCATGTAACATCATCTGGAATGAGACCACCCATAGGAGGGCTGCAGTGTTTTGAGCAGGTAGCTCTAGCTAACAATTAGAAACTCTACAACACGGCAGAACACGTTCAGAATTTGAGGATATAGGACATTTATTTTTTTACCCACAGAAGAGGAGCTGAAGAAGAAATGGTTGGAATTTATTTTTGGTGTACCACGGGGAAAATGCAATGCTTGGTTAGTGATTGGTTCTGTCACTTTCAAACAAATAAAGTTTACTTCAGAAGTGAGGAGGAAAGAGCACAGTGCCAAATCCCTGTCCAGCAGGAAGGCGTGTGGCGTACAGTAGCTCTGGAGGCTGAATCATTCTGATACAGGCTCAGTGTGAGCCCAGTAAAGGCCCATCACGTTGCGGTCCAGGATTGTTTAGGAATGCAGCCGAAACTGGAAAATAAACTCCATCTAGGGCTAAATACTGTGATAATTTGGTTTCACGTTACACTTTTTTGATTTTAAGTAAATGGAGAGAGCGTAAGAGTTGTGTTGCAGTAAGCCAATCAGAGGATAGAAACTTGCATGTAATTAATCTTATTGAGCAATCCCCCGATTCGTGCTGTTTCTCCCCACCCACTGCTGCCCTGAAATAAAATGCATTAAAATAGTAAGAGGAAGGATTTTTTTTCACACCGACACAGGCAGCATTGTTTCATACCAGAACAGTAAACGGTAAATTACACCTTTAAAAAGTTATAGTGTATAAACCTGTTGCTGAGAAGTTCCTGAGATATCAGATGAATGCACCCTGAAAATGGAATTCTAGTGTTGAGCCCTGGCCATGAGAAGGCACAAGGACTGAACAACACATATGTAATAAAAGAGACTTGAAAACTCTGAATCCCAGAATCCAAAATATGAACCGTTTATCATGCATAGCTATGAGGAAGGAGATTCCACAGAAGAAATCTATTTGACGTCACAGAGCAACAAAACTATGTGCCGCATCATGTTCTTTCTTGTTGCCTGCTGCTCCATTGGACGTCATACATGCATGAATCCCTTCATTTTGCTAGTCAAGTAAGAGACAAGAAGTAAAAAAACTTGCTGTTTTTGCGCTCTGGCCTAAAATACAGTAAGGCTTATCCTGGCAAACATGCAGAAAAGTGGGTCCGAGTACCAGGACTGGGAACCAGTGATCTAGACATACCTCTCAGTCAACCGTCCAGTGTATTCATAGCAGAAATTATGTGTCACACACATTTTAAACCAACTACACCTTTCATAAGTCCGTCTTTACAAGGCTCTTAAATAATGTTCTGAAAATTCTTACAGACTTACAGAAGGCATCTGAGTCCAAGCTTCAAATGTTTTATGAGATATGGTAAAATGCTTGGCTTGTACTGCTACTTGCAGTTAGAAATCAGCAAATGCCATTGATTTTCCAACTTGCAACTAGAATGTGAACAGCTTTCATATGATGTAATTACCTGTTATTAGCTCTGACTACAGATACTAATTAGAAAGAGAACTAATTCTCCTTGCTTGAAATTTTACCTTCAGGTTTTTGAATTGTGCATCAGTCATATTCAATAAATTGGAATATGCTTGAAAAGATGGTAAATGATCAGCTAAAAAACATCTGACTATTTGCTCTACTTCATCTAGAGCTAGAACCACACATGCAACAGAGACAACTGGAAATTGGGTGGACCCATGGAATCTCAGTCTTTTGTTCTCCCCATGTCTGCAATGATGAATGTGCTGATAAACAAGCTGCCGGTGGAGGTTATTTTTCTGCACCAAAAGGAAGCAGCTTGATCCTCCAATAACTCTCTGTGTTTCTGTGCCACCTTCAAAGCTTCACTTCAGCAATAATGCAAGAAAAAAGTGCAGGTCAATAATGGTCAAAAAACAACCTTTTTTTTCTCAGCAGTATCCAAACTGGTAACAGTCACAAAGAATAAGGAAACAGAAATCCCTGACTTTAGGACTTATTAATTACCCTATTGTGGTCTGCCACTAATTTACCAGACTTATTTTAAATAACACAGATTTTTAAACTAACAGGATTTTAATGAGTGCTGGTCATGGTAAGCACCCGGTTTAACAAAACTTTACCAAAAAGTATGTTTTTTTTTATATATTTGGAATAAACAATATTAAATCAGTCAAATAAATTAATGACAGGTAGATTCTTCTCCCTGACAGATATGTTTTATTGGCAAATAAAAATACTCCAAGGTGTATATACCAGTCATTGTATTAGGTTGTGAACTTAGTCTTCCAGCTAGATGCAGATTGTTGTATTTATGCAAAAAAAGACAAAAAAAGGAAAACTTTTAACAGTAGAGAGAGAAGCTTACCTAAAATAAAACATGTCATGTTATAAAGCATATTTTATATGAAGAGTACACACATTCATTATTTTGCCATTAATCTAGAAAAGGTCCAGCTATAAAAGTATGAATCATGTTTTTTTATATATATATATATATATATATATATATATATATATATATATATAAATATACATATCAGTATTATATTAAGAAACTGTGTGCTTATAGAGTAGACTTAATCTGGACTAAAATAAACTCTAATAGAGTGATTTCCCTTGGTTGCATATTTAAGGGGAAGTTTAAATACAATTTTGTACAATTATGGTGCCTATATGATTTTTTTGCAGTTCATTTCAGTGAAGCATGAAATTGAGGAGAGACTGCAGGCTCTCTCTTTTTATTCAAATGAGGATTAATTCATGAATTAATGGATGAGGAGCTGTTGCTATAAAGAACAAACTGGGATGTTGTTTAGTCATTGGTTAATTAACTTAATCATTCTTTAAAAGTTTTGTCTTTGAAAATGTTGTTTGTTTAAAAGCTTTTGATGAAGGACAGCTTAAAAAAACACATATATTGCCCTACCATAGACTGCGATCTGTCCAGTGTGTATCCAGCCTCTCACCCGATGACCACAGGAGATTAGCACAGCAAACCTGCAAAGGTTAGACTGTCTAGATAATAGATGAATATATGTTATAATATCACATGAACAAAGAGAAGCAGATGGCCTAAAGTATTCTTAGCATTAAAGGTACTTGCATATCCCAAGGCGCTGTAGTTGCTGTAGTCTAGTCAGACAGTCTTTCAACTTCATATTCACACCTACAGGCATGGCAGTTAATTTTCATGGCTTGGAAGTGTGTGATTATCTGAAGTGTTCAGTTACCAAACAATAAGTCTTAACCTGCAAAAGTATCAGAAGATAAGCAGTTTTAAATTTAAAGAGTTTACAATTTTATTCAAAATGCTTAACACCAGCGACTGCGCTACAATTTGGCTCAGTGGGTTCCCGACTGAGAACCTGTCATTCTTTGAGTTGTGTTGGGCCAACATTTAGCTGCACTTGGTCTGGCTTGGTCGGACTCCGGTGGGAATCCCTTCCCCTCTGCCTTTCTGGGAATGTCTCACTAGGTGGAATAGCTTTATGCCCTCCCTTGCTTGACATCTCTGATTTCTGTCCCTCAAACACGTACGCACACACGCACAAAATGTCCTCACAACTACTTACTGTCCACACACTGCTGGCGGCCTGTCAAAGGTTGGTCCTCGCAATGATATTTATACATGCCCCCCCACACCCACACACAATCCAAATGGCTGAAGTTCATACAAATGTAGGGTCCTATTTCATCAATGTGGCCTACTTTTAGTTTTTTCCAGTAGTACCTACTCGGTCCACTGGCAGAAGTCCAGCTTAATCAAGCAAAGCCAATACCATTCTTAGCACCAGATGTGCTGCTTTTCAATGAGGTCTAAGGGACTGAAAAGCGATATCATCAGTCATTGGCTGCGTTTACATGCACCCAATTATCATTTCAAAACCTGGATATTAGCAAAAACCCGGTCCCATGTAAACACCGTCAAAAACCTCAATATGCTCATATTCGGTTTTTGAAAATTATTACGCCTGGGTTACCCCTTCTCTAACCCAAATATTAGGTCATGTCATTGCGTATCGGCATAACCACCAACTGATCCGTGTTCTGCGCATTTTCTATTTGCACGGAAATGTGGTCTTTTGAGTATAGAAACTTATTGTATGCTCTCAGAAAAACCTGCATGCAGTATACAGAAGTAAACAAGAAGTGGAGGAAAACAAGGCGAGACAGCAACACACTTTTGGAGCGAAGAGGAAACCAAATTATTTCTTAGTGTGGTGAAAACCATGAATATAATGGGCCTGATTTATCCAAAAGGCAGGAAACTTATGAGGATCCACCAGGATAACTTTGTGTGCTCAGCACGTCTTCAACAGGTGGAGGTGCCCTGAGAGCAGTGCAGCTTTGGGGGAAAACCAGGAAATATTTACATAACTGTCAGGTTCAGGGCCATTAAGAGTGTTAATTACTAACAGGCTATGTTTTTTGTGTAAGACAGTTTTTGTCTGTCAATAATAAACTTATTTTGAATGTGGTTGCGCAAAATTAAGACATGCCTTTCAGATGTCCCAAAAACAAACGTTTGAATAGCTGCCGCAAACATTTTTATGTTTAGTAAAACCCACTGCGCCAGGAACACCTACTTATTTACCTGTTTTCTGCCCAATATTTTGCATCTTTTTACAGAAACACCCAGATTGCATATTCAGATGCAATATTAAGGAAACGTGCAATGGATTGCGTGTGTTTTGCTCCGGGTTTAACGGGCGCAAACCGTTAATAAATCAGGCCCAATGTGTTTTGTTGATGACAGAAAGTAGCGAGATAGTGAGATACAAGAGGGTTGAGCGTTGACATCGGGATATGCCAATTGAGTACAAATTCTATGTATACAGGAGAAACTCTCTCAGCTTACGCATGCAACGGGTTATTCCGAATGTTTCAGGAACTCGAATAGTGACCTTCACATGACCATACTGCACACTTTATGAACTGTGAGCGACATATTCAAAGTAGATTGAACGTACAATCAGCACACTTGTTTACTCAGAATAATAACATTGCTTGTGCAAATTACAAAGCATTTTACACCCACACATTCAATAAATATTTGTACATTGTCTGCCCAATTGCCCAATTCTCCAATCTGAGTATGCCATTTTTATTTTCTGTGGGACTGTAAAGTACGGATTTATTCTATGCAGCACATTTTTTTCAATTTTTTTTAATGTTTTTAAAATTACATTTAGTAAATATTTTATGAATTTAAATAATGTACTTCTTATTGTTCTTTTCGGAACATTTTGTTTTGCGCGTGAAAAAGATTGCTATGCAATGATTTGAATTACTTTGAATGTTGTTAAGCATGAATGTTTACCCCGATAGAAACAAAAATAAGGGGTCGTTTTTAAAGTTAAAGTGTAGTTGAAATTGATTAAAATGTGTGATGGATGAATACCTGTATAATTTTTTTTTAAGAAGAGATTTTATTTTAAGGATGGGGAAAGGTTCTTTTTATCCAATTTAAACAGCAAGAGAATACGAGCTTGGGACAAGTTTGCTGATTTCTCATTATTACCAGTGACCGATGGGTTCAAACACACAGTATCAAATCCCATCTTGACTAAAACAACAAAACAAAAAAAGATAATTCCTCATCATAGCTTTAGTCACTAAAATCACAGTGGAGCAGACTTAGGGCCCCAATTTATCATCAGTTTGTGTTTGTTAAAACAATGAATTTCTATGTATCTGAATTCTTTTTCCATTCTGACCATATTTATTTAACCAAACAAATGTGTATTTTACAAAAAACCATTTACCAAATCAATAACCAAAGAGATCCAAATTTACTGTTATTCACAACTATTTTCACAACTTTTTTTCTTTGGTCTTTTGGTTTAAAATATTTCCCTGTGATTTTTAAAATATTCTTAAATAGTCTCAAAGAAACCTGGAAACAGTAAATCATTGTACTTAATTCCATTATGATCAAGACCTTTGTTCATTTTTATTTCCTAATCCTTCCTAGACTCCAGTAAGTTAATACATGTCAGTGTTTTTATTTTTGGTACTCTTCCTGCAGCGCTTCATTTGCATTGTTTATGTGTTTACCCTGAGTGGACACAGAGCTTACTTCTTCTCCTTTATTTTTAATGTGACCCTTCATCAGTGGTCATCACCATGAAGTGAAAAAAACTTACCGGGGTGGGGGCATTGGTATTTCAGTGAGATTTCTTGCTATGGCTGGAAGGTTTAGTCTGTCTGAATGGAGAGGAGGGCCAAAATCACCCTTGAAAACAGGCAACCTTACAGGATCACTACAGGAACAGCGTTTAATTCTATCCTAATAGGTTAATGAAATATTGTATTAGATATGTATGTTATTTTCCCCCTTTATTTTGCCACAGATGCATCATGAATCCAGGCACATATTTCTCCTCTCTATAGCCGTGGCCAACACAGAAGCGGCCGCAAAGTCCTCATTTGAATACTGCTCCTTGCGCCTGTTATGCATTGCCCACTAAATCTCAGTAGATCACACGCAAATTAAGGACAAACCCAATGTCACAACTTTTAGTCACTGCACACAATCTTGGGATAATTATTGGGAATCTCAAAAGCCTGGCCTTTAAATTCTTATCAACCAAAAACAGTTGCAACTGTGTTTGATTTGTCTCTTGCTCCTTTTTTGCTCTATTGCCAAATAGCTTTAAAGACAGAAGAACCTCTTTTTAGGTTTAATATCTTTAATGAAAATTGCTGAGCATAAAATGACTTCTGATTGATCAATTACTGATTTAGTTGGTGTCCGTGTTTGAATTTCTTGTTTTCTTTTTTTCATTTCTTAAAAGGTTTCATGTCAGCAGGCACTGCTTACAAAACATCATGTATTGTAATGATATTGAAGAATGATATTGAAGAATTTCAAACAGCTTTTTAAGAAAGGATTGCTGAATTTTAGAAAGGCTCAATTTCAATACCCAAATAATTATAAAAACATAATAAAAAGATATCTTCTAGTTATAAAAAAGGTTTTATGGGTTAACAAAAGAGTCAGTATGGTCATAAAACATTGAATTTTTGTGTGTCTTTTACACAAGCTATGCCAAACATAGCAAATACCATTTGTGATTGAAATACATTTCAGTTCTACTTTAAGTTGTAACACCTCAGTAGTTTAAATTCATTACAGGCATTACAGTCCTTTTACAACACTTAATTTCACATTGTTTTCCTTTATTTTATCATGGAAGACAGCACAACAGACCAAGAGAGTTAGGATGGTCTTGACAAAACAATATTGTGGTTCAGGAATAACTATTATGTGCAAGATGGTAGACAAGGTAATATAGTGGTGCCATTTAACTTAAGAATTGAACTGAGGTATATTCTGTATTATCTTCTAAAGTGTAAGGTTGAATCATGAATCATTACCTCCAGAACATCAGATATATGTGATTGTCCAATAGTAAGCTACGCAAAGATAATAGACAATTAACAATGTGTAACTGTGTTTGATTGGAGCCAGTGACCTACAACTGTTTTAGCTACACACTGTTTTAAATACTCTACCATGTAACATAGGTGCCCATACCATGATAAGGGAAGATTTTCTGCACCATTGACAGAACTGGTCAAAATTGATAGAAATGTAGAGTGAACTATTAACAGGGGAAAACCTGATAACAAAATACAAATTATTACAGGCTGTAAAAGACGGGACTGTGTCAGAAGTTCACATTACAGCCAGAGCTACAATGGAAGGGTTTAAATAAATGGTTCTCAAATGGTGAAAGAACTAAAAATATCAAGACAAGTCACAACCCAAGTCAATGGGCTCATTTCCACTATACAAGTTCCTTGACATTTCTAGAAGGAGGGATAGCGACAGAGAACATAAGCTTGGTCATCTCGTCTTAGCCGTTGTGTCTCCATGCAAAATTGGCTTTCTAGGGAATTTGCTAAGCATATCGCGACTGTTTCAACAGTAAGTGATGTCACTGATCACTGGTAAAGGGTTCCAATACCAGCAGATATTAACAAGAGATATCGGTCTAATCTGGTCTTTTCACATTTGATTTTGTAGGTGTATCATACTGTATATAACTAGTAATTTTTGCAAGTAATTAGAAATTGATCATCCCAATAATTCCAAAATGGAGTGATGCTCATTTCACCTGAGACGACTTGAGTTTGAGATTGGAGGTTGAATCAGGCTCCACCTATCGATGCATCAAATCTTAGACTATTTGGGGTCACGCCTAGTCCAACCGCTTTTACTTGCTTCTTTTTACAACCTCGATTACTACTTTATGAAAGAATATAGACAAGTAGAAAATTATTCTGAGTGAAGAGGATTTGGTGAACTACTGTTACCTACAGGTTTGGCATGCATGTGAAATTGGTTAAGAGTGTACCTATGCAGTTAGGTCTAGATGTTTTTTTTTTTTTTTTTTGTTAAACGAGGGGGTGAGAATGTTCACCTTGAAAAAAAAAAAAAAACCTGGCTACAAGTGTAAATGGTCTTAAAGGGCCTATATCATGCAAAATCAAATTTTTGGAGTTTTCAACCATCTGTTAATGCGATTTTCTCATAAACCCCCCCACCATAGTGGTTTCTGGTTTAATTCACTCATTTCTGAGTAATACTTCTCAATTATGGTCTCTACGCAGCTGGCACTCCCTTTCCTAGAAAACGACTGAGTGTTTAACTAATGACATCACTAGTTGAAAACAACCGAGCTTTACAGGTGTCTGCACCGCCCCTGCAGATAGAGAGGCTTACCTCTGCTAGAGTTCCAAACCCACCCTCTTCCTTCTCACAGCTCATTACTGCTTGTCAGGCTGCAGATGGATGGGAGCAGCATCTTGTGAAAAGCTGCGCGTTCCAGACGCAGACGGTGGAAGACTGCTGGAGACAGGAGATGACCCGAGGGAGACGCACGGAGTGGGTTGGGCTTGGAGAGCTGGGAACAGAGAGCTTGAAGCTGGGGACTCTGAGCCGTGAGTCTGGAGCGGAGAATAATGACTTGGATCGAGTTGAAGCCAAACGTGAGCTCTACGTCAAGGCAAAGACGCTGACAGAACGATGTGAGGTAGGTGGAGAGTTGCTTTGTAATGCTTTGTGTGACGGGAAAAGGATCCAGCCAATGAATGGTGAGGAGGTCATCAGGCACAACGGATCTAGGTTGAGCCCGATGACTTCCTGACACCGCTTCGGTGCAGGAGGTTGGTTTATAGAGAAATTAGCCGTTTTACTTCGTGGTCCAACATTAACTACGGGATACAAGTTAAGTTTTAGGACAAAAGCCAGTAAACCAATGAAAACCAATGTGTGCCCAACTGGTTGCAAAAGATTTGTTTAGGTTAAAACATATTTACCTAATAACGACACCTACCTTAATGGACTTGAACGTGTCACAATGTATCTATTGGAGAATGTAAAATCTTAATATGTTTTTCTGTAAAATGGAAGTTGGCAGAAATAATTATTTTTTACATTACAAGAAGATGACTGGGATATTAACGATTTTATTAACAAAGATTGAACAGGACATTTTAGGCGATGGCATGCTTGTTCTTAGAGCTAAACATTTAAAACATTAAAATGAGAGTAAAGGAAAGTAGACACAGGTAGACAAGCTCAGAGCTGGGCAAAAGAGACAAAAATCAAATACTTGTTACAGCAGCAGTCACACTGCAAAGTTTTTCCAAAACAGTTGTGACACAGCTTGATATTTGTTCTGGATCACCTTTGATCATAAAATAACTAAACCAGCTGTCAGGGCTTCTGTCACACTAAACAACTGAAGACATCTGAGTCGAGCTCAAATCCTGATGTTTTATTCATTTGCAAAAGTTCTTGCCTGAGTCTGCCTGAAGCCTCAATTTAGAATTATCCAGTCAAAATCCAGACGTAAAAAAACAAAAAAAACTTTTGGCAACACTTGTAAATAGATGTGCACGGTTAACCCTATTTAATCTGACTGATCATGAGCTATTTCCAAAGAAAAATGGGCAAAAGGTTTTGTCTCTAGATTATGCAAGTCTGGTAGATCTGGTTCTACAATGTACTGGCTATGGGGATCACAATACCAATGCTCACCCCATTTTTAGATTTTTATTGGTAAAACATCATAAAAACTAGCTATGCACAGATACTGGTATCGAGATTCGAGACCGATACCATTCTAATGTACTCATATCGGTGTTGGCTAGTCAACTCATCCCATGAACCGTTACTTAAAATGTGGAAACTATAATAATTCCACAGAAAATCACTTTAATTTTTAGTTTTGAGAAGTTTTTTTTTTTTAATTTTTCTGGAATTCCCATAATTTGTTGTAACAAGCAGAGAAGAAAATAAAAACCATCTTCCAATTCAATCCATCCATCCATTACAGCTCATCCCAGGTCAGGTCGTGGAGGCAGCAAGAGACCCAGATTTTCCTTTCCCCAGCCACTTGGGGACGTGTATTATGATCTCATTCTTTTGATCACTACCCAGATTTTGTGACCAAAGATGTGGGTAGGAACATAGACCGAGTGGTAAATCAAGAGCTTCACCCTTCGGCACAAAGGCCAAAAGGCCTCTCTGTCTTGGTGAAGCCAGACAGGTATAGTGCATGCATCACTGTTGATACCATATGAATCCGCCTATCAATCTCCCACTCCATTGATTTGTGAACAAGACCCCCAGATACTTGAACGGCTTCACTTGGGGCAGGACCACGTCCCCCAACCCAAAGAAGAAAGCACTCTACCCTGTCTTCCAATTCGTTGCATTTTTTTCGTATGTTAGAAGTATCAGCATTGGTACTCGATATCGGCAAGTACTCAGATCCAAGAATTTGTATCATGTCGGTTTGAAATAAAGTGGTTATTGTCGCATCCCTAATAAAAACAATGTATTCTTTTTTCTTCCCTTCAACAACAATGTGCACCCTACTATTGGTTAATCCCATAAAATTCCAAAAGGTAATTCTTTAAAGTACTGAAGGCAGTTGGTTGCAACGGATTTTATAGAGGTTTCAAAGTAAAGATGGTTAAAAAAAAATGCGTGACACACTTTTCCGATTTTTTTAATGAAGGAAAATGAACACCCAGGGTCCTGTTTGCTTCCAAATCACATTTAGAATCTGCTTTCTGTCAATCTATTGTATGAAATCATGGTCATTAATTTTATTGGTTGTAATATGATATAATGTGAAAAAAATGAAAGAAGAGGCATTAATATTGTTTTGTATAAATACCAAGAAAGACTGACAGAAATAAGACAGGAACCAGGTATCAGATGTAGAAAGTAAGACAAGAACAAAAAAGAAAAAAAGTCATCATGATCTGAAAAAACATTTATATAGTTATTAATTTAAAATTGCAATACAGCTAAATTTATGACCAGAAACACAGAAATTAAAGAAAAAAATAAAACATAGAAGCCAACACTGGGAAGTTTAATGCTTATTTGAAAGGATGGCATGTAATTTGCAATTCAAAGGTAGTCGCTCAGCGAATATTTGAACAGCATCTTGAAGCATTTGGTTTTACTGTCATGTGAAAAAGGAGCTGTCATCAGAAATAATATGTTCTTGGTTTATGTGACTTTAGCTGTGTTTATTCTTCAGACTTAACACAGGATCACATCTTGTTTTTTCCCTTGTTGATTGCATGTGTGTTTAGCTGAGGGCATCTATGTACGCTCATGCTCGGAGTACATCAGGCATGAGAATCAACAGAGCAAGCCACCATGTATGAGCAAGTACCATGACCCCAACTTTGCAGGTCAACAGCCTCTCACTGCATTTGAGGATATTACTAAGCAGACAATAAAAGTGGCTTCACTTTAGATAATCTGTCTGGGTAATATAGAGATACATGTAAGTTACCTGTTCTACAAGTGATGAGCCTTTGTTTTCTTGGCTCCAAGTAGGAAGGGATACATCTACAGGATGGTGCTAATTACAGGCCATTCTCTCAATAATGACTTTACGGCACAATGACAGAGCATTGCAATCTTAAAAAAAAAAAGATCAACAAAACTCTTCTAGCCCTGTACTGTATGGTTTTACTTTACATGAGTGAGTTTAAGTGTCCTGATAAATTTACATTAATTTTCCCTGCATGTTAAATTAAGCTATATTTTGTCCCAGTCAGATGACTGTAGTTTCAGAACATAGCAGCTTGTTTTCTTCCGATCATAGAGGCGATCAATTCATCCTTGACCCATTTCCTCAAACCCAACCGATACACATACAAAACTAAACATGTACACATGATTGCACAAACAGAATGAGACCGCATATATTTGTTAGGAACTCTAAGCTCCTTTAAATCAAGGCTAAAAACCCATCTATTTAGAGCAGCCTTTGAAAAACTGATTAATAGCTGGAAAATTATATGTTTTAATGTATCATATGTTATGAGGTTTTGTCAACAGTAAAAATATTGCTCATCCACAAATATGGCCTTCATTAAAAAGTAGCAAAAACAGGCCCTTGTTGAAAGAGAGGCATAGAAGGTCACCTTTACAGTTTCTCACATGCCACTTTGGGGACACATCAAAAATATGTAAGACCAAAAGGAAACATATAAATGTGTCGGGGAAAACTTACACTGCACAACAATCTGAACACATGATATCCTTGGTGAAGCAAGGTGGTGGCCACATCAGGATGTCTAGTGGTTTTCCTTGCAACAGACTTGAGACTTAAGCATGAAAGACATGTTCTGTTGTATTTGCAGTGACAAGTGGTTTTACAAAGCTGAAATGGCTGAAAACCACACCATGCCACTTTTCTCTCTCAGAACACCTCCTAGAAGTACTGGCTGAGTTTTGCTTCACGGCATTACGTCACACGCTAACGAATGGATATGAACAAACCCGCAGTTTTGAGACTTGAGCCATGGCAGATTCACCAAAGAAAACAAAAAAGACATCAGCAGAAGTAAGGATAAGAAAAAGAGAAGGTGATACCGCAAGAGACACGATAAGAGTGGGCAATGGCTCTGATTTTCCTTGCTGGAGAGCTCTTACACATTCACATTGGGTACGGTACATGTGCGGTCCAGTTTCTGTATGGCTGCCGCACAGACGAAAAAAAAATTAGCCCCACAGGCCACATGTGCCACAGCCGGCATCAGAGAAACAACGGGACGTAATAGGGATACTGAACTAGCTGTGTTGCTACTGGATTGGTAAGCAGGCTAATAAATGCATCTACCAGGGTTTTTGTATTTGGTCATGCATGTTGATGTAATACAGAGCCATGAAAACTGTTTGATGTTTTATCAACTGACATGTCATTAATTTGATGTTTTGTTTTTTTGGCTAGCAAGCTTGTAAAACCCTCAGTACACTGGCTCTTCAGATGTGTTCCATTAAGATTTTGGTTTTATGACAGTGACGGTATGCAGCAAGTATTGAGAGGCAATCAGAGGGCAAATATAAGAAAAGTTACAGAGTACGCCTTCAAAGTTGGTGCTATAATTGATGAAAAATAAAATCACATGCATTTGTTTAATTTTATTTGAGGTTTGCCCCATTAGGTGAAAACAAAGCAACTCAATGCAACTTCTTGTAGAACTGGTTGTTGTAATTGCTACAATGGTCATCCTTATCCAATAAATACTATTGGTATTTGTTTTGCAGATCACAGGATGAATTTATTTTCTGTAAATGTAGCTGATGGCCATCAGTGAAGAAACATTTATGTTAGATGATATTTGCTTAGAGTTTTTATTATGGTGGAACTGATGAAATTTTGATTTTTCTGTAAAAATGTCAAGCCAAAGACAAGGAAAGTAAATCTTGTAACTCAGCTCAATATAAGAGAGCAGCCAGATATCAATATAGAATGTATGTCAGAAACAATGAAACTAATAGTGAAACTAAGAAGTTGAAATGTAGGTTTATTAAGGTGGTAAAGCGTAGTAACTATATACGTTTTTATTACACATACTACTTTTAGTCAGCCAGAGCTCAGAGTGTGTTGTTCATATTTTCACATTTTGTGTCAGTGTGTATCTGTAAAACACATCTGAGGGTTTGGTTACAATGCATTTCATTATGATTTCTGTGGTAGCCTCTCTTGTTTTGCGTGTCTGGTAAGTTAGACAAAGCAGTGGAAAAAGGAAGTACTGAGTGCTAATTTTAAACTGCCAAATCATGCAATTTGTAGGTACTGCCTTGTCCTCACTTCTACTTCCTCGTTACTTCTTCTAGGATACACTGTGTACTTCCTCTTATCGTGCACGAGGTTGAAAAACTTAGTTGATGTCAATCACCTCAGTTTAAGCTTATATTTTTTCTTAGGTTTTATTATTTCTGTTGATCTTGTTTTAAGGTTGTCTTAATCCAACCAAAAGCACCAAAATGGGTTTCAGTGGATTTCAAGATTAGTTTATGTAATCTCTGGATTATCCGGTGCGCCATAAATGTATTTTTTCTTTCAGTGTGATCAGTGCCACAGGAAATCTTAAACCAAGTATATCAGGGGTGTAAATATCTAGTGCTCGAGCGTCGCTGTCCTACATCTTTTAGATGTACAAGGGGTCCAAAGCAACCAAATCAAATGGCTGAATAAGATAATCAGTACCTATTCAAGTTCTCCATAGTCCTGCTAATTTTGTGATTCAGGTGTGTTGCGGAGATACATGTACAATTTGCAAGACACCAGCCCTAGAGCACTGGAGTTTGACATCTGGGCAGTTTGGCATTCAGTAGGTTAGATCAGGGTATTTTGACTAGGCAAATCTATACATTTTTCTGCATTTTTTATCCTTTCACAGATAATTGATTGTGTGCTTCAGATTACTGTCAGTTGTTCGTTTTTTTGTTTAGTTTTTTGTTATTCTAAAGATCTTGTGGCAGTCAGGCCTTTACAGAAATTGAACAAAAAATGGTTAATTCTGGTTTTAATCAATATTTAACAACGTGGAAAACATTTTTCTTAAAATTACAAGGTTAATGTGAATATCTTAAATTATTGCTTACAAACTTCTTTTTTGTGTTTTTACAGGTGATCTTAGTTTTTGCAATTAAGATTTTATTGATCTGAAACATTTAATTGTGAAAAAAATATATAACATAATTACATGATCCATAGGTGGAGTTTTAAATTTGGCAAAATGGGTTTGGACAAATACATTTCAAATTATCTTTAGACATGACCTTTGGACCTTTAGACATGTCTTTAATAATTTTCTCTGACTGCAGAGTCAGTTCCTTTAGAGCAGATGTTGGGTGCAAGCTTGTCAGCCATTCTCTGTCATCTTCTTCATAGACCTTGTTGGCACAACTCAGTGTCAATGACTCCACCAGAACATTTTAGGGAAAATTATGACATGTTCCTGCTTTTGGAAATCTCAGAAGGGATTTTTACTTTGAGAGGCTGGTTATGTATTATTTCATTTGTTTGACTTCCTTTGTTTGAATCGATACATCTAAATAAAAAAATTTATGTAACAACTGTCCACCATTTGAGCTTTAAGTAAATGAATTACTTAAACATTTATCACAATCTAAAATTATATGTAGGTTCCCTCATTTTAAAGGGCTACATGGAGGTTTAATGCAATGCATTCGGAATTCAACCAGCTGTCTTTTTTATATATTGATATATTTTTCATACTACCTGAATATTCAATGCTAAGAATTATCAAATGGGAGTTGAGTGCACTTAGCTAAAAGAACTTTAAATACATCAACCAAAATGAATGATTCAAAATATCAAACTCTTGATACAATCTCTAGCTGTCTCAAAGGAAGAAAATCACTACTGACATCCCAAGTCATCGGATTCATCTGACTGCGTCCAATTAGTAAACTGAAATTAGAATTTATCAGCCAATAATGTTGGACACAAAACTCTGGCATTGTCCTACAGTTGGAGACCCATGGAGGGGAATTGTAAAAAAAAAAATACATTCACTGCAAGAAGAAAGTCTGAATGCTATATGCTTAACGCTGAAATCACATTGTGTTTAATCCTTCTTCGTTTTCTGCAATTATTTCCCCTCCAATTTCTATTCTGAATTAAACATTAGGAGAAACCCTGTCAACATATTACAATCATACTGGAAAACCTGCACTTCAAATAAGTTGTTCTTTACACATTACTAATATCTATCTAGATTAAGAAAAAAGATACATGACACTTTATGCAGTAAATATATTTACTAATCAGATTCTTGCAATTTGTAAAAGGTAACTGTAATTAAATAAATTGCAAAACTTTCTGAAAAGCCATATTTCTGCCAAATGCTGCTTCCTTCTTGAGCAATACACTCATTTTAAAGTAAGTAGGTCATTAAGTTTAGAATTTTTCTGTTGGATTGCATTATTCTAATAAAAGATAAGCTCATCTGCAGTCTCTAAATATCCTGTGGTGCCAGGAGACTATACTATGATATGTGGCTCCCAAATGATTTGGAATTACAAGACTCTAATTTGCTCAAAGAGAAATCACCCTGCAGTCTCTGCAGACCAAGGCCAATCAAACTGAAATCTAATTGCACAGAACCTTGTAGAAAGCTTATTTTTGCTGGCTTGTTTGGCGCCTCTGACCTTGGTCTGTACATGGTTAGACCATGGTGTTTCTGCGGCAATCTTGCAAAGAACAGTGGAAGCCCTTTGGTTGTGCGCTGAAATGATCAATACGGCGCCGTGAGACAAAGGTTTAACATATATACAGCTCATGTATCAGATACCTTGGCCTTTTATCCCCCCTATTTCTATCACACAAATCATCTCTCCTCATTACAAGCACCCTTGGCATGAGTTGGGCCTTTTCAGTGATTGGCTAGAGTATTGATCCTAATCATTACTGAACCTTGTACAAATTAGCTGCTTGTTAAGATTTATGACAGGTGTCAAAAGATAGGTTTGTGGTTAAATATATATCTTATTCTGGATTCAATAGGTGATTGTGTATGACTGTTAAGATGACTGTGAGGGGAGTTTATGATTACAAATCAGTTAAAAGATAATAAAAATATAACCTTTGGTAAATCATGGAACTTGAGGTAATCAAACACCATAAGGCATGACATTATGTATGCAACCAGTGAATAATACTGGTTTTGCTTCCATATTTTTTTCTGTTAGTGTGTAATAAATAACATATCAAGCAGCAAGTGAATATTGTATCCTCAAAATTGATGTATTAGAACTCCAACTTGTTATAACTTGATGGGTGAGTGAGAATACTTCCAAAAATCCATCGTGTGTAAAATTATAAATTTGCATTGACCATGCAGTATCTATCAAATAGGTATACAGAATAAATGGTGTTGAACTCAATTATTTGAAACAAACACTTGTTTAAGGTTCTTCAATCTAAATTACATAATTATGGTTTAACAAAAGTTGTTGAGGGTGGCGGTTCTCACCCGTGTCTATAAAAGAAATGAGTGCCAATCTGAAGAGATCTCGTTGCATCACTATAAACGTATCATGCAGTAAATGTTTTAACCTGGAGACCGTTTCTTCTTCTTTCTCTGTTGGCTATTCCCTTCAGGAATCACCAAAGCAAATCATATGTCTCCATTTAGTTCTATCCTCTGCATCCCCTGCCCTCACACCAACTGACTTAATGTCCTCTTTCACCACATCTGTAAATCTCCTATTTGGTCTTCCTCTCTGCGTCCTGCCTGATGGCTCCATCGTAGGTATCCTTCTACCAATATAATTGTCATGTCTCCTCAGAACATGTCCAAACCATCTCAGTCTTGCCTGTCTGACTTTATCCCCAAAACATCCAACTTAAGCTGTTCCTCTGGTACTCAGAACAACTTTATTTTCTCTAACTTCAGTATGCAGCAGTGATATAGCTTATAAAAGCAAACAAACAAAACGTGCTTTAACAATGGATGATACCAACACAGCTCTGAGGGCATAAATGCTGGTTTTTTTTAGAGTAAACACAGGTCGCACAGGTGATGTTGAGCATTTTCTGTTGCGGATAGTGATGTTACAGCTCTTAAAACTCAGTTTTCAACCGTCCACATGCAGATACTGAAAACGGAGAAAACGCAAATCTCCACTTTGGCCAGAGTTTTTGAAAAGATTCATTTTTGGTGCCGAAAATCTCCGGTTACTTGTGGATGACAGGCTAAACCGTAGAAAAATATCTCAGTTTTGTGAGGTACCCGGCTACGTCGTGTCCTTTATATATTGTTCCCCCTGTCAAAAGAAGAAAACGTACACATCTTCCAATTTATGCAACATATGTAGGGATGCCTGTATGACGGACATTGCCTACATGTTGCAGCAGCATCCTTTTTATAAGCGGGGATCTCGAGCCAACACAGGGACGGTAGAGAATACCAATCTCTTTTCACAGTCTTATGCCGTTCGAGAAACCGCTGGATAAGATGCATTTATATTTCTGCTAATTTCCACCCATGCCTCCCTTTTCTTCTTATTCGTAATCCCAGCCTACTTGCAATCACTCCCTTAATATGATGCATCCATCCATCTATTATCTATACCGCTTTCATCTAATTCAGGGTCGTGTGGAGGGGGGGCTGGAGCTTATCCCAGTTAAAAGCAGGTGTTTGGCAGGGTACACCCCAGATAGGACGCCAGTCTGTCGCATAATATGATTCATTTCACGTTTTATTGTTTTTAAACTTCACCCTCTCTGTAAGTAGGCTATTGTGTGTAAGTTGTACAAAGTGTGAGTCTCGTGGCCGAAACAAATATCTCATCATGCATTATTTCTGCTATTTGCGCTGTTCATAATTACGCTTTTATTGACATTGAAGTTTTCCATTTCCTTGTTTTACATGTGTCATTCAACAACCAACCACACTGCTGTCCGTCTATTTACTCATGCATAGGAAATTACGTTTTCCATAGCAACGGGACGTCACTCTTTAGTTTAGGAATTTGTCCTAGATTAAAGTAGCTCTTAGTGCATTTGTGAATAGGTTTTAGACGACAACTCCTACGTAAAACCTTTTTAGGAGTAACACCTAGCCCCAGATCTTTAGGCATGTTCTACTGGCAAACCTTGGGTCCAGATGCTCTTACAAGTACACCACAAACCTAAGCAATGTTGCAGAGCACTTATATAAAAAAAAAATGTTCTCTTATGGCAGTGACCTTCTTCTGCGGTGTAATGCACCCTAAAACAAAACAAAATACTTTAGGGATTGTTTGAGCACGACACAAACTTTGACATTTCAAACATCCAAGCTGTCAGTGCAATTAAGCATCTGTGGAATGTGATAGAGAAGCAAGCTTATCAATGGAGAACCCATCTCACAATTTTCAGGACTTGAAAGATCCATTGCTAATATCTTTGAGCTATATATCATAGTACAGTTTCAAGGATCCAGTAGATTCCATGCCTCAAAGGCTCAGAGCTGCTTTGGTAGCATAAGGCACACTATTGGACATGTTGTCATAATATTATACCTTAAAGGTGTATAACTATATATGTGATGCCCTTGTTTTAAATGACGCTTTTAGGGAAACACAACCAAACAATTATCCATTTCAATGGAAATGGAATGGAATTTGGAGGTGATCCAGATCACTTTCTTTGTTACTGAACTTACAGTCCATCCCCAGTCCATCTGGGGAATGGAAATGGAATGGAATTTGGAGGTGATCCAGATCACTTTCTTTGTTACCGAACTTACAGTCCATCCCCAGTCCATCTGGGGAGAATACATTTTCCCCAGATGGACTGAGCAGAATGTTGTACTATTGGAAGTCGTTTTCCCCAGATGGACTGAGTAGACTGCATTTCCCACCATGCTTTGCCGCAGCCCAGAAGCTCTCCTATTGGTCCGTGGCCACCACTGACGACATCAGCAATGGCATCATGCCAGTTCAAATTGTTCTTGGCAGATCCTATGCATAGAAAGGACGTCTCATTCTCATCGATGAATACATTTCTCCTTCGTTCTGGCCTTCAGGAACAACTCCCAGTCCAGCCTGCGTAAGCTGGTCTGTTAGCTGAAATGCTATCTCCATTCTTCTCTGTCTGTTAAAATTATGGCCTTCTCATGTGGAGCCAGGACATGTTATGTGCTTGGCTGTCTTAGTCCAAAGTTAAGTATGTGAGTCATGATCTCCTCACATGCCAACAAATGCTACCCACTATCTTGGCCAGAGATAAGTTTTGTGACCCATGTCCTACATGCTGACCCTGTTTGAGCCCCCCTGGAGTAAACACACAGCCTTCTTCCTTCTTCCGCAGTACAGATAGCTGTTTGTCCCTGATCCTATCGTTGTTCCGTTTACATATTATTCATATTATTAGTCAGTTTATTAGTTGCATGCATAAAATAAACAGGATTTATTGATTAAATGTTTTGCCTGGAAAGTTGACATACTTTATTAATGAATCCTGTAAAAAGTGTAAAGTTGTCTGTGATTACTGCATGTATGCATACAGTCACTGTCCACAATGTTTGAACTTGTCCTTCAAATATGACTGAAGTCTTTGGCAATATTAAGGTTATTCTTCTAAAGACAGAAGTGATGCCCCGATCATTTGATTAATATTTCAGAACTAACCAATAAGTGTATCAATGTTAAAATATGGATAGTAATTATTGGTGATTATTTTCAAGCAGACACTGATCACATTTTGTGCTTCCTGACGGGTTGGGGCCAACAACAGGAACATTTTCAATTGTTGGTGGCAAGATAAACATAGCACCAATTACTGACTAAAAGTTCCTTTGATAATCAAATTATTTGAACATGTCTTATTCTTAAAATACTTTAAAAAATGTTGTCATATTAAATGTTAGACGCTATATTTTTTCTGTATTATGTTATGCAGCTGCACATTTTTTTCATATTTGTGTACTGAAATTAGAAAATACATATTACATTTCCACATATGTAATTTGAATAACTTACTCACTTAAGAGCTGACATAACAATAAACTTAAAGTGAACTTAGAACTTAGAAGCCAAACCGTTCAGATACCGTAACTTGTATGTGTATGTGCGAAAACTACATTTCTCGTGATCTAAAGAAGTTCAGCATTGTCTGTGTCATGTGATAATAGAGCCAACAATCATCTTCACCATCCTGTGAAACTCCCGGTTTACTAATAGTATTTCCCTTGCACTGTTTCCTGCAGACCTGGTTGCATGTTGCATGACCTACCCTCTTCTCATATACTGTGGCCGTTACCCTCAGCGCACCTAAACCAGACAGTTCCTGTCTGCTCAAACACAGACAGGATTTGTGACTTGCATGGGAAATAAATATTGCACTTACTTTACTCTGTCTACCACATGTTGCTGGGTCAAAATAGGGAGCATAACATAGAAAGATTGAATAATTTCCACAAAGTACATCATATTTGTGAATTGAAAGGAAAATAATACAGTTTTCAGAGTGTTTTCCATTAAGAATCAGAAAGGTTTTACCTGTGCTTAATTCAATTCACTATTGATCCTGTAAATACTGTACAGTGTAAACAGTCGCCTAAAATAGAGACCAGTTGTACATTATTGAAATTGCACAGTTGAAGCTGTTCGTTGAAGGCCTCAAAAGCTTCATACGGAACAGTAGTGAACAAAACGTCATGAAGACCAAGGAACAGGGATAAAGTTGGGAAGCTAAAGTACCTGCAACATATATCTTTCAGCGTAACTTTAAAGGACAGGCAAGGAAAGCATTAATCAGAGAAGCAGATGAATGTTGTATACTCAACAAATCTCTCCTCTATGGAAGGTCATTGTTATCTAAAAAACTATAAGAAGGCCGGTTTGCAGTTTGAAACATTTCTCTGCTAAGACAAGACCAAAATTTAAAATGTTTGTTTCATATGCAAAGCACTGTATCGTGGAAACCTGGATTTTTTTCCCCCAATATAAACTGCTCCAAAAACCTACTAAACCCCTTGGTGAAACACGGAACGTTTGACTGCATCGAAATTTATGTTTTGAAAATATAAAGCTGTGAAGTAATTCTACAGGTATGAGTGCATATGCAGTGGAAAAAGATATAACTGACATAACAGTATTCATATGTTACAAATTTCATTTCCATCTGTGCATATGCAACCAGTTACATCAGACATATTTAGCTCCTCTGGGATTTCACTGCAGATTCAGGCTTCATATACTCTGACTTACTCTGACTATACTCGGATTAGCCCTGCTTGACGACCCTGACTAAGATGGCATTGCAGTGACGGAAAATTCTCCACGTCCTGCAACAAACTTCTGCATCAGTTCTATTGCTCTTTCTGTGTCTCTGTTATGTATTCTCCAAGCCACAGACGGTCGCGGCAGATAACCGCTTGTGCTGAGCCTGGTTCTGCCGGAGGTTTCTTCCTGTTAAAAGGGAGTTTTTCCTTCCCACTGTCGCTGCATGCTTGCTCAGTATGAGGGATTGCTGAGAATTCCACGACGCAATCTTCTGTGGTTCTGTAATTTCTACACTAAACATTGTATTGTAATAACTCTTTTTGTAAAGTGCCTTGAGATGACATCTGTTGTGAAATGGCGCTATATAAATAAACTGAATTGAATTGAATTGAATTGACTAATTAGGAGCATTTTATGCTTGAGCATGACTGACAACCAAGTTTTCAGAACTACAAACAAGCTGAAAGAATCAAATTTCCATTGACTGTAACATCTGTGCATAATATCTGCCCATCAGATGTATTCATGAATCAAATTGAGCTTGTGCTGTCTTTAATATGGTGACTATCTCTGAAAACAACAAGAATCATCCTTAGCAATTTGTAGGTTGCGAGGAGTGGTTTAGTGGCATTTAGGAGACAGTTTAAGCTTTTCTACACAGCGGAAAGCTTAAGCTGTGGGACTTTTAAAGCCTTAGAGGGGTTACATCTTGAGCTAGAACAAATAACCGATCAGATGATGTAATAAGGCTATACTGGTGAGCGTAGCAAGTCTGTAACTCATTTTAAACAATATTGACTAAGATTCTACTTGTCTCCTGTTTATAATAAAATCTCATATGTCACATGGCAAGACAATGCAATTTTAATTGTATAGCATGTTTTCAACACAAGGCAATTCAACATGCTTTACATGATTTGGTGGTGAAGAAACCAAACATATGATAAAAGCATAGAGTAAAAACAGCCAAACGTAAAAGTATGAAAATTTAAAACAGATAAAACACAAGAATCAATAAAAGAAAGCATTTCGAATTTGATTAAAAACAATTTAGGAAGAGCATAAAAAGAAAAATTGTCAAAAATCTATATTAAATTATTACTCAAAACCATATCTAAACAGTAGAGTTTTAATCTTTGATTTAAAAGAGTCTAATGATTCAGAAGTTTTGCAGTTGTGTGGAAGTTTATTCCAGACTTTTGGGGCATAGAATCTGACAGCTGCTTCTCGCTGTTTGGTTCTTAATCTAGGGATGATTATTAAGCTAGAGTTGGAGGACCTGAGTGGTCTGCTGGATTGGTATAGTGACAACAGGTCTTCAACATACTTTGGTGCTAAACCATTCAATGATTTGAAAACTATTATTTGTATTATTAAGTCTATTCACTAAGCTAAAGAGATGGAAGGACTTTAGAAATGGGGTGATGTACTCTACTTTCCTGGTTCTAGTGAGAACACGAGCAGCAGCATTCTGGATCAGCTGCAGCTGTCTGATTGACTTTTTAAGTAGACTTGTGAGGACCCTGTTGTAGTAATGCATCCGACTAAAGATGAACACATGGATCAGTTTTTCAAGGTCCTTCTGTGACATTAGTCCTTTAATCCTTGAGATGTTCTTCAGGTGATAGAATGCTGACCTTGATATTGCCTTTATGTGACCCTGGAGGTTCAGGTCTGAGTCAATTACACCTAGATTACACGCCTGATCACTAGTCTCTAGTTGTATCAACTGAAGCTGTGTGCTGACTCTGGATTTTTCCTCTTTAGGTCCAAAAATAATTACTTCCGCTTTGTTTCTGTTCAGCTGGAGAAAGTTATGGGACATCCAGCTATTGATTTTTTAGATGCATTTATTTAGTGTTTGGGTCAATATGGAGACACTAATGCATTACCAGTAGAATCGATTAATGTAATGCCCTGCTTTCTAGTCTTCCCAAAAAGACTTCCTTAAGTTTACAGCTTTTACAAAATTCAGCAGTATGTTTCCTGACGAAGACCAGGAGGCGGGAGCACATTACACCAGTCTTAAAATCACTGCAGTGGCTCTCTATATGTTTTAGGATTGATCTTAAGGTTCTTTTAGTGGTTTTTAAGTTTCTCATTGGTCTTGGGCCTTCTTCTCTTTCAGAAATGCTTTTACTATATGAACCCTGGTTGTCTCTGCACTCCTCTGGCCTTACACTAGAGCAGGAAGTGAAGTAAACCGATGTTTACCCACTGGTATATGAAACAACTTTCTTTTTTTTTTTTTTCTTTTTTTTTTTACATAAATATTTATTGAGGCTTCATGCTGCTGCAATGAAAGATAGTTTTTTCATATTCTCACCAGAGGTACAAATAAATGTGGAATGATTTGTATTTATTCATTGTATAGAGTATCAAAATAATTAATGAGAATGTGTAGCAGGACATCCCACATGAGGGAAAACTTTACTAATCTACCATTACCCAATACGCTGCATTACTACAGGTATTGCTTTACTTTGTGTTTACCCAAGCAGTAATAAAATGGAGGTTTGCTTGAATGTTATGTTCTTTGATTTTTAAATTAAATTCTTTTATGTTTTTAAAACCAGCAAAAGAGTGAGTGTTTTTTAGTCTCCTCATTCAAATGTTACATCTAAAACTAAATAAACCTCAAAACTACAGAGGCAACCAACCTCAAAAGTCAGAACCTCTGTACTGTGTATATTTTTGAATAAAATTAATGTATTTCCAGCCTCATTATGGCAACAACAACAAAAAAGCATACAGAGAGGATTGTACAAAAAGAGAAAAAAAAAACCTTTGCAAACTTAAATTTTAAACTTGTGTTTTTAATTAAGGGGAAATTAGAGTCCACATCCCCTCTGGTATGTTACCATTTTCAAGAACAAAAGTGTTTTTTATGTGTTAATTGAAATTTTCGCTCACATCCTGAATGCAACTGAAACGGACATGTCTTGTCTTTTTATGCTCATTCAAATCTCATGATCATCAACTCACCTTTAGGAATCCTACCTACTAATTGGATTTGTTTATCAGAGAAACAAAAGATCAACCCCTCACCTCATTCAGAACAGTACAATTTATTTTATATATCATTAACCTTTTCAATAGTTACACAGCAAATGCCACTGCCTGAAGATTCACAATACCCGAAACACAGTCAATACTGAACTGTTTCCCATTTGAAACTGCTATAATTCAGAAACTGTTACACTGTTAAATAATGCTAATTTTTTTTTATAAAACTGCACACACATCTAAAATGTAGGACATTAGCATATTTCACTAGTCCTTCAGTTTTATTTTAATTGTGATCCAGTGATGCAGATGATGAAAAAGTATTTTTTTCAGGGGCGTGTTTCCATAATGTAAAAAAAAGAAAACAGGCATCACTCCAATTGGAAGCATGCCCAAGAAATCAATGATCAACATTTCCAAATGCTGCTAAGCCCAAAATCATTCATACTCATGCTAAAATGTGCCCTGGGTAAACTCAAGGGTATTATGGTCTACTCTTTCTCAGTAATCGGTAATTGTTACAAAGTTTTTTGTTTGCCTCCACTGGTATTTTCAGCCTCTCCTCTTCTGCAACAAACTCTTTTTGCTGTGAACCATTTTGTGAGAACTTTGGTTGTGTGTTTCTGATAATTGTCCAGTTGGAAGAGCCAAGGCTCCCCAAGGCGCAGAATTTCTGCTAACTGCCTGATGTTTTCCACCGAGATCTTAATGTACTCCAGATCTGATTCCCAAAGAGAATCTGTGGATGGAACTAAACAACAGTGATGCCAAGGAAGTTTTCTAACCACAGAAAAAAGGATGTATTTGAATCCCTAATCCCAAAAGGAGACTGCTTTTTGACAGCTATGAGAACTCTTTGATTGATATTGACATGACACAGAGTATAAAGAACTTTGCACAGTTTGATGTCTTTTAATGCCAGTGATGTTCCCATAAAGACAAACTTAATTTAAAAACCATACATTCGGGTAAGATGTAACATCAGTAATTTAAGCTTATACTTAAGTGGCATAGTTATTGACTCATACTAGACTATACAAGGTTGTCAACTGATTTGTCTGAGTCGAACTCTACCCACTAGTAATTGTGAGGCTGGTAATTTAGCCTAGCTGAGCTATTTGCTGTGCTGGGCTGCAATCTGTCAGCTATTCATAGTTCTGTTCAAGGGATTCTTAATACTAAAATCCAAAAAAATGGGGCGAAAAAATTAGAAAAATGAAATAAAGGCTAACAAAGAACCCTTACATCAGTTGCAAAAACTGAATTCATATATCTCAAAAGAGCAGCTGGAATGTTTGAATAACTCAGAGAGACATTTTCTGCATCTGACTGTTTGGATTTAGCAGGGTTTTTCTTTGTTTTTGTTTGTTTTTTTCAATATTATGTCCACTCTGTCCTGTTCTGTCCCTGAACCATTTGCCTATGACAGCCAAAAGGAAGCCCACCCACTCGTCTTTCAGCAGATGGAAACAACCTTTCCAGATTTCCCCCGCTGGAGATACAATTACCAAAGCAGCCCTGGCTGTTAGTTGAAGTGTTCATCTGACCTCTGAAAAGCCTACCAGGTCCCTCTGTGACGTTAGTTTCTCTTCACAACAGCTATACAAACTTTAAACAGGAAAAGAAAAGAAAAAAAACTGTGGCTCCCACTCATTACTGTCTGGTAAGTAACCCCGACGTGGGATAACCACTATCCCACCATTCACCAGCAATGGTAAAACCTCTGTTGCTGATTAGGGTGTCTGAAATTAGCAAATCATACTGCTTTATGTATTCAGTGTTAGGTTCCATGTGGACAATCTTTTTATTAGTGTAGAGGTGTCAAATTATAAAAGTTCTAATCTCATTAATTACAAGGCAGCTGTGAATTAATCATGAATATTCATAATTAAATAACATTTCTAAATATGACTATAAAAAGTATTTTTTCACTCTAAATAAAGGGCAAAACCAGATGCTGGTGCTCTTTTTTTCCCCATGAAATACAGGAGAGATCGACTAAAAGTTTGCTTTGAACTTCACTACATTTACATATGGCCCTTTAAAAATATTCATCTTTTAGCAGATTGCTGAGGCCACCTAACTGATTAACATTTTCTAAATGTAAAGGTGAGTGTTTCTCATTCATTGCGGACAATTCTGAGCATTCTCTTCTTTGAACTGTCCTACATAACAGTGTCTTCAATCAGAGGCTTCTTCAGTTTTGCAGCAACAGACTGCGAGAGGAGATCTGTGCTGCCCACAGCCATCAGGATCTACAACAACTTGAAGAATTAAACAGAATGAGCTATGACAAAACTTAATTTCTCTGGGATCAATAAAACATTTTTGAGTTGTTGTTTTTTTAATAATAGAGGGATTATTTGTGTGCACAAATGTTTTGACACAGAACTTTTTACATTACCTGGTTCCCACTGTTATTATTTGTATGTACCTTGCATTTGCAGTGTTGGTTGGCTATGTTAGCTTGTTTGTTAGCCAAAGCTTACCTGATATAACACTTATAGCTCCGAATTGTTAATCACCTGCTTTTTTTCGATCACTTCCAATTTTTTGCAACTAAAGATGTCTTTTGTTTGCCTTGAAAAGGGCTAGTCAATGTAATGCATGTTTGTTTGGACCAAAAGCACAATCCTATCTATTTCTGCAGAACTGATAAAACGATAAAAAAAGATGCTGCAAATAACCACAGATGCAGTTCAGGTCTGCAATGCTCTGTATGAGACTGAAAGCAGCGGTTAAATTGCAGAATAAACAGGGCAGGTCATTCTGTGCAAGCTTAATTCTTCTTTCTCTTTCGGCTTTTCTCTTTAGGGGTAGCCACAGTGAATCATCTGTCTCCATTTTGTCCTATCCTCTGCATCCTCTGCCCTCACACCAACTAACCTCATGTCCTCTTACACCAAATCCTTACATCTAATTTTTGGTCTACCTAGAAAATTCCTCCTTCAAGCTAACTCCTACTCCATTTCCCTATCCATCTACGCCATGGCAGAACAACTTGAACCTTTCTCCTATGCTTCTAGCCTTGCTACCTTTCCACTTGATCTCCTGTACACAGAATATCCACTTTCCTTATTTGCATCATGTCCACCAGTTCTCTAGCTTTACCTGTCATAGTCCCAACATTCAAAATCCCTACTTTTAATTCCATGTTCTTGGACTTCCTCTTCTCTCTCCAGTAGTCCAATAATTTGTTTTGTATTTTTCTTATTGAAAAATAATCTCTGTCTACACAGTACAAAGTAGTTATAATGAATGAGCAAGGTCTCTCTGAGACAGATTTCAAAGACTAGGGTTTCAAGATGTGCTGTTCAAGCTCTTTTGAAGAGGTACAGAAATGGGTAACGTTGAGGAATGTAGCAGACACAGTGGTTGGCCAAGGAAACTAATGCAGCAGATTAGAGATATCATTCACATAGCAGGTAGGAGATATCATTCACATTAAATTTCAGAAGAAGAAACCTTATGGCTTTTCTTTTGTGGATCCAGAAATTGAGGTGATTTTGCTTAGGACCTAGGGTAAGTTACACAATTGTATTAATTCTAGCCGCTCTAGAAAAATCCTGCTTTACACTGATTGCTATCTCACAAAGATGATGCTACATCTGCTCTTAATGAGAACAATTAATTACTCCTCATAGCAGCAAAGCTAGAAAAATATTTTCAAAATAACACTATTTAATATTTTTTTAAAGTTTTTTTAAGGATTTTATCTCATGACACTTTCAATTGGAACTGTAACTGTACTGCTGAGAGTTTATTCAAGGAACTTTGATCACTGTTTACTTCTGTTTTAATATACTGGGGCTGAACAAAACAAGTTAAGCTTTAATGTTAAGAACAATGGTGATGCCGGTCCGATGCACATAAACAATGCAAAAAAGCCACTTTCAGTTTTTTTTTTATATTCCTTGATTAAGTGATAAGCTTTGTTCTAATAATTCCTGGATTTTATAAGGTGTATTTTGACATCAATCAATGTGAGAAAATACTTTAGCAAAGCAGTGAAACAAGACTGTTGAGAAAAAAAGGAAATGAATGCAGGGGCATTCATTTCCTGAAGGAAAAAAAAAAGGGATGTCCTCTTTGACTGTTCATAAGGACAATTATGCTCACATAGTCCTCCTTTTTTCTTACAGAAGCTACATCACTTATTATTGGGCATGTAATGGTAAAAGTTCAAAAGACTACATTTCATTGTCTTCATTCATATAGCACCAATTCACATCAGATTTTATCTGAAGGCACTTTACAATTCATTTCATTCAGTCATACAAATTCAATCATACAAATATTCCAATCAGTTTAAAAGTTTTCTATTTAGGAAATCTAAGAAGAATGCACCAAGTCATTGACTGGCAGCTGTGCCCCATTGATGCAGACGTGTATATACAGTATGTCCATCCGGCTGTGAGGAATTTAAGTAACAGAAGGAGGGGATGAGAATCAGGTGAAACTCATTAGAGACAGCTGCAGACAATGATTAGACACACAGGTGGAGACAATCACACATGCACAGCACAGGGAGTGCTGGTGGCTCTGACAAAAAAAATCTAAATGTGGATAAACAAGTTGGTCTAAATCATCATACATACACAGGAAAAAAACAATTCAACCTTCAATAGGAGGTATCTTCAAAGGCGGTAAACATATTCCTCTCTCAAAGTTCCACCTGGGAAAGCTTTTCTGTAATCCTGGCTGATGAAGCTTTAACGTTAAAGCTTCTAAAGATGTCTTAGTCGTACATGAAAAGGGAGACTATTGCTTATGACATGGGGATGCTCATTGGAGTGTTTGAAACATACAGTAAGGATGAAGGCAAGTGCTGCATATAAATCACTATTAAAAGGGGATGAGCTTTTCATTTAAAATCAAAAACTACAGGTGTGCTATCATAAATGTGTGAGGCTGCTGAAGTGAATCTTGCACACACCCCTCCACTCATTGGTGTCGGCGTGTATCTGCAGACCTGCATTTGAGTGCTGGGTAGTGGCTTATCTCACTCCTCTCTCAGCGCATTATAGAAGTTACACCCAACCAGATGCCTTGTGTGTTTCCACTGAATGAAACCTTGTAAGAGCCCATGATCGCTGGCAGCTCAGAGCAGGACAGGAAAGGGCCAAAATTACTGTGGAACAGACAGACATACTATTAATACCAAGAACTTTTCCTTATCATATGACCATACTTGGAAAATAGCGTCACTGAGTTTAAAGTCTGGACATCACATGGTACAGGGAGATCCTGTTTTACAGTGTTATTAATATTCCAGTAATACTTTCTGTAAAGGGAAATTTTATTTTTCTGCAAGCCTGACCTGATGAAACAGTTGCACATTTTCAGGTTAAGTTTATATAGTGAACATTTACAACAAAACCAAAAAAAATGTAATGAGCCGAACCTTCTGTGACTGAATATGAACTGCCTTCTCTAGAAATTCAGAGGCATTTCTCTCTTTTAGTCTTTATTCAAAACTCACATAGAAATTGAAAATGGATAACCCATGGGTTACAAAATCCAGCATCTATGAAGGACAGAGGGTAAAAGTTATTCAGAAATGTGACAAAGACATCACAGGCACAGCTTCCAAATTAAACAGTTCTTTTTTTTAATCTTTAATCTCTGTTATGGAGAAAAAAATGTAACTGTCAGTCACCACCTCCTTAAATATTTTTGACTGAGAACACCATGTGATTAGACAGGAGGCAAGAATAGAAAGATATGAAACAGGTCTGACTGGTCTGCTAAGTTGCTAGTGTCTGAAACAATTCAATGAAGTACCATTTCAAAATCTTTCAGGCGCCTCTGAAATACTCAAGTGTGAAAACATGTGGTTACTCTTATGAACAACCCTGCATCCATACTGCACATAGTTAAAATCCATAACATATGTAAAAATGAATGTTAGGGGGAAAAAAAGAAAGTTTAAACAGCTGCAGCTCTAATTTAAAGGAAATGGCAGCATAGGAAGTGCTGGATTTAATGAAGTCTTGTAGGAACTTGTGCCTGAGTGAGACTCTTAAATTGGAGAGCACTTTGGTAATTGCATTGAAGAGATGTTCTTTGTACCAAATACGAATTTACTTCCTGCAGATGCCAAGCAAAGCATCTTAAAAGGCGCCAAAAGTCAGCAAGTTTTCTTCCATGAAAAGCAGCGCTAAGAAGTCCTCAGAATGAGAAGAGGGAAATAACAGCATAGTATGCCTTTGTGCTTAGAATATGTTGCAATAAATGCTGTCATATTTAAAGATATTTATTATAAAGTCATGGATTAAATGTGGACCTTTCCTCTTTAGCCGGTGTTACCCTAACCCTAGTTCTCGGGGAACACTGCCTTGCATGTTTTAAATGTTTCTCTGCTTTAACATGCCTGCTTTAGATGACTGAAGTTTAGCAAATGTATGTTAATCAGCTATCTATTGGAAATAACTAAAACATGCATGGCAAAGTGCCTTGAGGAGCAGGGTTGAAAAACACTATCCTAAGCAATGCGTCCTATAGCGTTCATGCCTCTGGAAATGGTGCTTTATCTGTTGTAATGACGTACACACCCAGAGGTAAACATTAAACCGACACAAGTACTTTTTGTGGCTCACGCCAAATGTCCTTGATAGACCATAGACTTAGTCAAAGCAAACTCATGTCAGTGCCGTCCAATTATTTCAAAACGTAACTAGTCTTCCCTTTTTAGAGTGATATCATCCCCTGTTATCTTAAAGCCCAACAGGACTTAAAACGTTTATGATTTAGTTATATTTGTAGGTTTTGAAGTATACCCGATGTAAAGCTACACTTTTTCTTTGTTGGTACTTGTGAACAACCTTTACGGTTTCCTCAGTCAGCATCTGATTGGTTGAACAACTGCAACCTGACTAGTCTTCAACAAAAGTGAGTGCTTCCGTTGAACCAATGTCAGTGAACTCCACACATCACACACTAGATGTAACCTGGTCCTATCTTGACCAGGGGAGTGGAGTTGACTGTTCATTTCTCCAAGTATGGCGTTGGCAAATGTTCTGTTTGACTCAGTCATACTTTTTGTTTACTTCGTGTAAAGTTTAAGCCAAGTTCAATTAAGACCCTCTGTTTTTTCCAAACTCTATGACGACTCACTAAGTTATTTTACTCTATTCGTTCTGCTCTGACTGTTGGTGCTGGGACAGATGACTAATAACAAAAGTGAAACGAGACTTTGAATCCATCTCACTTCTCTAGACAATCCCTTAAGGTTCAAAGTTAGTTATCAGAATGGAGAACTAAGCCATTAAATAATAGTGCATTTAGCTTTCAGGATACCATGAGGATCCTTTTAATTATTTCTGAACAGCTGTAATCATGGCCACATAAGTGTACCAACATTATTGTTTTAATTGTTTTAGGGCACGAGCAGGTACAATTTCTGTGGTTTTGGATAAAACATGTTCCAAAGATTTTTTTCTTCTTTAAATTGATTCGGACACTTGGTAGTAGCTGGAGATGACTCATCTCTTTTTTTCTTTTTCTCTCATCTTTATTGCTGTTGCGCCTGGTTGCCATGCCCACATGGATACACAGAGAGTACAAGGTTAGGTAAAGGCAAGCCCTGCTCTTTCCGTCCTTTTACTTAAGGAGAAACTAAAAGAGCCAATTGACAAAAGAGCAACAATTACAGACTCCCCAGGCAGAGCAGACATTCAACAGAAACCATGAAAACAAGCACAGCTCTGTCTTTTTTTTAAAGGAAATAATCTTTTGAAAATCCCCATTTAGAGGAAAAAGAGCATTACATTTTTCCTCATTCTGCTCTCTAACTATCTCCACGAGGCAATGAATAGCAGCTGAAACAAACCACCGTGAAAAGAAGACCAACAAAATAGTTATTTTTTTCCACTCTTTTTCACCCAAACTATAATTAAGACAAGGACTGATTTACACCTAATATCCCAAGATGCCTGCAATTAACAGAAGCCCTATTCTAGGAGCAGGCACAGAACATTGGCTACTTTGTGAGTACATGTGGTGCCGTCTCTGCGCTAAAGACAATCAGACCCACATAGAGCCGGAGGCTATTAACTTGTTAAGGCTACCAGATGAGCTCCACAGAAAACTACATTAATACTTTAGAAAAATAAAGAAAAAGAAGCTGAGTGTTTATTGTATTAGACCATTTTATTTTACAGTTCTAAAAACTTGTTAGCTAAGCTGTTTTATTCCACATTGTGAAAAGTGGTCTTACCATCTATGTTAAAAAAGTAATTTAGTTGAATATATAGAAAATATTTATACAAAATAGCTGAAAAATTTTTGTTAGCACATTTTCATCATATTAACATTATCTATTTAGCATTTTTCTGAAGTCACCGTTAGTGCTTGTAAATCATCACAAAAAAATTTATTAGTATGCTAATCATGTAAATACTCAAATATGTAAAAAGAGCAATGAGTTCCCTTTGTTCTGAAATAATGTGACTCATTTTTTAGATAATAAACAGAATACCTTTAATCTTGTAATAATTCTTCACATTTCAGAACAAAAATATTTAATCTCATCGACATGTCCACAGATGTTTGTATAAGAGACAGTCTGGGGATTTAAAGGATTCACATATGATCTTTAGGGCTTATACTTTTGTGTCAAGTTGTTTGGATCTTGTTATTAGTTATTTTCCGATCTTGTGATTTACCTGTGTTAGTTCTGTTTTAGTTTATTTTTTTCATTTGAATTTTGTTCCTTTATATAAGTTTCTTTCCACCTAAGAACTGCTGGAAGAAATATGATTTGTTAAGATGAATTTAGGAGTTTTCGGTTAGAAGGGATTCTCAGTGCTCTCTGTATCACACTTTAGACCATACCTGTAGCAACCACCTAATTCACATTATTACACAGTGCACCCACACAAACATTTTTATGCAGCTGGTATTCCCCTTATTGATTATGAAAGTATTTGTGATGTTCATAAGCTTGCATTTATAATTCTTTCTCAGCATAGGGGAAGAATTTGCTCTTTTTTTCCACCTTTCTATTCTCAGTAATCTAGTATCAATTGACAGGTGCTGACAAGCCAAGCTCATGTGGAGGCACTTGTGATTGACTTGTCACGCCTCGCTTTAATTTTATTTAACCCTGTAAGGCCCTGTCTACACAGAGATTAAACCAGACGTAGCGGCAAATATATTTAATCGAACAGGATATTTTTTTCTGAGTGGGTGACATTCCTTCCTATATTTAATGGGTATATGAAACTCTGTGATAAAACACACAAGCATGCCGTCATACTGTTTTGCAGTCCTAATAAAGTAAATACCAATCTTATTATGGGTCCTAGAATATGTGACCAGCCACGGAAAGTAGGGACACAAGTAAGGTCAGGGATAATTTAAATTATTAACAGATTCTGAAAGTGTAGTGTCCAAGCTTTCCAACATTGTGTAACACATGGGAATCGGATAATATCTGAAGAAGTTGTGGCCACTAGAAGGAAGATGCTGAAGAATTCTAAAATGTGATAACAGAGCTTCCAAAGATTTGCTGTATTTACTGCTTTCTCCTGGTGGGTGCGGCAATAGGTCTCATTTACATCACATTTACATAAGCCATACCCCCTGTCAAGCTTCAGAACAGGCTACAGAGACCCTCCTGACAACTACTAAATGTATTGTTGAAAGAAAAGAAAGAAATAAACAAATAAGTTAAACAATATAACAATAAAATTAATATAAAAATATAAATTGGCTCTATGGTGGTGTTGGTTGGTTTGCCTCGTCAGTACAGCATGGCCTGATTTTTTCATACAGATAGGTCTGCCTTTCAGTGTTCAGTCCAGATGGAGCCAAAGTAAAGTTAAAGTTCCTCACTGATGTTTGCCAAAGTGTTGACTCTGGTCATCATGTAGGCTTGCTTGATGTAAGTGTAAGTGTAACTGTGGGAGACAGAAGGAGAGAGGGAACTTGGATTAGAATGAAATCTGCGTTTATTCATAACTGCGGTGTAACTCAGGTGAAAATAATTGTTAATGGTTCTGGAACCAGCAAAAAGTCAACTCAAGTTAGTCCCTTGAGTTGTAATTACTGTTTTACTTTCAGTGCTCTTATAAAATCACATTGCATATTGTAATTGCTAATAGTGCTTTAACTTATTTCACATTATATGCACTCAATCATAAATTCAATCTTTATACATACCAAGCTCCTCAGCAGAATTGATGTAGAGACTCCACATTGAAGCCTTGGACATCGGCTATCAGCCAGGCAGAATGTTGGCATTGTCTTCTACATATTTTTTTTATGAAGTCTACAACTCTGACATCCTCAGGGTTGATGAATGTGGCGGTGAGTGCTTTTTCCTCAAACGTGGTCTTGCCCCTATCAGCCAGGGTGTCTTGCCGATGCTGAAGATAAAAGATCTTGCTTCCTGGTTTAGTCTTGATATATTACTGATTTAGACCACAGTAACATTTGTGATAGCTATTAGCAACCATCAACGCTAACCGAAGTTGGAAATACACACACACGTTAATACATAACACAGGTTTACGTGGGCTGAATCATTAACACCAGTCAATTCAAGCAATTGAAGCATTATTCAAATCAATAGCAGATGCTCACTTTAGAAGTTAAAATCTAGAAGCTCACTTTAGTAGTGGGGTATTTTGGCAAGTCATATTATGCTAAGCACTGGGCTACAATTAAACAGTCCTGAGCTAGCTGATAACAATGGAAGTTTAGTCTGTGTTCTCAGACAAAACGACAAACCAGGGCCAGAGGGCCACATAAATGGCTCTGGTGGACCAGATTTGGCCCCTGGGCCTTGAGTTTGAGATCTGTGCTTTACAGCATTCATCTTCTTTGTATTTTGATATTAGTTAGAAACAGGTCAGACCGCTGCATAACTAGTCATGTGGAGTGTGTGGAGGGCGGGGTCAATAATAAAAGATAACAAAAGCCTGTCTATCCAGTATGTAAATACACAGACAATGACACTCTTCTTACTTAGTGCAGAGAAATTCAGAAATTCACGCTGATTTCAACCTCAAAATGTGTGCTTTTAAATATTCCAATACTACAATCTCAAGCATGGAGAGGCTTCTTTGTGACTTCAAACTAACAGATAATGAAAAAAGGAAAAATCACAAATAAAAATAAATAAAAAAGTATAGTTTCCCATTTTTCCGAAAAGGTCTGCTTCCAACTTGTGTCCCCAGTTCCTGCGGCAGGTTTACGGTCCCTCCTCTGTTACCAGCAGCACAAAATGGATCCACAGACACCATACGCTTTGGAACAAAGCTCTCATATGAAGCTAGATTTGACTGCACATGCTCAGTGTACTGGGGTCTCATTTATAAAACATTGCACAGAATCCCTACTAAAAGTGTACGTACGACCAAAACAAAAAGTTTGCGTACGCCAAACGATTTCTGATTTATAAAACCATGCCTACGCACAGGTGTAAGCAATTTCCCTTTATAAATCACAGTCTTCTTGGAAGTTTGCGCACGTGAATTTGGCTCATATCCCGCCCTTAACACGCCAAAATCTGGCTATAAAAGGTCAATGCAAAGCAGGACATGAATATAGATGCATGTGAAGAAGAGGGGAAATATGGCAACAACAAGAGAAAAACAAGTAGAGAAACTTTACGGAGATGTTGATTGAAGTGCTAGTGGGTGTAGTGGACGCTAGAAGAGACATTTTATTTGGTGGACACTGCAGCGGTGTCACAAATAAAAGGAAGAACTGTGAGTGGCAGCATGTGGCGTCTGCAGTGCAGACTGTCAGAGCAACTGACAGCACGGTACCCGAAATAAAAAGAAAAAAAAAGTGGTCGGACCTCAAAGTTGAGGGGGGAAAAAAAACACTTGCCTCCCACCGCCAGAGCTGGTCTGCTACTGGAGGGGGTACGTGTACACCCGAGCTGACACATTGCTACCTTAAATGATACAATAAAAATTTACATCCTGGGCGATCCTTGCTCCCTGGGTGAAAGCTTTCTGTCGAGGAGGAGGCGGCTGTGGGTCGTGGTTCTCATGCTGGGCAGGGGGTACGCCAGGTGGGAGGGGAATTTCCTCGGACGGGGCCCTTATAGTAATATGGGTGCAGTCAATTGCGCCGATTATGTTTGGGAACCCGGACATTGCTGCAAATTGCATCTTAATTTCGGCCTGCTCCCCCACAGTATATGGAAACGTGATGTATCGCCTGCTCATCTTAATGATCCCATTCAAGACTGCAGGCATTATTGCGCTCAGGGACAGCAAATGATTCAATTTATTAATTGGCACACAGTCCCAGCCCTTTAATCTCAGTTTAAGGTTTTGAGATAAATTTCATGTATCTATTTTAATATTGAGAAATGTTTTTAGAAGAGCTATAGCTCACTGATAAGCTACAATATAGATATCATTGCTTGTTTGGATGTTTATAATAACATGAATCCATAATTAATGTTTGGTGTGAGGTGAAATGATATGCGTGAGAGGAGTAATATGCGGTCTGGCTGCAGTTCACCACCTCACCAACTGCGTCGTCGATTCCCTCGTCTCCAAAATGTCCGTACACACGGGTCAGAGTTGGCGTACAAGTGCGCACATTTTCCCGTCAAGTCTGTTTTTTATAAATCACAACTTTTGCTTTGAAAGTGGCGTACGCCAGTTTCAGGCCAAGTTTTGTGCGTACGCAACGTTTATAAATCAGACCTCTGTTCTGTCTTTCTCTGGCAGTGTCACAACACCACTAATGGGCCAGCATAGTTACTACAGCAGTTTCAGCAGCTTTTGGGGAACAGTGTGGACAAAATGTATTTTTATTGCAGTGCAGTTTTTGCAGACTCCGTTTCTGCAACTATGCCTGTCTTGTCTGAGTTTAAACAGGGTATGTATTTGGGTCCTTCTTTTTACAACCCTGAAAAACAACAACTACCAACTACTTCTGCATATTTTACACTGCAGCTGAGGAAATGTGGTCCTTTTTTTCAAAACGATTTTAATGTCCGTGAAATCTGAATGTTTTGGAGCAGGATAAGACTGTCTAAGATAATGCCACAGCATCTAAATCTAATTTAACCCAAAATTCTGATTAGGCTCATTTAAAGAATTTTATGTTTTTAAATCCATGAAAAGATGAGCTTGCTTGTGAGTTTTAAATCATTGCTGGTAGAGAACTGATGGCTGGATATTCTCTTTTTGTGGAATTCTGGCAAAGCGCAGAATTCATTGTTCCATAATTTGTCAATTTTATCAATGTTGTTGTTTGTTCTCTTTTCTTTCTTAAATTGTGTCAGTCCCACCTGTGAAATTTTTACATTTGTCCTTTGTTTATCTTTTGGGGAGGGAAATCAGACAGGTTGTGGTGTTATTTTTTTTGGATTAGCAGTGGTTTCACTGTTTAAATTTTACTATCCATTTCCTCTCCAGGTTATTGCAAAATGATTTACATTTTGAGAGCTTTTATTCCATTTCATTTTTTCTAGCAGACTCTGAAGGGATTATTTGATTCTCTGGATCTATCCCATTAAGTGTTGGTTGGTTTGGTGAAAATGAACTTGAGAAATGTGTTTCATAGCAGTCAATGTATGGTCTAACAACCAGGTTGTTTTGGATAACATTTTTAATTTAATAAATCAAATGGTCATTTGTAAACTGCTTTTTGATTTTTTTTTAATCTCATTTCGTCTTATTTTTCATTGAAATGTGTAAATGTAGCAAATATACATTGCAAAAAGCTTTTTTTTTTTTTTATGGCACACTGAGTGAATCATATTGTTGACTTCCAGTAATTAGAATCCTTTGGGCAACCACAGTACCAGATAAGACATAAAGTATTTATCTAATAGAAATGTGTCTGATGGTCATCTGATTTGCTTATCTCTAATAGAGGTTCTGTGTTCTTTTCATGCTGTATTATATTTGCAGCAGCTTTAAGTAAAAAAAAAAACTATTTCAAAAATGTAATTGTTAACCTGCTTTTCTTGTGGCGTATTGTCTGTGTCCTGGAGGCGAGTCACACTAGGTAGTCCTATAAACCTAAAAACACGAGAACTACCAAAGGCAGGGGAAAGATTGTATCTGCTCAGGTCATGGGATCGTTTTCAAGTTGTAAAATTAGGCAAAATAACTTTTAGACACAAAGCCACATAAGGTTAATCTAGTATTTTATTTTTCAAATATTTGTCTGGATTTGGTGATTTTCTGTTAGATATACCTTTTGAGTCAGAAATCCTGTGTTACATTTTGTAGTGTTGAATAGCACAAATAGGCCATAAATAAATGTGGAACAACAAGATCCAACAAGTGTGTGTGTGTGTGTATGTATATACATATATATATATATATATATATATATATATATATATATATATATATATATATATATATATATATATATATGGAACCAGGGGCGAAACCATCATCTCAAAAGTGATTGGGACACTTATTGGTCAGTTGTGAGAGTTATCATCCTCTCAAGTGAATAGTTAAGGCACCACCTCCTCAGCAGAAACAAATTACTTCAATATAAGTCTTATTTGACTGGTGGTAACAGTCTGGAAAGAGGTTTAAGAATGAAGATTTAAAATCGCGCAATCAGCTTAGAAAATCACAAAAAAGCATAATGATGAACAATCCTCTCTTCAGAATACAAGTGTTTTTACAAGTTATCAAACTCACAGGCATTAATCAAATTACCGGAACAAACTCTTTAATCTACTTTGCTAGATTTACTATATATAAGTAATATGATGTGAAGGGAGATGAATAAAGAATCTAAAGTTTAATAAGCAAAAGAAGGCTCAGAATGGCTGATCCTGGTGGGCTACCTATTAAAATATGAACAAAAAATATTTTGAAGTGGAAATGATAGTAATTCTGAAAAACTGTGAAAAACTTGTCCAAATAACTGCTCGGTTTCTCCCAGCAATGGATATCTTTTCCTTGGCAAGTTCTAGTTTCTCCTCACTGTGACGACCCTGTGTCATCTTTCCTGCTGCTGTGTTTTGGTCTTATGTGTCCCTCCTGACGCTGGTATTTGCTCTTGGTTCATTTAAGATAAATGAAAATGTAGAAACTTTTTTTTTTTACTTAACAAGGACTAGCAGTGATATTACTGTGGAAATTAACCTCCAAGCTACTCTTATTCCATATATATTTTTTGTCAGCAACTTACTGGATATTCTCTTTCCAACTGTGCAGACAATCCCTAACCTGCTTTGTTTATTGTGACGATAAAGATTTTTTTCAAATGTGAAAAAATTTGGAAAACTAACAGACAGAGAATTGGATTTGTTCCTACTATGACCTAGCAATTTCTAACATTAGTATTATTAACGTTAATTTGGCATGTATTACCTAATCTTCATTTAGCTAATATCTTCACTCAACTCCACAACTCAACTTACATCTTGTTTGGAAAAAACTGTGCAAAGTTTTTTGGACTTTTTACTGGCCGTGGCTGGTGGTTTGCTTGATGCTCCATTCTGCAGCTCTTGTCTGTGATCTACTGATGCACACACATCCCACGTGTACATTCCAAGCATTTAAAGACGGCTTGGATAAATATGTTACCGCATATTAATAAACTAAATGGCAGCAACGGCAGAAAGAAAAATGTTTATGTTCTATAATGGATCAAAACAGCTTTTATTTGTTATACAGCTTTTACAGCAGAGTGAGCATCATATTAAACACTAGGTTGTCTGATTTCATTGTGACCTGTGGTCAGTTTAAATTAGGAGAAAATAGTTAAGGAAATTGATAATCCTTAATTTCCCTTTTCATTTTTTGGATATATAATTTGACCATGGCACACATTTTTTGAAAGAAATAAAAAAGATGCATTTGACTTATTGTCTGCTATATTATTATTTTATTATTAACAGAACCTCACAGAATCCTCTATGGATACATTTCAGGCCTTGGGTACCAAATGTTCTCATATAGTTTGAAGAAAAAATTTTTTTGCCTTTGACACAAAACAAATATGAGATGAGGGGGGAAAAAAAATTGTTTTTGTTTTGGACTCAGTTGAGCACGGTATAAAAGTATGCATGCCACATCCCAGGCAAAAGGTTGGAAGTCAAATGTGAGAGCCAGAGGTTTTATTATAATGTTTCAATAAAGAGTCACAGTTGTTGGAAGAAAAAAAAATGGCAGCTCTTCCCTGTAGCTCCTGCAATGTTTTAGCAAGATGATCAATGTGACCTTAGTTCTCAGTCCATGTCAAAGCTCTAAAAGGCACCATGGTTCTCAACATAATGAAAATGCACTTAATGTGTTTGTTTTTCTGGTCTACCCTTGTTTTACTTTGCAAGTGTGCTGTTCTTTGCATAGAAACATGAAGGAGGATCTTACATAAAAGAGGAAAAAAAACAAAATCCACTTCAAGAGCACAAAAAGGAAAACATGAGAATACTAAATTAGAGGACAACATTTAATGGCAAAAAAAACAGCACAGTAATTATAGTGAGGCAGGGTCCACAGCAAACTATGACAAATATATCACCTTGGAAATAATAGATGCAACCAAGTCAAATGAACAGGGGGGTTAGAATAAATTAACTGGGGTATGATGGGCCTAGAGTCAGAGGTTTCCCACAAGGATGTATCTTTTAACCTTGGTAGGTCATCATGGTCAGTCATGCTGAACTGCTGCTCTAGGGGAGATTATGTTCAGAGTTTTCCATGAAATTGGCTGTAAAGAGCAACACCTGTCACCACATTTTTCATTGCTGTGATGCAAAGATTCCAATGAGAGGGAAGCTTTATGTGGAAAAAAATTGATACTTTTGAGTTTATATGAATTTGTTTGAGGAAAATCCATAAAGATGTTTATACTTGACTTACAGATGTATGATTTTATTATGTATATACTTAGGACTTAGAAAATTGGGTTGTGACTATTCCTGTACTTATTCAAGTAGTGTTTACTTTTCACACACACATGTATGTGTAGACTATTGCAGTATATTGTTTTTCAACATCTCAGCTGTTAAGAAACCACTTTAGTGGTTTAAAACCTAATTCTTTCTCCAATTTAATTGACAAGCCCTGGTGGGATAGCATTCTATATATATAATTCACAGATGTATCATTTTGTCATTAACTTGTATAAGAAATTTACATGTACTAACCCATTCCCATATTTGCCCCTGCTGTGCCACCCAATAAGAAAAAATGCACACATGCACATCCTCCAGGAAGTGTGGTTCTCTGTTAAAAGTGAAATGCGAAACTGAACCAAACAAAGCCAAGGTGGGAAATCTGATGACTATTTCGACCCATTTGAACCAACTACCCCTGTCTATCCTGATGGTAAAACGCCTTTTAACCTTGGTTGGGACACAGGACGGATGGAAAGAAGAGATTTCAGCATTTCCAGTGAATATAATTATCAAAGTTTTACACAAAATACTAATGGAATTCATTGGGATTTTACTATCTAGAAATGTCACAAATTCCCCAGTGTTCTGGAACTTGGTATTGGTTAAAACCTATTATTTACTGACTCAAGTTTTTATTAAGGATAAGAAATACTAATCAGGACACCCTTAAAATAAGTTTAATGCTGAGTGAATTAATTAGCCTAATTAGCCTAATGCTGAAGTTTATGGTCTTTTAGTAATTATATGCAGAGTAATATTTTACAATGGTACTTTCTTTTATAATGGAAACTTATTTAACATCTGAAATTTGACCAGCATCCCATGAAATGAAAGAGGAAAGGAAAGGTAATTAGCAGTGTCAGTGGGAGGGACTAGTGTGGTATGCACATTGTTGGCATTGACATCTTAGCTGCAGAAGGTAACAAATTAGAGTAGCTTGAAACTCCCCATTAATAAAGTTTATAGCAGTCAAGTTCTGTAAATTGTATTTAGATGACTTTATGTAAGTGAATTATTTCAAAACATTGGTATACTTCAGATGTTTATTTGTGAGTTCTATCTCTGCAACAGGAAATACAAAAAGAGTTGAGTGTTCTTCCTTAATGTGTTGTTTATCAACAATTGAAACACAAGATAAAACCTCCTCTACTGCAGTGTCTGCCAGAGAGTTGACCTCAATACTGGCATACACAGACTGGCATGCATATCAGTTCCTGTCATGTAAAAAGCTCTTTAAGGCCTGCAGCCTTTCAAACCTTTTTCTGCAAACTTGCAATGCCTGGCACTGCAATGCATCAATGCATACAATGCAATTCATGTTGTCGTGTATGATTTTATCATGTACATGTTTAGGACTTCCAAAGTATGCCTATATTGCAGAATAAGTATATAGCTTATATTAGTTTGTTGCTCTTCCTGTGCCATGACCTCATACTGATACCCTACCTGGTTTTCGCAACATTGTTTGTCGACCCTGTGCATGTGACTATTCTGCAAGACAGCAAATTCATGCAACCGAAGTCAGGTTTTATTTCATAATGAGGCTTTTCATAATGGTATTTATTTCAAAAAGCCATTTAAGAACTGAAGTCGTCCATCAGCAAATCAGAATCAGCGGTTGAGACCTGCACGCTGATTGGGTGGAACTAAGATTAGTCTTCCTGGATAGCCGTTGTTGTGGCTCTGTGAGTAGCTAGCAGCATGCTAAGTAAAGGGTAGGAGATGCAGGAACTTTGTTCAGCTCTGGTTGCTCTAACAGGTCCTATTGAGAGGAATAACTTATCATGAACCGTTTCAGAGAGACATCTTGATTCATCTGGATGATATAATCTGAAAAGATCCCAGGTTCAGCTCGCAGCTGTTTGACAGTAGCACTGGAGTTCTGCTGTTATCTTTTCTGTTTTGTCCAGCACAACTAGGAGGAGACGGGAGAGGAAGCCCTGGTTGGTTGTTAGCAACAGTCAGGGAGATTATTTAAATGTGTTCTGTGTTATTTCTGAAATGTTTTAATGATCGTAGCAAACAGCCGACCTGAGTGTCTTTCCCCAGTCTAATCACGGGCATGGCGCCCTGAGCAGATTTACACCTAGAATCCTGGAGCAGCACCGGCTGTTTGGATTAGACATCCCCATTACAAAAGTAATCAAATATTCTACCAGTATTATAAGTATTATAAAGCCATACATAAAATCCTAAAGGCGTTAAATTCAATAACAGTATTAACCGACTTTAGCCGGTCCTCGCCATTTTCCTCCTGCAGGAACATCATGTTTAAGCACCAACCAATCAGCATCCAGGTCCCAACAGCTAATTCTGATTGGCTGGCTAAGACATTATGTTAAATGGCATTTTGAAATAAATACACCATTATGAAAAAACCCTATTATGAAATAAAAACTAACTTTGTAAAAAAAAAAAAAAAAAAAAGATTTTTGAATAAAAACTGATTATTTTAAATAAAAAAACTCAAAATAAATTATAGTATGAAAAAAAATGGCAGTGGAATAAATATTTAATTTAATATATATAAAATAATACTAATATTCTTAAATTAAAATATATTATATACATATTGGGCATTGCATTTTAACAGAATTCCTTTTTTGATTATTTCATTGTCACATTAAATATTTACTTAATATTAATTCATGCTGATATTTATTTCATAATGTTTTATTTATTTAATTAATTTTGAACACTTTGGGTTCCATACTTTAGATGTAAAGATGCAATTTACTTGGGAAGACATATAGAGAATGTGTACATATATACAGCAAATGCCATTAAGACCTCATGAAAACAGAACACCAAATAAATCTGTATTTACCTGCAGTGTTAATGCAGTATTTCGACTACTCTCCAGATTTCAACAGGTCTCTCAAATACAAGTGGTATTTTCCATTTAGGTTGTGTAACTGGAAACATGTCTCTTTTGAAGGCTTACATAGTTTGTAGTTCATTGTCAATATTATTTTTAAGTTTTACATTATTAAGCTATTTCAGGAATTTTCATTTTACCTTTTTTCATGTTTTTTGTGCATTTTAAGGCCACTAAAATTAATTTTAAAGAAGAATATTAAAAGTTAGCATTTTATGTATTGATATTATTCAAAATATTTTTTCAGGGTTTTCATTGATCATATCCACAGTTGCTGGCACTTCTTAAAGCTGGATTTTTTTCAGGATTCTATATTTTTAAATTTTTCCAGTAGCAACACAAAGTGCACCTAAACTTATTGGGCCTGATTTATCAACGGTTTGCGCTTGTTAAAACCGGCGCAAACAGCACAGCAAACAGCACTTACATGACGTAGAGAGCATTGTGCCTGTTTAACCCAGAGCAAGACGCATGCAGTCCATTTAGCTCTTTTCCCTAATCTAAATATGTAATATGGGCGTTTCTGTAAAAAGTAGTAAAATATTGGGACAGGCAAATAAGTGGGCTTTCCATGTACTGTGTGATTTACTAAGCAGAAAAATGTTTACACCAGCTATTTTAAGGTCTATTTGTATCACTTCTGAAAGACATGTCTTAACGTTGCGCAACCACATTCAAGATAAGTTTGTTACTGACAAACAACAATATGTCATTCACACACAATATAACCTAAGAGTGTTAATAAACCTGACAGTTCTGTAAATATTGACCTGTTTTTCCCCCAAAGACGCCACATAACTCACTGCCCTTTTGGTGCGTCTCCACCTGCACTGAAAGAAAAAGTTATTTCAATTTACATGATTAAATTGTGTACATCGGTTCCACATAATCAGAATAAGTAAATCTGACATAATTCACCCTCTTTCTCCAAAGTAAAATTAACATGTTGAATTAACATGATAGTTTTGGGTTGCCGTAATATGAATAAATTACATAATCTACTCACGTTATTTTTAAGTCATTAAAACAAAGTTTTTAATTTCAATTTGGGATTGTTACACTTACTCATTGTTATTGTGTAATGTGAATACAAGTTGATTTTTCCCAGGCTAGGTATTAAACTTGGGTTTTCTGGTTGGAAGGCATTGCACTACCCACTACACCGCTGCAGCCACATGTAGTATTGTGTTTCACACCTGTAGTTCGTCATGTGGTTTAGATGTTATGTTCAGTCAACTAACAGGTTACAATTAATTCTATAGCAAAACCTTTACTTTAATCTATATAAAAAGAGGCAATGTTTTCCAATCTATTTTTTACAGAAAGCTGGGAATACCTCATAATTTTTTCACTGCGGGGCTAGTATAAATAGCCAAAATGAGAATAATGAAACTTCAAAATTCTTGTATTTCTTTAAGGTTTTGTGGCCACAATAACCTTTATTTCACAGTGGATTGTGCTTGGAGGCACAAAAAGATGCTGCAAACTCCACAATTGAATGCTGCTCCCTGCACCTGGTATGAATGGCTAACGCAATTTTAGTAGATCACCCACAAATGAAGGACAACCCACAGGCACAAAATGTTTGCAGCACACGCAATATTGCGGTCATTATTAAGAATCTAGATAAATCAGGATTATTGTTACTGCTTCACTAAAATCAGCAATTTGGTGCGTTTGGAGGTTTTCGTCCCAAATACATAATACAAATACATTAAAATAAATCTTTGTTCTACCACAACTTCCTGTGCTTCCAACAATTTCAGATGACCAAATTCCCCCCACCCTCACATTTCTCCTTTAAAATCTCAACTGTTTATTAAATGGCATATTTTTTAAACCCAGAGGGACCCAAAGCATACAATGTTTTTTTCAGTTTGTTGCATTCTTTACATGAGCCTATAGTGAAATTTGCATAAGGTTACAACCCTCACGTTCAAATTCACTTGAGACATGTACAAAAGCAATATATAAACTGACTTTCTGCCACCAAAGGAGTGCTCATCCTACTGGTAAAGTACTGTGAAAACTATTTTCCGCCTCTTAGTAATTTACTACAAAGGGTGGTAATATGATTGTCTGACACTGCTTTGCTGCTTCAAGATCTGGACAACCTGTTAGTCCTGCTCTCTGCCAGAAAAAAAGTATTTCAAACTGCTTTACAGACAAAAAAAGGAATAGCACATTAAAAATAGATATCAGAAGTGCAGTTGTAGAATATAAGAATTCAATTTCAGAAGATGTATGCCAACTTGAAACAAATACTAAGACAATAATGAGCTGATAAATCAATGATTGACCTTTTACAGGAAATTTACAGTTCACAGTTTATTTAAAAAGTAAAACATATCAGGTTTTAATGGAGTATGTTCCAGAGATGAGAAGCATAGGAATTAAATGTTTATTTCTGTTCCTCAGAACACTGAGCTAACACTTCTCTAAACACCTAAGGGGAAGCCAGCTGACAGCCTTGCCTGGGCCCTGGACAAGATAATCTTAGATGGGAAATAGCTCACAGCATTCTTTGAGTAGCAGAAAATTAATACTATTTATTATTTGAAGAAATTATTAACATTCTCTGTGTCTCTTCTCTTTCCTTACCAACTACGCCTGTCTGCTTAATAGTTTGCTTGATTTATAAATTTCCCTTTTAGAGCAGGGTCTAAAGGATATTCCTGTCAGAGAAAGCTAACAATAACAGAAACTACTGACTTATACATTGTGATGATTTGAATGCAACTGTAAAAACATATCTATCAAATAAATATATAATATTTTTCAATATTTTAAAAGTTAGTATTATACAGTAAAATCTTGCATAAAAATATTTATAAAACATTATTTTATTTTGCTTTCTGTGATAGTATTCCCCACAAGTGTAGGGAAAATAACAACAACAACAACAACCAAAAAATAGATAGAAATTATTTAACTTTTAGGCTTGCACATTTTCCCCAGAAATATGAGGTTGTGAATACTTAGCTCAAACACCGGAGAAAGGTCTATTAAACAGAAATCAGATTTATTGCTCAAGGAACACAAAATGTAGCTCTGCAGAGAGAAAACAAAGTCTCAATGGAATGTCACATGAGAGTAAAAGACTGAGCTCTAACAACCTGGAGGGGTAAGATCATAGACTGTAAATACATTAGACAAGTCCTTGGGTTACGTCACCAATAGGTTTCTGAAGACCAGAAAATGAAGCCAATTGAAGTTGGACAAGAAGGTGACTTGGTAACACATCTGCCCTCGAGTTCTGCTAAAAAAACATACAACTGTAAGCCAACATTAAAGACTTTTTCTGAGCTATAATAAGTCAGGTGGGTAAAACTACAATGCCCACAGCTGAAAAGAAGAGGAAAGACTATTTCCTAATGAAAGCCACCTTGACTTGCAAAACTATGTAAGTACATCAGCTACTGCGGAAGACGGAAGCAGATACCTTTGCGTTTCCCGCTCTACCCGATACACCTCGGAAATCCCCAAAAACGATGAAAGGAAAAACATCTGAAGAGAATGTCCTTGACAGTATTGTGTGAAACCTCTCCCGCCTTATTAATTAGTTAATCAATTGAAAAAATGAATTGAACGAGAACTGCATGAAAATTGAAGAACTCGGAAAAACAATTGACTTCATATCAGAGGAAATAAAAGATGTGAAATACAAGGTGAAGGAGCATGATGCTAAAGTTAAATCGCAGGAGCTGTGGATGGAGTACCGAAGGTGAAAGTCACATAGCAGAGTTAGAGCACTACTCTAGGAGATGGAGCTTGAGGCAGGAAGGGGTTCCAGAAAACAATGAGGAAGACGTAAAAGATAAAGTTATCGGCATCTGTCAAAAAACTCGGATGAATTATGACAAAATACCAAAAGGAATTGACATCTTGCACGGACTTCAGAGAAGATACCTCAACAAGGCTATACGAATAACATCATTATTCGGTTCTGCTCTCACACCCTGAGAGATGCACTCGAGAAAAGTGCCAAGAAATCCAAATTCTTGAAAAGACAACAAGATGCGCTTTGCCAAAGACTTCACCGCTGCTAAACGAGAGAAACACCGCCTTCTATGGCCACTGATGAAAGAGGTTTGGGCTCAAAGTAAAACTGCCTATTTCATCGCCCGACGGGCCTTCACTTAAGGCACCAAGACACTCCTGTCATCTACCACCTGATCTACTTAAGGGATGCCAAGATGTCAGCTTGAAAACTGGAAGCAATACTTCTGTGGTTTTGCTCAACTCCGAAATCCCCCTTTGTGCAGCTTACTTTTATTTGACACACAGGGTGGGGTTATATCAAGATTAACATATTAGGTTGGGTTATAGCAGGATTAGCACATTATATGATGAATATAAGCAGAAAAACCTTATCATAGCCCAAGGAGCTCTTGTCAGATCAAAGGCAAAATGGATGGAGTTGGGCGAACAATGTTCCTCCCATTTCTTTAGATTAGAAAAATCTAAGCACTAACTCTATAGATTATCTTACGATTACGGACAAACTTGTAACTAACCATAAGATGCTAGCTTCATTCTGCTCTAAATTTTACAACAAATACAACACTTCCAAATACTCTGATAATAAAGCGAGTGAACTACTAGAATCCTTTAAAAACAAAATATTAATAATAGGCAAAGATTGAGAGATAGGAAAGAGAAAATCAGTGGCCTCAGCTGCAATGAAGCTAAGCTAACCAAGCTAGCGCGACATTACCAGGCAGAGAAAAACCATATGAATCACAAAAACCTACGAAAAAGCAAATTGCATCAACATAAAATATGCGTTTTAGTGTTCTTGTGTGTTAAAACATCATACAAAGCCAAAGAAAACTAGATCAATTCAAGAGAGTCTGAACACCAAACAGCTCCACGAAGTGTAACAGCAACTATAAGACAATTATGCAATATGGCTTACACAATCCCCCGAACACACCTCCCTGAGGTGATAGTTCTCTACCAGTGCGGATGGATCTCCTAAATATTTTTGCAGATGTTTAAGTTATTGTATCTTTACTTATAGAGATAAAAATGTATTTTTGCAGTGGGTGTTTTTGCCGTTGGTGGGGGATCGGTGTGTATGCGTCTTGTGTGTGCTTAGAGTTGATTGTGTATTAAGGTTTGAAGCCAGTTGGGTGTAGGTCAAATTTGTTTCATCATGGAGGACTAGGAGTCATAGATTTATATATTATATGTGGAGATTTTTACAAGGACAACATGAAAGGAAAAGGCATGGAGTGAAATATCTTCAGTGTTGTGAGTGGATGATGAGTTTATGATACATATTAACAGAACTTCATTTTTTCTGCATATTACCCATTTAGTCATGCCATTGCAACTCTCCTGTGATTTTGTGATTTCCTGGGACCAGCTGCGTGGAACACATTTGCAGGCAATGCGCATCGAAAAGGCTCCCAGTAGGAAGTGAAACTCTTGAGCTCACAGGAAAAATAGGTCTATGACTTTAAGCGTTCGATGGAAAGCAAAGGTTATTTTGAAAGATTCTCCAGTTAAAGCAACAGTCTGAAAATGTACATGGCCAGGCAATGTTAAGAGCCTTAAGAAGAGGATTAAATGCCCAACAATATCCCAGCATGGCTTGGTGGACAGATATCCAATAGAAAATAGAAGTTGAAAAGAGTCTTGGCATGAATAACAGTGAGAGGTCATGAAGTGAAAATACAAACTAAACACATGCAATGTATGGTGTGGAGGAAATATGAATTATGGCACAGAGTTCATGCAGGGCCAGCAACTTCACAATGCATTTATGCTACAAGCCATTCACATTTGTACTAAACTGCAAAAAAGTGATCCAAGTCACACCACTAAAGGTGTATTCAGACCAGAAAAGTCCTTTGGTCCGGACCAAAAGCAATCTATTTTTTTTTTCTTTGGTGCGGTTTTATTTAGACTGTCCATTTTTGCAAGTGGAGTATATGTTGTAAACACATCCACGAGTGTGACAATCGGTGCTGCTATTGGACAGCGATGACGTGGGCAGAAGTAGCAAAGACCCGGAAAAGGAGGTAAACAGCTGTGAAATCTTATGGATATCAGAGCTGCAGGAATGGATGCGAGGGCGAAGAGATGTTTTCGGCACTGCAGATGTGGAGGAGAGCCGGAGCAAGATGACAAGGCGTTGTCAAGGCTGGAGGTGAGCGAGCACCGGGCCGAGTTATGGCGCTGAGCCGCGGATGAGACCCAAGAAGAACTATTTTATTTATTTATTAGTTTATTTGACAGGGACAGTACACATTAATGAACATTCCTGTAAATGTGTCAGTATTAGCTGCAAAGCTAGTTTTCAACTGTTGTCCCTGGGCAAGATGTATATTGCCAACAACAGTTATAAAACATAAAACAATTTAAAAGTTGAGGCTACATACTTACGTAACAAATGTTGATACAATTCATACATTAATAAAACCTGAATGTTCGTTCTGTGAATTGCACAATAAAATTGAGATTTTGGTGCAAGGGCAGGTCATACAGTTCAAATAAACATTATAAGGAAAAATATGTACAATTATTATTTACAAAGCAACATCTGTGCAAAGGATCCTGACACTTGGCTCAGTCCTACAGCAGGAGATCTGTATAGGGTCTAATGAGCCCATCGTTGATTGGATTTCAACCAGTTTTTTAACTGAGTCCTAAATGTGTTAAATGTGGGGCATTCTCTTATAGTGAGAGGAATGCTGTTCCAGATGTTACAGCCCCTGACTGAAAGAACAGTCTGGCCAAAGGTGGTATGTCTAAAGGGCACTTCACAGTCTCCTCGAACCATAGACCGAGTGGCTCTGCCAGAAGAGGATTTTAATTTTACGAATTCCCTTAATGGCGGTGGTGCAAGTCCATTGAGTATTTTGTAGACCATACAAGCAAATTCAAAGTTCCGGACTAGCATTCCAAACGAACTTTGTTCCGTTTAAAGTGGACTAAACAGTGTAGGTCTGCATGAATACAGCCTAAATCAAGCTAAGAAGGACCCCAAAGAAGGAAGGTTTTGGAGTAGCCGAATAAAACTCGGGACCTAAAGCCTCTTGAAATAGTCCTCCACAACTTTAGATAAAACATCTCTTAAATTTCACATTACAAGTTATTGCAAACCGTACCACTGTAACAATAGTATATTTTTAGTTTTTTGGCTTGATCACAGTACCTGTATTCAAAGGTACCTTAATGGCTGTAAGAAAGTATCAATGTCAACCTTGGAACATACTTTCAAGTGCTTTCAACCTTACTGTTCGAGTGTGAATTTGTTGTGTTTTTGACCTCTTCAAGCTGCAAATGCTAGTTCTATTGATGCTTTCAATATACAGTGTAGTGACAGAAAATAACTACCACAGAAAACAAAAGACAAATCTAACTGTGTTAACCTGTAGGGCTCTCTGTCTTTAAAGATCTAGCTGTCTCTCACCTGGTCCTTTGACCTTCTTTATGAAAGGCATTTTCTACATTGAGAATTAAAATAGAGGAGATTTTATTAGGGTACATTCAGAGAGATTCAGAATACCTTATCTATTAAAAGATGTAAAAACCTTGTATAATTTTGCTGAACATTTTTGCTGCTGTTAACAGAATCTTGAAAAGTATAATGGGTTTTTTTTTTGCCTGAACTTATTTATGTATGCACCACTAGCCCAAATGTGAATTGACTTTAAACTAAGTGTTTTATATTAGACATTTCTTTAACAATTTGTTCATCAATCAAAACTTTTTATGAATGATTTTGAATCTCATTTAATTACAGTTATCCTTTTTTATATTCCAAAAAGGGGCATAAAGCCCACTTCACTTCAGACAAATGGCTGCTATTAAGCAGTGCATGATAGGCTTGGTTTTTCTACCCAGGTTTTGTGAAAAGATTGTAGGTGATGAATAATGAAGCATTTTAATTCAGAATTTAATGAAAAGATGCATTAGCAGAGACTCTAATATAAGCGATGTGTTCCAGTAGAGAGGTGAATTTAATTATAAAATATGATTGCTCCACATCTCCACCATCATCTCTGACGTGTTGTTTACGAAATAAGAATCAAAAGGATAATAGACTGACATCCAGCTGTTCACTCACCTGCATATAAATGGGAATATTTAGCAAAGACAAAACTGCATCCGGGAAAGGTTGATGAAAAAAAAAATGGGTAGAATGTTCCAGGCAGGTTTCGGTTTCTTCCTTGTAGTTTTTCATTCAATGTGAAAACTGTGGATCATGAATGGCTGCTAATTGAACTCACAGCCTGTATTTGGGCAATTTAAAAAATCTAACACCTGAGCCCTCATTTATCAAATGTTTGTCAAAACTGTCCTATATTTTATCCGAGGAATAAAATTTAGAATCTTTGTATATTTATTTTAGATATTTTTCTATTTCCCTCAGAAGTTGTTTTTAGCAGCAAGATGATTTATTATGCAACCCAAAAATTGGAAAAAAGAACAATGACAACAAAAACAGTTAGACACATACCTTTAGATAATGCATTGCCTTTGTTATGATATAAACTTGCTTATTAATGCCAATTCAGTAAATGAAGACAACTGACATAACCTGAGCTACTTCAATTCATAAGAAAGTAATATTTGTGATTACTGGGAGAGTGCCACATATGCCGCTTTTCCACTGGAGCCAGAACAGTCTGGAAGGGGTAGATTCATAACCCTTCTGGGGTGTTTCTTTCACCTATGTCCGGTTCAAGCCTACCCCCTTTTTTGTGGTAACTCTGGCTTGGTCCGAAGTGTGCCGAATCGACCCAACACGCCCAGCTATGGACTGATTGGTCCAGTAAAGTGATGTCAGTCACACGCCTACCGATTGGAGTTGTTATTGCCTTCCACCTGTGGGTTGGAGCAGACTCCGGTTGGGTAGCGGTAAAGCAGACGAAATCACTGTGTGACAGAACGGAGAAGCTGCAGCAACACTGGAGTGTTGGGGAGGAAGAAGGCTGGTTGCTGCTGGTAGCAGCAGAGAAGCAGGAGGTCTCCGCGGTGATCAGAGAGCAGGAGCAAGAGTCAGCTGGATCGGGCTGGAATGGTGCAGAGTCAGAGGAGATACAGGCTGCAGCTTCTGCATTTGGGACATTGTAAAACTGTGAATGGCTGATTTTTAACAGCTGGTAAGAGAAATGTAGCTACAATCAGGGCTTTTATCACCATCCTTTCACAGGTTGGAGCAGGCTCCAATCGGGTAGCGGTAGAGCAGGCAAAGTCGGCGTGTGACAGGACTGAGAAGCCACAGTGAACCGGGGAGGAAGAAGGCTTGTAGCCACCAGTAGCAGCAGAGAAGCAGGAAGATGATCAGTACCTGTGTGAGGATCATAGATCAGGAGATAGAGGCATGAACAGATTGATTTCTGAGCGATGTGAGGTGAGTCAAAGGTCTTGACTTTTATCCTAATAGAAACATTAGTTCTGTAATCATAGAAATGCAACTTCATTATTGCCTCTGCTACCCAGGAGGTTCAGGTCTGAGTCCATTACTAAACCTAAATTCCTGGCCTAACCAGTAGTTTCTGTATTTTCCAGGATGTTTTTAGCGTCCAATGTAACAACTTTGTCCAGACCATTAAAAGACAAACAGGCCCACAGTATTACAAACCCTCTGCTAAACTTTACAAAAGGCATTAGGTTCTACCAGACTGACCTGCAGTATTTTTCAAAAAGCAACAAGCAAGTCTTAGTAACCTTTAGCAAATTCTCAAATGAAAAATAGGTTTGTGATCGTTGGACAGAAACTTTTTTTTTAAACCACCTTTTAAAAAGTAAACACCAATCTGCCTGAAGGGCTTGTTTCTTTTTCTGCACATCATTTTCATTTTTTGTTCTCCATTTTCTTCTGTTTTCCGATATGATTGCTTTCATGAGAGCAGCAATGGGGAGGGTGCATCCGACCTCCTCGGCTGTAATTGGTCCAGCCTAGAGTTGATCATGAACAACTGGCCAATCCACCACATGTCATAGTGTATACCAACAAAACAAAAAAAACGTTGGCTCAAAAAATTAAAAATCACCATTCAGCCCACTGGGCAAATGCCCACTATGCCCTATTGGCAACTAAAGAATATGCAATAGCCCCTTTCCAGCTGGAGCTTGTGGTGCCCTCATGTTTTTTAGTGCTCTGGGCTGTGGCCACCATATTTGTTTGGCTTAACCCACCAGGACCGTACAAGGCACGAAAACAATATAAAAAACAAGAATTAGTTAACAGTGAAGTACAGATTAATGTTATTCAAATAGCTAACCAATTTCACAAACACACTGCGTGGTCTTCTCATTGGCAGCCAGAGAGGTAATTAGCAGTGGTGTTCTCTTTAACAGGAATGTTATGAGCCTTAAACTGGCATTGTTGCATAGCAAGACACCATCTGGGGATTCTCCCATTAGTGTCTTTCATTCTTTCCAGCCACTACAGGGCTTTGTGGTCAGTTTGAAGGATTAACTCTTTCCAAGCAAAAATAAATAAATAAATACTTGTGTGAGTCAAGCATAATTTTAATGGCCAAATCTTATCCACAATTGCCTGTCCCCTGTTAACAGCTTACAGTTGATGCAGTAAATAGGATGTCGATCTACTTGTGGTCCCTGCAGGAGCTCTGCCCCAAGACCCATTTCAGAAGTATCCGTTTACAAGATAGTCTTGTAAAACTCTTTTGGGTGTAACACTTGGTTCTCTCAGTATAGTTTTATACTTATGTAATAACAGGTGATTTTTTTTAATGCTCTTCAGAACATTTTAACTTGCTTTAGCACAGGAGAGCTAAATATGAAATTACTACCTTGTTTCAAGATTGCTAACTTATTTTTAAAAAAAAATTCTGTTTGTAATTGTTCACACGTCACACAGAAATACTACTGCACAGTTTCTGGAACACTTGCTATAAAACTGACCATGAGACAATGTATGTAAAACAACACTTTAGTATATCTTTGAAGGCCTAACTCTCACAAATAAAACACATAAACACCTGTTTCTAATACACCAAATAAATCATGACAGTATGACTACTGGTAGTTGAGGTGATTAACCATTTTCTTTTCTGCATGCACATATAAGTCCCAGCATTCACATGGATGTTACTTAGACAATTACCATCAAGCGTGAACTTTTCCCAACCTATGAACAATGCTTAAAAGGCTCCAGCAGTTTCCTTTAGCAACACTTATCAGTCATTTTCTTAAACATCAACAATGAATAAATTAGCTCAAGTAATATTTATTTGAAACCGGATTTTTCTGCTGCTTGTAAAATGTTGGAAACTGATGCAGTCATTGAAAAGAAAAGCAATCTATAAAATACGTCATGTGCTTTCATCAAGCCAGAGTATACACTCGTCCATCTCTGAGTTTGAGGCAACACCTGCCCGAAGAATGTGTGTTCTGAAAATAACAGTGCTAGAGGAGTCAAAATGTAAATCTTGGGCCAGAAAACCAAAAACCTGAGTGGGTGAGTGAGGTGAGATCAGGTGAAGCTGTTACTGATTAAGTAACGGATCATATTCTTCAAACATACATGCATTAGTAACTAGTATAATTCTAAATTCATCTAAAGACAAGCTGCATTCAACCCTTCACTGGATTTTGCAGAGTCAATATACTGCCCAGTCTAGTGGTGAGTAAACAGAAAAATATATATTTATAAAGGGTCAGAGAAAACAAATATTGAGATGGAAATTAACTGAATCAGCAAATAAACTTATGTAAGACAAGAAAATAAGTTCACCAGACTTTGCCAGACTTAAGGCCATGAGAACATTGTTTGTGTTTTCTATCATTTGACATCAAAATGTTATTCATGGAAAACGTATTGCGTAATCATGTGTATGTCTGTGTGTGTGCTCCTGTCCAGAATTAAAACTGAGGACCATTTTTCTCTTTCAAGTTTTTCACCAATAAAGTGAGGACCATTTAAAAGTTGAATATGGAACATGTTTCTTAAAAGATATCTATTGAAAAAAGTAATACCTCCACGGGCTGTTGAGAGTTGTGCAGAATGAAATCACAGCATTTCCTTTTAACTAAATGCTTAATAAAATATGTATTGTGACAACCACAACACTGTGTTTATATTTAAGGATTACAGCTAATAACAGGAACCATTGCGCTCTGGGCATTATTTTTTCCTTCTGTAAACAACCATCTGGAGCAACGAGGCATGCCCCGTAGATTTCGTTATCTTTCTCAGAAGAGGAGCGACCTTACAAGATCTAAAACCAGAGTTAGTTTGGGTGAAGCCTACAACAAATGGAAATGGTGAAGTTCCTCATGGAGAAAGATAGTTTGGAGGAGATAGCTTGCTAACAGCTAACTTTATCTGTTGGTTAAACAGCTTTGCAATATTTAAGCAATATCACACCAGAGAGCGAGTGCTGATATTCCGCACAACAGCACGACCTCGATTGTGATATTGCTTTTATACAACAGTTCTACAAGAACATTTTATTACTTAAAAATAGCAACAGCAGATTATGATTTGAATGTTTGTTTACTTATTTATTTAGCTTCACCAACACAAAGGCTGTGTCCGAATCCAGCGGCTGGATCCTTCGAAGGCCGGATTTGTCGGCCGGTTACGTCACAGCGCCGCGACTAGAACTGTTAAAATTCGAAGACTGCTTCAAATGCGGCCAACAAATCCGGCCGACTTCTCCCCAATTTGAAGGACCGTTGCGGTGTATCCTTCGCTGGTCTCATTGCGGGCTGAACGGGAGAATTTTCTTCCAGCAACATGGCAGACGAAGCAGAAGGCGAAGCGAGAGAGGAGCACAGTTTTAGATGTAAGTATATTCTGGCAGTTCAAAAATAAAAATCTTAAAGCGGTTGTGTTGTTTGCCTTTTATTCTTGGCTTAGACATGTATTTTAATATTTTTTTGTAAAGCATCGCTCGTAAACGAGCTCGTATGGTAGTGTGATGGTTTCTTCATCTTTACGCAGCCACTTTCTGCGTAAAGATGAAGATGAAATTCTCCTTCCTCTTAGGAGAATTTATTACCTCTTTACCGAGTGAAAATCGGGGCACGGTGGCATGGAGGTTGAAGATTAAATCCAGTTACACAGCTTTTGCTAGAGGACTCTTATTGAGCCTCATACAACACAGAACCTGTGATCTGTTGTTCTGCTGTGAAAACTACAGTTCTGCATTCTTAAATCAAGAAAGTTGTCGTGTTCCTCTCCTATTTATTTTCTATCTAATGAGGAAAATTCAGGAGGAGATGTATCTGCAGGAGAAATTAATCCCTTGCTGGAAAAAAAAAATTTGAGTGCAAAAAATAAACCTACTGTTTGTATATTTGCAACAGCGCAAATAACATAATTTATGACTGATCACTTTAACAAAATATACATTTCATAAACGTTGTTGTGTTGCTCTTTTTTGTAAACTGTGTTTATTGTCTTCTTGTTTAGGATATGAAGCAGCAAAGGGAGACTGGAGAGTAGAGCAGGGACTGAATGGATGGACTGTTTTTTTTTTTTCATTAATGTTTTTGTCACCTTTTTTATTTAGGTGTCCGATGGTTGTGAATAAATTAATTTCTAAAAATGTTAAATATCATGAAGTCATTTCATTAAAAGTTGTATCAGTGTTTTTAAAGAAGCTTACGTTGAACAGTTTAAAATAACATAACATATTGGCATTAGGATAATTTTTTTTGCAGTTATTTATATGTGTATAAATGACCTCTTTAAGCTTAATTAGAATAAGCGGACAGTGTTGCTGGATCAGTTGAATACAGATTCATTTCATATTTTCTGGTTGACGAGGGGAACATCATACAGGTTGGTCTGCAGAGAGAGTTTAGGGCAGCTTCATCATGCTGTCCACTGCATCCATCATCAGGGTTTACAGGCTGCTTAAGTCGACGTGCACAAAAGACAAGTTTTTCCAACCAGAGAGCCCCACAGCAGCTTCATCTTCAAGCTCATCCCAAGAGGCAGCTGTGGAGAAAAGTGTTATGACCTGCAGTTTTGTTAAAACACAATGTTAGTTATTGTTGCAGTGGTTGTTTACAAAAAAAAATTCTGTTTATTTAGGAAGAGCCAATTTGGAATATGCTTGGTAAAAAAAATCATAGATATATAAAATCAAATTAGAAAATGCTGTTTTGATCCAAAAGGCATATATAATTTTAAGCTCACAAAGAATTTTTACAGTTAAAATGAATATAAAAAATGTAATATTACAAATTTGTACATCTGATCACTAGTCATTCAATTGCAGAAATTATCATGAGAGTAGCTATCTTAAGTAGTAACCTGGATTAAATAAAATGATCTTGATATGATGACCTCTCGGCCAGAGATATAAAACATGGCGCAGACAGTAAAACTTGTTGCTCCTCTAGAGTAAAAAAGTGAGTAAAATACTGGGGAATATTTCTTGCTTCACCAGCTGGTTTAGCGTGATCACGGTTGCTAAGCGACAGGACGCTCGGCAAAGTGGGGGCGGGAATTCAACTGAAGGCTAGACCGTGCAAATTCGCAGCCGTTAACATCCGGTCTAACCGGTCGACGAAGGACCCAGCCCACGTAGACCGAGTAGACCGGGTCCTTTGAAGGATCCAGCCCTGAATTCAGACACAGCCATTGCTTTTATACAACAGTTCTACAAGAACATTTTATTACTTAAAAATAGCAACATCAGATTATGATTTGATTGTTTGTTTACTTATTTATTTAGCTCCGCCAACACAAATAGTTCCAACTGGAAGGAAGAAAAGGCAGTTGCCAGGTAACACAAACATTTCCTACACACAAACATTTTAAACACAAACATTAGAACTCTCGTATGGCGGAGTGATACTGTTTGTAAAAAGTTCCAGTGCTGTTGTACTCCAATATTGGCACTCTTGGAATGTCTCTTGTACAATCAAATTACTTGGTGGGAACTAAGTGTTGCATAATAGCTTTATTATATGGCATTGATTCTAGATACAGTGTAAGAGCACTGATCATGACCCATCAACCTCCACACCAAGTAAAATCCTCCTGCTCTGTCCAGTATAGCATGCTCACTTTCACCGCTGTGTTGAGTTGCTATTATAAAGACTGTTCTAGCTAGCTTTCTGTTTTGACTTAGGTCTCCAACAATACACCTTAGTCAAATGCGCACACTGTGAAATCTGTTGGATGTTTATGTAAATTCTAAAGTATAAATGATAACTCTTTTATAGAGAACATCACCAAGGGGAAAGTGGAGGATAAGCCCTCTCAGCCTCCGAAATAAGATGCCTAGAGGACAGGCACAAAATCGTATTGTTGCATTTGACCCATATTTTGTTATATTTATTTTTCTTGTAGTATTTTTATTTAAAATATTTTAATATAAAATAAGCTTATTTGTACAAAACATTCCTTACCCTGTAGGATTTGTCACTGAACATGATGGTGGCTTAAGTTTTGTTGTTGCAACCACAACCGAAAACACATTAGATGTCGCTTTGGTGCCTATGTTCCATATTCAACCTGTTAATACAAAGTTAGGATATTTGTTTTTTCCTGGTCCTCACTTCCTGACAGTTTTACCAACATCTACTGGTTGGTTTTAGATGTAGGGTGTAAATTAACTTTTAGTTAAGGCTAGGGTTAAGAATAGATAGCTGATGGTTAAGGGTAAGAAAACTGTCTGGTCACCAAACTAAACTAAATGGAAGTTAATGAAGGTCCTTAGTACACATAGCCAGGCAAGAATGTGTGTGTGTGCTCCGGTCTAGAATTCAGACTAAGGACTGTTTAATACAAAGTGAGGACATTTTGACTGGTCTTCACTTTAGGGCACTGCTGCTAAGCTCTGCTGGTTGGTTTAAGAGGTATAGTGTGAAATAGTTTTTAGTTAGGCTCAGGGTTAGGAATAGATTAGTAATGGTTAGGGTTAGGAAAAGTGTCAGAGTCAGGCATAGTACAGTCACTAAATTGAATGGAAGTCAATGAAGGTCCTCACAACTTCTAGCAAAACAAGAATGTCTGTGTGTGCTCTCCTCGGTGAACAATGTACCAGATAAAAAAAATCATCTGTTTAGTCTGTGAGGCTCTTCAGAGAACTTCTTTGTAAAGCCCTAAAAATGGGATTACATAAACTGACTTTAAAACCAGTATACACACAGAAAATGTGGTAGAAAACTCAACACTTGATGATATTATCCAAAATACAAACAAATACAAAGAGCAACTAAGCTTAAAGAAAGTGTTAGGTTCAAACAAAGGAATAAAATCCAGTACTCGATTGTGACCAGGGAAGCATGTAGGTTTTGGTGTGTAGATCCATAATGATTATCTTTTCAGAAGTTTCTTTAACCCATCACCTCCTCTAATTAAGTTTCAATATGCTCTATGCCTGAAATTTTAAGAGTTACAACTTCCATGGTTTGCATCTTTAAAATGTTCTGCCATAGGATAGTCACCATTTCGTGATCTTAGTGTGTGTTTATGCTCTGCAAGTATTGGCTTTAATTTATGCTTAGTTCTGCAAATGTAAAAACAACCACATGGGCATTCCATTCTTTACCCAACATATGAAGTATTACGATTAATAAACAACTTTATGTTAAACCTATGTACAGTGGAGATGTCAATTAAAAAGTTAGCATTAACCATATAACTACGGTGATTACAGTGTCTACATTTATAGTTACCTTTTCTGGTAGACAGCCAAGTTTTTTTTTTTTCTATGGGGGAAGGATGATGTTGAATAAGTTTATCATTCAATTCAAGTCCCAATTTCCTTCAATAATTCATTTAATTTTGTTGGCTGTATTACTACATTTTGTCACAAAGTATATACATTATCTGATCTTGTTGATTTTATCTTCGAAAATAGTTTTTCTCTTGGGAGGCATTTTGTCTTGTTGTACGCTCTGAGTATAGTTCTTTGTTGATAACCTCTTGTTTTGAATTTCTGACACATATCTTGCACATTTCATTCAAATTCTTTTTCTGTGTCATAAATACCTGTAAGTCTTTGAAATTGGCCAACGGGAATATTATTTTTAGCCATAATGCATGGAAGTTGTCTGCTCTAAGGATTGTATGCGGCCAGTTGTTTTTCTAAAAATAGACATATGTGAATCTCCATTAGCATATTTAGGGATTTTAAGATCTAGGAAATTAAATTCAGATGAGGAAAAGTCAAGCCTAAACTTCAAGGTTCTGATAGTATTGTGCAGATATGAATGGAATAGAAGCAGTTCGGTTTCTGACCCCAACCAAAACAGAATATTTTCTCTTTTTTTTTTTTTTTTTTTTTTTGAATAGTTGGGAGCAAAGCACGTTTTAATTGCTGTACCCTGTGCCTATCTCCAGCTGTCAATGGGCAAGAGGTGGGGTACACCCTGGACAGGTTGCAAGTCCATCACAGAGTGTGATTGCGATTTCAACAAGAGTTACTTACAGAACATCATCTGCCCCTTTGACTGTTTTTGGCAAGCAAAAGCAGAAAGAATAACACTTTCAATTGTAAGTATGAGGAAGCCATACAGGAAGCTATACATCTGATATTGTTCGGTAACAGTCACTGGCTTACTGGCATTTCCATTTCCTGGAAAGCAGTCTCACATTTCAGTCGCCATACATGACCCTCCCCTGTATTCAGTCAGTCCACTCAAGCTGCGGAAAGAACAATGCTGTGGAATGAGGGAGCCTTTAAATGAGCCTCGCTGAACATTTGACATACCACTGGCACAGCATCACACATCTACTTCTTCTCATATCAGCCATTTCAGCTCAGATAAAACTGTCACCACACCAAGATAGTCCATTACATTGATTGTCGCCGTGCATGCTTATTATGTAGATGTCTTTGATCCAAGATTACATCAGATCCATCTGAGATGGGGATCACTAGCTTTGACAAAATATGCAGACTACTGAGTAATGCATGTTGAAGCCAGTATGTTCCAGGATTCCATCAATCATTCTCTACACACTGTACCTCCACAGAAATGCAACCAGGCTGGTCAACATCACTCAACAGGTCTGACTGACGTGAATAACCTCCAGCAGTTCGCTGAGATCTGCCTCAGCTTGTGCCTGTTAACGTAATCATTCCGAAATCTTTGGATAGCATTCACATGAAAAACGTATCTCAGAAGGTTTAAGTAGCCTACATCTCTCATACCCAGCCTAAACATGTGTATCTACAATGCTTTGGAAAAGGATTTATTTATTTTTCTGTGTGGCATGCATTTATATTATTTCTTCTTCACACTTACCCTAAAAAAAATCCATTAATTTCAAAAGTCCTTTAGTTAGTAAATACAGTAGATTCCAGCTAGTAATAGTAATTCATTTTATTTTTAGGCACAAACACAAGGACGCTTTACAGCAATAAAAAACATATAAAGTAAACAAAAAGTGTTAAAATGACAAAGACAAATAAGACTGACAAAACCTGAAAGAGTTCAAAATCAGATTTTTTTTAAAAGCACTGCAATAAGAGAACAGTAAACATTAGGCGGTTTTAAACAGTTGGGTTTGAGTCTGAATTTAAAAGTGGAGAGGGAGTCAGGGTTTCAGATGGCAATAGCTACAGAATTCCCGAGGTGGGGAGGCCCAACGGAGAGGCAGAAAGACGGAAAGACAGGACAATGAGGTAGATAAAGGATGAAAATCTGAGGAAGTGGACAGGAGAGACTATGTGGATAAGGTCAGAAATGTAGGGGGGGTTGTGGATGGCTTTGAAGGTGAAAAGAAGGACTTTCAATACGTTGCTAAGCAGAGAGCCAGGGAAGTAGCCAGAAGATAGGGGTGACATGATGAAATATGGTGAGAATGCGGGCAGCAGAATCGTGAGCCAACTGGAGCTGTGGGAGGGTTTTTTAAAGAAGAACAAACAGCATTGAATTTGATTAATCAATCCGTGAACTGACTAGACTGTGATTAAGAATGGAGCAGAGTTTGGGAGAGGGCGAAAACAATAATAGTGTGTAGGTGAAAGTAGGCAGTCTGAGTTTTATTGATATGGGATGGAAATGAAAGAGTTCTGTCAAGAATGACACCCAGACTCTTAACGTGAGGGGAAGGAGAAACAGAGAAGGCATCATCAGTAAGAGAAAAACTGGCTGCTTTGGTTAAGATAAGCACCAGCGCTCAGCCCATATGCATCACGTACCATGCGTAGGGCACCAAGTGGCCAGGGTTTGTTACAACTAATCAGGCTTATGAAGAGTATACGAATTGTGATAATGACATATTAGGCAGATTCCAGAGAAGCCAGTGGACCTCAGTGGCTGTGTAGCAAAGTAGTCCAGCAGCAGGATGAGAGGAGAGGGATAAGTCTCCAGAGGAGAACAAACCAGATGAAAAACCTGCTAGAACACATTGCTGCAGTGAGAAGCAGCATGGCCAGGTGGAGAGTTCCAGAGACAGGAGGGCAGGTTGAAATCCACTCGCACTTGTAAACAAGCAGTTAAAATGGGAAAAATCCACTTCAAATGCACAAGAAATACCTTATGGTAATTCATGTATACCACAGAACAGTAAGAAATATCAGAAAAAATACTTCAAAACACTTCAGAATTAAGAGGGTGACCGGTGAGCAGTGGCAGCAAATCGTGCCAGCATCCACTCAAACCTCACCAGAACAGTCTAATTTGAGAAGGGATTTCTGTTCGCTGACCCTTGTCTGACACTCTCCATCTTGTCCAACTGAGATTGAGTTGTGCTGCAAAGAAGAGGGAAAACACATCAGACTGTAGATTTACAACTGTGGCAGAGATATACACCAAAATATGTCAGCTGTAAGTGCTGCTGAAGGGGATATTACAACGGACAAAATCAGGGGCACTAATTACAAGTGCATGCAACATTTTCAGATTTTGTTTCTTTTGTAAAGGAAGAAAATTAAAGACCATGTATCACTGTCTTTCACTTCACAGCTATGCATGCTTGTGTGTTGGTCTTCCAAAAAAAGAAAATATCTAAAGCTTGACAAAATGCAAAAAAAGTTAAAAGGGAATGAATACTGTATACTCTTTCACTGTTTGATGAGAAAATGAACTGTGCTCCCAGTAACTCAGTAAAACTGTGATTAAATATTTTTAAACAAACTGGTATTAAAATATTGACACTGAATTCAAAAGTAATTAAAAGTAATAAGAGTTTAACAGTAGAACTATCAGACCTTCACAAATTTGCATGAATTCCCTACAACACAGTTGTCAAAGTCAAGGCCTGGGGGCCAAATCCAGCCCACCATGGCCATTGTTGCGGCCCTCTAAACTGTAGAGGACCACATACATAGAACTTTTAAGCTCTCTTTATATGCACCTAAATACCACTTCATCACTCAAATCAGTGTTTATTTGAATACTCCATAGTCCCATCATTATGAAAAGATGTTGAGTGTCATTTAATTTTAAGAAGTACTTGTTGAGACACAAATTGTGATGCCTTCAAGGCAATTGTTTATTTTTTGTTGAAATAATTCTCTTTATGATCCCGTCAGTTATTTTAGTTAAAATGAGCAAAGTAATTTCAACTGAGGTTTAAATTGTCAGGATGGAAAGTTTATTTTTAAAGAGCTATTAGTTGATGTCATTTCCTGTTTTGCAACTTCCTGTCTCTTCCTGGCTCTCCTGAAAAGCATGGCAGACATGTTTTACATGCCCTGAACTTGATCCAATGCCATCCGCTAATAAGCATCATAGAGGCAATGCCGTAAGTTGATAAAGTTAATACTATGAATGTTAAAGAACTGTAAAAGTGATATTGAGGTGAAATTTGTTAAATTTAGGACAAGTTTGTTTACACTTGCTAACGTGTGCTAAAACTGTACAAAAGCTATATGCTGCTTATTTAGGGAAATATATTACTTTGAATGTTTATTAATAACTATGTACAAATGTTTGAGTACAAATTGAATGTACTTTGTAATATTTGTGTTACAGTTTTCACCAAAAGTTCATGAAGAAATGGTGAACCTCACAACGACTTGGTCTTCATTTAACCTGGTTTAGCTTGGTGTTTAGTCAGCGTTTCAACACACTGCACGAGAACATTATAGTGAAAAGGCAACAATTTGATGTTTAAAAGTGTCCAAGATGGCAGCAAGTCACAGATCATCTGCACACAGCGTCGGAAGCATCAAAAGCTCTGCATCATCAGCAAGTGTGGCACGTGCCAGAGCCAAAGCTGAAGCTGCAAAGGTAAGAGCATCATATGCTGGAGAGGAAGCAAAACTTAAAATGTAAAAGGCTGCCAGAGAGGCAGAAAGAAAGACCAGAGAAGCACAGAATCAGCTGGAAGCAGTTAGGATTGACACAGAATTAGAAGTGCTATCACGAAAACGTGAAGCAGATGCAGCTATTGTGGAAGGTCAGGTGCTAGAAGAGGCTGCAGCAATGCACTCTGTAGTTGATGAAGAAAAAGAGGAATCGGAGAATATCAGGATTCAGCGAACCAAGGAATACGTTCAGTCTCAGATGGATCTCCAGAACCCAACTACCGCCGCACCCTTAAAAGTTCCACCAGCTGATCAATCCATGCATGCAGAGTCACAACAAAGCTTTGTAACATGGAACCCTCCTGAGAACCCCTCAGTGTGTCGACCTTCGGCTGAGAGGCTAAATCCAGGAAAAGACAATAAGACTCACTCACAAGCACCAAACACAACCAAGCCAATTAAAGCAGAATCAAACTTTGAAGCCAAAAGATTAAACCACACCATGGGTGTTCATGCTCCATCATATGTTCCCCTGCGTACTACTCCAGCCGCCATGTTGCCACAAGCTGAGCCCTTAGCACAATACTTAGCACGCCGAGACCTTGTTACATCAGGCCTTTACCAGTTTGACGACAAGCCGGAAAATTTCCGTGCTTGGCAGTCATCATTCACTAATGCAGCCGCAGATATCAACCTTACTCCATCCCAGGAACTAGAACTCATGATTAGATGGCTTGGAAAGGAATCTGGTGAACAGGTGAGACGAGTCCGCTCAGTTTACATAAACAACACCAATCTGGCCCTGCAAAAGGCATGGGAGAGATTACGGAATTGTTATGCCGCCCCTGAAATAATAGAAAGGTCATTGTTTCAAAGACTGGATAGCTTTCCCAAAATCTCAGCCAAAGAGTGTACTAAATTACGTGAACTTGGAGATCTTCTTATGGAGATTCAAGGTGCCAAAGAGGATGGATACCTGACTGGCCTATCATATCTGGATACCTCTCGTGGAATTGCACCAATCGTGGACAAACTTCCATACGGACTTCAGGATAAGTGGGTGTCTTCAGGTTCGTGGTTCAAAGAAGAGAACCATGGGTGTTTCCCTCCCTTCGAATATTTCTGCGACTTTATCTGTCATGAGGCAAAGAAACGTAATGACCCTAGCTTCATGTTCCATAGCAATACGACAATGACCACAAAACCTGACAAACCCTTTGGAAAGAATTTCAATGCCAACAAACTTATCACCGTCCACAAAACTGACGTTTCTACCACTAGTATGGATCCCAACAAGAACTGCCCTTTGCACAACAAACCGCACCCTCTTAAGAAGTGCAGAACATTTAGAAACAAATCCCTCAGCGACAGAAAGGCCTTTCTCAAGGAAAAAGGAATTTGTTTTAAATGCTGCTGCTCAACTTCCCACCTTGCCAAAGACTGCAAGATCTCTGTGAAGTGCTCTGAATGTGGAAGCACCTACCACGATGCAGTCATGCATTCTGGCCCCCCACCTTTAGCTTTCCAGGCTCCCCCACTGCCGCCAGAGAATGGCGGGGAGGGAGAACAGTCCAATGGGTCTGATGTTAGTGCAAGTTGTACAGAGGTTTGTGGTCCTGGTCAGTGGGGTCGTTCATGCTCAAAGATCTGCCTTGCAAAGGTTTTCCACAAAGATTACAAGAACAAGGCCATCAAAGCCTATGTCATTCTTGATGATCAGAGCAATCGCTCTCTGGCTCGACCAGATTTCTTCGAGCAGTTTCATGTGGACAGTGAGCTTTTCCCTTACAATCTCACAACCTGTTCTGGAACAGTAAAATCATATGGCAAGCAAGCAGAGGGATTCTGGCTTGAGTCACTAGATGGTAAAACAGTCATTTCTCTTCCACCTCTCCTTGAGTGCGAAGCCATCCTAAACAATCGGGCTGAGATTCCAACACCAGATGCAGTTCTTCACCAACCCCATCTCCTTCACATTTCTCAGTTTATTCCTGATCTTGACCCAGAGGCAGAAATACTCCTGCTACTCGGGAGAGATGTACTAAGGGTACATAAAGTCAGAGAGCAGGTAAACGGGCCTCACAATGCTCCCTTTGCCCAGCGCTTGGATTTGGGTTGGACAGTAATAGGTGAGGTCTGCTTAGGCAAAGCACATAAGCCTGAAGTCAATGCATTTAAGACCAACATATGGGGCAGTGGCCGCCATTCGATCTTCGAACCCTGCTCCAGCTTGATATGTGTCAAAGAAACCAAACAAGCCATCAGGGGGCCTGACCAATTACCAGAGAAAATGCTTGGACAAACAGTCTTCGATCAAACAGAGCGTGACAACCAACTCGCTCTGTCAAGGGAAGACATTCTCTTTCTAAAGATCATGGATACAAGTGTCTACAGGGATGACTTCAATAGTTGGGTCGCACCACTCCCATTCAGAGAACCACGCCAACGTCTCCCGAACAACAAAGAGCAGGCAGTTAAGCGGTTCATCTCTCTTCAGCAAACTTTGAGAAGGAGACCTGAGATGCAAGAACAGTATTCAGCATTCATGGAGAAAATCTTCACCAGTGGTCATGCCGAGGTGGCGCCCCCATTAAACAAAGAGAAGGAATGCTGGTACTTGCCATCATTTGGTGTATACCATCCACAAAAGCCAAACCAAATCAGGGTGGTGTTTGATTCCAGCGCGAAACACTGTGGTGTCTCCCTAAATGATGTACTCCTCACAGGACCTGATCTCAACAACTCTCTCCTTGGTGTCATTCTGCGTTTCCGAAAAGAGAGAGTCGCTATCCTCGCAGACTGACGACACAGTCAAGTTCGTCGAAAGACACTTTTACATGGATGATGGCTTAATATCTTTGCCATCTGAAGAAGAGGCCATCGATCTGCTCCAACGAACACAGACTTCACTCGCAGAATCAAACCTTCGGTTGCACAAGTTTGTGTCAAACTCCAAGGCAGTCACCGAAGCCTTCTCACCTGAAGATCGTGCTACAGTTACCAAAGATTTAGATTTAGGTGGAGAGACAGTACCCACACAAAGGAGTTTGGGCATACTCTGGGAGATCAAAACTGACACATTCACCTTTTCTGTATCTAACAAAAGGAAACCATTCACTCGACGTGGAGTTCTTTCTACTGTCAACATTGTTTTTGACCCCCTCGGCTTGCTGGCACCTGTTACAATCCAGGGAAGAGCCCTTCTCAGGGAACTGACCTCTGATCTTTCTGACTGGGATATGCCACTCCCAGAAGACAAGCTGAAGAGTTGGGAGGAATGGAGAGACTCCCTTCAAGATTTAAGTGAGCTTCATATTCCACGGACGTACACAACTTCGTTATCCAAAGCAGTGCGCTCAGAATTGTGGATCTTCTCAGATGCCTCAAACAAGGCAATCGGCACTGTGGCTTATATAAAGACCATTCAGGAGGATGGGAAATCTGAAGTGGGATTTGTAATGGGCAAAGCTAAGCTAGCACCTCAGTCGGAACCAACTATCCCTAGGCTTGAACTCTGCGCAGCAGTTCTTGCAGTGGAGATGGCAGATCTCATCCAGGAGGAACTTGATCTCAAGTTTGATGCTGTCCAGTTCTTTACAGATAGTAAAGTGGTCCTTGGGTACATTTGTAATGAGACAAAGCGTTTCTATACATACGTCCATAATAGAGTCCAGCGCATCCGCCAGTCCTCAACTGCAGAACAGTGGAATTATGTACACACAGAGGAGAACCCAGCTGACCACGCGTCCAGATCCTTGCCTGCATCCCGCCTTTTACAAACATCTTGGTTCACAGGTCCCTCATTCTTGTATCAGACGTCATCAACAACAACAAAAAACACTCAAAGGTTTGAGCTCATTGAGCCAGAGAAGGACTCAGAGATCCGGCCCCAAGTACAAACTTGTGCTACTTGCACTGAAGAAACCACACTTAGCGCTGATCGTTTCAACCGGTTTTCCACTTTCACCTCCCTTGTCAGAGGGTTTGCTTACCTCATCCATATGGCACGATCCGACAAACGGTCAAACCAAGAAAGCAAATGTAAAGGTTGGCATAACTGTATTCTACCTCGCACTGCTGATGAAATGACTCAAGCAAGAGATGTTGTTTTGAAAGCAGCGCAGAAGGCTGCATTCACAAGGGAGTTATCAGCACTGCAATCCAACAAAACTGTGCCTAAAAGTAGCCCCCTACTGAAACTTTGCCCGACGTTGGAGAATGACTTCATATGCGTTGGAGGGCGGTTAAAACATTCTGAATTAACTTGTGTGGAAAAGAACCCAATTATCCTGCCCAAGAACAGCCACATATCATTGCTGCTCACAAGACATCACCATGAGCAGGTGAAACATCAGGGCCGTCATCTCACGGAAGGAGCAATTAGAGCAGCAGGCCTGTGGATCCTGGGTGGCAAAACACTGATTAATTCAGTTCTCCACAAATGCATAACTTGTCGCAAGCTACGAGGGAAACCAGAGCAACAATGTATGGCTAACCTACCAATGTAACGTCTCAAAACTTGTCCTCCTTTCACGTATGTGGGACTCGATGTCTTCGGGCCATGGTCTGTTACAGCCAGACGCACGAGAGGAGGGCAGGCCGACAGTAAGCGGTGGGCCATCATGTTCAGTTGTCTCAGTTCAAGAGCTGTTCACGTAGAAGTCATTGAGTCAATGGACTCTTCCAGCTGTGTAAATGCTCTCAGGCGTTTCTTTGCACTCAGAGGCCCTGCAAAGCAACTCCAGTCTGACTGTGGCACCAACTTCATTGGAGCATGCAGAGAGCTTGGCATGGATAAGACGGTGCAGAGGTATTTGAGTGAACAAGGATGCAGCTGGAAATTCAACCCGCCACACGCTTCCCATATGGGAGGCTGTTGTGAGCGTTTGATCGGTGTCGCAAGAAGGATCCTTGATTCAATGTTGCTCCAACAGAAAAGCCGTCTAACTCATGAAGTCCTTTGTACACTGATGGCAGAGGTCACCGCCATCATGAATGCACGACCACTTTTACCTGTATCTGCAGATCCACAGCAACCTTTTATCCTTTCACCATCAATGCTCCTCACACAGAAGTCAGGAGTTCCACCTCCTCCGGGAGACTTCGATGACAAGGACCTTTAAACAAAACAGTGGAAGCAGGTGCAGGCCCTGGCAAACCAGTTTTGGGGCAGATGGAGCCGCGAGTACTTACCCACTCTACAAAACAGACAAAAGTGGACTACACCACAAAGGAATCTTCAAGTTGGAGACCTAGTCCTGCTCCGTGACAAGCAGATTGTTCGCAACTGCTGGCCAATGGCTAGGATTACTGCCACCTTTCCTGGAAAGGATGACCTTGTAAGAAAGGTTGAAGTGGAGACCACTGACCAAGGCACTCCGAAAACTTTTCAGAGACCTGTTACAGAAGTTGTTTTACTTCTTCCCAAAGACTGATAGAAGTCAAGTGTTCAGACTTGGTGACTTTCACTATGACCTCACAGAGGCCAGACGGGGAGTGTGATGCCTTCAAGGCAATTGTTTATTTTCTGTTGAAATAATTCTCTTTATGATCCCGTCAGTTATTTTAGTTAAAATGAGCAAAGTAATTTCAACTGAGGTTTAAATTGTCAGGATGGAAAGTTTATTTTTAAAGAGCTATTAGTTGATGTCATTTCCCGTTTTGCAACTTCCGGTCTCTTCCTGGCTCTCCTGAAAAGCATGGCAGACATGTTTTACATGCTCTGAACTTGATCCAATGCCATCCGCTATTAAGCATCATAGAGGCAATGCCGTAAGTTTAAAAAGTTAATACTATGAATGTTAAAGAACTGTAAAAGTGATATTGAGGTGAAATTTGTTAAATTTAGGACAAGTTTGTTTACACTTTCTAACGTGTGCTAAAACTGTACAAAAGCTATATGCTGCTTATTTAGGGAAATATACTACTTTGAATGTTTATTAATAACTATGTACAAATGTTTGAGTACAAATTGAATGTACTTTGTAATATTTGTGTTACAGTTTTCACCAAAAGTTAATGAAGAAATGGTGAACCTCACAACGACTTGGTCTTCATTTAACCTGGTTTAGCTTGGTGTTTAGTCAGCGTTTCAACACACTGCACGAGAACATTATACAAATTTATTCATGTTTTAGCGGTTTGTTAAATCTAGTTTTATCAGTACTTTCTGCCACAACCGGCCCTTTAAGGACATTCATTATCTTTATGTGGCCCAAAATGGAAATTAGTTTGACATCTCTGCCCTAGAACTACTGACACCCTGTTCATATGCAGCCAGTTGTACCAGTCTTTGTCTGGTGCGGCTGGTTACAGACGGGCTCCAAACTCTCAGTAACATTTCAACGCTCTGTCAGTGGAGTGCAGGGTCCAGATTGGAGATGATGTTCAGATGCTTGAATAGAGACGTCTTTTGTTTCATTTAGATATATGTACTCCATGCGTAAAATTGAAAATGTCTGTTTTTGCACCAAGTGAATATGCCTACTAATCTGTCAAAAACTTTCCGTCAATTGAAAAAAAAAAGTTGACAAATATGGAAATATTCAGTTAACATGACCCCATATTATATATATATATATATATATATATATATATATATTTAGGAGCGTATGTGTTGTGTGATTAACCGCAGCACCTCTTTGAGAAAATATGTATGCCCCCATGGCTTTGCATACTTTATATTAGCAATGCTTCATTCTATTTTAACTCTATTTTTTACAAATAAATACCCACTTGTAGAACAAAAGAATGGGGAACGATGGAGCTGAGGACCTCTACAAATCGGTGCGGGCTTAGCAGTTTCAGGTATTTTTTACCAGAAAATAAAACTGAAGGTAAGCCTAGTATTAATGCACATTTTGAGGTTACCCCACCCATGCATGTACTAAAAATGTTCAAAGTTGCTATGATAAGGTTTTTAACTTTTTATGCACTATAGACTACTTGCACAAACCAGGATGAATCAGCCTGTCTTTTCTCACAGTCAGTACATTTACATGCACACCTAAATTGATATTTTTGGAGTAATCGGACTAAGGGCTTTCCCCTGTCGAGAGTCGACTCAAAGTTTACATGTCACTCAGAAAATCTAATTATTAAATTAAATACGTTCAAGTCTCCGACAATAGGTGGTGTAATGAGCCCCTTCGTGTTAACATTCTAGTGCTTAGAGGTACACAGGGAGTGCACAGATGCCTACGGGAGTGAAGCAGACAGAGTAAAAGCAGGATATGCACAATCACAATACACCGTCTCTTCGTCAGTTCAAAAATGCACTGATTGGTCCGCTTATGTTTGTCTTAGTTACCATATTCATCTTATACAACTACTGTCTTGTTGATTCTCGCTTCTGCGTCTTGTCACTTCCTGAGGGGGAGCACAAGTATGGGCAGAGTGAGGCGTTGGTTGCAGAGAAATGTGATTCCCATTTGCATTATCTGGGTAGGTTACTCTGATTTGCTAAACTCCATTTTGGACTAGGTAATAATTCCATTATCTCTTGCTGCATGTAAACACACTGAATGTAAGCTTCCCACTTAGGAACATCAGTAAAACCTCCAAAAAGAGTTCAGAGATTTATCCGCTGTGACCTTTAAAACACCACACAGTTACTGCAGAATCAAGGGACATTGAAAACAGGAAAAGCAATATTCCTGCAGTGTTTGGCGCCATGTCTAACACTTTTGGAGATAACAGCAGGGTCAAAGGTTGAATTGTTCAAAGCAGAACCAGCATGTCCATTTGGATGTATTGAGCTCCTGCTACAGAGGGTGCTCAAAAAAGAACACTCAAAGGGAAATAATCAGTGAGTCACTTAACGTATTTGTCCTCATTTGCCGTAAATGCTGGCACTTTATGCACACACATAAACAGAGACAACCACGTCACTGACTTCATGGGACCTCATGAGACAGTCTGATGAAGTTGTCAGACAGAAACAATAACATCTTTTGCATGAACCGGTTCCTTTTTTTTCATTTACAATAGGAGAAGGGCTGAAGCTCCACGTAATATGTTTATAAAAGCAAAACAGAAAACGTTGCTGTCTCAGTGGAAAAAAAACAATCTTTTAATATTTTAGTTTTGCAGTTCAGTATAAATTGTCCATATATACTGTGAAAAGTATTGAAATGACCTATTGTAATGTGCATAAAAGGGAAAAAGGTCAAGCAGGTATTATTATTCTTTGTTCCACTTCCTAATAAGAGATTGCTTGTGTTGTGCTATAAAACTCCAGGACAATACAATAATAACAGTGGACTGCATTTACATAGTGCCTTCTGAGAAACTCGTAGCACTTCACAATCCCATTATTAATTCACTCTCACATTCACACACTGATGGAAGCAGGCTACTATTATAGTGACAGCTTCCCTGGGGCAGACTGACAGAGGCGAGGTTGCCATTTTGCACGACTGGTCCCTCTGGACAACACCAGCAGACAAGGTAGGTGAAGTGTCTTACCCAAGGACACATTAGCTGCATTTACATGTGCAAAATGTCTTTAATCTGATCATTGATCAGAATAAAAGTTGACTGTGTACATGGCCCTGAAAACATTGTTCCGATTATGACAAGTGTTTACATCCGCCACATGTTTGATCGGATTAAATCATTTTGACATGCACAGAACTATCTGAAATACCGGACACGGCCGTAGAAGAATGTTAGTTTACATGAAGCATTTTTATTCCAATCAGGCTTTGATTCCGATTACTTGTGTCCATGTTAAAGCCGCTAGTGGCCGTCATGACTGTATTGACTGTATTGGAACAGCCAGAGCCATCTTCCAATTCGTTGCAAGACTGACTGTTACCAGAGATCCTTGCCGCCCACAAAATCACTGTCGACAATTACTCTTGAAACATACTTGAAATGTGACATTTAATTTCCTTTTTGGATAATTAAAGGAGACATTTTATGACTATTTTTCCAAGATTTAAAATAGGTCTACGAGTTCCAGAAAAGATCTTTGTGAATTTGTTTGCTTGAAATAGCTTGTAGGAAACGATTGTTACCAACCTATTACCCTATGTTTCAGCCCTTTTCAGATTGTGCTGTTTCTGCTTCTCATTATATATCACATATGCCGCTGTTAACTTGGCCACGCCCAAAGCTTCTAAAATTTTTGTTCACACCCTACTGATTGACTGTTATCTCTACTTTTGAAAGTTACAGACGTGGCTGCAGTAGTTCAACCATACAAAAAACAAAAACAAAAGTTCCACCATAAATGTTTGAATCAGAATCTGCTCCCATACGAGGGGAGTCTCCTGAAGATCCCGACACTCAGACAGTTCAGCAAGATAATTCTGAATGGTTATTGAACAAATGACTTTAAGTTAAAATAACATATTTAACAGCTTACCTGGCACTCCGATATCTTCCTCCCAATGTCTCATCTCTTCCTGAAACTCTGAAGCCTTCCAGCTCGATCTAGCTGACTCCAGCTCTCTAGCACAGTGGAGACCCCGCTCTCTGAGCTCCGTACGGCTGTCCTCAGTCTTCCCCGGAGTACTGTACTGTATTTTTTAACTGAATTCTTCAGTAGTATATTTATTCTAGTTCACAGCTGGGTGTAAACAAAAGTATTTTGTGTAAAATATGTTAAATAAACCTTCTCATTCAGTGCATTTTCTTTATTTGAATGATTATTTACATTGTAGATTCTCACTGAAGGCATCAAAACTAAGAATGAACACATATGGAATTATGTAGTACTTTTACAAAAACGTGTGAAATAACCTAGATGATTTGGGGTGAGCAGAAAATGACCCAGACCTGGTGCCAGGGGAATTTAGTTGGAGGGCCAAGTTTTAATTTAACCTCTTCGTTTTTTTACATCCCTTTTGCGATATTTTACAAACTTCTGGGTCTTCCTTTTCTGTGACATCCTTTCTATGGACATATACATCTAATCTGAAAGCTGAGGTTGTAATTCCAATAATGTATACCAATAAAGGATACAATTATGACTGTAAAAACAGTAAATACTTTTGTCAAACCGCTCAGAAAGCTAGGTAATGTGCAACTCACCATTCAAAGAACAATCACAGGACTGAGCCATCTTAAACAATAGTTGTGTTTTTACATCCACAACGGTACAGTTAATGTCCTCCTTTGAAATAGTTGGTCTTGGTCTTATTGCCCTCTGGTGCGTGGGCTGAAATGACCCCTTTATAAATCTAAGCCAGCTGACCAGTTGATACCAACCTACTCCTCTAACTATATTTATTTGGCTCAAACAAAATTAATAGAAAATTAAGTGATTTACATGAGGAGAAACTTTATAGGCGGCCTGGAGAAATGTGATACATTTCTGATAGATTTCTGTACCTACTCTCTCTTCAGCAAGCTACCCCTCACTGACCCCGCTTTTCTGAGCAAGGGTGATAAACTGCAGGTCCCTGCCTACATTCCCTCTGAGAAGGGCCGATAGTGACTGTGTCTCTGAGACAAACAATTTTCATTACTAAACTCATCTGCAGTAAATGTCTTGTTTGAAAACTTACTAAACTCAGTGAACTCCCCAAATGTAGAAGAGTTCTGTCTAGTCTACTTTGCCTAAGTTCTCTACTAACTCTTCTAACTTAAAAGGAAAGAACAACTTTATGCAACCTGGATCTTATTTTTAGCACGGATTACATTAATTTACTCATCCTGATGAGTTTGGAGCCACTTGAAGTCCTTTGGGAGAAGTTTAGAGCCAATCACAATTAGCTTATATCCATATAATTATAACCCCTGCATGTCAACAATGTTTTATTGGAGGGGCTGCGCTGTAGTCTTCTGCTGTGTTTTATAGGCTTTTTATCCATCTACATTAACACCAATTTCAATTACATCACTGCCATGCGGAATCCTGATTGCAGTCTGGTGAGGACGTTTACTCTGTATTTGATGACGGTCGGTTAGACAGAACCTGCTGCTGCAGACATCAACATGATTTGAGTGCACAAACAAAATCCTGTAACTTTTTTTCCTAAAGAACCTATCTTTATGATTCTGTTCTGAGATAAACAAGCTAATCCTGAAGAGGATTGAAACACGTGAGCACCTATTTTATTGGGTGGCTAATGTAATTTACCTCAAATGATAATTACTATTAAATGCTTTTGTTCATTGTCACACACTCAGAAGTCAAAAGTTCAATTTACACCAGGTTTGATTTAGTCTTCAAGTGCATGAAAATCTCTAGTCACGTATTTAGTTCAAAATGCAAAATGTTATGTACCCAGGCAAACAAAACCAGGTTAACGTTCAGCATCAAATGCGTTATATGCACTTTTAGGTCACAATGTGTTTCGTTTTCATCCTAGAGTACCAAGTCTGTTGCTTGTCAACACTGTCAATTTCAGTTTGATGTTAAGCCTACTCCTATAAATATTGTCAATATTTTTGAATAGTTTTTTTTTTTTTATCTATGTTCATTGACATATGTGATGGCAGTTGAAATCAACAAGATTCTGTTATGAATCTGGTAGGATATTTTCCAAATGTTTCTTTTCCTGGCTGAAACCTGGCTTTTCTATAGTTAACATACCTTCAGCTGGGCTGGAACTATTCCAGAAATGTAAAAATAACAATTTTTATCTATTCTAAAATTGGATGTCTCTTTAGGGAAGGCTCCTGAAAGAAAACTTCTTTGTGTCAAAGTTTTACCCATCTGTCTGTTCTGTTCCGTTGAGGTAAAGTTGAAGGGTATGGTGTTTGTCCTACTTCTTGCCTTTGTGTAATGAACCAATACCACTGGCAGCGAAACTGATAGTAGGCAATATGCCACCAGCACTCCATGTTAAGGTTTAATAAACCTCGTCTTCTTACAACGAAATTATGGTCACTACCAAGTAGTTAATTCTTTGCATTTTCTGAAAAACAAAAAAAACAAGAAAACATTTCTGCAGAAGGAATTTGACTTTTCCATGTGGGCAGCTGCACATTTAGTCATGTTTTCAGGAGTCAGTCCTGAAGCAAGTACCTCTTTTTTTTTTTTTTGGTTCGCTTTCTTTCAGATATTAAGCTGGTGTTCCAGCATCTTACCATTAATGAAAGGGCTTGGTGGTTTCTGGGTGTTTTTTAAACATCATTACCACTTTCATTTTATCTACGGAGCATTGTAATTTCTTTGCATTCAAACTTGCATTGTAACGGAAAAAGACAACTAACTTTAAGCTTCTGTCCTTTTGACCTCAATTCTGTTATAACGGTGTGACTTTGCTTAAACACAGGTGCATGCAAGGGAACTATTGCTGTACTGTTTTGGCTTTGAGTCAATGTGTGAACATTTCCACTAAATTAAGACTCAATTGTATTTGTTTTTTTTCTAATATTGATGTTAGATGTTTTATTATCAGAATGATCCAGTTGCATGAATAAAATTTAATACTGAATATCACTCATTCCAGTGATGACTGTATGCAAACTTAAATGCACTGCTGTAAAACTCCTTCCTGTCATGGCTTTATGTTTTACTGAATATCTAACACAAGATTTTGAAGTATGTCACATTTTCATTCATGTAAAGCACCACCACTCACATAAAACATGATACATCTGTATCTTTATTAAATCTTTTAGACTTTGAAATATAGGTGAAAGGATTGCCTTAAAATTCTGAGTATATGTTAAGCATTTAGTTTACCACACAAATCATATATATATATATATATATATATATATATATATATATATTTTTTCTGTAGAAGTTTTCTTGTCATATTACAACTACAAACATGTCTACTCACCTAAACTGCTGGGTAAGGAAAGCATTTCCTTGAGAACTGCAGTGTAAAAAGCTTGAATGAGGATGTCAAGAATGCTCACAAAGCAAATTAATCTCAGTGAAGTTCTGCATGTACTGGACCACAAAGCAGACTTCTGATATATGCAAAGAGTAATTAAACATAGAACAAGGCTGCCCAATTTTAACACTGAGCCTATGCGACTTGGTGACTTTCTGTCCACTCCTATTCTCACGCACGTGTGCACATGTGTCTCTATAGCATACATGTGTGCTCCCTGAAACATTACATCATCACTGCATTCTTATTTCTCTTTGTTTTTCCACCTTCCAGCCCATAAAATGAGATCATTACACTGATTTCATTCCAGCTGTTGTGGTTCGAGGGCAACTGGGAGGTATTCCAGCACACAGAGACAGATCACAAGTCTGTGCACAGCCTCTTATCCAGCTGTGTAATACCTAACAGCTGCAGAACACTGAGTTATGACATTTGAGAAAGAACACAAGGCCCGCTCAATTAAATTTTACCTCATGCTGACAAGGAGAGCTCTTGTGTAGCAGCAACAGTGATTTAATATTATTGCTTGAACTGTGCTGACAGCATAACTAGTCCAACCACAAACAATTAATTAGGAACACTAATGAATATCGCTCAAAATTGTTAAGTGGCTTTTCATTTCAAATGTAAGTTGTTGTTTTTTTATGGCTCTTTCGTACAGAGACAATCTGTTGTCATTTGATGCCATCTAGTGGTCAGATATGAACAGTACATGAATGTAAACTCATTTTTGTTGTACATGTATACTACATAATGGTATTGATTTTTATAGAACTTCATTAAAAGTGTTAGAAACCACAACATGAAAACCCTTGGTCTCTTTTGTTTATCATTGATACGACTGAGTTATTTTTATTTATATGTGATCTCTTTTTTGCATAAGGCAAGTTTTCTACTTATGCATTTTGTTAATGACACTGTAAAGTAGCAAGAGATTCTAACTTTTGTTCACATCTATCGTGCTTTCAAAAGGCACTGTATTTGGCAACATTTGAAAACTACGTAACCTTGTGTTAGATTATCAAATAACATTCAAATATAATGGTACGTGAGTTTTTTATACAAACAAAAATGTTTAAAGCGTGGTGGTTTTCTCAACTTTGCACATCTACAAGTTAGTGTTCATTCTTCTTTTCAAAACAGGTACTTTCAAAGAAAAGGCAGAAATAGTAAAATAAAACAATATCAATTACCAAGATGTTGAATATATTTCATACCACGTGTTGGGAGGAGGAATGTAGTAAAGGGACATCCTGGATAAAAACTTGCTTTTTGTCTTAAAATACCTGGACACATTGCAAAGGTTGACCTTTACCTGGAAATTTACACTAAACATACAGCCAAAGCTGCAAATGAAAAGTTTACATTCTCCATTAGATATGAGTGTCCCACTACATCTCATCTGTGTATCTGCCCCTGCTAAAGAAGATGCTGCCACCACAGTATTTGACAGTAAAGACAGGTTGTGGATGATAATGTGCAGCATTTTGATATTTTGAATGTTTTTTTAAAAGATCGGTTTTTACTTTTGGTGTCATCTGACCAGAGCACCTTCTTCCTCATGTGAAACAATCAACACACAATCAAGGAGGCACTGGATTTAACTATTAGCAAAAGTTGAAATGTATCCAGCATCTCTGTAATGTACATTGGGTTATGTAACCATTTCTGCATTTTCTTTCAAAGTACCATCACCACTATACTATCTAGACACAGTTATACCCCCTGTAAAAAAAAACATTTTCTCTGGGACAGTTCATGAAACCTTTCAACAAATGTACTCTCCCGCCTCACTCCCATCCCCTTCATCCTCCAACACAAACTCAATAAAGAAATTGTTAGGTAACTTGCTCTCTAAAATTTTAAACATCAGTGATATCATTGCTCCAACTAAGGTTAAAGTAGTCTCGGGTAGAAAGAAGCTTCCATGGACTAGCGATCCACTGGTACGTAGAGAAAAATGGGTGTGTGGACGAGCCAATAGAAAATGGCTAATAGTCAACTCTGGCTTCACTATAAGAGGAATCACGCTTTTCTGCAATCAGTAACAGAAACACTAATAAACTTTAATTACAACAGCTAAAGGGACTAACCTCTCTGTGACAGTAACACTTACTGAATAGAAAATTCTGACAGTTAAAGAGTTAGTCTGAACTTCAATACCAAAACCATTACCAATCTCATCCCCAACCAAACCAAACCAAACTAATGTTGATGAAATCATTCAACATTTAAACTCCTCTGGCTGACTCGATCTTATTCCCACGTTTTTTTCTAAAGAAGGTTTTCTCTTTCATTGGGCCTGATCTGATTAAAATAGTTAACTCATCCCTCCAGTCAAGCGTCTTCCCCCTGGTTTTAAGAACCGCTGGTATCAAACCACTGCTGAAGAAGACCAACTTGGACAACACATGAATGCAGAACTTCAGGCCAATCTTCTATTCATCAGCAGCAAGATTATTGAAAAAGCTGTTTTTGTACAATTAAGTAAGTTTCTAACAATGACCAACCATTTTGATATTTTTCAGTTTGGTTTCATGCTCGAAACAATACCAACACTGCCCTCATCAAAGATTTCAATAACGTGCATAAATACAGACTATGGTAGAACCGCAGTGCTGGTTGTGTTGGACCTCAGTGCAGCGTTTGACACTGTTGATCATTATATATCACAACCTTGAATTAATGTGTTGAGCAAATCAATGGATGGATGGTCCATATTTTTTTCTAGCACAACAGAAACAAAACTGAGGTAATTATCTTTGGACCTGAAGGGGAATGATCAAGACTCGGCAGACTTCAGTTAATACCGCTAAAAACTACTGATTGGGCCTGAAATCTAGGTGTAGCGATGGACACAGATCTATATAATAATGTCAGCCTTCTATCAACTGAAGAATGCATATATCTAGGATTAAACAACTAACGTCATTACGGGACCTTGAAAAACATAGCCATGTAGTCTGATTGATTACTGAAATAGTGTCCTCTCAGGCCTGCCTCAAAAGTCAATCAGACAGCTGTAGCTGATCTAGAACACTGCTGCTTGCGTCCTAACTAGAACCAGGAAAGTAGAGCACATAGCCCCAGTTCTAAAGTCCTTACACTGGCTTACTATTGAGTTAGCACCAAAGTATATTAAAGATCTGTTGTCACTATACCAACCCCCAAGACCACTCAGGTCCTTCAACTCTAGACTACTGATCATCTGTATCAGAACCACACATGGAGAAAATGCTTTCAGTTTCTATGATCCCTTATCTGGAACAAACTTCTAGACCAATACATAGCTGCTGAAACATTGAGTTACTTTAAATCAAGGCTAAAAACTAATCTGTTTAGAGCTGCCTTAGATTAAGAAATTCAATGTAGCTGGAATGTCACGTTTTAATGTGTCATACCCTAAATTGACTTGTTGTTGAATGTGTGCCATACAAATGAAGTTGCCTTTTCTTACAGTGTCTACTACATGACTTGCACAATTAATAGCTTTCATGGCAAAAGATTCTTCCACCTTAATTGTGAATATCTACAACTGCTCCAGAGTTATTATGGGTTTCTTAGCTGATTTATGATCAAATATGAGGCATCCCATGTTTTCTTTGCATACAGGCTCCATTCAGTTTGACAACTAGGTCTTGAAATGCTTTAAATTGTGGCTTACTCTTTTGACCTTCCAAAGTTGGATTGAAAAATGGGCGATTGAGATGCCCAAAACTCGGAATGTTCTATAAACTAACTCTGCTTTGAACTTCCCCAAAGCTTTATTCCTGACCTGTTTACATCCATATTTATGTTGAGGTTAAGTTACTCACACATGGACTCTACTGACAAAACAGTGTCACCTTTGAAGGCAGGTGGCTGCTATGGATATGATATATACCAACCATAAGAGTATATATATACTAAAATAAGAGTACAGGGGCTCCCCACACTTTTTAGAAATTTTTGTTTTTGCTCTGTTCAAACACTGTGACAAACTCAGGTGTAACCATGGGAAGGTGTTTGCAAGATACAAACTCCAGTCAACCTTCAGAACCCAATGCAACATGGGAAAACAAAGAACTGTTTTATTCCAAAAAGTTAGAAAACCACAAAAGTTAGATATCATGAGACTGAGAGCAAATTTTTTTTTCCCTCCCCATCATCTGACAGGTTTTTGTATTTTATGATAACGAACACTACATGATTACTTTATGGCAAGTTCATAGGGAAGAAACGTGTTACCTTTTGTTGTCCTGCATGTTGAATGAATGTGATTTCCGTTTTGGTAACAACTGTTCTGTGGACTTGCCCTGTGTTTCTTTTTTTTTTTTTTTTTGCTTCTATGTGTAATAGTTTCATTTCCATTCTTGTTACCTGGCTGTAAAAGTTGAATTGGCTGTAAAAGTGTAATCTTTCCTGCTTACTAAAAATGTTGCTATGACCCTTATGGAGTCTTAAAGGAAACTCCACCACAGTTTTTGTGGTAAGAATGATCCATACAAGTAATGTCCTTGTGTCAGTGCTCTAGAAAAACAAATATTTATCCATCCACTCATTGTCGATACCAGCTTATCCTTGCATTGTCACATGAGGGCTGTAGCCTGTAGGCGTGAAGCGGGGTATTTTATTGGCTGACTATGCATATCAATGATATACACATAAATACATTTAATTAACTGTTTACATTGTCCAAGAAAGTCCATATTTATCAGGTTTCTTTTTTTATGACAAAACCATTTACCTGTATTATGTCTGTGACTTAGATTTATCTCTTACATCATTGTCAGTTTTTGTATGTCATTACTTTATCCAGCTGGTTTTTATTACCAAATATGTCAATGTGAGATAATTTCCATAAACTATTATTAGTGTTGACATACTGCAGGATTGTCACACTTTTTAGTGACAACAGTCTCCAGTTTGTGTGTCTGTCTGGATGAGACTTTCATTTGGCAATATTTGAGATCTGTTGCTGTATTATGATATGCACTTTTAAATAGAAATAATGATTTGTTTACTTTTTTCAGGGCTATACTTGTGAGATACTACATATGGTGAAGCTGTGGCATTAGAAAGTACGGTGAAAGAGGATCTGATTCAAAAATACATTGAGACACCCTAATACTCTCAGTTACCAACAGAGAAAAGAAACTAGTCATATGTGTTTACTATGTGCAGATTAAAACTAGATGAGAAATAGTACTGTATAATCAAAAAAAATATTTTTTGTTGGTCTATTATGAGCATAAAAGGTTGTGAATGTGAATAAAACACTATACGTGATTTATACCACAATATCCTAGAAGGAATCATTGGACTATTGTTGAACAGGGAACACCTGACATCATTGTTGTCTTGTTGGTTTTCATGATGCTGTGGAATGTAAATGGACTGAACTTATATAGCGCTTTTCTAGTCTTGCTGACCACTCAAAGCGCTTTACATTGAAGCCACATTCACCCATTCACACACCGATAGCCAACATGGATCGGTAGGACGATGTAAAAGCTGGAATTGAACCTATGACCCTCCAATTGCAAGCCAACTACTCTACCACTGAGCCACAGTCGCCCATCATCTTAGTTTTATGACGTTCACTCACCAGATCGGATCCTTCATGCATAAAGACCGTTCTCTTCCAAGGCACTCAAAAATTTATTTTATGGGCATCTTAGATTTTGTTTTATATTCAGATACATGCCAAAGTGTCAATGTTGATTAGTAATAAATAAAAAATGTTGTTACATGAAAATAAGTTGATGAGTAAATCTTAACCACCACACTTCTTATAATGTTGGATGCAATTATTAATTTAAATGTGTGAAATAATTAATCTTTCAAATTAATTTTTTATAGGATAATTAAAAAGTGTTATTTACATATTATTTATAGATTAATTCAGCATTTTATTTGCTTCAATTTTGTAGACAATTTACAATAATGCACTGAATGCCAATAGAAATAAAAATAAAGACAACAGGCCAAATAAAGTGTTGTTCACTAAAAAGTATAAAAGCTCACAAAATACAAAAGGAGACATTATCCATCTCAATCTTAGTTCATAATAAAAAGTTACACCTAAATTCCAATACATGCGCTCCGCCCCGCCACGGACGCCGCAGCGGTTCTCTGTCGTCGTTAAATTACACTGCATGTATAATATTGTATTGTCTTTTATGTTTTTTTTTTTTTTTTGATTGTAATGATTTGTGTAGGTGTTTTGTGTTTTAGGGACCAGGTCTGCGAATTAGCTGTTAGCTATAAGGCCTATGAACATGGCATCGGTTATTCTGTGTAGCAATGCTTCTTGTTCTGTCCCTATCAAATAAATGAATAAATAAATGTACAAGCATACATACATATGTACAAGCTGTATTTATAGCGTATCTTTTATCTTAAAAAAAAAAGAAATCTGTCTTTACTCATTTATTTTGAAAACCGGATGATCTGCATTTTCAGCATCCTGCCTTTTACTTTTTTATTTGTGTAGATTTACAGCGGACTTGCTCCGGCGTCCGCCAAAATTCGATTCAATCCTATTTTTGCCGGAGTGCGAAACGGCACGGCGGCGGGAGTGGAATAGTTGTTTTTCATTACAACGGGATCGGATTTGTTGCGGCGTGCGTGGCAGAGCGGAGCGCATGTAGTGGAATTTAGATGTTACCTTCACATCCACCTCATCAGATAATTTGATGACCAGATTTGGGTTCATGGGAATAAAACAGAAGAAGACTTTCTGTTGACAAACTGTGTTTTAAAAAAATTATCACTGTATAATTATCCAGTCCAGGAGGGTATTCCACGAAGCGAGCTCAACAAATCAAGGCTCATTTGAAATATCCTCGCTTGAATTAGCATAACAATTCACTCCAGGCTTACTCGGTTGCACCAATGACACTGAGGTGAATTCAATAAGCGCTGATTCAAGTGAGGCTTAATGGTGCATTCTATTTGCCTCAGAAGTCGGAACTCGAAGCTGGGTTCCACGTCACGCCTGAGTAAACAGCATTCCAGTTAACGATGTTGGATAAGTTGGGAAATATCCATCCATCCATCCATCATCTTCCGCTTATCCGGGGTCGGGTCGCGGGGGCAGTAGCCTAAGCAAAGAGGCCCAGACTTCCCTCTCCCCGGCTACTTGGGCAAGCTCCTCGGGAGGAATCCCGAGGCGTTCCCAGGCCAGCTGGGAGACATAATCCCTCCAGCGGGTCCTGGGTCTTCCCCTGGGTCTCCTCCCGGTGGGATGTGCCCAGAACACCTCACCAGGGAGGCGTCCAGGAGGCATCCTGACCAGATGCCCAAGCCACCTCAACTGGCTCCTCTCGATGTGGAGGAGCAGCGGCTCTACTCTGAGCCCCCTCCGGATGACCGAGCTTCTCACCCTATCTCTAAGGGAGAGCCCAGCCACCCTACGGAGGAAACTCATTTCAGCCGCCTGTATCCGCGATCTCGTTCTTTCGGTCACCACCCAGCGTTCGTGACCATAGATGAGGGTAGGAACGTAGATCGACCGGTAAATTGAGAGCTTTTCCATTTTTCCCTCATTCGTGAACAAGACCCCCAGATACCTAAACTCCCCCACTTGAGGAAGGACCTCATCCCCGACCCGGAGAAGGCACTCTACCCTTTTCCGGCTCAAGACCATTGTCTCGGATTTGGAGGTGCTGATCCTCATCCCAGCCGCTTCACACTTGGCTGCGAACCGCTCCAACGAGAGCTGTAGATCACGTTCAGATGACGCCAACAAGACCACATCATCTGCGAAGAGCAGAGAGCCGATCCTGAGGTCACCAAAACGGATCGCCTCAACACCTTGGCTGCGCCTAGAAATCCTGTCCATAAACATTATGAACAGGACCGGTGACAAAGGGTAACCTTGGCGGAGTCCAGCTCTCACCGGAAATGAGTCCGACTTACTGCCGGCAATGCGAACCAGACTCTGACACCGTTCATATAGGGACCTAACAGCCCGTATCAAAGGGTCCTGTACCCCATACTCCTGGAGTACCCTCCACAGGACACCCCGAGGGACACGGTCGAATGCCTTCTCCAAGTCCACAAAGCACATGTAGACCGGTTGGGCGAACTCCCACGCACCCTCCAGGACCCTGCCGAGGGTGTAGAGCTGGTCCAGTGTTCCACGGCCAGGACGAAAACCGCATTGTTCCTCCTGAATCCGAGGTTCGACTATCCGTCGGACCCTCCTCTCCAGAACCCCCGAATAGACCTTACCAGGGAGGCTCAGAAGTGTGATCCCCCTATAGTTGGAACACACTCTGTGGTCCCCCTTTTTAAAGAGGGGGACCACCACCCCGGTCTGCCAATCCAAGGGAACTGCCCCTGATGTCCACGCAATATTGCAGAGCCGCGTCAACCAACACAGCCCTACAACATCCAGAGCCTTGAGGAACTCCGGCCGAATCTCATCCACCCCCGGTGCCTTGCCACCAAGGAGCTTTTTAACAACCTCAGTGACTTCAGCACCAGAGATTGGAGAGCCCTTACCAGAGTCCTCAGAATCTGCTTCCAAACAGGAAGGCGTGTCGGTGGGATTGAGGAGGTCTTCGAAGTATTCCATCCACCGACCCAAAACGTCCCGCATTGAGGTCAGCAGCTCACCGCCCCCACTGTAAACAGTGTTGGTGGCAGACCGTTTCCCCCCCCTGAGATGCCGGATGGTGGACCAGAATCGCTTCGAAGCCATACGGAAGTTGTTCTCCATGGTCTCTCCGTTGGGGTTTACCCCGGTGAATGAGAGGGTAGCCTCCCTCCGCCTGCGGGTGGGGGGACAGGTTCTGACTATTGTTTGTGCTTATGCACCAAACGGTAGTGCAGATTACCCACCCTTCTTGGAGTCCTTGGAGGGGGTGCTGGAGAGTGCTCCTTCTGGGGACTCCCTCATTCTCCTGGGGGATTTCAACGCTCACGTGGGCAGTGACAGTGAGACCTGGAGAGGCGTGGTTGGGCGGTATGGCCCCCCCGATCTGAACCCGAGCGGTGTTTTGTTGTTGGACTTCTGTGCTCGTCATGGATTGTCCATAACAAACACCATGTACAAGCATAAGGGTGTTCATGTGTGCACTTGGCACCAGGATACCCTAGGCCGCAGATCGATGATCGACCTGGTTGTCGTTTCATCGGACCTGCGGCCGCATGTTTTGGACACTCTGGTGAAGAGAGGGGCGGAGCTATCCACCGACCACTACCTGGTGGTGAGTCGGCTCCGGTGGTGGGGGAGGACGCCGGACAGACCTGGCAGGCCCAAACGTGTTGTGAGGGTCTGCTGGGAACGTCTGGCAGAGTCTCCTGTCAGAAGGGGTTTCAACTCTCACCTCCGGCAGAACTTCAAACACGTCCCGGGGGAGGCGGGGGACATTGAGTCTGAATGGGCCATTTTTCCGTGCCTCCATTGTCGAAGCGGCTGACCGTAGTTGTGAGGGATGCTGTCAAGCTAAAGAAGGAGTCCTATCGGGCCTTTTTAGCCTGTGGGACTCCGAAAGCAGCTGATAGGTACCGGCAGGCCAAGCGGAGTGCGGCTCGGATGGTCGCTGAGGCAAAAACTCGGGCGTGGGAGGAGTTTGGAGAGACAATGGAGAAAGTTGGGAAATATTAGAAGAGAATAGTCCTTTAATTGTCTTACAAGGGAAAGTTTGTTCGTAACAGCAGCAAAAAACTGATACACAAAACAGAACAGGACACAGAACAAAAACACACCATTTTTACAGAAAACAACGTTAAGTACAGATAAAGTGGAATACCCAGGTTGTAATGTGCAAACAGAGCAGAATACTGAAAGATGTTTAAATAATTAAAATATTTAGAAAAGTGAGAAAAGTACAGATTGTGCATTTTACTGTACATTAAAAAATAATCATGAAACTTCCAATAAGTTAGTATATATAGACTTGAGAAAATAATGTACTAGTCATAAAAGTAATGGTTTTTCTGTTGTTTAGTGCAGTTTACAGCGCTGATGTAAACATCGATGTTCGTTGGGAGCAGTTTTAATCGTACAATCTGAGAGCTGCAGGGAGGAAGGACCTGCGGAAACGCTCCTTTATCCATCTAGGATGCAGCAGTCTGTCACTGAGTCGTCCTCACCTGTAAGAGTCATCATAGAACTTCTGTAGGTGGCAGCGTGAGGAGTTGATGGAGACTCTATTCTTTTCGTAATGCCTGGAGGCACACCTGCAATGTAAGTCACCATTGCAAGGCAAACTTGTAAATAAGTGATGTAATTGTTCTTTTCAGTTAATTTGGTGAATATGTGTCACAAAATACTTGCTTCTGACATCATTGTATGGTGAGATAGTATGAGCAATCTGAGGAAAACTGCCGTTCTCTTCAGTTCTTTTTTTCTTTCTTTTTTATGGTAGCCGCACAAATTTTTGCCACGGAGTTTCTGTTTTCCTGTAAGAAAAACCCCAGGTGTATCTGGGACTATTTGAATAACCTCAGAGAAATGTCATAAGGCTGATGATGGAATGCACGAACAAACAGATATTTGATTAAACTAAACAAATGGCATAAAAAGATGAAAATGAAAGAATAAAATATCCTTGCAGCTTGAAATAAAATAAAAAGGGACAGCACCAAGTGGGGTTGCTTCAGCAATCATTCCTCAAGTCGCGTGAAAACTGGAGGGTACAAAACCCTAATCCATACCCACCAAAGAGAACAAATGCCTGATTGAAACACTTGAGTGGAAGTGAGTAATACAAATACAAAAAACAAGCTTTCATGTTTGGTGGTTGAAACAGGATCCAAATGCAGCAAAATGTGGTGATAAGAATTTAATATAATAAAAACTTACAAAAATTAACAGGAAGTATTGACTGAATTTGAAAATGAACCAGCAAAGGGCTGGGGAGACACTGGGGTTTAAAAGGGCTGAGGTAACAATGGGAAGGTAATCAGGGAGATGAGGAATAGCTGGAGACAATCAAATGACAAGGGTAGGGGAAAACAGGGAGCATTAAAAGGAAAAGAAAACAGTAAACCATCCAAAATAACAAACTAACTAAAGACATTAAGATTAATTAATAAAGACTGATAAACTAAAGAAACATAAAAGTTAAAAGACTAAACAAAGAAACAAAAGGTGAAAACATCTCAGGACAGGAAGGGAAATAATACAGAGATAAGGAACTGCCAAAAACAATTCAATGCCAAAAAAATAAACTAAAATGATAATTTAAACTATATTAAGAAAAATAAATAACTAAAACTCAAACATACATTCCTAACATCATAACAGATGCATGAAAAGTGAAGTTCCTCTGGACTTTTTCTATTCCTGGCAATAAAGGGAAATGAAAGTATATTAAATGACAGAGGCCTATAAAACTGAGAGGAACACAGGAGAGTTATCAAATTTTGCGCTCAGCAACGAGGTAAGAAGACTCTTGACTTATTTAATGAACTTTTTGTTTGGCTGGTAAAAATATGTAGAAAAAATATTCTAAATTAAATATTAAAAGTAAACAGCAGCATAATCATTTAAACTGCTAAATAATGACATCATGACACTTTATATATATTTAAATATACATATATATATACGTTTGTGTGTATTATAATCTGTGGAGTTTTTGGATTCTGTAATTTTCTTTAATTCACATTTTCCCTACTTAATTTTCAGATGAGGCTGATTGTTTTCAGCATTGCATGTACATTTCTTCTCGTCAGTTGCCAAAATCCTAGGAGCCACTGGACTCTGCAGCCAAACGGTATATTTCATAATTATAAAAATAAACTACTTAATTTTCAGTGCAGTTTTCTAGAGATGCACCAATCCAATTTTTATTTTTAGCTTTGAGATCGATAGCCTTAAGAACGATTTCAATTGATCCAAATGTTTCTTTATTAACTATAATTTAGAAGATATAATTCTAATTATATAATATAAAGGACATTACACCACCGTCTTGACAACAGTTAGCATTTAAACATAGTCAATTACAGACTTGAAATTTGAGTTGAAAAGTTTAGATGAAATTCATCAGCATCCTAAATTAGTGATTAGTGAGGATAGCGCAACTAGCATTGCTCAAACAGCAGAACTCAAAAGGATAAAAACACATATTTTTACATTCAACCTTTCCTTTTACCCAGTGGTAGATCTAGGATTTTTCCTATTATAGGAGTATGGAGATATCAAGGAGCCACAATATCTATAAGGGGGCGTGTATTAGACCAACATCTTTACACACATTTAGCGGTTTTGGTAGGGCAGATAGATTTAACCATCTACATGTTGAAACAGGTTAATGTAATTTTGCATGCATTTTCAGTGTGTATATATATATATAAAATACCAACACAAACAGAATTTAAAGAAATGTCAGCGTTGTATACATTTTTTAAAGCCACAAATAGTATTAGTTTTTAAGACTGTTTGGGTGAGAAAAAAAAACCCACCAGAAGAATATCTGGGCTGGTCAAAGGAAGAAGGTAAACGGGACACCAAGAGAAGACTCAGTAATGCGCTTTTAAAAAACTGAGCATACTGGATCTCTTTAGAAGATTTTACCCTGATATTATTTAATCAACTTGTCGAAAAATGAAGCATTTCAATCAAGGACATTTCACAGCACTTACAGGTTATAGATTTTATTAGGAGAAACACTACACTTGTGGTCAATCATTGCATATAAGACACAGAAAGACAGCCTTTTTTTGACCACGTTAGCGACTTTAATTGGCACATTTTATAAAGCTTCAAAATATCACAATTCAGGGAAACCGAAAGATTTGAAGGAATTGTGGGAAAGGAAACTTAACTGCAACATTACTGATGATGAATGGAATAATGCTTAAAGAAACATTAAATAATTTACTGAAGTGATGGAATTGTCCCACTGATGATTTCCTACAGTTGACTAACTTCTGTTTTTTAATTTAAACAATAATCCTTTATTATTGGCTGAATTACTGACCCATTTATTACTGGTAAATATAAAAGAAAGTTCAATTAATTGCAATTTGCTTTGTTTAAGACAATGAATCCTCCTTGACTGGATAACTTTTAAAAAATCAGCTCTAAAATGAAATGGCACAAGGTTTTCCTTAACCTTGTCTGTCCTTATAATCTGACATAACATGACTATATTGGACTTAATATTTCAGGAATCCTCAAAAGCATTTGTATTATAGTATCAGTTTATGCTTTCTTACACTGCACAATGCTCATCTCAATTCCTTTTTTTTTTTCATTTGCATACATGCAGCTAACCCTTGACTATGACTCCTGAATGTATTTATGGGTCAAATGTTTTTGTTTTTTACATTTTATGAGTTCCATATAATTGATAAATATTTAATAAATATATTTACAAAACTTGGGCTGCACGGTGTTGCAGTGGTTAGCGCTGTTGCCTTGCAGCAAGAAGGTCGTGGGTTCGTATCCCGGCCCAGGGTCTTTCTGCATGGAGTTTGCATGTTCTCCCCGTGTATGCGTGGGTTCTCTCCGGGTACTCCGGCTTCCTCCCACAGTCCAAAAACATGCATGATAGGTGAATTGATCACTCTAAATTGTCCCTAGGAATGAATGTGAGTGTGAATGGTTGTCTGTCTCTCTGTGTTGGCCCTGCAACAGACTGGCGTCCTGTTCAGAGTGTACCCTGCCTAACGCCTGATAATTGCTGGGATAGGCTCCAGCTCCCCCGTGACCCTGAATTGGATATGCGGTTAAGAAAATGGATGGATGGATTTACAAAACTTAGCGCCACTAGTGTTTGGACTTGGAATTGCACCCACCTATAACCTGATCATGGTGCAAAGAACAGATGAGTTACAGGACAGGGGCACCTCAGGGGGGCCAATCGGATTTCAGGAGGGGCCAGTGCCCCCGTGGCCATGCCCCTAGAACCGCCCCTGCTGTTATCTGCTCTAGGTATCATTTGTCTCTTCCTAATTAAACCATATACATTCCATAACACACAGAAAGAACAGTTTTCTTTTTATAAGCTTCTGACATCACCGCACTTCCTATGATTCAGTTTATAAAACTAACTTTAAATCTTCTTCACTCAATAAAAGCACACTGTAAAACCGAAGGTGTAGGAGAATTTACAGCCTGGTCAACAATTTGGGCCAATTAAGCTGAAACTCCCTCCATTCTTATGATTTTTCAGTAAATCTATAACATTTTCCTTTTTCTGTGTATGTGCGCATTTGTCTCCTCATAGTTCTGGTTTTGGAAGTGGATGGCACTTCGGGTCAACACCAAATCAGTTGCATAGAGATGCCAGAGGATGTTGTAAGGAGAGGCAACCACAGCCAGGATATATTTTGGAAGAAGAATGGAATAGAGGAGGTGCAGAGAGGCAACTTGTACCAGGTACGGCTGGTGGAAAGCTTGGGAGGGGGCAACTACACGTGCCACAGCCAGGATGGGTCGCTCCTTAATCACACCGAAGTCCTGATCCAGCAGGGCGAGAAAAGGAGGATTCTTGTTAAAAACAAGCAAGGTATTGGTTTGCTCTTTAGTGCCTTTGCTTAACCAGTTCTTTCCCTAAATAATTCCTTGTCCTCTGTCGGTTTTCATTAGGGGATTATCTGCAGTGTTCCACTCAGAACTACAACGGGGAGTTTCATTGTTCTTGGACATGGCACAGCAGTCGTGTTGGTAAAACTGCATTTATTAAAGCTCAACGGTAAGCCAAGAAACGGCAGGTCTAGTGTGTCTTTGACTCTCTAGTAATGTCAGATTTGATACTTTGCTTACAATAGACAGGCCCAATCTCTACTTATCTAGATGCATTGGAGTTGCTCATAAATCATGTTGAGCTGCTTTTTGTGTTTTCTGCATTATCTGAAAAAAACTCACTTGCCATTTCAGTATTTCGGATGAGCATAACAACCACTGCTCTGTGGACCTCAGCAGCCACCAGTGGATGTGTTCTTCAGCTCAGAGTAACTTCAGCTGCTCCGTGGACGACACCGGGTCTGGTATTTCCTGCCTGGACTGGCAGCACTGCCCTTATGGCGAGGAGAGACAGCAGATCCATGTCACTGTCTTTGTTAGGACGGATCAGTTTCTGCTGGAGAGCTACTCTAAACAATTTTACTTGTCAGAAATAGGTAATATTTTTGTTGCTTTCTCTTGCCTATGAATGTGATCTCTTTTTTCAATAGATTTATTTCCTATGAGCTTATATTGTTTTTATTTGTGCATCCACCATTGTCAGTGAAACCAGACAAAGTCACAATAAGCAAGGTCAACAAAACGGTTGTAGAGTGGAGTTACCCAAGCTCCTGGAACACACCCTACTCCTACTTTCCTCTGACCTTCCAGATTTCACAACTTAGAGGTCGATGCAGAAAGTGTGAAAACCCATGCACAGACCTGAAACCTTCAAAGGTAAGAGGACTTCCAACACTGGAAGAACTAAGGCAGAGTGTAATATAAAAACAATTTGGATGAAATGACAAGTGAAATAAAACGATACATAATCTCTCTTATAATGTGTGCCTTGTCTAGGCCTGGAAAGCATACTCTACTGACATCTGCCAGTTTAAAGTGAAGCGCAACATTAAGGTTGTGTGTGTCCGAGCGAAAGATGCCCTCTGTGACTCACAGTGGAGCGAATGGACCCACATCAGGTTAGTGCCTTTCAGTGGTAGAATAGGAGATTGTCATACTCATTCCCCTGTGCAACTGATACACACTGACATCACTGTTTACCCACATGCTATTCGTCACCTGATTCTCTTCCTCTCAGTAAAACTCACATGTACACATCTTCACAGTAGCTTTAATTCTCTACATGACTGTTGTGATGGGTTATTTCTGCTTTTTGTTCCTGGGTGCCTGTCAACTTGGTCATTTTTGGGTTTTTAAACTCTTTTTTTCTAGTTTCTACAGAAACTTTGTATGCTGAAGTTGAATTAGTGAAATGAGTGAACAATGTTTTGTCTTTGTTACAGATTGAAAAGGGACAAAGGGACAAACAGAAGAAGGAAACTGTTAACATAATTTGAGGAAAGAAGATCCCAATGGGCATCTCACATTTTTATTCTGCTTTTAATTTATTAAGCTTTGCATTGTTTGTAAACTATAAATTATTATTAGATTTAATAAAAATAAGATGGCACAGTGGCCCTGTTTTCTGCTGAATGTGTGACTTAATTGCTTTTTGGGTGTTGAGTTTCTTTCAGTTTTACAGGTATTGTCAATAATAGGGATCTACCAATACCGATACTAGTATCGGCCCTGATACCGTCTGGTGTACTCGTATCAGTATCGGTCAAAGTTAACTGATACCTTGAGCCGATACTTAAAATGTTGAAATTTTTTATTTTTAACTTAAAATTTTTGGTCTTTGTTATTTATATTTTTATTTTTTATCTAATTCAGCTTCATTTTTTGTAACAAGCAGAGAAGAAAATAAAACCTGCATTCCAATTCATTGCATTTTTCTGTTTGGTAGAAGTATCGGTATTGGTACTCTGTATCGGCAAGTACTCAGATCCAAGTATCGGTATGGTATCGGTTTTTAAAAAGTGGTATTGTTGCATCCTTACTAAATAATTCAAAGAATGTTGTGGACTCAATGCCTTATGCAAAACTTTTTTTCACTATATTGTGTTTTTAAAGTGACAAAGACTTATTGTTTTAACTAATACAGTAGAGTATGCCACTTTTTTCTGTTTAGCCATGCGTAGCATCCACTGCTTTGGGTTTACTCCTTTTCCCAACCAGTTAGGTAAAAGCACAGCCTTTTTTTATTTAAACTCTCCTCCCTTTTATGACAAACTTAACAATCAGTGCACTTTGAACTGCATTTGTCGAACATTTACCAGCATGAATGATGATAATGATACCTTTATTTATAAAGCACTTTCATAAAATGTGCTGAACAGCTAGTAGAGTTAGTAAAAAGCACATAAATAATTAAAACCTTGCCAAATAAAATTATGCAATTTAAAAACAGATAAAACAAAAAGGAACAGCATTAAAAAACAATAAAAGTATAGAGTGAACAAGTGGGTCTTTAACTTAACTTTATAAACCTCTACACGGAATGCCTGCATAATTTCTACCTTAGAATTGTTAAAATAAAAATAAAAAGAATGGGTCATGAAAGGAAAAGGCATGCTCCCCAATATTTTTGTGCGTGGCTTTAGGAACTTTTAGAAAGCCAGTCACCTGGGATCTTAGAGCATGGGATGGAACATACAAGTGCATGAGATCAGAAAGATATGAAGGGGTATTTAAGTATTTCAGCCTCAAATGAGAGTTGCAATATCCATCCATCAATTCTCTGTACTGCTTATCCTTGCAGGGTTGGGTTGCAGGGGACTGGTGCCTGTCTTCAGCTGTCATAGAACAAGAATTGGATACACCCTGGACAGGTAGCCTTGTCCATCCCAGGGCAACACAAAGGACAACTATGCAGACATACACTCGCACCTAATGACAATTTGGGGAGACCATTTAACCTTACAATCAGGTTTTCTGACAGTGGGAGGAAGTGTAGCACCTGGACAGAACCCAACACTCAGGGCCTTCTTGCTCCAAGGCAACAGTGCTACCAATTGGGCCAGTGTGCAGCCACACACAAGTCATATGAGAAATCTTCTGCTGGTTCTATCTTTCAAAAGAGCTTTGAGGAAATACACAAATAGAAGGCAGTAAGATAATATATCAGATGTCCTACTCCCACTATCAAAAGTGAAGTAATATGAAAACTGAGCTCAGACATAGTTCCTCAAATGCCCCATGAGAGGAAGCTCACATACACTATACCACATTAAAAGCTTTGATGATCTAACTGCAGGGCTTTGACCTATAAAGAAATGAAAGCAGTCATGCATTTAAATGTTTCAGCATCTCTCATTGCTAACAATAATTTCAGTAACACTCTTGTATGACAGACTCAGTGAACTGTGACTAAGATATCTTAGGTATGAGAACTCTTCATCTGGGGCCGTATTCACAAAGACTCTTATCTTACCGCTAGGTGTTACTCCTAACTCGCGCTAAAAGGTCTTATATAGGAGTTGTCGTCTAAAACCTATTCACAAACGCATTAAGAGCTACTTTTATGTAGGACAAATCCCTAAAAGTAAGTTAAGAGTGATGTCCCGTTGCTATGGAAAACATCATTTCCTATGCATGAGTAAATAAACGGACAGCAGTGTGATTGGTTGTTGAATGACACGTGTGAAACCAAGAAATGGAAAATTTCAATGTCGATAAAAGCGTAATTATGAACAGCGCAAATAGCAGAAATAATGCATGATCACATCTTTTTGTCGGCCACGAGACTGACACTTCATACAACTTACACACAATAGCCTACTTACAGAGAGGGTGAAGTTTAAAAACAAAAAACGTGAAATGCATCATATTACCCTGCCTAACGCAAGCTGATATCTGGGATAAGCTCCAGCCCCCCCTTCCACGTGACCCTGAATTGGATGAAAGTGGTATAGATAATAGATGGATGGATGCATCATATTAAGGGAGTGATTGCAAGTAGGCTGTAAACAATTAGGCTGTCTATTGAGCACATCAGCCACATCTTAAATAGAACCCCCCACTACCGTGAAAAGCACCTCGTGAACTGAAAATAAGTGGCGAGAAAAGGACAAGGAAACCTAATTTGGTCGCAGGACCAATTATTACTACTGGCACAGTTGGTAGGCTACTGGAGAGGAGGACGGCCCTCAAAGGGCAATTAAGTATAGGAAGAAAAGGGAGGCATGGGTGGAAATGAGCAGAAACATAAATGCATCTTATCCAGCGGTGTATCGAATGGCAGAAAACTGTGAGAAGAGATGATATTCTCTACAGTCCCAGTGTCGGCTCAAGATCGCCGCTTATAAAAAGGATGCTGCTGCAACATGTAGGCAATGTCCGTCATATAGGCATCGCTACATATGTTGCATAAATTGGAAGACATGTACGTTTTCTTCTTTGTGCACCCCAGGCATACCTCCAATGGCCATGAAATTGGCTTTAATTTGATGCAGTTGCTGGATGTCGAATGGGAAATGGATGAATTGTTGGATAATGTGTGATCGACAGAGTGCTTTAAGAGTTTGGTGGATTGATCGGCTGATAGATGGCTGTGAATTACTTTTATCTTAACAAACTAGGAGTCCTAAATTTAAGAGTGAGGCCTACATTTTTTAGGAGTTACTCCATAATTCGGCAGTTAGGACCTACTTTTAGATTAGACTAAGATTCTTTGTGAATACGGCCCCAGGAATAGAACAGATGTTATTTAAAAGTCTTTTTTTCCCCTAAAGGCCCACAGCAGATCTAGAAATTTCTGAGCTTCTTTATCTTGATGTGCGCTAGTGGTGTACACAGAACCCACTCTTAATGGTACATGTTGTAAATGCATGTAAAAAGTCTGAAGATTATGGTTGGGCATCAAGAATTGAGCATCGATTGGAACCAGGACTCATTTTTTGATCCTCCCGGAATCATTCAATTTTAAAAATTCTGATTCCTAGTTTTGATACCAATTCTGCCGACCAGAAGAGGAATACATCGAATACCAACGACGAAGAATCTGCCAGAAATGTTAGCATTACTGCGCAATGATAGAAAGCTTTTGGAGGCGCTCTAAGATGTGGCTTCATGCTAGCAAACAAAACAACAACAAATCAGTTCAGTGTAGTACCTGGAAGAAATAACTGACCGCCCTGTGTTTGACGTGCACTGCCGGCCTACCTCATTAGCTTTTCTTCTCAACCTAGTGCTGCACTGCAGTCCAAATCCGGTCAGTAAAACATGTCTCATGTCAACATTGAGGCAGCAAACAAGTTATACTCAAACCGTTGTTCAACCCAAATGCAAAAATCCAGTAAATGGACTGAACTTATATAGCGCTTTTCTAGTCTGACTGACCACTCAAAGCGCTTTACATTGAAGCCACATTCACCCATTCACACTCACATTCATACACCGACACCCAACATGGCTTGGTAGGACAATGTAGATTTTTGGGGGTTAAGTGCCTTGCCCAGGGGCACATTGACATGTGACTGGAGGAAGCTGGAATTGAACCTACGACCCTCCGATTGCAAGCCAACTACTCTACCACTGAGCCACAGTCCCCCTAAACGTTAACTCGTGTATTTTCATAGACAAACGGCCGGAGATTGCAAAGGAAATGTTAGTGAGGCAGTTGACAATACTCAGCGATGTACACTGCCTTCCGTTCACCTTTGCAGCCAAGGGAAATGCAACAACTAGATGAGTTCCCCAGAGAGGTTTCTGATATCATAATGTTTCTGTAACTAATCTGGAAGTAAATGCAGCGACCGGCACAGGAGCGAGCACAAACTCTTAGCAAAAAAAAGAAAAGAAAAGAAAAAGAAACACAGTGACATACTGCAAGACCATTGCTAATATATACCAGTATTATGAAAACAAGCACCATGTCGAGCAACAAAGTAAGTAAAATCTTACTTTGGTCCCGGTGGGCAGAAACGCCTCTACAGACTTTGTGGGCACATGTAGATTTTGCACGGTGAACAGACATTCCAAATCCGACCAGATGCAGCACAGGTGGGTATGTTACTACACGTACACAAACTATAGCTTTAGCTGCTAAAGTAGTATCCCTGTTTCAGGCTGGGCTGTAGGTCCAATATGATGTAATTCTAATGAACCCCGAGCTCAGTTTGTTGTCCAGTTTCTAAACATTCAGCAGTACAGAGCAGCTGTTGCATGGTTACAGCTAATGCTACTGCATGTTAGGTCTCCCGAGTCATCACTGAGGTCATGTCATTATCATATCAAGCTCTAAACATAACCTATAAAGTTTGTTACCTGGACACAAGGAAAGGATAACCCTTAAAGTGAGCCACCAAATACCCAACAGCTGACAAAAAAAAGTAAGTTGATATGCTTGGACCACTAAATTATAGTGTTGTAGTGTTACATCTGTAAAAAAGTACTTGTTAGCCATAGATTGTGCAAGTTCTCTAATTTAAAAATATTAATGGTCTCTAATGTTGATCATAGGTTAATTTCTACTGTAAAAGAGAGAATATAAAGTGATCAAAGAAATACCACTGTATGATTGTTAAAGAGTTTATTTGGATAATGTTACAGAAAATGAACATTTAGCACCTACAAACAAGCAAAAATGTTGACTCTCACACAGTTGTCGCTTCTCCTTTAAGAAACTCTTCTATTTTTCACTTGTTACCTTAATTAATGGCAGCAGTTTGAACTCATTATCAGTGTTAAAAACACTTGTCCAGAACATTCAAACAGTTAGAATCCAACCTCCACCATGGCCAAGACCAGAGAGCTGTCTAAGTACACCACGGTTAAGATTGTACACCGGCACAAGACTGGGATAAGCTAATCCATAATACGCAAGCAGCTTGGTGAGAAGAAATCAACTGTTGGAGAAATTATTAGAAAATGGAATGTACACAAGATCACAAACATTCTCTCTTGACCCGGGGCTTCATCTTGTTGGGTTTACAAAATCTTGAGAATAGTGAGGACACAGCCCAGAACTCAGGGTTCCTACGCAACTATGGAAAGTATGGAATAAAATTTTATAAATTTTTAAGGTCTGGAAAAGTATGGAAAATGTAAACTACTGTATGGAAAAATATTCACGTTTCCCAGACTTTAACCACTGTTCTACAGTGGCGTTTTATTGCGTAGGCCAGGCATCCTCACTTTTTCAGAATATAACTCATTTAATAAACCCTTTTTTTTTAAACCGTTTACGTAATCCGTCTGTCATCTCCTCCTCTTCTCTTCATTCATTATTGAGCTTTTTATCATTTGTAAAACAGCGGCCCTATAAAAGTTACGTGGTGAAGAGTGTTGAAAACATGGTACTGCACTCTGTTCTCTGGTGAGGAGGCCAGCAGAGTTGGCATCGCTTGATTTAAAAAAAAGAAAGCGAGAATGATTAACCAATCGGGTGAGGCTATTGTCACGACACTGTCCCACTGTGATTGGTCAGGACAGTGTCAATAGCGAAGGCTCGGAAGAAGCCATGAACATGTTGGCATCAGGCCAATCACATTACAGTACGTTATCATCAAAGTCAATATATGAAATAACGGAAAATGTGTGGATTTGTGTTGATATCTTGGTAAGCTAGTCAAAATATTAATTGTAATTATGAAGGGTGGAGATTTTGAATATTTAGTAAAAAATAATTTTCCTAAACTGCCTCTACAGCAGAAATTCTTAATTAAATCAGACGGCAGGCCAACGCCAAAACGAGTGGTCCATACTGAGAGGAAGAAATGGTTTTGGACTTTCAGTGAGGAGTGTTTCTCCTGGCTAGCCACTAGCTGGTAGCGCTAATCTTCAGCGACTTTTTTGCTGGTCTCCTTTTTGAAGTAGCTGAAATCATCCAGAATGTTTTTGGTGACAACAACATATTCTGAGTAATCTAAACAAATGATCAGTTCCATAATTTCTTGACGTGACGCATAGGTTTATTGAAATTCAGTGTGGAAATTTAGGTCTGGAAAAAGTATGGAACTTTGACATTGGCAATGTGTAGGAACCCTGAGAACTATACGGGGGGGGGGGTCTGAAGACAGCTGGGATCAAAGTAACAAAGGTTACTATTATTACCACACTACCTCATCATGAATTAAAATCCGACAGCTCGAAAGGTACCCCTGCTTAAAATGCAACTCACCCCCAAATTAAATTTTTTTCACTGATAAACTGTAGAAATGAGTGTCTAATAGTACTGCCTACATGTCTCTTCATTGTTTTTGTGTTTTCAGTACATTTGAGTAAAAATAAAAAATAAATGTCAGTGGAGTGCCTTCTTCAGGTTAAAACATTACGCTGCACTTCAGTTCAAATTGGGCATTTTTATTGGCTCAAGCCTCATCGCAGACATCAGCCTTCATTGCTGACAACAGCAGTCCTTTTACCACATTTTTCAAACTGGAAATGCAGCTGGCAGAAGACTAGAAAAGGGGGTGAGTTGCTCTTTAAGCCAGCACATGCCCAGGCACATCAAAGTTTGCAAAAGATCATCTGGAAGATCCAGACTAGGATTAGGTGAATATCATGAATATCAATACCATGTTTGGAGGGGGGGAAATGTACCACAATGCTTTGGGACAGCTTTTCTACAAGTGGACAGGAAAACTGATCCTTATAAAGGAAAGTATGTATGGGGCCATTTATCATGAGATTTCGGGCAAAAACCTCCTTCCATCAGTGAGAGCATCAAAAATGAAAAGTGGCTAGATCTTTCACCATGACATTCAATGCATTTGCATGCAGCAAGAGAAAGTTGAATATAGCCTTAGTGAATGTATCTGAACCAAATTTGATTTCTCATAATCGGTCTAAGGTACTCAAATAATGCGAGTAGAATTCAAATTTCTCAGCAGCCAACCTCCCGCCCACACACCCCCTTAGGAAGTGACAAGAGGCGGAAGCACGACTAACCAGAAGAAGGCTAACAAGAATTGGTGCATGTTGCCATTTAGCGTTGCAGAGTCAAACGCATTTCACTCAATAATTTGATTTTCTCCCTGTAAACTCGAACAGGACCACAGGTGGGCTGGTGATGAAATTCAGCCGGATAGCTTGGTTAAAAGAGAAAATATGCCTGAATACTTCCAAACTTTGTCTAATTGAGGGCACCCGAGAGATATTTTTCAGAGGCTGAATTTGTGATTAAAGAAAGGAGAATAATATTAAACCAGGGAATGTGGATCATATTTCTGTTTTATCCAACAATCTCTGTATCCAATAAATGGTAACGGTGAGTATCAATATTCCTTGTAAATGAAATAGAAATCATATTCAGCATGTTAGAGAAAATTCAGCTAAAAATAAACCTCTTTCAAAAAGTAATTGCCTTAGTCAAAAAACGTTCAACCCACTTCCTGAATCAAACAACGAGTCCAAATAGTAGTTGTGAAATATGTACTCAAAACATGAGCAGAAATGCAGCTCTGCAGACTGTCGGAAGAGCTTAGAATAGGTATGTCGCAGCTGCAGCCCAGGGGCGGATCTAGAAAAATGTTTCTGGGGTTGCAAGAGGGTGGCAAGGATACTTCTGGGGTTGCACCATATGCCATATGTCTCACAGGGGGCGTGTTCCTAAAAAAAGTTTATCAAAATACCAATTTATTCTAAATAAGATGTAAGTCAGTATGCTGTGTTTCCCTACCCTATGGACTAACTCGTCCGGATGTGCTTGGTGCTGTCTCAGACTCTGTCCCGTTGTCACTGGCTGAGCCCTCCATGTTGCCCTGTCTTTCTCTTTCTCCCTCCTCATCTCGGTGATTCTCTCCCTCCTCCGCCTCCTCTCCGATGTGCCGTTCTATCACTTTCTCTTGTCCCTGATCTCGTCCTTCCCCTCCAGCACTTTTCTGTCGCTCCTCTCTCTCTTCTTCCACATCGTCTCCTCCGTCCACTTTATTTACCAGGTTACTCTCTGTTTTTCTCACCTGTCTTTGGTGAGAAAAAAACTTGAGATGCTTGTTTGTCGCTTCATTTCTGTAGAATTTAAATTAATTGTACCTTTTTTCTGGACAAACATAAAGATTTCAAATTCTCTGACTTAGTTTACATGTTGCAAAAATTATGATTTTCAATTTTTATCGCCTCAAATAGTTTCAAAACTATCAGCATTGAGCTAGAAATTATACTCTATTTTGTAAGATTGCATAGTTACCGATTTCCTGGTGTGCTCCTGCCTTCTGTGTGCAGGTCGGCTTCTCTCTCACTTACCGCCTCTCAGAAGCGTCTCGGGTTGATGTGCGGTTACTTCGTGCTGCATTTAATGCTGTCGGAAAAAGGAGCTTCATGCGCTTAACGTCCGATTTTACACAACTATTTATTGATTTCATAGCCGCTGGCTGGGGTGGCAGCTGGGGTGGCAAGGCTTTCTTTTAGGGTGGCAACTGCCACCCTATGCCACCCCAGTAGATCCGCCCCTGCTGCAGCCTGTTGTTCACAAAGATTTTCTACATAAGAACACACTTCACTCACATGTTTTCACTCATGAATACAGACATGCAACAGAATCAACACAGTGGCTCAACTGTGGCTGATTTTGGAGCACAAAAGAAGGAAAAAAACCTTCCAGCCACCGACCCTAGAACAGACCGGCCGTTTGGGAAATCTCCCAAATCTCACATCAGCTAGAACAATTGTGGACAGGACTATCACTCTCACTCTATTAGTCCTATACCTGCCATGAACTTGATGTCATGCTAGATGTGAATGTATAGTAAATGTACCAAGTGATCCCAAGCACACTCAGGACGTTTACATGCCGCAAGAGAAAGTTGAACTATTGCCTTAGTCTGACTGAAACCAGACTTTTAAAATGCATGTATGCATCTTTGTCCAGCTCAAGTCGAACCAAACTACGATAGGATTTCAGAAGCTCGGCTATTCTACCCAGATAATGCGATTGGAATCAGACTTCTCTTCAACCAGCCCCCCTCGCCCCACAGGCGCACACGGGTAACCCCTAGGACAGTTAGGAGAGGCGGAAATGCGACACAACAATAACAACAGTAGTATTAAAAGAGGCATATGGCACCTAAGACAAACGTAAGGGGCCAATCAGTGCATGTTTTGACTTACGAAGAGGCGATGCGTTGTGTCTATGAACATCATGGTCTAACTATGTCTGCTTCACTCACTGCCTGAATGTAGCTGGCAGCTAATCGCTATCAGGCTTACACGTAGGGGCGCCATCTATCATCGGGGAGTCGAACTTACATAATTTAATGATTCGATTTACTGAGTGACATTTAAACTGGGACTAGGCTCTCAACTCAACCTCCAGCATGTAAACATACTGACGGAAACAAAGGAGTGGCCATGTAAAAAGCATTTCAAGGTTCTGGAGTGGCCTAGCCAGACATCAATCCAATCAAAAATCTCTGAAAGGAGGTAGAAAGTCTGTGTTAACCAGCAACAGCCCCAAAGCAGTACATCTATTGAGAAGATCTGCAACAAAGAATGAGCCATAATACCAGCTACAGTGCTACATTAGTGCTACAACCCTGGTGAAGACCTACAGCAAAAGTTTGATCTCTGTTACTGCCAACCAAGTTTACATTACAAAGTTTTGAGAAGAACTTTTGCTACTGAGCAAATACTTATTTTCTGCACCACTGTACAAAGAAATTATTTTAAAGATCAGACATGATTTCCAGTCATAGTGTACATATGCAGAAAATTGGAGACCTCTCTAAACTTTTAAAGTGTAACAACTTGCACAACTCTGTGGCCACCAAACGCTTTTTTTTGGCCAATATGTTTTAGGTCATCATTGCTGTTGCATGATGTCTGTAACTTTAGTTGCCTTCTAACTGGAGTTCAGACTAACTGTTACTTAGATATTGATGTAGTCCTGGGTATATCGTTAGAATAAACCCTCTCCACACACTTTAATTAGCATTGCTGATTTATTTGTTTTGTTATGGATATAGATGGATTTTTTTTTCGAAGTGAGTATACATTTTTCCATGGCAGTCCTCAGAAATTGTAGCAGTTAAGTTTCCTTTCCACATTTCCAACAGCTTATTATCTAAACATTATTTATTTGAAACATCGGTTCTAAAAACATTTTGATTCATATCGTATTTTCTCTTACAAAACAAAGCTGCTTAAAATTAAATCATCTCACAGAGTTTAGGACTTTGAAGTGGTGCTACACTGTGAGTTTTCTGCCTCCTTCCTAAGTAAAAGGGGATTTTTTGTTATTAACACAGAATGACATTACACCAATACACGTATTTGTTGTTCTGAAGAAGAAAAAAAAACTGATCTACAAAATGAGAAACTCCAGCGTAGCTCCCAATTAGGCACTCCAATTGATACATCCTGTACCAACTTTCCAGCTCACATGGAAGGAAATCCCAAACAAACAACCTCACACCTGCAGCGTTCATCTTTTCAGTGACTCAGTGAATCAGGAAGTTGTGGTGAACTCACTCCTCACTTCCCTTCCTAGAAAAGCAGAAGGGACTTATGATCTAAGCACTCCGAGGTTATTGGACAAAAAGAAGGGCTATTTCTGACTCCCCTGACCTTTGCATATTTGTTGTCTTATTCTTAACATTTGATTTTTATTTTTGTATCAGTCTTGTTTTTATTCATCTAATTTTCCTGTAACTGTGCAGAAATCATTTTATCCAAAATGCAGTTGTTGCTGAGGTCTCAAACTGAATTTTTGAACGAGGTTAATTCCCCTAATAACTACATAATCAGATTTCTGTTCCTGTTGTCTTTCTAAATTTACAGTAAACAAAAATAAATTTGGCAAAAATAAGATTTGTTTACACATTCAGCTAATTTCTTAAAATTTTTACTGAACATGTTACTCAAATTATATTTAATAAGACATTGTCTCAATGTCATATTATATTGCGGTGGTTTTACCCTAATGAAGTAAAGAGTCACATGATTCACTCAAAGTTGTTGCTGCCTGATGTTGAATAAATTATAAACATCAAACAGAGCTGTACAGCTGTTCATACAGTGTCTGATTAAATTCCAGGATGGTTTTGTTATTGTTTTTGAGGTGAAAAAATTTTATGAAGATTTTTTGTAAGACACAGTATTTATTGTTATATTGGATGTTAATCACTGCCATTAGATGAATTTCTGACTATAATTTAACATTTTGTTGCTAATAAAAAAAGTGCTGTCAAACAATTTATTAAAAAAACAAATGGAATTCAAGCATTTTCAAGACATGTTAAATAGATGGAGATATCTAGTAATTTTTTTTGTTGTAATCCAACACTTTCTGTTTCTTACAGCTATAATTATAAAACATTGCAAAGCTCACTGTTAAATTGGCATCTTGGGGACATCAAGTCTCCACAGTAAAAAAATATTTTAAAGGCAACAAATGTCAAGCTACTAACACGGTGGAATTTTCCAAAGGTAGTTGCCAGGTCACATGGCACTAAATTTGCCTAAACCAGTGTTACCCAACCCTGAACCCCAAGGCACAGGTACAGTTCAGGAAAAGCCTGTTGATCATCCACCAATTAAAAGATCAGATGTGCTGTAGTGGAGAAACATAGGAAATATGCAGGGCAGTTTGCCTTGAAAAGCTGGTTGGAAGTAAAATGTAATTCTATTTTGCTCAGGGATTGATAGTGTTTTTCAATTAAACTTCATCTGAGCTCAACTGAAATAAACTGGTTTTCTACTATTTATACAAATGTCTGCAACTCGTCCACAGTTTCAATGCAATTAATTTATCATTATGATGATGGTAAACTCTGCCAACTAACATATTATCCCCTGTAAAAGAAAATGTTTTGATTTATTTTTTTACTACATCTGTATATCTGTGTATATATAGCTGTTTTAATCCCTCTAATTAAAAGGTGTAGCATTGTGGGGAAGAGTTCACTCAGATAAAAAATATTTAACTGATAAGCTTTTCTTTGTTTTATTATATACATGTTTGGTTTTTGACATGTAAATGCTTATTTTTAAAGCATTGTAATGGTGGTTCGTTAATATTATTTTTCTACATATAAATGGATCAGTTATACAAGAATAAAATTTGTAAAGTAATAAAAATGATCAGAGTGTCTCACAAGATTTATACATCACGAGATGTATGACATTCAGGTTAAGCTCAATATAATGAGTCTTATTTTTATAAAAGCCTGATAAAGGAATGTTGTTTTTTCAAATATATTTCTGTGATCAGGAATGGCGTCTTCATTTTAAAAGCAATGGGGACCATAAGGTTAGTTTCACACAAGATACAGTTGCAATCCCTTTGTCAGAAACCTGTGTTTTAGTCATTGTGAAAACAAATTCTCTGAAGAGTCCTTTTGTGCTTGTGCCTATGCTCAAGTTTTGAAAGTCAGCTCAGAAAATAGATGGGAATTCATCTACAACACAAATAAAACAATCAAGTCAGTTTGAGATTATCTGGTAAATTCCTCTGATATTGAAAACTCTCAGTTCTGTCCTCATCCCAGCAAGTTACTGTTCAAGAATGAATTATATCCATCCAGAATTTATGGTTTATTTTACAAAACCCCACAAAAAGTAAATAAATAAATGTCCTGTATCATTTTACCAATCTCTGACATCAGTCTGAGAAATGTTTGGCCCCACTCCTCACTTTAGAAATTGGGAAATATAAATGGTTTCTGGCACGTATAACTAGTATAAAGTCCCCCCAAAGCATCTCAGTCAAGATCAGGACTTAATGTATTATATGTTTTCGGGTCATGGTCATGTTGTAAAGTCTAGTTCTTTGATACACAGAGGAATTTATATTGCATTCTATGATGATAACACTTCCAGTCCTCTGCCTCTTATTGGTGTGTTTTCTTTCATGAATCCTGTATTTGGTTCACACCAAACCTGTTCTCTTTTCTGATGTCTAAATTATTGCATTTTAGACTCATCTGTCCAGATCTGTGTCTATGTCTCTGTGGCAAACTCTAATCTGGGTTTTGTGTTGTTTCAGAAGGAGCCACCGTTTCTCTCTTGCACACTTTGTATTAAAGTTAATCTTCTGCAGTATCTTTTTAAATGTATAGGCATGCACTCTCACACCAACTGTTGCAAGAGAGGCGATTCTATGTGCGAGGCCACAGGTGCACTTGCCCCTCCTGAAATCTGATTTCCCCCTGAGGTGCCCCTGACCCGTCACTCATTTGTCCTTTAATGATCTGGGCCCGTATCCCTAAAGATTCTGAGAATCCTCTCAGAGAGCTCCTAACTTAACCTAAAAATGCCTTGCCAGGAGTTTTAGCTTAGAAGTGATTCCAGAACATTTTCAGTGAACTCTGAGCAAGGAATGGATGGAAAATCCTATCTTAGTGAGGAGGTGTGGTTGACCCCGTTGCTAGGTATGAGTCATAATTTCAAAAGCCGTGATTGGTTGATCTTACAAGTTTGATGAAAATGAACTTTTGGTGATAATGAGCAAAGGATGTACCCTCAAATAAATAAACATAATTATACACTCTAATCTTACGCAGACTGTAATTGTACGTAACATTACACATTCAAGAAAATATCTGGAAAATGAATAGTAAGCTGTAGGGGTTATAGCCTAACATTAGAATCTAAAATATGTGAAACTTAAGCTCATTACACCGTGTTCAAATAATGATTTCTGTCTTATTTGCTCATATTAATATCCTAGCTGGCATACTTTGTACTTTCACTCCCATATGGACCCCACTGAAAACAAGATGGCCTATCTCAAGGGGCAGTCCTTAATGAAGTAGAAATTGCAACATTACAACTCAGTGTGGTCTTAACGAGGGTAACATGGCTCAGCATTTATATGCTTCAGCTTCAATGTCTGTGATTGCTGGCTGGTCTATTTATGAAAGCTTTTTAACAAATATCACACAAACACAGCTGCTTAGGGGAACTCCTAACTCACTAAAAGAAAACCCTTTTTGCCATTTTTTCTGAGTTTTTTTAGTTATTCAATTAAGGTGCAGTCATTTTTCTTGAACAGAGAATTCACATTCATTAAAGCTTTCTTTTATATTCATCAGTACTAATTTTTGGTCAGTTATTCCAAGTACAAAAAAATGATTATATAAATTAATAGAAGCTAGTTAACTGTGCCAAATCAAAAATGGGAAATTTGCTTCATTTCAGTGAATGATTTTACATTTCTACATGCATCATTCCATTTGTCATCAGTAATGTTACCGTTAAGTTTCCTTTCCCACACCTTCTTTAAATGAGTGGGTTTCCCTAAATTGGGACATATTGAAGCATTGTAAAATACTCTAATTAAAGCCAGCTTGTTTGAAAAAAAACTCTCTTTCTGTATATTATATGTTGTGATAGACCACAAGTGTAGTATTTCTGCTATATAAAATCCTTAACCTGTAAGTACCAAAAAACGTCTTCGTATGAAACACTGTATTTTTTAGTTAGTTGATTAAGGTATTTAATGCGGCCGCCCATTACCTGCCGGGTTGAATCCCCCGGGCAGACTGTGCGGACCCCATCCGTTTATCTCTTAAACGTTTCTCGCCCTCTTCAACTCTGTCCTCTCAGTTCTGTCTATTTTTCCTTAAGATAGTTCTGTCTATTTTTCCTTAAGATAGTTGTCGACTATCGGTCTCGTGCCAGTATTTAGCCTTACATGGAGTTTACCACCCACTTTGGGCTGCATTCTCAAACAACCCGACTCCGAGAAGACCCCGGCATGACGGGGGCCGTTACCGGCCCTACACCGTCCACGGGTCAGGAGGACTCAGACAGAGTGTTGGTAGCCAGGTCTCCTAGTAGCTAGGAGACAGGTTAATGTTAGTAGCTATGCTGCTTTAGGCTAGGCTGTTGGAGGACATTATTAGGGTCTGTTCCTACTTTCTCTCCTACTTCTCCCCAACTGCATGATGTGCTGTCAATTCAAGCACTAACCTGTTTTCTATTATAGTAGGTGCTCCGGATTAGCCCTGCTTGACGACCCTGACTAAGATGGCATTGCAGTGACGGAAAATTCTCCACGTCCTGCAACAAACTTCTGCATCAGTTCTATTGCTCTTTCTGTGTCTCTGTTATGTATTCTCCAAGCCACAGACGGTCGCGGCAGATAACCGCTTGTGCTGAGCCTGGTTCTGCCGGAGGTTTCTTCCTGTTAAAAGGGAGTTTTTCCTTCCCACTGTCGCTGCATGCTTGCTCAGTATGAGGGATTGCTGAGAATTCCACGACGCAATCTTCTGTGGTTCTGTAATTTCTACACTAAACATTGTATTGTAATAACTCTTTTTGTAAAGTGCCTTGAGATGACATCTGTTGTGAAATGGCGCTATATAAATAAACTGAATTGAATTGAATTGAATTAAATAAGTTCAGGGTCAAATCTTCCTAAGAGATCTAGTAAGTTCCGTCGTTAAACAGGGCATCACTGAGCCTTGTCCTGGTGTCTTGTTCTCTTTCTTCCTTTGACCTGCCCACATATTCTTCTGGTGGGGTTTTTTCGCCCCCAAACAATCTTAAAAACTAATACAATTTGTGGCTTTTAAAAAATTATACAATCCTGAAATTTCTTTAAATGCTGTTTGTGTTGGTATTTTGTCAATATAAAAAATACATGCAAAATTACATTAAATAATTTTAACATGTTTTGGGTAGTGAAATGTATCTGCCTGACCAAAACCGGGGATTGTGTGTAACGATGTTAGTAAATATTCTGGCCTCATACTCCGCCACCCTCTTGCTAGAGTCAGCTGTTTATCCCATGATGACAATTTCAAGTTTTTGTAGACATTTTTAGCCCGCATGGGTTAACTTTTTGGCTCAACTTGCTTGGACAGACAGATCTTCGGATCATTTCTGTTTTGAAATGTCCTCTAGTTTTTCGGCACAATTTTCCATGGAGTGGAATTTCTGCTTTTGAATTATTTTGAAACCTATTTAGATGCATTACCAGACTCAAAAGCTACAGTCTTCTCTCTAAAGGCCTGGGACAGCTCTTTAAATCTAACCAGGGTTTTCAGTTCAACAGTCAGAAACGCAGCACTTGACAAGCTAAACCAAAAGGCTGTTTTCATAATTTCCTCCTGCGGCTATATGCTTATGTGTAATTATAGCCAGAGTAAAAGAAAATGTTTATTTGTCTAAATGTATGCTTCAATAAAAAGCAACATAAAATCAAAAAAAAAAAAATATCCTGCTTATTTTGTTTATTTTTATTACTTGTGTTTGGTAAAATAGCCGATATTTATGTTTTCATATATGTACAGTTCCACCTCTAGCATAGTATCTTTTTACTTTTTTGGTTACACGTTCAGCATAAACACATTGAAACTATGTTGTTTGTGAGCAAACAACTGAGTCTGTTGCCAACAGCATCGTCTATATTCTGTTATAAACTCGCAGAAACCCACAATGACCTTGTTAGCCGGTCATTATAACCGTTTGACCCACAAGTCTCACTCTGCTCAGATGGTTGCTATGTGTAAGTTTTTGGTCTCTGTAATTATTTTTTTTCTCCATGAGGTGGCAACATCGTACCGGTGACGGGTGATTTAGAGCGCCTGGCCAGAAGATAAGGTTTTAATGTTGCAAAGTAGCCTACACCTTTCCTCGGCGAGTTCAGCCTGTAAATACCCGCCATTCCTCCTTATAGTATATGGGGGGGGGGGGGTTGCCCAGGAATTTTGGATTTTGATCTTTTGTTGTTTTTTTTATGTCCAGATTTCTCTCTAAACTCCTGATGGGTTTTATTTTTTGGTTTGTTTTTCTTTTACACAGAAAACTTGTTAAATAGTTACTTTAAATGTTTGATACGTTCAAAGTTCTTCATGCATAGTAGAAAGCATATTGTTTGACATAAGGTCCATTCTAATGTTGCGTTAATATGATTTTTCGAGGCTTCACTTTGGTAAAAGTATAACAACCAACAGCCTCTCGATTTACAACATCATCTGGGAGCACAGAAGGGCTACTGCAGCTCACAACCGTTTTCTCAATTACTGTAAACATGTTCAAGTTATAACGCTTTTTAAAACCCTCCAACATGCAAACACATGCCTGCGTTCCCTTTAAGCACAGTCGCGTCAGCACATGGTTGAAATGGTGCGCACATACCTGCGTGTGGCTAATGATCAGGTCTATATTCTGCAAACCGCGTGTGTGACTGCCGTGCAGTTAGTAAATCACAGCATTAACATGGCTGAAACATCGGGCCAAGCTTCTGACATCTCCGCTTTTGGACACTGGGATGGTGATATCTGGACTAACAGTGTCTGGATGAGTGCGTGTGTGTGTGTTTGTGTCTGTGTTGATGCTCCCGGATCTAAATATAAAGTCACCCCAGAGGCCTGCAGTGTTCATGTCGACCCAGGCGAACAGATCCTGGCGAAGGCCGGGGCCGCAATCAAACAAATGTGCTGAAGGATGGCTTTGGACTTGTGTAGCCTATGTGTGTGCGAGGTTGTGTGTGTGCGCTGTTGTGTGCGTGCGCGCGCGCGCCTCAGACTGAGTGATAGAGAGACATTTTATCCCCCGTTGCTTTTATTTATCACTATTTATTGTATCGTGTAATGGTAGGGTGCTCACATTTCTCCTCCCACAGCAGGAGACATAAATAAAAAGCTCCAGACCAGACAATGATGGGATGATGTCTGGGGTTTTGTGTCTAACCTTGACCGTTTTTGACATTTATTTGTCAAACTCGCAAGAGAATAGCGGCGGCAAAGTCTTAAGGAAGGTGCAATGTGTCTGCATCGTTTGAGGTGTAAAGCATTTTGAAAGGAACCAAAAAATACGTTTAATTTGATATGCGCTATTTTCTAAGTCTGTTTTTGCAAAGCGCGATATTAAGATTTTAATCTGACATAACAAAAACTGTTAATGCAGACTTAATTTGCGTATTTTATCATTACATGAACAGTACTTAGTTAACATAACTTTATAGTTAGTTTAATCATTTGGAAATGTCTTCATCACACTAATAAAACAAACTGTTTTTTATTGTTTTGGATTTTATTCTTAATTTTTGAGTAAGGAAAATATCATTTTAACAAATAAAAGATACCTAAATATGCTAAATTGCAACCAATTCCATGAAATTATTAATCAAATTAGTAAATGTATTGCTTATCTCTAACATCATCTTACTTACTGGTTTGTCCTGCCATGTTAAAAAGAAACAATACCTAAGAAGTGATTAGTGAAATCACTTCTCAATATATGTAAATCATTTCCCTTATAACTACAGCTAAAACATGAGCTTTTTTAGAAGTTATTTGTAGGCCTACAAGTTAAGTGGTAATTGCCTTGAAGAAATTGGTAAAATGCTTTTTCTTCAAAGCTTTTAAAGCTTACCAATGTCCATTGTAAGATTTGGTCATTTAAAGCTGTTTCCTGACAACCACATCTAATGTTGTCTCTATGAGCAACAGTTGCTGCAGGGTTAACAAATAAATCTTGCGTGTAACTTTCCGTCTAGCTTTAGCGCTGCTGATAAAATAGCTGAGGCAAGAACAACAGTATTGATCATTTAAATAAAAGAAAATGGCATACATATACATATTTTCCCAACGATTGGATCTAGAATATGACATTCATTTAGCACTGACTCAATTTGGGTTTAGAAGCTGGCTTAGCTTTTCTTTAAGCATCAGCACTGTTGCTAAACTAGCTAAAGGTAAATGAAAAACTTAAAATTCCGCTCTAACACACGCTTTATGAAACATAAATCTATTATCAGTTTTTTTTTATGTTTTCTAAGTTGGTGTTCATTCATAAAACCCAAAATATATCTGCCTTACTGGATACATATGCCAATGGTTGACTGAGCTATAATCTTGGTCGAAGTTCTAATCAAAATGTTTAAGCAGAATATGCTACAAAAAAGATTGTTTCTAACCATTATTAAAGATTAGATTTATAAACACAAGAAAACTACTTGAATAAATTTGAAACAATTCTGGGATATTCCATTGTGTTGTGCTATGGCACCCCACAGAGGCTACAAACCTTGATGAAGCTATCCTGAGCTTGATTTCTGACCTTTACTCCTTTGCTTCATTTTATTTAAAATCATTTTGATGCTAAAATTTAAAATTCCTTTTTACAGTGTAGCATTTAATCAATGGTAAAAGAACACCATCTCTCTGCATATACATGTGAACCACTGTACTGTTTCACGCCTCTATGAGCATGCAAATTTTGTTGCTTGTTTTTTTAGCACTATTTTTTCTAACGTGGCCTTGTACAGTTTAACATTTAATCCTCATATTTATTCTGGATTTCTCACATACAATCCCACAAGATTTATAAGTAATGCATCTAGAGAGAGCTAATTTCAAACCAAAAAGAGAGGGAAAAAAACAACAACATGCGGAGGGGTTGGCAGGCTTGGAAACTTTCTTAAGCTCCTAATCTGCCAGAGTTGATACTATCTCTGAGCACTTGGACTGCTCGACACAGTTTATGCAGCTCATATAGCAAAATTCAGCAGTGAATTGAAAATGTTTCTTGCTTTTCAAAGAACAACCATGCATAATGTTAGCGGTTGATTTTACTCCGATCTCACACACATACCAATTCAAACAATTAAATCTGAGCAATCTCCAGTTAATTCATGCTCTTGCATGCCTGTTTTATATTTAAAATATATCTGTTGAACATCTGCAAAATTATTATTGGGGTTTTTCCAAGGCCTATGTAGATGTTAACTGAAGTGAGAACGCGGCAGGGGAAAGATGTTCCAACAAGCTCCCTGGGTCTTTTCCTTACTTCAGTCTCAGCGTGAAAACTGCGGGGATTAAATTGATGTCCTCTCCATGAGTTGGTGTTTGATTTGTTGTGAAGAGCTACATTAATTGTAAAGTGCATGGGTGCACTCAAACACTGCGCACCCAACCTAAACGCACGCGCTAGAAGGTGGTGCGCAGCCTCGAAATTTAAGTGACTGGGGCGGGACGGAGCGCGGAGCGAGGCGGGGACAGCGTGCGCTCTGGTCGGGTTGGTGGACAGCTGATTGTCCGTGTCATTAAGTAAGGAGGAGGCGTTCCCATATTCCACGCCTCCTTCGCTTACTATAGTTTCTGCTGTTTGGCATCCTAGAGATGGTCCGAAGTGATTCCTCAGGGGAAGAGAAAAGAGCGCAAATCACCCGAACAGGAGCGGGAGCAGCCGAGGAGCGGATACCCAAGACTGCCTTCTTAATTGCGCGTAATCTTCCGTTTTATCCATCTAAGCAGGAAGGAGGACTGTTGCTTTTAAAGATACGGAGCAAAGAGAGAAACGTGTTTCATCTTTCATCTGTGGCCTGTTTTTTTTCTTCACAAAACTGACATTTTTTGCTGTTTTTTTTTTTGTTTCTTTTGCTTTGTTTTTATCAACTGTACCTTGATCCGAGGAGGGGGAGACTGTCGCCGACTCAGCGCACACTCTCATCCTGTGCTCTCCCCTTTCATCGCTCTCACGTCGCTCCTGTTCACAGCTGCTGCCTCCCGTTCTGCCTTAACATGAGGAGCAGCTAACCCTGGATGCTGACAGCTCCCCTTTTTCTCCCCCACATGTCGCATCTTTTGTTTACTTTGAGTGGAACGCGCGCGTCTAAACACCGTGTGGAATAGACCAACGCCACTTTGCTCCTGTGACAGCGCTATCAAAGAGAGACGCCGAGAGGAGAGGAGGAGAGGCAGAGAAGAGAGCGAAAAAGGAGGAGAGAGACAGAGGGGAGAGAGAGAGCGAGTGAGAGAGAGAGAGACAGAGTGAAGGTGCGTTTTGATGTTTGGCATCCACGAGAGCATCCAGAGGAGTGGGAGTAGTATGAAAGAGGAGCCCATGGTGGCCGGGATGAACGCGGTTCGGACATGGATGCAGGGCGCCGGAGTGCTGGACGCCAACACAGCCGCCCAGAGGTGAGCCCGAGGCGGACTAGGCTCAGCGCTGCGCTCCCCTGCGCTGGCGCCACAACGCGTGGAGAGAAAAGCGCGTTCTGATATGCGGCGTTTAAAGACGGAGCAGCGGAGTCACTTGGGGGCAGAACGCGTCCCCAGAGTACACAGTGGTGGGATAACCTCAGGTCCCGCTGGCATCTGAAGTTGTTGTTTATTTATTTATTGATCTATGTATTTTCATCTCGAGTCCAAATTGTTTCAACGCTTGATGCGATTCAGAGCTGTGTGACAGATTTCCAACACGATGCGTTTAAATGCGGCTTTCCTCCAAAGTTTTCAGCTTAAAAAGTCAGCTGTGAGTTTGCGCTTGGACCTCTGCAATCGCAGTGATTTTTCGGTGGGTTGTGATAAAACAGCTCTTCTCGCGAGTTTTTAAAGTTAGTACGTATAGGCATTTTAAAATGTATTGTGAAATTGTCATTATTTAAAAAATCTAATTCTTGCAGTTTCAGGTGAAAATTTACAACAGGCCCACATCAAACTGATTTGTCCAAACGATGACGATCATAGCATTGTTTTAACATTATTTGATTGAATTATAATTTAATATCTCAACTTGCTTTATGAATTGTATTGAACTAATTATTTATTTGTCCACATGTAGCCTTTTAGTTTTAATTCAGATGCGCACTTGGGTATAAACAACTGAAGCACCGAGCGTGTTTGTTGTTGTTTTTTTTATTTCTATTAGTTGCATTTATTTTCACTCCCGTTTTCGTGGCTGGCTGCTGGTTTATTTGATTTTTGTGTATTTTGCTTGTGTCCGCAGCGGAGTGGGTCTTGCTCGGGCGCACTTCGAGAAGCAGCCGCCCTCCAACCTCCGCAAGTCCAACTTCTTTCACTTCGTCCTGGCTTTGTACGACAGACAAGGTCAGCCAGTGGAAATAGAAAGAACCACATTTGTCGACTTTGTGGAAAAAGAAAAGGTGATTTTTTTTTATTTTCTTTATTTTGTCTCTTACAAAAATAATTGAAAAATATAAATCATAATGATTGAAGCGCTCAGAATTTAACCACCGAAATAAGAAATGATCTGCGCATCTGAGCGACAGATTCCTGACACGAACATATGAAGCTGTTAAGTCAAAGTGTTACCAGAGGTGAGTTAACAAAATAGGCAGACACACAGCAGGGATCAATTCTTCCTGAAGGCTTCCCTGATGTGATTTTTAGTCGTGACTTCCGAAAGCACCACAGATTTCTAGTTCTTGCTGTAAATGTTTTGACAACATTTCAAGAAATCTCTTATTATGTTTTGATTTATTTGTCCAGTGTGGGAACTTTGGTGGTTAGTTTTCGCTCCTGGTGAATTTATTATAACAGCTTGAAGCCTACAGATATCACCATTCAGCGTCTTTTAAACTAAACATCAGTATCAGTTTGATCTCGATCACAATAAGGTGGTAATCTTTCTGTTTAAAATGTGAATTATTAATGCGTAGATATTATTAATTATTATTGGACTGAATGCTCATTATCAGACCCAAATCTAATTTCTTTGGTGACTTTACTGCTGCGCTACTATTTATGGAAAATAGAGAATAATGTAAATTCTGATTTAAACAAATAAAAAAAAATAAGCACTACATATATAGTATTTTACCTAACTTGAAAAAGTATTTTTTTTTTGCTTTTATTACCAAACAGAAAACAACGAAATAATTATGATTAATGTTTAATTTCAAATAATAAAACAAATTAAATCTTTATACATTAACAACTTTAGGCCAAATTGAATACTAAGCCTGTTTACTGGGTCACTATTATATCATTGGGAAACGAACTGATTTGTATTAGATCAGCGTTTGATCCTCGCTATTTTTATCTAAAAAATAATATCAGGCGGTGCTCCCGCTGTAAGGGGTCCCAGGAGGAGAAGGAGGAGGAGAGGGTTTGTTCGCTCTGACCGCCTCTCTCTGTGTTCGCTTCTGTTTTTATAGGAAACGACGGGGGAAAAGACCAACAATGGCATTCATTATAGGCTTCAGCTCCTCTACAGTAACGGTGAGTTTTTTTAGCCTGCCATATTATTATTTTTTCATGTTGGAAACACAAAAGTAGAGTTCACAAAACTTCAGAACTAATTAGTGTATTTTTTAGACAGTTTATTTATTTATTTTTAAGAACTTTACGATTTTTTTAGATATATTTGTTTTGTATTATTTATCTTTAAAAATTGAACATCCTTTTGATTAATGCTGTTGTGCTGCTGTAATAAAAAGCAAGCAGAAATAAAAATCCTTATTTAAAATACAAAATATGTATTCTGAGGCTTTGTTTATTTCTTGATGTATTTAAAAATGAACTTTTTGGTTTCAACCAAATTGTTTGCAACTCAAACTGAAAGTTGTAAATGACAGTTTTTGGAGTTCTTTTTTTTATTTCTTTTTTGTGTTAGCTGCCTAAGAGTGAAAGAAACAGAATGACTATATCTTAGAGAGTCAAACTTTTTTCCCCATTTACATGTTTGTTTCTCTCTATCCTTCCCTCTGCAGGAATCCGGACAGAGCAGGACTTGTATGTTCGGCTCATTGACTCCATGACTAAACAGGTAAGAAGGAAATCCTGCATCAGACTTTAAGAAATACAAAAAAATATATATCTTGTTTGTATGTCCTGCTGATCTGAAAGTTAACCTTCACCCCTCCCCACACTCACACGCAGAAACACACACTTTACCCTACCTTGCTGCAAGCCTGTGTCTGAGACCCTTAACTTCAGCACAGCCCAGCCGGCTTGATAAACGACCTGTCTTACCTGTGGAACACATTTACAGAGGCCCAGAAAAAGTAGAGGACATGTGTCCTCAGCAGCCCACAGGCAAGGATGACGTACAAGCGTGTATTTTTCGAGGATGTGGTTTATGTATATAAATACGTGTATGTATGAGAGAGGATTAGAAGCGCATATTGTGTGTGAATATCTGTGCGAGGCGCAGACATGGTTGTGTGTCAGTGTTGGAGAGAGACAGTGATGCATGCCAGCTCACTCTTTGAGGACCTTGACCCTCATTTCCTCAATGTGAAACAGAACAAACTATCCTGGAGTGTGTTGTTGCGGCCAGTGCAACCACACAAAAGAAACAGAGAGCGGTGCGCATGTTAGCTGGTGCACTCTGAGGGAATTCTTTGTGGGGCTGAATTAGACGGCGAGGAGAAAAGTAAAGCCTCCTCAACACTGTTTTCATATCAGGTCTTTTGTTTTGCCAATTCCGCCTCTAGTGCCATTAAGCTCGAAGAGAGTTTGTCTTAGAATAAAAAGAGTAGGAGGAGATGATTTGTGTGCACGCATGTTTATCAGCCTTCATGTGTGTACGTGTGTGTGTGTGTGTGTGTGTGTGTTTGAGTGTGTGAATGGGGGTGGGGGGGTTGCAGGGTGATCAAGCCCTAGAGAGCATGTTGAGTGGGGTTGGAGGGGTAACCAGACTAGATTTTTGGACGCCGTGCTGCATGGACCAGATGGTGCACTATACTCCAGTCTGGCAGTCCAACTGCTCACTGTACACTGTGCACAAACATACTTGCAAGCACTAACACATATGCAGCACATACACAAACACACACACAAACACGTACACACATACAAACAATTTTCCCTCTTACCATCTCTGTCGGAACACAGCGTTCCTATTCGGGAGGACTGGATTCCCACGATAGATGCTTTTGCCAGATAGACAAACATTTCTACCGAAATGAAAGACACACACATCCCTCTGTTTTTTATTTGGCTTGAAGTCCTGCATGGTTGACTTTTCATCAGCACGCCATACAAAACCTATGAATTCATAATCACCTTTTTTTTATTTCATCCTGTCCTTGCAGCTTAGGCAAAGAATACGGTGGGTCTAGTCCCTTTACAGTGTCCGGGGCCAATTTACTTAAAAAGGAGGAGAATGGAATATTTTCCCCTGTTGATTATGTGACTTTACTGAATTAAATGCATGATCGACCACATCTGGTTTAGGAAACAAGTTAGATAAGATATGAAACTTTGAAAGACACACATACAACATGGGAGGACACAACAGGAAGGGAAAGGAAAGGAAAGGAAAGGAAAGGAAAAATGATTTTGGGAATCAGAGAAATGACAGATACAACAAAAATAATAAATAGAAATATAGAACACATATGTAACCATATAAATATAGCTATAAATAAAAATCTAAATACACAGATGAATAATGTCTGGGAAACTCTGGAGAAGAATAGTAAAAAAATATATATATATGCTACTTTTTACTGCATTAGCATATTGTCGCACTAAAAAACTCACATTTAAATGTAGTACATTCCTTTAGTTGTGGAAATAAACCCATGTTAGGTGTTTTAAACTATAACACTGGTAGCACAAATAATGGTCCACCAGCTGTTAACATTTTTTTTGAACATCCTTTTGCCAATGGGAAAGTTCAAACTCTTCTACCATCAAACAAAGAAGGGTATTTGACCTTTCCTCTTATCACAAGCTTCCTTGTCCATCCTCCCTGTTGCTCTTTTCCTTTTAGTTTTTAGTTTCAAATGTGTCCTACTGTTTCTTACAGTCTGGGGACTGAGATGGTCATTAAAGTTTGATTTTGTGTCTGATGAACCATGTATGTGTTGATTTGACCAAATGATCTGGATCCTTAACTTGGTGGATCAAATGATGTTGACCCATTATCCGTTTTTGCAAAGGGCAGCAGATTTTTGCTAAAAATTTGCATGTATTTTTATTTAATTCATAATACCATTAACTCTAAAAAGTCTACAAGACCTTTGATTGAGGAGCATTATAGATTCACAACTGTATGCCACAGTGGGCATGAGCAGTTTTTCCACTTTTTTAACCTCTCTTTAACACCAAACTCACTTATAATAAACATCTTAGTATCCTTTGACTTAAGAACATTGTTCCACTTAAATTCATATAATCTTTTAGCCATCTTACATTTGCTATGGTAGGACAAAAGAGTTTTTTTTTTTCTGGCATCACCAAACCATAACGACCAATTGTATTGTAGATTATGTTAAATGTTGTAGACACTTGATGACCCCTAAGATGCCCCATTTCGACAATGTGGCAAACATTGAAAGATATAGATTATTTATCATTTTAATCAATTTATCATTACTACATTAAATTTTTTTTAAATCTTCACATGCATTTTAAAGGGATTTTTAAGCTGTCACTAAAGATTTTGTTAAAGTAAATATTTCTTAACATGGATATTGAATAAATCTACTGAAAAGGTTAAAGGTTAAATTTGTCTAAATCTTTTAGTGTGAGTTTATAGTACAGCAATAAAATATTGATTAATGTTAAGGGTTTCACATATTAAATAAAGATGTCCATAAATTTGTCAACACCTACATATTCATAAATATTCAAACGTACATATAAATATACATAGGTGAATAAACAAACGATGCACAACGGACCACATGTGTCTCCTGATTCCCTCCGCCATAAAAGTAGAAACTGCAGTCTTTAAAATGTATTTCTTTGTGATTGTTCCTCTTCTCTCTTTTAGGCGATTGTTTACGAGGGTCAGGATAAAAATCCAGAGATGTGCCGGGTCCTGTTGACCCATGAGATCATGTGCAGGTAAGCCAAATGCAAGCCGAGCTCTTTATTTATATCGATTGACAGCGCAGAAAAAAAGATGACGGCTAAATTACGATAGAAATCTTATCATTTTCCTCAAAGTGGGTTGGAGAGAGATGGGCCCTGGCCTATTTCTGTTTTGCGCGTGCACGCATGTGTGTGGATCCCTCTCATGTTCGGCTAATTAGGACAAGGAAAAGCTCATTACTCAAACCCATCCTCCTCGGGCCCCCGTGTAATACTCGGCAGTTTGCCTTGTCCTGACACTGAGCTATGTGCAGACTCAGATTTCCCGTGAAACACAGATATGCATTCACGCTCGTACAGCAGTGAGCGCCATCAATAAAACCATCTAGCCTGTGATGGAGTCCCACAAGAGCGGCCAGCCTGGAACAGGCTGCAAGGGGAGCTGCGTGTGGAAAGAATGGCTGGTGGCGAAGTGTGTTGCAGCTTCCTGGTTATCACATGAGGCAATTTGGACCACTTGTTTTCATATGCTGCAGGAAACAGTAGAGATCAGAAATCTGATCTGGCTCTCCAAGCCTGTGGTCCTGAGGGACTGGAGAAAGCAGAAAGGGGGGGAGGGTCAGCCTCTCACTTGTCTTCCTCCATCTCCTCCCACACACTCATACAGTGGAAGCACACATGTAGTTAGGGCCAGGTAGACACAGACATGCAGACACTCAGACACAGAGGAATAAAGGTAGACATGGTGATACTTTTTCTTTCAGGGAGGGGTCGTTTGGGGGGGCTGACTATGCTGCAGTCAAACAATTCTGAAAAGACTCGTCACATCAGTATGCAGCCCCCTTTTACCCGGCATGCATCGCTCCCCAGGTCCAGTGGGACCACTCTGTGACCCACTTCTGAGAGGGAGAGAAAGAGCGCAAAATGAGAGAGAGAGGGGCGGGATAGAGGGAGGGGGACGAGCAACGAGGAAAAATTGAGAACATAAGATGTCTGGTTGTGTGATGTCTGACAGAAATGGAGCTAACCTGAGCCCTGGAGGCTAATTCAAGTTTGTATCCAGCCCCATTCAAGCTCTTTCCCCTAAACTTCACCTGAAATCACTCCGCTGATCCACAGAACAAGCCCTGGTCTTACCGTGAAATCCAGATCTCGTCTCCTTTTTTGAACTCCCCAAAAAGTCCCACGCCCTTGTGGTCCCCCTTTTCTTTTTTCCTGTACCTCCCCTTTGAGTTGTGTCTTATTTTGCTCTCTCTGTTGTTCACATCTCACTGACTAACTCCCCCCAATCTGCTCCTCTGCTGTTCTGTTGCCCCCCCCTGCAGTCGATGCTGCGATAAGAAGAGTTGCGGCAACAGGAACGAAACCCCTTCAGACCCTGTCATCATCGACAGGTAAGCAGACTTCAAACCCGAGAGACAATTATGCGGCATCACTGCAAACTTAAACTCCGGGCCTTGCTGTGGTAAAAGAACTATGGGAAAAATCCACAGGCCTGAGCGTGTTCCAAGAAGGCAAGAAAATCAGAATTAAATCAGGTTTTGATGCGTGTTTTTGGCTGAGAAAACACAAGCCTCGTAAAGCTGAGGACACAGGTTGTTGTTTTGTTTTCAGCGACCATATAATGTTCTGTGTGGACAAAAAAATGCGTGGTGAAGCAGCAGTAAATTATAGTCCACGGCTGTGAGTGGATGAAGTGCAGGAGCAATCGCACAGCAGTTGAGCTCTGCTTCAAGTGTGATCAAACAGTGTTGGTGTGGTTGCGCTGATGACTTAACTGATGAGCAGTTTGGGTTATAGCTCCAGTCTGGGGGTGAATATGTGTGTGTGTGTGTGCGTGTGTGTGTGTGTGTGCGTGTGTGTGTGTGTGCGTGTGTGTACGCGTGTGTGTGTGTGTGTGTCTGTTGGCTGAAAATTGTTAGTTGCTCGTTTGATAAGCACACAACTTGCCTGAAGTGTATGACTTTCCCCTGCTGTCATAAACTAGCTCGGAGCAATGCAGCGGCTTGTATGATTTAAAGTCAGTCAGGAAAAAGAAAAGCCCTGTAGATTTACTGTCCAGCCTCTGCTGTAAGTGTGGATATGTGTGTGTGTCCAATGCACTTGCCGTGTTTTTTTAGTGTAAGATATTTCTTCTGAGTTCATAAATTCAGATTTAAAGGGATAGTTCAGGTTTTTCGAAATTAGGTCCTGTGAGAAGGTCATGAGCAGTCATTATGTTACCTGCAGTAAAAAAAAAATATATCTTGGCTTCTACAGCGACCAAGACCAAATGAGTCTTCTTCCATCTCGAAATCCCAACAATCTCAACAACACCACAGCACTCTTATAAACCTTTAAACTTTAGTCATTTTTTACATCCGGCAGTTGTTTTCACAAAAGCTAATAGTTATCTACACGAGAAATAGAGGTCAGAGTCAGTGTGAGTGGTAGTAAGAATAAAACATGTAAAAGCGTTTTCACATAGAGTAACTGCCTGATTTAAAAGCGAGTCAGTGTAAAAATCTATAAAACTTGTTCTCGGAAACTGTTACAATAATTTTTCTTTTACACCGTTTAAACTTTATATCAACAGTTAATGGACACACAACGGACGGGCTTCAGTTCCACACATCAGCCATTATTTTGACTCATTTAAAGACTCTTCTCTTCTGGGGGCTTTTAATACGAGTTTGAATCATTCTCAAAAAATCAAACAAAGAAAAAGCAAATGTCCTTTTTCTTTTAGCTTTCTTCTTTTAAGTCTTCTTAAATATTGGATTTGTAATTCCTTTCTTATTGTTTCACTTAGATATGTTATCAATAATTAGGTGCCTGAATTATAAAGCACAATGGTCAGACATAGTTGTTTAAATATGCTTTATAAATGAAGTTGATCTTGACCATAACAAGTGACTTTGACACATATTGACCGCGATGGGTTGAATTGCACCCAGACAGGACCGATTACTGGTCTGGACGCTTCTTAGTGGAACACTTTTGAAAAAAAAAAGAAGATCACTCTGCAGTGCCCCTTGGAGCATCAGAAGCAGCCAGAGGAGACAGGTGTCAGTTTAATTAAAAACAAAATTGGCTTTTTTATACTCTCATGATAGATCATGATTTTATATTGCTCTTTACTCTGTGCAGTGTTTAAATGCTCAATTGTCAGAGGAAGAACACCACCTCGTCCCTCCATTTCCTGAATAAAGCATATTTGGATAAAAAAAAAAAACACTAAACACTCTTAAATCTTCAAAATTGGCTTTTTTATGAACTTTTATGACAATTTTCTGATTGGAGTAGTTTTAAGATAGAAGAGAATCTGCTTTAGTCAACCTAGATGTTCGCTCCAGATTCCAGTACCAAAACACCTGGACTCATACCAACTGAATAAGCCGAAACAATTATCTACTGCAACAGCTAAAGATAACATCTTCCAAACAATTAAGTCTTAAAAATGTCAGTATTAAAATACATTGTAGTTTATCATTTTGATTTATGTGGATAGTAAAATGTTTTTATTGAATATTTACAGACAAGCTCATAGTTATTCTCCATGGAGATAAAGGTTGGAGATGGTGCACCATCGATGAAATCCCTCAGTTAACCTCGTTCTGAGACCAGAATATTAAAGCATTTCTACCTAAAAGTAAAGAAAGTTTTTCGTCAAAATAAGTAGCACTCATACGTCACTTAGGATAATTAGAATTAGTTTTGTATGCTCCTTTATGTCTATCAAACAAATACTCTCACCAGAATTCCAATCTCAGCACTCAGGAAGATTCAGGATATTCACAACTAAGTAGGTAATTATTTACTTGGGAAAAATTATTTGTTTTCATTTTGAAAAATGGATAATATATATTTTTTAAATATGTCTTGATTTTTTAAATCAAACAGTTAGGAACAGTGCGTGTTGAGAGTGTATCACATTAACTAGGTTGTAGACACCGGAAACACATGTTCTGTTCTCAGTACATGTTTCACATGGTAAAATTATGGGACTCCTAACACTGTTTGAGGTGCTTATAATACTTTGCTGCTGTGTAAATAACTGCCCAATGCAAATATCATAACAGGTTTATAGTTCAAAGAAAACCGTTCTTACAAATTGCTTTGATGCTCTGGAGTATTATTAAGTTAGTTTTATCTTCGCCTGTATCAGACTAGCTGTTTGCTTGTGCCTCCAACAACCAACTAATCTAGAAATATGTACATTAAGATAGCAAGAAAGTTATGTACAAAAGGTAAGACATTAACTATATAGGCTATGTATAGAACCTCACTTCAAAAACCCTGTAATATCCCTTCAGAAAGTATCGGAATAAAACTAAAAGATATATTATTACATAGAAAAAAGAATCAGTGTGTATTGGTTCTGTTTTGTGATCTGCAACAAGTCTGAGTGTCTACTTTCTGTCCGATTTGAATTTGTCACGTTTGAGTGTATGTCTGTGAGTGTTAATGAGGCAGTGACCTGTGCTATCTGATGAACGCAGCTGTCCTGTTCTCGCTGCTGCTCCGTCAAAAAGATACTCTTTACCTGCGTAAGCATGGGTGTTTGTGCACAAGTTTGGTGCGTTGTTTTTGTGTACGTGTGCATCGCGTGCGTGTGAACGCCACCCTCGTTCCGCTCCGTTGAAGCGGAAGGCCTCACCTCAGCGCTCCCTGAGACAGCTGCACCCCACCACGTGGCCTCAGACATACACTCCTTGCCCATCACTCTGTCATTTTTGTGGAGTTTTTTATTTTTTTATTTATTTTTTGCTGCTGTTTCCGTGTGTACACTTGTCGATTTTTTTCTTTTTCACCCCTCTCTGCACGTTGTCGCTCTTTGGCTCACCCGAACTTAACGTCTCCTATGCAAGTTGAGCCCCAAATGGAGGAGCAGGCAAGCTGGGAACGGCTTACCCACACCGAGCATGTGTTGCGGCGTTATTCCCCCGACGCCTGATGGCTCAGGTGTTAGGGCAGCGTTAACGAACAACAAATTAGAACACGGGAAGGCAAAACAACAGCAGTATCTCAGTTTTCCTCTCCAGCGAGCACTCTTTCTGGACAGGAAAAATAGGTCAGGTAAGTGCAGAGCTGTTGGGGAGGGTGCCAGTTTTTAAAGGAGGAACCAGGGGGAAATAAGAGCGAAGGAGGAGGAACTATACGTTTGCTCATTTAGCACCAATATATTCTTGGCAATTGTAATAATAAAGGATTCATAAACAAACAAACAACTGCGAGGCTGAAACTACTGACTCAATTACCATGAGCTCCCCTCCTTCAAATTCATAAAGAAATACCATCAGCAGCCCTTCTCCACCCTTGAAGTTATTTAGTTCGTTAAATAAGGGCTCGTTAGCCCTCTGCTGTTTCGCAGAGATGATTAGATTTTACAGCCCTAATTAGCTGGGCTAGCTCTAACTCTTCTGGAAGAGTAATGGGTGTGATTGTCTAATTAGCTGCCTCTCGTTAAGTCGGGACAAACAGGCCACTGCAGCAAAACCGCGGGAACGAGGAAAAATAAAGTCAGCTAATGAGAAACTTATTTGATTGTTAGGAGAACAAATGTGGTGCAGTGTGGAATCTGCGTCGCTTTGGGTACTGTACATGCTCACCGGGAGAATCTCCCCTCCTGATGAAAAGACAGTTTTGTCTGGGCTTAAAGCTTTTAGAAGGAAGTGTATCAGTTTATTCTGTGCTTTTCAAGAAATATGAGGAACATTTAAGCTACAGATAACATTTGTTGGAATCCCTTGTAAAGATGTAAAGATGTCAAACAACATGAAAAAAAATCAATCTGGGAGTATTCTAAAAAGAAAATGTGTTTAAATCTCCCAAATTATGACTTAACGGTTTGTAAAATCACTGGAAATCCTTTAAACCCTTTAGAAAAATGGTAATGAAAGGAACCTCTAATCAGTAATCTATGACTTCATCTTACTGTAGGGTATAAATATGATGTGACACAGTCATGACCAAGGACCCTATTTTACATTTTCTCCTCACACTTAGAGGAAGATGTAGGAAACTTTTACTGGTGGGGAATTGTGCAAAGAGTGATAATATTGCCCAAAAAGTACAGACATAACCGAGTCCTTCAGGCATTTCAAGTCTTTAATAAACACCTTTGACCAAATATGGAGTGACAGAGCTCACTCTTGTATTCCCTCCCAATCATTCTGATTAAACACCTTAAATAGTATTTAACAATCACTGTTTATCTTCTCATCCACACACTTTTCAATGTTCTGGTCCAGCTCCTGAAGAACCAGCTCATGTAAGTCTGACAAGAAGCAGTCCCTCATAGCCCAAACATCCAGTAGATATCTTGCTGTTCTGACATCTTTTGCCCGGTGATCTAACATGTCTATCAGAAGCATTAGGCTAGAAAAACAGGCTTATTTTCTTTAACTACACCTACTGTCCTAGATGCATTCACTAAATCAGAGAATACGTAATCAAATCCTAATTACATTAAAAATATTCCATTACAAGTGGGATTTTGGGGTCTCCATAGCAACCACCAGACACTAACCACACATTAACCATTTGCTTTAGCAGTGTGCCAGAAAAAGGGGCAATTGTTTTATACCATCAAAAATAAACATGAATTTAAATCAACATCACTAGACACTTTGTCAGAGGAGACTAAAATTAGGATTCCTCGTGAGTTTGATATAAAGCAGGAATTAGGTAAGTTGGATGTGTCATGTTGTGGGCCTATTTCTCCTCAAAGGGTCCTGGGAACCTTGTTGGCAGAGTAAATGGCATCATAAAATCTTTGAAATACCTGGACATTTTAAATACAAATTGAAATGAGTCATCAAAAACGATTGCTCCCAAGCACAAGGGCAAATCAACACAGGAATGGTTCATCAGACACAAACAATATTCCCTTCGGTTGACCCAAGAGCCAAATCCTATAGAAACCATTTAAAATGAACAGAAAAGAAGAAAGTGTAGGAGACAACTCGGGATTCTGGACAATATAGAAAAAGAGAGATCCACCTGTCTGTATGGTGTAACATTGTGGAATATTGTAGAAAACTGTCATATTGTTAAGAGTTTAGCGGAAACTATTAACAGCAGGGGTATCAATAATTATGCCACTAGTGATTAAAAACAAATGTATTTCTTTAGATCTTTATATATGTGATATCATGCTACTGTGATTAAAGATTAGTTTATTGGAAGTATTTATACATATCTTTACCAGAGCTGCAAATACATTTGTCTGTCCTCGTCTAACTTTAGAGAGGATCAGTTTTGGTTGACCTTTCTGAAGTTTTCTCTAACTGTGCCTCTACAGTCAGCACTGTGAAAAAAGAAATAGGACAACTCATGCCATCCCTTATAAATCCAACCACAGAGGTGGCAAGCTCTTGGAAATTCAGATAGACTTCCACATGACATGCCGTGTCCGCTCTTGACACCGGTCAAGGGAGGCAGCTGAGAGGTGAGATGCTGCACCGTGTCTTTTCCCCCAGGGATGTATGTGTGGTCCGCTGCAGCTTCTAACGGTGGCAGGATATTACGAGGGGAGTCCTTAACCCCTCAAACCTCCGTTTCCTCTTCTCTCCATCACTCCTGGTTAGCTTGGGGTTAATCGTATGCAGGCACTGGCTATGATCAGTCCATCATGTGCCTTGAATGAGCCTGAAATCACAAACACATTTCCCTGCCGGCTAATGCACAACTACCCTGTCCCCCTTCAAAGCTTGTGTTAGATGTTTGCTCTCATTTAATAATTCAGCCAAGTGATTTTATTTTACATCAACAATAAAAATTCCTAGAAATCAGGTTCTTGCGAAGCGTCCTCTTCAATGGTGACTCAGAGATTTTTTTAATCCATGGATATATTAAACTACCTTTCTCTGGCTAGATGTATGTAAACTTTGAATAAATACTGAAAAAAAGGCAGCATAGGTCTAAGAGTGAAAGCAAAAAGCCTTTTTTGTTGATTAATAAAAAGCATTTCTAATCTGTCAAACATCCTCTCTTTGCGGTTATTGCTATCCCTTCCAGCATCATGTGACCTTGGTAGCTCCCACCACCTGTGTCCTGTGGTCCTTTCCTGCACATCCAGCTCCCTCTGGCCTGCCGCAGGGTGTCCCTCAGGCAGGGAGAGCTTCTTTGCAGGCCTGTTGAAAGACCCTGTGACCAACGATAAGGATCCACTGGTTAATCCAGCAAGGCCAACGGGCTGCCCCTCTCAGGCGAAAAGGGGCCAACCGAGACAGCGTTTATTGCTGTTTTTGAGCTTGTATGTGTTTGGCTTTGCGCACACTCCCCCGACCCGACTGTTAATGTTCCCCATTTCCTTGCATGCGTGTCTGCGCTTGGATATTCATACGTGTGTGCTGACAGAGGCCATTTCCTGATGAGTTTGTGCGCGCGCGAGCGTCTTGAGTGAAGAATGTCGGGCAGGAAGTGCTCCTCCCCGGGAGGATGATGTCATGGTCGACAGTTTCCTGTTCTCCGAGCCTGTGAAGCAAGCTCGGTTTTAGCTTCACAGTGGGAAGTTTGCGCTTGCTAACTAGGTTTTGGATTCAACCTTTGGGCTTCTTCAGATGTGATGTGTCTCAAAGTTTTGCTGAATTTTCAGCATTTGCCAGTGCAACACACTTAAGACTTGTCCCACAATCTCTCTTTTGAGGAACCTTTTTTTATTGCTTTGTTGTTTTGGGGGTTTTTTTGGGATGCACTTCCTGGGGTGAGAGGTCATGTGTTGCCTTAGCTGGCTAACGTGCAGTAGTGAATAATGTATGTCATTGACTTTATGTCAGTCCTTCCAGCCCCCCCATGCAGAGCCCACACATGTTTAATTCATCCATCTTGTCTGTATGCGTTTGTGTGTGTGTGTGTGTGTGTGTGTATGCGTGCACACGCAGGAGCCTGTAAGTATGGCAAACGTATGTGTGTGCGTGTGTCATTTAGAGGCCCAGTCTGCACCTGTCCAGCCATTAGCCCCCTTCTCATTTGCATTTGATGCTAATGCGGTTTACTGGCAGCGCCATCCGTCCCTTTAGTTTAGTTTCATTTTCAGGACTGTAATACTGAGAAGGCGAACATACACACAGAGAACAACTGTCCTACATTCCTTGGACTGCATCTAGAGGTATCTGAATATCAGGGTCTTCGTTATTCTCTTTCCCGTTTCCGTTTGGTTTCATACTCAAGACATGCTGTCTCTGACTACCTCTTATATGCATAAAATTTCCCACCAGGACAAAAAGATGCTTAAAGCGATGATACGAAAACCCAGGAATGCTGTTGCAATTTTTTTCTTTTATTGTTTTATTTTCTTTTATCTGAATTTTCTTGGAAAGCTAAGCAGACTTCCCTTTCCTAGGAAGATCTTTGTGTTGCTGTTGATGTGCTGATTCTTTTTTTTTCTTTTTTTTTTGCATGATGGGGTGGGAAGTAGGGGGGCGTGGATGCATTAGATGTTATAGAAGGCTTTGAGAAGAACTAGCCCTAAGCTGGTTCTGATGTTTGTGCAGGGCTCAGGGGCAAGGAGGGAGAGTTGCTGGCTCATCGATATACAGGCAGAACTCCCGTCCCTCAGGTGCTATAGTTGCCTCACAAATTTGCCTCACACCAACACAAAATCATACACACACACACACACTCACACACAAGAGGAGCAAAAATATAGCACATGTCGTGCAAAAATGTAGTCCACACACACACAAACACACTCGCAGATGCACATTGACCCACAGCTTTCTGCATCTGTTTGGCTGTGTTCTTATTTCTTTCTTCCCCTGGCGATGGTTCCCTTACCCCGCCACCCCCCACCACCACCTAGCAGCGCTGGAGGAAAGCGGGCCCCCAGGGGATGGTCGACTGTGCTGATTGACAGCAGGGAGTTTGGAGGTCGAGGAGCCTCCAAAACAGCACAGCTTTTTTTCCTCTCATCTGGACCTTAAGCCTTTCCACCCAAAGCAACTGGTTCTCTTTCGTTTGTAAAACACCCCACCAAAAATATACCTATAATTTCCAGAGCATGGACCTGAATTGGGCTTTATTGTTAACTATTACAGTGCTGTAAATGATCAAAAATCTGGGTTCTGTAGCAACCACATTCTGGAAATATTTGTTTTCCTTTTTTTTATTAATGCTTTCATTTTTATTTACCCCAATAAAGTAAGTGGAGTTAGTTGATACTTTGTAGGTAGTTAATTTAATGCTCTCCAGCAGGTAAATTGCAGTTTATTAGAGCATACAAACATAATTTACAAGTGTGTGGTGAAAGGTTCTTAGTTTTGTGAATTAACTGTTAATTAACTGTATTTATTCTCTCTCAAAATGCCTTTGTCAAACAGAACTTCTTGAAAAGAAGTGTGACGTAACAGAAGTAATTATTTACCCATTCCTCTTTAACACAGCTCACTTCAAGTCAGATTGCTTGGGGAGGATCAACAAAAATTCGTTTTCAGGTCACAGTTTCTCATTCATGTACTGGGCCATTCTGACACATGAATAAGTTTAGATTCTCATCATTATGTTTTAGCTGCTTCTGTATGTGAGGGTTGTTGTTTAACCCCACCCCCTGTCTCAAATCTTTCTCTTTCAGGAACTTTTTTGCCACTGTTGCACAAGACCAGATTTGTGGAGCGCACAACTAAAATATGTGTCAACAAGTTCTCCCACCTGAGCAGTGGTTCTCTGCAACTCCTCCAGAGTTGTCATGCGCTGCTTTGCTAGTGAACCCCCACCTATTTGAGGTTTTTAGTGAAGCATTGCTGCAAATTATTCACAAAACATACACCGATTCACATATTTTTTTGCAGAGCATATCTAAAAAAAATTCAAACGTAAACTCAGTTTGGGAAGCTGAAATACATAGAGACAATGCTGCTTGACACGCTATTAGCTTGTGTTTTAAAGCAGCCAATCCTGCGTCATTTACTTTCCTTGGCACTGGTTGGCTATACCCCTAAAAAGCAGAGATAAGGACAACTGTAGATATTAGCCTCTTTGGTTGTGCTAAGATGGTTTCCACTGTGTGTATTAATGCATATTTATGTATATTTGGTTTTTGATCATTGCAAAAAGGCAGTTCTAATAATTTTTGGAAGGGGTCTCAGGTATATTTTAGCTGTTTGCAGGCGTTTGTTGTTCCTTACCCCCAAAAGTACCAGGGCCCAATGTAATGCACTCATTGCCAGGCCATGTCTCAGTAGGTTTGTGATATTGTTATACACTGTCTGCTAAGGGATGATGCACTTAACAGGTCTCTATGTGGTTACAAGCTTGGGATATTTTTTAATATCCTAACCCTGCTTTAATCTTCTTTCAAACATTATGTCTTACTTGTCTGCTCATAGAACTTCTGTATTTTTTTTTAGATGAAACTGGACTCTACTTGACAATTTGATCTGCAAACAAATGTTTGAACTGGATTTTAATTAGGAACATTGGAGCAAAGGGATGAATACAAAAGCAGACTACACTTTTCAGAATTATATTCATGGGAAATTTTCACATGTAGCAGAGACAGACGACATTAGGAAAACGTTTTGTATGTAAAAATGTCAATGAATTTTATGATGACTATATGTAATTGATCAATATTAAAACAGTGTTAATGTCTTGCTGCTTCAGGTTCATTGTAGACCTAGACAGCTGATAGCGAATAGTCTATCCAGCTACAAGGGAAAAAACAAAATATATGTATTTTTTTTTTCATCACAGCAACATGATTTTATTGAAAATGTTACGTTTGAATATTTTGGCTTTTTTTGCCAGGTAAACATCTTAGTTGTAGAGAGCCTAGTTGTGCATCGTACTTTGATAAGTACCATCATTTGCGGAAGTCCAAACAGTTCTCTGTGATGTTGTGTATATTGCAATAATAATACATTTGAGATCTATTGTGCAGTTCCAATGTGTAGAATTTCCCTTCCAATTCATAATTTTGTACTACTTTTTGTTGAGCTGTCACATAAAATGGCAACAAAATTCATTTAGGTTTGTGTCTGTGAATTCACATGTGAAAAAGTTCAAAGGTATGAGCCCCGTAAGTGGCCAATATCCAAATATCCACCACTCAACCTGGCTGCTCTCCTTTGCTCTTCCCTATGCCTTTGTGTTGGTGTTTGTTCCCTTCCAGAATGATGGGGTTTGGCTGGCCAGAGCTGACCCAAATGAGTAGCGTTCTACTTCTCAGAGAGCTATTCAGGCCTTTTTTTGGTGTTGGAGATTACAGGCTTGCGAGATAGAGAAAGAATGGGAGTCTCAACGAAATGGAGATATATTTACCGTGTGAAAAGGTCTCGCGTGTGACAGCATGTGGCACGGTGAGTGAGGAGAGCGTAACGTTTTCCAGGATTTAGTCCGTGACTCGCCCCAGAAGATGTGCTCAATTTGCTTTTTAAATGAGGCGTGAAGAGAGCGAGCGTGCCGTGTGATGGTATACATTCAGACGTGCATGTGTGTGTGTGTGTGCAGAACAGGATGCAAGGCTTTGTTGTCTAAGAGCTCTGATGTGTGTGGACAGTCTAGCACACGGCCCACTAAGTGCTCTCTCGCAGCCAATGTGCTACATGACTGCTTGTGTTGCTGCTCCTAATTGAATAGACACACCAGCCCCTCTTGGAGAAGGCCTTTCCTTTATAGCAGGCTGAGACTCTGTGACACGAGCAAACTTCTGATTTCAGCCCTCAGCGATTATTCATTGTTTACTGATTATTTCTGCTAAGTGAGAACACAGACCGTATGCTTTATGCCAGCTCCCTCCTCCCTTCCCCAGCCTGGTGCGTCTCACTTCCTTACCAGCTAGTTTCCAGAACTGCCCCCCCTTTTCTGCTGTTCTGTATCAGATCTGCGGCCCAGGATGTGAGTCCAGGTGTCCAGGATGAGTGTTTGTGACCCGCTAGGTTTGAGCAAGATGTATGCTCTGTTGATTGTTTTCCATAAATCTGTCCAGGAAGAATGGATCGCTGGCTAGGCACTGAGCGGTGCTCTCAGTTTCACATGTCACAATGAAAGGAAAGCCTGGAGGAGACAGGGAGGGAGAGATGTGTACTGTGATAGTGGTGGCGGGATTGTCCAACAAAGTTATGGTATTTACACTGCCTTGGAAATGTGTTAACCGTAGTTAAGATATTTGACATTTTGCTGGGGTACAACCACAGACCTCAGTGTATTTTATGGGGATTCATTGGGATTCTGCGACTTTTAAGACTTGATTGTTTTATATAAAATAAAAAACAGAAAACTGTCGCATTTGCTTTAACTAAAATCAACCAAAACTACTTGCCTTTAGAAGGCAACCAATATTCTACTAAAGTACATCAGTGTGTGATATCATTTCAGTATAAATACCACTGAATTGTGGCACCCTCGCAGGTTTGTCTCTGCAGAATCTGTCGAAGGGACTTATTCGGCATTATTCGTGGCCTCAACAAAACTGCTATGTAAGCAACATAGCAAATATGTGAAATATACTCAAACAAAACAGAGGTTAAACTTGGGGGGGGGGGCATTTTTGTATCGTGGAAAACTGACAAAGCACAGCAACCTGACTAGATGTGTTTTACTCATGAATTCAGTAGTGCGTGGCTTCCCACTGGATGCGTTTTAGACATGTATCACTCGCAAAAGGGTTCCACCTAGCTGGTCCAGTAGCATAAACTCCCCGTCTACCTCCAGAACTGCAGCTATTTCTGTCCACTCCTACTTTTTCATGTTGCCCTTGTATAAAACGATCAATGGGATCGTATAATCGGGTTGATTCTCCACTTCAAGGATTAAATTCTAGTCATACATTATAAAAACCAACAAATTAGACCCACAGACCGACTGATTTCCACCTTGGTGTCACAGGTAGTCCTGTTTTTGTGTTGGTTAATTTTATATTCAAGCAATCAGAAATCTGCACTTGTACTTTATTTTGAAACTTTGGCGTATTTTATCTCACTGCCGGCATCTCGTTGCTGATTGGTTGACGCCCCGCGTTTGCTGCCCCAAAGTTCAGCTTTCCCAACTTCGAGCAGCAGCTGCGTGGACACGCTGATGCTCGCTGCGCCGACGTGAGCGACTTGCTGCGTGGCAGCCTGCCGCAGCTTGACGTCCGCTTGCTGCGTATGTACCATAGAGTTTGCATGTAATCTTGCTGCCCTGCTGCTTGGACGGTGTGAACAGGTCGGAGGACGTCGGAGTACAGAAAACATACATGCACAACGAGAACAGGCAAACTTCATACAGAGAGATCCCAAGTCAGGATTCAAAACCAAGATACAAGATGCAAGGCAACAGTGCTACCAAGTACTTTTTTTTTTCCTTTTTTTTTTGTCAGGACGATTTTAAGTTTTGTTTGAAAACATGAAAAGAACACACTTAAAAGCTATTCTGTAATCATCAACGTCTCAGAGTCCAACCGTTTCATATCTGCTCTCATGTATGAGTCTTCTGGCATTGAGCCTGACTAATTTGAGTTATGCTGTTAGGAAACAAAAAGAAATCTTCAAGGGTGTATCTTTGCGTTAATTAAATGTAAAGCAGATACGTCGGCGTGCAGACAATCATGGTCAACAGCATTGTTTGATCAAAGCAATGATATATCCTTCCATTCCTATTATATTGTTTTTTTTCTTTTTTTACTTTTCATTCAGCATCAACAAATGAGACCCAAACCGCATGTCAGTGTTCCACTTCAAAAAGCCAGCGTTGAATTTAAAGGCCTTTGTTTGTGTTTATGTAACTCGTGAGGGGAGACAAAGGCGTTGAGACACTTTGTTGTTCTACACGGCTTCGCCCCCTTTATGTGTGTGCTGCGAACGTTGTTGGTTTGTTTACCGAGTGGCTTGACCTCGCTGGGAGGAAAGTTCACCCGTTTCCTTGTCTTTTGTCTCTGATTTTCTTCCTTATCCATGTGTCTTTTTCCTCCTCTTCTTTCTCTTGTTCTTGTCTCCTTCTCTGTCTGCCCCTCTGTCTGTGTCTCGTTTTCTCTTTGGTCCTCCCACTCAAAACTCCAGATTTAACTCTGGAGGTTCTCTCTGGTTAATCACACTTGGAATCCTCCCCAGTGTTTGAACGCTACCTCCTCTGCAGCGCGCTCTTCCTCGACAGAGTCGTACTAATGATCCCGGTTATTGGCTTCTTCCAGCACAGGAGCCACGATTTACATGAGGTGACATTCAGTTCAAATGAGCAGACCTTCGCAACCTTATTTTCTTTCTCTGGAAAACAATTAACTCTGATGCTAGCTCTCCCTATAGCTTCTTTCTCCCCCTCACTTCACCACTCCTCACTCTTCTTCTGGTTATTGTCTATGCACAAACAGGGAAGATTTACTGCCAAAAGAATGAAGGGTGTGGAAGTTTCATAAGCAAATGAACCTCTTAAGTTCTGCTTTTAGTTAGAGGACCTTGGGGATGGGTATTTGGGTTTTTTTTGTGTGTGTGTGTGTGTGTATCTAGCCTGGACGATTTTCCTAAACTGTGTCAAATTTGTACAAAAAAGAAGAACCCAGTTTATACATCTCTGCGCCGACCTTGGTAAATTTAGCGTGCGGTCTCTTCCGCACACCCCCACGAATAGACATATAGCCCACCAAGGCACGTTCAAACGCAGAGACAAACTTTACAAGCGTGCCGTTAATGAAGCGCATCTCTCTTCTGTCATGGTGCCCATGTTAGCATGACAAGATGTTTACACACGCAATCACGGCGCCGCCTCTGATGCGGGCCTGGGATGAAAGGGAAGACAGAAGGAGAGGGAGGCATGACGGCTGGCGTCAGCTGCGGACCGCTTTTCTCTGCCTGACGGTTCTGATGGTACCCCACTGAGAGATGGAGATAGAGACATACCTGGAGAAGTACATCCTGAGAAGGAAAGGCTTTTCTTTCTTCCCTATATATGGAGGACTTCTCTCAGCTCAGCTACAGGGCCTTCCAAGACTATTCATACTGAAATGAAGTAATAAATGTAATTTAAGATTGTGAAGTGGAAGGGGAAAAAATGCATGAGCAAAAATTAGTGTGGTGCCTTTGTACTTTGTACCCAGTCTGACCTCCCCTCAATAAAATCATGTTGCTTTAAGAAATGAACGATTTGGAAATGGAGTCCACCTGTGCGTAATTTAATCTCAACGTATATGAAAGATGTTAAAAAAGAACGCTGATTTTGAACAAACAAGCAAGGGTACAGAGCGAACAGATAAGGTGAGACCAAAATGAAGTTGCTGGGATGCATGCAGAATCTTGCGTGGCAGAGAACCGACACCTAACTACCTAACAATAACACAATCCCCACAATGATGCATGGTGGCAGCATTATGCAATAGGCACAGGAAATCTAGTTGAAGGGAAGATGGTTGGAACTAAAAGCAGGACAACTCTAGAAGGAAACCAGTTAAAGGCTGAGGTTGAGGTTCAGCTGCACTTACACAGAAAGGTGATCTTATCAGGATTATTTAGATTCAGTTACAATGTTTTGGAACCATCTAATTTTTTCATTAAGGTTCACAATTATGCATTCATTTGTGTTGATAAATCATCTAAAAATCCCAATGAAATTCATAGAAGTTTGTAGTTGAAGCCTGACAAAACATTGAAAAGTTTGAGGGCCAAGACTGCTTCATCAGAGGCCTGTGCATCCTTGAATCCGGAGGAAAACAATTAGACCTAAACCGCTTCCCCTTGTCCCGCAGTGTAGATTACAAATGAGCAAACCTGGCATTTATCACATTACTACAAACATTTATTAAAGCCGGTTCCCCTCTAAAGCTGCAGAGATAACAGTGGGTAATTGCAGAGACTGGCTCTATTAGTTAAGTATGCCTAATGTCACTGCCTCAGAGCATTAATGGACGCCGTCGTATTATGTTCCTGCGCTCATTACCACCCCACTCCCCTTCAAACGGATACATACAAAATCTCCCACACACCCTCATCCCCCTCCCTCCTCCTCCTCCTCCTCCATTGACCCTGCAGCAGGAGTCTGTGCCACTCTAATGAGAAATGGAAAACACTACTCAGAGAGCTCCAAGACACACACACACACACACACACTTATACAGCAGCATGCATACTCAACGGGAGACATTACAAGGGGACAGAGGGGTACAACACCATAATCACACACGCCCAGGGAAACAATTGCGCCGTTATCAGAGTGATCACATTATAAAAGTTTAATAAACACCAAACGGCCTAATGGTGAATTAGCCCCGCATCTGCCCCGCGTTTTGCCAGGCTATAATTAGTGATTTAACAGAGACAAACAAATGTTTTCCAGTCCAAGCTTTTTCACAGGCAACAGATTTTTAGTCAGAGGTAATTATCGTGTTTGTCCAGAAATTAAAGGATGCGATTTTTTATTTTTATTTTTTTATTTTTTTGTGACTGACTTGGACATGCCATAAAGTCACATGTAGGACAGTGAAAACACTGAAACTCTGTGGGAGGGAGGAGAGTTTGGCTCAGGCTCCACGTTTGCTACCCTAAGTGGCTACTTGAGATGCACACGAAGAGAAGCGGATAGGTGCTTGAGAGTGCTGAGGAGGAGGAGAGAGAATATGAAGGAGGGGGCAAATGTAGCAGGATTGGTTGGGGAGATGCTGGCGAATGATTTAGGAAAAGACAAGAGGATGGAAGAATTGCTTCGTCTTACTGAGGAATAGTGACTTTCAAAGTATTGATAACATTTTAACTTGTTCACGTTTTGCAAAAAGAACATCACTATTTTCTGTTTATGTGGGATTTCATGTGATTGACTAAGTAATAGTATCGTATTGGAAGGATAACAATTTAGAGATTTCGACTTTTCGGCAAATTAAATTCGGTAATCAGTAAGTAAGTCAAGCTCAGTTGAAATGGATGAGGAGGATCAATTTTTCAGCTTGCCACCAATTTTCTTTTAACTTTGACTAGGACATTGTAAAATAATTGTACTTTTCATCTGACCCATTCTAATACTGTCCAGCTGCATGTTTTGGATTGCTGCCCTGCTGGAAGGTGAGCCTCAGCCCCAGCTTTGAGTCATTTGCAGCCTCCCCTGAACACTAACCAATAATACTGTTCCTGTTAAATAAAAGCACTTCCTTGGTATGATGCGCCCACCAAAATGCTTCACCGTACGGCTTTCTTTCTTCCAACAATAGCCATGTTCTTCCCACTATTCCTTATGGAATAGTGGGAACTGTGGCTCGCTGCTACTCTCCAAAATTACCATTGAACACTTGATTTCTTCTCTGATTAATATTCTGCTTTCCAGCTGCTTTCAACTTCAAGAAAAAAAAAAGTGCTCTTTGAGATCTTCAAATCTTTGGATATTCTGTATAACCCTGATTTAAAGCTTCAAGCATATTTCTCCCTGACCAGTCTGCTGGGTTCCTTGGTCTTGATGTTGTTATTTGTTCACTAATGTCCACTTACAAATAAGATTTTCCACTTTTTTATTTGTTTAAAAAAAAAATACTTGTAAATCCGTTGCTTCGTTATCCTTCCACTTTGCAATTCTTTCGTCTTATCCATCACATGACTTCCTAATATAGCGACAAAACAAATGTGAAAAAAGTTAAACAAAAATCAATACTTTTCTATTGCCCTGTGAAAAGCAGTTTTGTGCGTTTGTTGTGTGTGTTTGTGTGCGTGTGTGTCATACATGCCTGTGTGAACAGGTTTTGTGGAGTCGATGACGGTTTATAACTTACAATCATGAGGGCCCATCGCTTTGTGTAGGGCCTTCATGCTCATTCATCAAAATTAAATCAGGACTCCTCTCTGTGTGAGGTGGCGGGAGGGAAAGAAAACGGCTATGTGAGAGAATATGGCTTTGGTCCAGAGTGTGTAAGCATATGTGTGTGTGTGTGTGGTTGGTGGGCCGGGGGGGGGGGGGGGGGGGTGGGGGGGGGCTGCCGGGGGGGAGGAAGAGGGCATCTGCTGAGGTTGTAGAAAACATTGCTTTCAGCATACACAAATGTGCAAACGCATACCCACCTTGCATGTGTGTCTTGGTGCGTGTCTGCATCTGCTCCGGTGTTTTTTGTGTGTGTGCGTGTGTGGGTGTGTGTGTGTGCGTGTGTGCGTGCGCTTGAATGTGCATTGCTTGCCAGCTGAGTGACAGCTTCGTATTGATCTGTGGGAGACCCCGGTGTCATTAGACCCAGTATGGACCAGCAGGCACACGTGGAGGTCAGGGCACGGAGTTTGCGTGTGTATGTGTGCGTCGGTGAGTGCGTGTGTATGTGCGTACAAGTAGGAAACCAAGTGTTCAGTAGTGACAGGCTCAAGCCTCTGAAGGAAAATCAATGGTGTCATAAGAGGAAGGTTTCCTCCAGCCTCCTTCTCCCTCTTTCTTCCCTCCTCTTCTTTGTCCTCTCATCTTCTTTACGCTCTTCTTTTTTTTTCTCTCTCCATTTTCCTCATCGGGGAGGTCATCCACAGAACCCTCATTTATACATTTAGCAATCTGTTTTTTCTTTCTTTTCTTTTTTCTTCCTTCGACACACACTTATCTGCTCACACATACAGCTCTCCTGGGTCGGGTTGGGGAGGAGGGGGGGTGAGCTCAATGTGAGGTGTTTGGATCAATTTAAAGGGTTATCCTGGGAAAAACTGAGCCATTAGTGACAGAACTGATCCCGGATCAGCCCTCATTAACTAAAAGGGCACGGGGACTGTTTGTCCAGATGAAAGAAATGACCTCAAACCAGGGGCAATTAACTGAGAGGGCAGAGACTAGCTGTGCACCAGCGCTGCACATTGTTTTCTGCAACAGAAGTTGGATTCTAAACAAATCTGATAAGACTTTGTTTTGTTGCTAGTTTAAATTATCCTTCAGGTGTTTATTGTCAGGGATGAGCTCTCTTACTATTACACACAAACACACTCTCTCTCGCTCTCTCTCTCTCTCTCACACACACACACACACACACGGGGCAAGCATCCACCTGTTCTTCTCTCTCCTCTTTCGCCTGAGGGGACGAGTATGGTAGATAACAGTTTGAGTGGGTCTGCTGCAAAACACTAATCAGACCTAACACTGCCTAATTAGCACAGAGTCCACTGATTGGCTTACAGCAATAATTAACACAGGTGAGAATAATTAGCTCCCCATAGACCTGTTTGTGGCTGTGTGTGTGTGTTTGGGTAAGTGTGTGTGTGTGTGAAGGATGTTATTATGCAGTCCTGGTCCCCAGTGAGACTTGGGAGGCAGAGAGAAGAATCAAACTCATTACTGAAACCAGGCCAACCTGTGTTAGGTGCTCTGCTTTCCCACACCCGAAGAATTAGCCACAGAGAGCTGCACCTCCAGTTCCTCCTCCCTTCCTTTCACTGTCTTTGCTCTTACTCTGTTTTTTTTGTGTTTTTTTGTTCCCTCCCACTCTTACTTTTCACTGTCCTGATGGCAGAATGCGCAGTGTGTAGTTTGAGGAATAAAAACCTGGGAAGATAAGATGAGACACAGCATCTCTCCATCCTCACTCTTTTATTTCTCCGGTGGTCCCCTTTTCATTTTCATCTCTCACTGCTTCCCCACCCTCCTCTTAAAATAGTATTGGCAGAATAAATACTCCATACAGTCTTCTTCACATAAAAAAATGTAATCCCACCTCGCTTTGCACAATAAAATGGTAAAGTGCATGGAAACGTATTGACAGCCCTTGAGCTTCTTCACCTTATTGTGTGATAGACCGACATAAAGTTCTGTGTATTTGTATTCTTCCCCCTACACTCTGAGGCCCCTAAATACACCCAATGCAACCAATCACCTCAGTATAAATACAGTTGTTCACAGAAGAGGTCAGAGGATTCTTGGAGAATGTTAGTGAAGATCAAGAAACATAGCTGAGAAGTCAGGAAGAAAGTTGTGCATTAATTGTGGTTAGATTACAAAAAGTCATACTAGGCTTTGAATATTCTACAGAGCAACTACAGAAAATGGAAAGAAGACACTGCTACAAATGTACCCAGGATTTGCTGAACATCTGAATCTGTAGCCTGGGCAAAGAGAGCATTAATCTAAGCAGCAGCCAAGTTAACACTGGAGGAGCAGCACAGGAGCATAGTTCAGTAAGGAGGCTGCATTGATGAGACACTTATTAGTTGTGCTCTTAACAAATCTAACTTTTACAAAAGAGTGGAAAAAAGCATTTCTTTTGAAGGTGGATGGAGCTAAATACCAGTCAGTTGTGGATGAAAACCTGTTAGAGACCGCAAAAGACTTCACAACAGGGCTGAGAATCACCTTCCAGAAAGACACTAAACAAATGGTCGGAACTGCCGTAGAATGGTTAGATCGACGCATAATTGGGGCATTTGGTGGCGTAGTGGTTAGTGCGGGTTCCCCGTGTGTGGAACTTCAGCCCCTCAACACGGTTGTCCCGAGTTTGAGTCCTGTTCTGGTCGTTCTTTGCTGCATTTTTTCTCCCACCTCTGTGCTATCCCCTTTTTGAATTAAGGCCGCAAAACCTTTTAAAAAAGATCACTGCATAATCATGTGTTAGAATGGATCAGTGAAAGACCCGACCCACGTTAATCTGCTGCAAAATTAAAAGCTATTTTGCAAAGAAGAATGGGCACAAATCTCAGTGGCTAATGTGCAAACCTGGTATAGACAATAGAGCAAAAGAGGGTTGTACAAAGCATCAACACAGTCTGGGCTTTTTGAGGATGTTCACAAATTCCTTTCCTTTCACGTCACCATTAACTTCTACTTTGTGTTGGTCTATTACATACAATCCCAATGAATTACACTGAAGTTGATGCTTTGGTAAAGCATTTTTGCATGCATACACACCAAACTAAAACTTTCCGCCCAGCAGTGCTGCACGTTGTCTATTGAAGACAAGGAAAGCGTAAAAGTAGCGAGACAGACTGAGAAAGAGTGACAAAGAAAACTCAGACGTCGTTTTTTGCTGAAAGGGTGGCCGTCGTTCTTCAGCCTGCGAGCAGCATGGTGTCCTCCATCTCGACGTCTTTGGTTATTTTTACCAAAGTGCCGCTTCTTTGATCAATCCAACATCACAGAGATGAAGATGAGCACGCAGTCATTGAGAAGGGGGTTAATACTGGAACACAATTGATGGCTTGTCACTTTTTAGCTCCGAGGCACCAACATTCCAGAGTAGTTGGGAGATGGAGATGGAGGTAATACACATTAATGCAAACACGCATACGCATATTCCTCTGGAGCTTTTTTGTGTGCTAAATAAATAACAAGCGATGATGTAAATTGGTGTTTTCCTGGAGTATGCGGCTGCTCCCGGGATGTATTTTTCATGTTACGGCATTTTTGAGTGGTTTAGAAGTGCAGGATGTACGGATAATGAATTTAACCTCAAAACGGTGCGCAAACACGCGCCAGTATACATGTCTCGCCCTCATGCATAAACACACAAACACGGGAGGGGATTCGACTGTTTACCTGACCACAGGTGCACCGCAGCAATAATACCCGCCCCCATGTCCCTCTCTCTGGCAATTGCTCTCCGCCCACCAGAATCAGGGGAGGCGCCGGGGGCACCATCAGCCCATAAGCATAAACTGGCAGAGACACAGTGGGAGAGGGAAAGCTCATTGTTGGCTGACTGATCTCAAGTCTCTCGCTGACAAGCCTCCCCATGTTCGCCGGATTTGTGTTTTTTGTTCTGTTCACGCGTGGTAAACACTTGCCTCTCATAACCGCCAGCTACTACCTCTGTCACACTGAGACTGTCAACACAATACTCCGCTGAGCGACACAGCACACTCCGGTACACACCAGGAGATGTATGTTTGATCGTAATGGATGTACTAAACAGTAGCTTAAATGCATATGAGTTGTTAAAAGTCATTTTTTAATGGGAGAAATATACATATTCCCATCACTGCTTCACTCGCCCAACCCGGACACTCTAACCATTTCCTCCTGACTTAAAAAAAAAAAGAAATGAAAGAAGGTTGATTGAGGCAAAACAAGCAGTGCTGTTTTCTTCCTTTTCTTTCATATTTCCTGTTTCAATAATTAATATGTATGAGTTTTATGGCCGCTTAAGATGCGATCAATTATTCATTAACAGCATGTTAATTGCATCCACAGTCGTGAATATTTAACCAAACACTAAATCAATGGGGTCGAAACGAACCGCAATATGGACATTTCATAAGCCTTGCCAAAAAAAAAAATGAAAATAAGGAATGACTTTAATGAAAACAGCAGTGAAAGGATTAACATGGAAAGAGAGTAACAAAACAAAAGCTTGGAGATAATGTGGAAAAAATGTAAAGTTGTTGACTTGTATGAGTTTTGTAAGTGACTCTCAGCCTTTTCTTTCCCTTGATTCTTTCTTTTGTATTCGGAATCTAAATGGGGAGGATGTAATCGCTTCATCTCGGCCCACTGTAGCCAGCCTTTTTTCACTCTAAAAGACTCCAGACTCCTTTGTCCTGGATCTTTGTGTGCTTGTGTTAATGCGTATGACTGTGCGCACAGCTCTTGTTTGCGTGTGCGCCGTGTCTGGACAGTGACATTTCTCTGCCTGGATAACCATCGCGCCCTCTGTCCCCCTGTCCGTCCAGCCATGACGCAGGGTAATGTCACCTGTCAGTCTCAAACTCCCACTTACAACGGCTGCCCCCCTTTACCTCCACCCCTCCTTCCGGATCTCTTAAACTCCCCCACCCAATCCCAAACGGAGCATCACCAACACCACTGGACCTTACCTGCGAGACAAAACCCCTTTCACCATTTCTCCCTCCATCCTGCAGCTTTTTGTCTTTCTCATAACATGCCATATCCTCTTTTGCTCTTTTACTTCCTTATATCCAAATGGCAACCACACCCTCCCCCCCTTACATATACCCCCCAGGACTCTGGAATAATAGCATGAGGAAGACAGCACACATATAGTAAATGGCAAAGTCAAGGGTGGGAAGCTGACTTTTTTGTTTTGCCTGGACCCCGGTTTACTCTGCGCCTGTTTTCAATTACTCCCGCTGCACTGGGAGGGTCGAGGTTTATGCATTATATGGGAATGTAATTGACTATAACTGCCCTCTTAACATTAACCAGGTGTACTGGCTGAGTGTGGGAGATTAAGGCCCCAGGCCGTCGTGATGTGTGTGGACCGTCTACTTGGTCTGTCTTCTTGTTGATGTATTTATATCTCCCATCTCCAAGGCGCCGCCCATTAGCACCCCATTTAAGTTTGCCATTTTCCTTTTCTTGTGTGTGCCTGCATCCTTTCCGAATGCAGTGGAAGTTTCATCATGCGTCTGCCAGGACAAGAATCAGAGGGAAAGTAGGGAAAGAGGCAGGATGCAGATACGGGCGGCTTCAAGGGGGAGCTGACTTTACAAGGACAAAGTCAAAAACGGGCCTATTCACAAGGCTGACACACTGTGATTTGTATGTATAGTAGTGAGCAGCCCTTCAGGGCACTAGCCCAGAGGCGATCACAGACACCCTGAACAGCACACTAGCAATGGGAAGCCAATGTGGAGTTTATGTGTGTAAAAAGAAGCATCAACAGGCTGTCAATCAAGCCCGGAGCTGCCGCTTGTCAATCCCCCAATGGAGCTCGTCCGGGACAGAGAATGGGGAGACTCATGGACCCCGGGTGGAGAAAGAGAGGGGGGGGGCGTTCTGGAGGGAAGGCGGAGGCTGCACGGTGGAGGCAATTGTCTGTCTGTCTCAGCGACTCGAGCTTGATTTGATATTTGATACCGAGCATGTGGCATTTGAATGCAAATCTATTTTGATTGTCTCGCCGTCTGATAGGGTTAAGAGGAATCTATGGGGGATATGTGTGTATGAGTGTGTCGGAGGGCCAGGACAGGGACGCGAAATAAGAAAGAATTATTCAGATGGATTATATTACATACCAATTCACTTGCATCAGGGGTTTGTTCCTCTCAGAGTAATATAAAGATATTTAATCAGTCTAATATGAAAGGTAATGGGTCAGATGTGAAAATTGGTATTCACTCCCTCTCTACAATGAAACCTCTAATAGTGCGGATGGATACTACATTTTGGAACCTGAAAAGTCTCTGCATTTTAGAACCCATTTAACACAGTTACAAGAAAATAATAACAAAATAATCTATATTAAACTATAACGTGTGCTTGGAAAACTATTTCAGCATAAAGTATGTTTGTTTTACTTCAAAGTGTTTGCTATTGTTATATTTTGGATAGTGAAAATATATAGCTGTCCATAGTAATAAATTCATTTGCTGGCTGAATAAGGACCATTTGAGGTATTTTTTGTGATATAAATGTGTTTTTTTGGCTAACATCTTTTCGTGTTTTGCTGTAAATTGATCTTGGTACCACTTGAACCGTCTTACGAATGAGACCAATTGTCTTTATGTCCATTTGTTTTAAAATTTTCACCACCATATCCATTTTAAGATTGGTGGATACCATCAGCCGAGATGGGTTTCCTCAGCAAGGAGTCAGGTCTCTCCCTTAGAGATAGGGTGAGAAGCTTGGTGATCTGAGAGGGGCTCAGGGTAGAGCCACTGCTCCTCCAAATTCCATCTGGTCAGGATATCTGCTGGACGCCTCCTTGTTGAGGTGTTCTGAGCACTTCCCACCAAGAAGAGGCCCAGAGGAAGACCCAAGTAAGGCTGGAGGGACAATGTTTCTTGGCTGGGCTGGGAACACTGTGGGATTTCCTCAGAGGAACTGGCCCAAGTGGCTTCCCTGGGCGCAGAGACTGGGCCGCTCTGAAGTGGATTCCTTGGAAGATAATGGACAGAGGGACAAATGTCTACTCAAATAGATAGTTGGGATTTTGTTAGAGTGATGTGTAATGATACAGAACAAACAAAACATATGATACATAACTGAACAATAAAAAGCATAAAATACACCATTAGGGAAGGTAAAAAATAGCAAAAACAGCAGTTAAGCGTTTTTGTGACGTTGCATTTGCAGAGGCTGTAACAATCTGCCTTAAAAGCTGCCTATTTCCCAAACAATTATGATTCCTGAAAAGATAAAGGAAGGTTTCCTCAATGGCAGGTTGACACGAAATCCAAAAACTCGCTCCACTCTCAGAAGACCTAGATTAGAATGTCAAGTCACAGCTGCTGAGGTGTACTGAATCAGCCAGCAGCATCAATACATATAACTTCTTACAGCAACATGGATGTTGCTGTAAAAAACGGCAGCAGTTTTTAAAAGAGTCCCTTGCGAAAATGTAGATCCCACTGAAACATATATGTTTAAGTTTGAGATTTGTTTTTTTATTTCGTGAAATCAGTCTGAGCGTTCCTTCACTTCTTACAAATTCACTGTAATATGACATGTCTGTGACAGGTAAGGTGAACCATAACTTTTAAAATCACAGAACCTCAGTCCAAAATATCCAAGCCAGGTCTTTAATTGTAGACAGCTGGTACTGTCCACTTGTGAAATGTAATGTTTGCAGACTAATTAGTTCTCTTGCATAAACATAAAAACTGTTTAAAAGCTAGACAGACAAAAAAATTGATGGATAAAGTTGACTTTGCTGCAGCAAGGAAATCTGAGCACCCCCCTCCCACCCAACCAATTAGAGTGGTGACTTCTGAAATGCCATAATACATATTAATTAGCAGGCTGCTATTTTCTCAGTGATTTGGCTAATTAGTCTGCAATGCTCTAGACTATCTGGACCATTATTACTGGGTTAAAGTCATGCAAACACTCTCAGAAACACAATAGGGCTGCTGAGCAAATACATACCTGCATTGCACAAAGCAATAATTTAGCACAGCTGAGTGACCCTCATTTAGGTGACACTGTTGTAAGCTTTCATTGCAGGAAAAGCCGAAAGATGGGAGGTATTCATGAGAAGTCAGACGCATACTGTCTCATCTGACTCATAAGTTTGCCATACATCATGTCAAATTGTCATCAAAATTTCAATGAGTGCAATTCTGGAATCGGAAAGGACACTGTGGAGGTTGTATTTGGTTAGGGTAAGCTCTTTTAGGTGTCATACAGTTAGACTCTAGTTAGCAATATTATGTATTTTCATTGGATGGATTTTAACTACTTTTTATGATCTCACCTGATACAAAAAGAAAAGAAAAAGAAACGAAAAGAAAAATGATGTCAATGTCGAAATACTGAACGATAATTTTATGAGTTTATGTGTTCCTAGCATCATGCAACTGTCTTTCAGATGGACGATGGTTAAAAGTGTTTATTATCATCCTGGCAGTAAACGAATCTCATTGCATCATTATTAACATAAATACAGATTTGGTTGCCGGGGGCTAAAGGTAGTCTAAAAAGGGCAGAGACTAAATAGACTTCTACTGTTTTAAAGCAGCTTAAGTCTCAAAAAAATCGTAGCGTTCTATGCAAATACAATTTTGCAAACTTTGACCATTCTCACATTCGCATTGGGTGTTTATTACACAGCAAATGTATGTAGGAGGTGGTGTGCCACAACTGAACTTCCTGTGTGAAATCCATACATACTGAGAACAGAACATATAAAGAATTACTGTCTGATTTAAAACTAAAGCGCTATTCGTTCAAGCAATTACTCTCACCAGAAAAGTGTTCGCATCTTAGTATGTTTCACACTGCAAGATTATTGTTGGCACATTTTCCCTGTAAATAATGACCGGCTTCTGAGTGAATAACCATCCAATCCAAACAGGATGTTGGTTTAAAGTTTATAAAATGACATTTGCATAAAATACTCTGATGTTTTTTAGAATAAGGTTGCTATAAGACAGTGAAAGTCCATTTGATCCGGGCCCCTCTTAGCCTAGCTTCAGCCTTTGGGACCAAGTGATCTAGATAAATACTAAATGAGGCTGCAAAGAGTTTTTTCTCATGCATGTAAGATAATGACTGCTCATAACCTTTCAACAGAACCTAATCTTTTGACACGGTAAACAACCAAAGGCCTCACAGCCCTGTTTTCTGGTGAAAAACTGCGTTTCAGCTGCTCGTAATGACCTGGCAAGAGCTCTCTCTCCACTTTGACAGTCCATCAGTGTCTCCAGTCGGACAGACGGGCCACTGACACAGCACCACGAGGCCGGGAAACCTCTTCAATCACTTTCTCACTTTTCCCTGTCTGTCAGGCGACAGAAAGGCGTGATTGATCTGTTGTTTCTCCACAGCAGTAAAAGAGAGAAGTTGTATTGGAGTAAAAACAAGAATGTCTGCTTTGTGTGACAACCACTTCCAAAGGTTTATTAATCATCGTCATCAATAATGCCGCCGTGCTGTTGGTCGTCTTGCAGCTAGTGCGCGTCCGCCAGGAGTGCACTCTCGCTTCTCGCAGCGCGATGAACTTCATAAGTGTCCCATCACCACTTTAATCAAATTACTTATGAACCAAAATTGACAGTTTTCATTAATTATAAAGGATTATTCTAATTGCGATTCAAATTTATTCATTTAGAACAGAAGGCATTCAGTAATGTTTCAGGAAATTTGCATATTAAATGGAGAGAGTAGGCCATTAGTTATGCTAATGTATGCATGATTCCTTATTTTGTGATTGGTGGGCCATATGTAGCAGGCTGGGGGTGTGCAGGTGAGGAATCTAGAAGGAGCTGTAATATGTTTGATAAACACATAGGGACGCAGGGCCAAAACATGCACATGAACAAGTGTGCACTCACACACACGCGTGTGTGCACTGTAGGAAGCCGTTCGCCTCCATTCAGAATCAGTCTTACTCTTGACACATGCTTGCTTTCCGTCTCACATTTTTCTCCTCTCTTTGCTTCTATATTCGTCCCTCAAGACCCTTTTGGTGGGGAGCAACTTTTCAGCCCAGAACAAACATGGCACACTAATTAAGTTTCTGATTTCTGATCCTGCTGCATTTAGAAACATAACCTTGAGCCGGCGTATAGTCGCAGTCACAGTCATGATTTAATGTGGTGCTTAAATGGAACAAAAAGAAAGAACTTTTGCAACCGGCACATTCATCCCCACAATGTATGGGGCTGGTCTCGGCGTGACACGTTGCTCTTTATCAAGCTATATATAGTCGATGCATTATGCATTAAGTTTAACATGTGCTTAAATCAACACTATTCAATAAAAGTGCATCAGTCTTCAGATAAAGCAGAAAGGGGAACAGTTAGGGTAAATGACTGCACAGGGAGGAACGCAGTCAACACACACTCATACGTGTACTAGCGGTCACACACACCCTTTGGCCGTGCAGCACTGTCTACCTGGCTGGTGACAGGGCCATTATTCACCGGTCATTCCCACGAGGGCAGAGTTTGGGGCTGGACAGGGGTAGCACAGCGTCCAGGCATGGCAGGACAGCGGCGGGGTGAGAGGGACCAGGACCCTTCATTACTCCTGTGGTCTGGGGGCCTGGAGCCTCTCTCCTTCGCTCTCTTTGTCTTTGTCTCCATCAGATTAATGGGCTAGGCCCGACAGAGGAAGTGTTTCAATCAGCACCGCCTGCCAAGATTGTCCATCACCCAGACAAGCTCTTATTCATCATGGCTTTGATACGGGGGGCACACATACACACACATGCACAGATGTTTATTTAGTTGCACCTTTCCCCTCTTCTGCTGCTGGGGTGTATAATCATAACACATGCAGGCACATTTTCAGGCTACAAAATGCTATAGGAAGCCTGTCTTTCCAAAGTTCCTCAAAGAAGTCTCAGTTGAATTTTGAATGATCCTTTTTGGATCAAATGGATGAAACACAATTGGTTAAGTGTCTCTGGGACTTCTGTCCCCAAGCTGAGACTGGAGCTCCAGCAGCAGGAAAAGCGAGGGGACAATCTCTCCCAAGCGAGGCCTCTCCCAGAGCGCCAAAGATGCACCGCCGATCCCCCCCTTGACCCACCGTCTCCCTCCTCCAGGGTCCATTTGTTCTGAGAAATATTTAACGACGGGGCAAATTCGGCTGACAAGACGTGCACACACATCAAGTAGATAAAGAGGAGGATGGGACGATGCACGGAGTGAGCTGGGAATGAATTTTTCAGCACATTGAGATGTTCCATTTGAATAAATCATGACACTTAAGATAGACATGAGGGCAATATAGAGGTGCCCGCCACTACTTTGAGGAGAAGCACTCCAAAGGAATGAAGGGAAGTGTGCGTGCATGTTTCACTTTGTCCTTACACTTCACTGTTTGTGATCATCCTTTTTTTTTCTCTTTTTAGACATATTCTCTCACTAACACTCATTTCTCTGTGTCCATCTTTTAGAAAGAGATATTAAAATGGATTTTTTTTTTTCAGTCGTGCAAGAAAAAGAAAGCGTGTTGGTACTTTGTTGAAGATGTGTAAAAAGCCTCAAAATAAAGTAAGGTTCTATTGCAGTAGCATAATCTTCTACTATGCTAAACCTAAACATGTAACATTTGTTCAACTCTGCAAATAGGTTTGGCATAACACAAAAAAATGAGATTGTGGTAAAGCACCTCATCCCTACTATGGAGTAGAGTGAAGGACACGTGTCCTATTGTTTTAGTTGTTCTTGTTGCAAATGGCATCGTGATCTCCATGAAGTACCAGAAGATTTTAAGTTAAACTTCAGTACCCAGAAAATGACAATTAAATTGAGGCTAGATCTTTCCATAGGATAATGATACAAGGCATATGGGTAAAATAAGCAGAAATTGCTCAACAGTAACAAAATCAATTGTCTACCATTGTCATTTGAGTCCTTTGACATAGATTGTTTGGAAAATTTGTGACCTGAGCTGAAAAAGAGGGCACCCAGAGAAATTGTATAGGAGATGTGATCGAAGACTGGATGTTGCACTTGACATTGGAATCTTTTTTTCTTTCTTTCTTTCGATTTTTTTTTTCAGTGAGAGATTATGTCGCCTCTGTTTTTTCACATCTTTAACAGGGGTACCACCAAATTTGTCTGCTTTCATAGCGAAAGTGGGCCACTGCAGACTGCTATAGTCTGGTGTCCAAGGCTAAGGACCAGACCCAAAGACAGACCTGGTTCTGGATTATTAATGTCCCCCCACTGTGGAGCCAGGCCCCCACCCCCCTACCAGTGCCCCACTGCACCCCTGGGGTCAGCCTGCATGGCTCCTGGTGCAAGGCCCCACTCATAAATCTCCTTAAATTAGTGTGTGTGTGTGTGTGTGTGTGTGTGTGTGTGTGTGTGTGTATGTGTGTGGGTCACAAGTGTGTGCTTCTATGCTTAAACATATACTGCAGGCTTGGAGACAGGTCACCACAAAAACAAGCCAGTCAGGCTCTTGGTTGAAGTGTCAGTGATGCATGGCGGAAAGCGCAAAGAAAAGAGTAGCGCGAAGCAGCAAAAAAACTGAGAAATGAAACACAGAGAGGAGGAAAAGAAAATACTCCTCCTCAAACGTTTTGAGGAGGAGAAATTATTCTGCTAGAATGTTACACTTTACTAGTCTGTCACTTCACACATGCTGACAGATATTTTCCTAAATTTCATCCAAATGCTTAATTGTCAAAGTGCAACATCCTCTTTCCTTCTATACCTGCCTGGACTGGTTCAACTTGTCCCGCGGTGCTAACAGGCACGGGGAAGTGCTGTTGTGTCACTTAGTTAACCCCCGAGACAAATGGCTCCCCTCCGGAGCACAGTGAATTACACACCTCATGAAGCATATTAGGAGCCAGACACAGAGCGTATCTCGTGGAGATGATCTGTACAGCTGAAATGGATGGCAGACGAAAAGAGGGCTGAGTTACAGCATCATCTGCGCTATTTCTTTTTATTATTCTTACAGTGGATCAGAGCAAAATTAACAGAGCAGAGGGAGGAGGGGCACACACAAAAAAAAGACTTAAAGTAGGAATGAGTATAAAGCCGCTTTGCTAAAGTTATCCATGTTGAATTTGACAAGGAAAACAACTCCTTGCCTCATTTGTGGATAATGTAGGAAAATTATTAGAAAATTCAACAGAATTGTCCCTCGGAGGCTTCCGCACTGTTAGCTAATCGCGTAGACGATCTTTATCACCGCAGTAATATTATTTAGATGCTACGGGGATTACTTAAAAGTTGTGTTGTAATTGCTTTCCTTGTTTTGTTTTGCATGGGCAGGGGGGTGATTTTGTCTTTAATTGCTCCAAAGTGACGAATAATGCCTGTTATGATATGATGAAAGTGTGAGATCATTAAATTACCACGGCGACCGACTGCGTGTGTTTTTTGTTGTTGTTGTTGGGGTTTTTTTTTACAAAAAAACAAATTTACACCATGAGGCTAGAAGAGGCCAAGCAGTTATTTACACAAATTCACTTCCACAGCCATTTCTGGATTTGGGGGTAATTATGTGAGAGCGAAATGGTTTTATTTCATTTAATCCGGCCGATGCAGCAATTTGCACCAGTAATATCTGCCTGCGCGGGTTTAACAGCTGGAAAGCAGTCTGACTTTCAAATGTAAAGATGGTTGGGGGGGGGGATAATTGAAACAAGGATCCGGGAAGTTGCCAGTGTAAAGAACAAAGCGGAAAAAAACTTTAAGCCTTCAGAGTGGGAAGCACATTCTAGAGAATATACGAAGGAAAAGGGTTGAGATGTTCTCATCATGAAAAAGGTTTTCTTTATTCGTTACTTATCAACCATATTCTGTATTTACATAGTTGTGTAATTGTGTGAAAGCTGCTTCAAACAATTGTTGCTTGACTGAAAAGGTATTCATGGTGACTGAACTTGTATGTGATCGACACGATGCACCTAATAGTGAAGTAGAAAACAAGGATACGTGGTTATTAAAATATTGTACCTTTTAGAACCTTTCTTTGAATTCCAGCTGCAGCTCTTGTCAGAGATGTCTCCCTCCAGCTTTGCATATTGTTGCTTCTTTGAAAAATATCTCAGTCGGATTAGATGGAGAGTGTCTGCAAACATCAGTTCTCAGAAATTCTCAGTCGGATTTAGCTCAACAATTTGACTGAGCCTTCAAGAGTCATAAAATGGTTCTGTTCTGATCCAATTCATATCTTTCACATTATGTTCAGTGTTTTTGTTCTGTTGGAAGGTGAACCTTCAATCTGTACGGAGCCTGTAGAAAGTTTCCCTCAAGGACTTCAGTTTGGGTCTCATTGGAAAAGATCATCTTCGTCCACCTGTTACTCTGGGGATTTCTTCTCTAAATGCACCACCAGTAGTTGTCCTTCCAACAAGTTTGTGCCCCAAAGCTTTGAAGCTATTCCAGAGTTACCATTTACCCTACAAATTAGTAGTGCTAGATTAATTTATGGATATCAGATTAATGACAGGCTTTAGATTTTCTTTCTCGTAGGAAAATCTGATGACCATTGATTTTTATTTTTATTTATTTTTGTTCTAGTTTTCAATTATCTTTTACTTTTGTGTTGGTCTATCACCTAGAATCCCGATAGCAAACTTGGAAGTCAGGGGTTGTAAAGTTACACAATAATAAGTGTAAAAGTAATCAAGAGGGATGGAGGCTTTTGCAAGGGAATGCAAATCAAGCATATTGGGTCAGTGCAATGACAAAATGAGATAACAAAGAGCATTGGGTTTGCACAGCGTCACATGTTTCAGTGATTTAGCTGCTCATAAGCTCATAAGGGATTTGGTAACAACAAAAACTGGGTCTCTTTGTTATCGTGACTTCTTCCTCTGGCTTTGAAGTCGAGTCGTTTTGTATAAACAGGTGATTCCTGCTAAGCACCACAGGGGGTTCTACACTTCTACAATTCTACACTTTTCTGAGAGACTGATAACTCATTCGTCTTGTTTCGTTAATTAACAAAAAGCAGCGAAAATTAAACAAATACTGGGCACTAAACAGAGCACCCGGATAGAATCCCAGGCTTTTGTCAGCTATCTGCACATATTTACTGGTCAGCTGTCAATCAGATTATCCTTAAATCTGTACAATAATCTCTTTGCTATTACATATCAGCACACATTGCTCCTTTATCCATCCTACTGCAAATTTAGCAGTGTTTTTAGGCACTCATCCAAATGAACAAAAGAATGGGTAATTTTTCTTTTTTTCTTTTTTTGAATGGCCTATCCACAGTCCAGAACTGAAGCTGACAGAAAATCTATAGACTGACATGTAAAGGGCTATGAATAAGGGACGTTCTCTGTGATTTTTTCCTGGAAAGAGTGGGCAAATATCCCCAGTGATAGTGATGGTGGACAGCTGAATGTTGAAAATGATTCAAAAAGGGGTTCAATAAAGTATTTTTAAGGAGGCGTGCACCTATACAACCATGGTAAAGTAGCATTTTTTAAATACTTTTATGTTTTCCTCTATAATGAATTTGTATTTCATTTGAATTGTATGGGATAAATGTCATTTTATACGTAGAACACGATCTGAAATGATTAATGATGGCCTCAATCTTCTATATGAAAGAATCTGCGGATGTATATACATAAGGGGATGTTAAAAACACTTATCCTCTCAAGGGTCTCATCCTAATTCCCTTTTCAAACTCTAATATTTAACCCTCTGATGTCGTCACCTCTGACTGAGGTGACCCGAGCTTTTTTCTTCCACTTATCCATCATCCATCCATCAGGGATGCCTGGGCAAAGGAGCAGGAGGGCCGTAGAGGGAGGGGGGGGGGAGAAGGGGAATCAATGAATTAAACAGTAGGTGCAGCAAGGAAGGTGGAGTATGTCGGACAAGTGGATGTGGTCCACAGCTGTCTGTTAGGCTGCTCTCTGACCTTGAGGAGATAAGAAAGTTGGGAGACCCTCGGTCCGTGGGGTCTAACAGCATGCTGGAGAAAGGAAAAAAAAAAACATCTCTCCACTTCATGAATTATTGAGATATTGGCCCACAGCTTCTAAAATATACAGGAGGGTGGTCTGTCTCTCCTTTCGGATTTCACGTACTGTCTGCTTCGTCCTTCTGTCTATCTTTCAATCGGTTTCTCCTTTCTCTCTCTGCGCCGTTTCTTTCCCTCTCCCCTAATCCCTCCTGTCTCATTCAGATTTGGCCTCTTGTGCAAGAACGACTATAAATCACACAAGAAAAGCCACAAAAAAAGAAAAAGGAAAAAAACACAAAGCATAACAGAAAAGAGTTTGTTATTGAGATCATAGCGGGCTTTTTTTTTCTTCTTCAGTCAAGGAGGAGCATCCACCACCAAAACCAGCTGTCATGCATTTAAAACTTGTCGGGGAATAACCGCCAGTTCTTGTGTTACATCAGATGCTTGTAATGCACACAGCAAGTAGGCCGGCCCCTCGAAATGAGACATAACTCTGCTACGTCCGTTTATCTTCTTTACTTTTTGTTTCTGTTTTGCTGTTGTTGTTTTTTTGTTTTGTTTTTTTTGAGACAAGATAAAGCAATTGTCCGATGCGGTGTGTTTCTCCTGACACGCCTGTGTGTGCGCTCCATTATATCCGAGGAGCTTGGCTCCAAACGCGCTGCCCAGTGCAGAATCGTAGCCATAACAAATGAACAGAGGGGAGAAAATAAGACATATGAAAGAAAAGCTGAGCAAAGGAGTGATTCTCTCTCTGGCTGCTGGAGATCTGTATTGTAAGCAGTTTCAGCTGTCAGCACTTCTTTGAGCTACCTCAAAGGGGGAAGGAGGAGGAGGAAGGGGGAGTAGAGGGTGGGAAATCTTGTAGTTTTATACCCCCCCAAACTACAATCTCCGCCTGTTTTGAGGGTTCCTGTTTATTTGTACACAGCTCTGTTTATTTTTGCGCTTCATTTGATTTTCTGTTGGTTTTTTTTTTTTTTTTTGTCATGGAGGCAGACAGACGGTGCAGAGGGCTGAATGAATGAGGAGATCTACAATACTGCAGTTTCACTTACAGAAGAAGTTGTCAGGTCTCAAGCCTCAGGGTGGGGCGAGGGAATAAATTGACAGCCCCCCCTCCCTACCTCCATTTTCTGCTTTCCTGAACGAACACCCCCACCCTCCACCCCACCCACATCACCCCCATCTACAACCCCAACTCTCCCCTTTACTCCTCCCCTCCTTCATTAAGTATTGATGTGGGTAGCCATACTTGCCATCTCAGCCTATTAATAATGCATGGCAGGTGCTGTTGATGTGGTCTCTCACTCTGAGATTGAGAGAGGCAGGAGCGGCAACACTGTGCTGCGGAGTAGCTACAGCTCAGCCTCCGTCACAAGGCTGTGCAGCTTGAGGACAGTAGGGTTGGGGGGGGGGGGTCTACATCTGCCCCGGTGAGTTTATGGCAAGCCGTGACAGATGCTCGGCGATTGATACACAAGGTGACGTCTAAGTCACTCTCTCTGTGAAGGTTTTACTGAGAAAAACTGCGCTTGTCGCAAACAGCTGACGGAAGACTGTCAGATGCAGTGAGAGCCCCTTCCGCCTCCAGTTTTATCTGGTTTCATCCGTTTTGTCATTTATCAGTGGGCTTACTGCCCTTTTGAAGACTCACAGGTAATCTTACAACAGCTCATCTGATCTTTTCCCTCCATGTCTCTCTTTTTGCATGTGCAGGTTTTTCCTCAAGTTCTTCCTGAAGTGCAACCAGAACTGCCTGAAGAATGCAGGGAACCCTCGAGACATGAGGCGTTTTCAGGTGACCGACCGCTTTCTGAACTTATTCGAGATTCAGAGGGCTTCACAGTGACTTTGTGTCACACAGTACATATCCAGGTCTTTAAAGAACTTTCACACATTATGTTACAGAACACAGTACGAACATGATCTTCTAAAAGAATATAACAAATGATACACACAAGGTGCCTTTTCCAAGAAAAGTTCAATAACATTTTCCACACATTTTAACATTGTCAAAATGTTTTACTTGACAATCAAACACATCAGTGTTTTTAAAGGGAGATTGTCCGTGAGCACAAGTTTGGACGTTACTACTGCACCCTAAATTCACCTAATTAGTAAACAGATTATTCCTAGGTGTGATTTAGATGTAGCATAAATACAGCTGCTCTCTTATAGTCTTAAAAAATTGTGAAAGAACAGCATTATGAAGAGCATAATACACAAGAGCCAGGGAACCCTAGCCATGCAAAAAGTTCTTACTTTGCGGAGACGTGTCAAGAAGAAAGTCTTTGTTGAAAGAGAGCCAAGGGAATTATTGTTTAGACATGAATAAGTTGCTTGGGTCAAACATTCCCTGACTTCACATTTATGAATTATATGCAAAACACTATTTGTAGCAGGAAGAAAACCCTGTTCACCCCCCTGAACGCATCATTGCTTGGCACTGGAGGTCACAGCCTCATGCTTCATCCATCCTCCAAACAACTCTAACCAGCATATGGATGGAAGAATAGATAGACGAATGGATGGATGGATGGATGGATGGATGCATGGATGGATTGATGGATGGGTGGATGCATGGATGGATGGATGGATGGAGCAAACAAAAGCATCAAAGCATCTTCATGTGTTAAAATGTCAGACTAAGTCCAGACCAAATTTTAAGTCAAAGTTTAAGCACAAAGTCTTCCAATAAAATCTTGAGCTTTTTTGCAAGTAAGAATGGACACATACTCTCTTTAGAGAATTGAGCTGATAACCCATTTAAACATATAGGTGTTTCATATGTAGATTTTAGGACAAAATTAAACTTCAAGGGAGTCATGCTGGGACAATATCATTATAAAAGGGATCTTAACATTTTGTTTGAGACAGCTATAGCTGATGCATTATTGGAGGAGAAAAGGGAGTAAAGATGTGAAGGTCTTGAAATAATTTCCAAGTACCAAAAACACTAAATTAGAAAAATGATTAGTGGTATATGTTTTGCTTTAACCATCACAACAACAACAAAACCAAAAAAACAATTGTTCCCCTGAAACAACTTTCATTTAGCTTATTAGCAATTTTTTGTTTACTTTGGCAGTTTAATTGTTAGTTATTTCTTCCAGCTGGCATAAACTCTGTAAGTGTGAAATTTTGATTGTTTTTTGGGTTTGTTTGATTCTTCGACACTAACAAAGAAAGTAAACACCTTTGAAAGACATATAATTTACAAAAAGCCTGACATTTATCTTAGGAGTTGGTGGAGACCATAAGGAGGGGTATGATTAAAAGTAGTCACTAAACGATGGATGCGCAACAGGACAATTACTGTGCTTATGTAGCACATCTAAACTATCAGCTTTAAAAAGTCAGCATTATCTGATGTGGTCAAAACAGTCATTCTATCTAATTACTTGGCAAAATGTCTGCATTTGATCCTATACATGATTTTAAAGCTGTAGTAAGCTACTTCTTTTTCCGTAATGTTTTCAGTTGTTATCAGCAGTTCCCTTGGTTTTCTCTCTCAGGTGGTTGTGTCTACTACGGTGAGTGTTGAGGGCCATGTCCTGGCTGTGTCCGACAACATGTTTGTGCACAACAACTCCAAACACGGTCGGCGGGCTCGGCGGTTGGACCCCTCAGAAGGAACTCCATCCTACCTGGAACACGGTACGAAAAAATAATAAAAAATGTGTTTTCCTCCTTCTTTCCTTTTCCTCCTCTCTCCTCCTTCTCTACTTCTAACCCCTTTTTCCATGCTCCTCTCTTCTCACCAACCTAAAAACATGCTTTCTTTCTTATCTTCATCCTGTTTCCTCCTGGATTTCACTTTCCTCTTCTGTCAGGGTTCGAACTCATCTAAGGAGCGAGCGGTAGCACACCAGAGTCTCTTGTCTTTCCCATGTGGCCTGCTCCCCTCAGGTCTGCGCCTCTGGGCCCTCTACTCTGCTTCGTATAAGCACTATGTATCTTATGAGGCCTGTTCTGCTTAAAGCCAACACTGGCTTTATTTCCTCGGAGACCTGCTTTTATCCTCTAGCCCTCCATCACTCTCTATCCCTCAGGTTTTCATGCACACCCATAACAACAACAAAAAAAAAGAGCCAGCACACACACACACCCGCACTCAGAGTCAAACCCAAACCTTTAATACTTCATAATGACATGTGCACATGATTTAGGAGGCTGCACTGATTCCCAAGTCCCTAATCCTGTTATTTTCTCATTTCGATTTCCCAGACATTAAATAAGAGAAACATATTTTTTTTTCTTTGAGGAAAGTCAACCTCAGGGATGATAATGACGACAAAACTAAGAAGGGATTTAAATGACCGCCTAGAGTAGATTGAGTTAAGATTGAATGTTACGGTTAAGTCTTTCTGATGACTGTTCTCCAGAGACAAAGTGGACCACTTGGCCCCCTCCTGTGCCGGGTCTCATAGATTAGAAAAGTTCTCAAAGACGAAACATATTGGAGACGTCAGATCTTGCACAGAAAGTGAAGCACGCACCGTAAGTAACAGATGTTGCCTCTGTTAAAGAGATTTGTTTGGAAATGTCCTCATCTCTGATTCTCCTGCTCCTTCAATTTAGAGGAATTTAGAGAAAGACAAAAAGAGTAACAGCAGAGAACAGAGAGGAGGAAAGATTATTTGTACTTTCAACGACAGGAAGAAGTAGAAGTGTATCAAAAAGAAGAAGACGAAATGATACAAAGCAGTGTGATCCTTGTGTGGCGGATACGTGACTTTGGGGCCCATTTCAAGCGGTAATAGATGAGCAGCCCATAGTGTCGAACAGATGGCACAGAGGAACACCCCAAAGTATAATCCTATCACATGGATTCACGTTCCACCATCTGGTTAATCCACGCACACACACATGTAAAAACACACACACGCACGCCGAGCGCACATAATATCAGCGGCTGTGAAAGGGAGGCATCTCAGGGCCGTGATTACGGCCACAGATTGCTGCTCTGCGAACACTGATCTCTGCGGGCGTATCAGGGGGCTAAATATCACTCCAGCTTGTTGGGGAGGATCAACAGAACAGGGAGTCAGGCAGAGAGCACAGGCAGGGCTGTGGGGGGAAAAAAAAGTCAGCCCAGCCTAAAGTGGATTATGCCGCTTTGCAGAATTACAACATGTCTGACAGGCTGCATATCTGTTAAGGAGAGGAGATTTAGATTGTATAAACATGTATTTTTTTCCCGCAGTGCTGTTCTTTTCTTCAATCACATCCAGTAATCTCCAAGTCCATAACTTTGACAGATAAGGACTAAAAGCAAATTAAGGAGCAGTTATTGAAAGTACTGTGAAAATGGTTTGCAAATGTATACCCCTTTCTCACATTTTGTCATGTTACAACCACAAACCTCTTTGTATTTTTTTTTTTTTTTTTTGGGATACTTAATAGATCGACACAAACTAATGCGTAGTCATTAAGGTGGAAGGAAAATGTAAAACAAATTAGAATAGTACTATGTACAGACTGAGTCTAGACCTTTTGCTGCAGTTACGTCTCCGAGTTTTTGCAGATCTACAGACTCAAATATGTACCCCATTATTCTTTGGAAAACTGCAAAGCTTTGTCACTTTGGAAAGAAGAGTTTCATAATTGATTTTTCTAAGTCTTGATTCTTCTTGATCGGATTAAATCCTGAACTTTGACAGGGCCATTCTGACACATGAGCTCCTGTATACCTTTTCATTGCAGCTTTGGCTCTATGCTTTGGGCTGTTTTCTTTCTGGAAAGTGAACCTTTTGAAGGTGAAGTCTTTTGCTTGCTCTACCAGGTTTTATTCAAACATTACCCTGCGTTTGGCTTCAGTCATCTTTCCATCAACTCTAACCAACTTTCCTGTTCCTTCTATAGAGAAGTATCCCCAAACCATGATGTTGCCACCACATGACGATATGTGATCTCATTTAACCATAGAACCTTGTATTGAGTGTTTGCTCTGTCCGATACATGGGTTTTTTCAAACAATGCCTTTCTTTATGCCATTTTTTCCATAAAGGAGTTGTGGAGTGTATGCCTAATAATTATCCTGTCAACAAATTCTCCCTCCTGAGCTGCTGAACCTTCAGCATCATCATGGGCTTCTTGGTCGCTTCACTGATTAGTGCTCTCCTTGTCGAACATGTGGATTTATGTGACAGTTTTCTTAAAACTAAATAATTATTTTTACAAAAAATGTGACCTCTGTAGAAAACTCTTTACATTGGGATTTTATTTAGGGGGTAAACGTTGATGAGTGCATTTGTAAAGAAAAACTTTGAAAACAATGTGTCATTTTCCTTCAACTCTACAACTAGGTATAATTGACAATGTCAGTTTGCTTAAAATAACAATAAAATGTGTTGTCTGTAGTTGTATTGTGACAAAACATGAAACGCTTCAAGCAGTCTGAGTGTTTTTGTACATGTTCCCACCAAAAGAATTTCTCACAGCGTACGAATTTGCTACCTTTATGCCAACATGATCGTGTGTTTCAGAGAGGCTCCACAGCGAGCGGATGGAAGCTGACACACAGTTATGCTGCACAAGACAGCTGAGCAAGAGCTAAGTGTTTGGTTAATGAAGACAGAAGTATTCAGAGGGCACAGCTACTGTTGGCTCCGCTCTGCTCCCCGGTCGCGTGCCCTTTGATCAGACACTGAGCACACCTGACATTTACACGACCGCACGCTTTGCTACGTGTCATAAAACAAGCACACCGCCGCTGCCCTCACACGCAGGGCAGGGGTGATGTTTAATGACGGGGTGCATATAATCACTCTGATTAGAATTCCACATCCACTCCTAACCCCTGGGAGAGGGGCTAGAGGCTATTTATGTGTGTCTGGCACGAGGAAAAGACAACGCATTGTACCACAAGCAAAACCTTTCTGGTCTTTTATTTGTGTGGTTAGTGTCTAATCTATTTTGTGGAACTTTTTGTGTTCAGCAACCCCCAGCATCAAAGCCATCAGTCCCAGTGAAGGCTGGACCACAGGGGGCGCCACGGTCATCATCATCGGAGACAACTTCTTCGATGGCCTCCAAGTCATTTTTGGAACAATGCTTGTCTGGAGTGAGGTGAGCTACCTATGGTATCTTGCACTTACATAATTCATGCTGAAACGTTTAGAAAAAGGTATTTCTTTAACCTGACAATATTAACTCTGCAGATTTAGGTAGCATTTTACTTTAGGAATATATATTTTTTTACAGGTATAGAAACCCCAAAAATGAATACTTTATTAGTGATTTATCCTTTACTTTTTAAGAGAAGAAACTTTTTGATTATTTTGTTGGTTGATTTTTATTCCTGAGGTAGACCATTCCGTTGTCCCTTTTTTTACTCAGAGATGAACAAATTAAAAAAAGAACACAATAATCTCATTTGGCTAACATGCAAACAGCTACAATTGGATATTGAAAAACTTTCTTGTCTTAATCAAAGAACATTATGAAGTTCAGTTTTGAAAAAGTGCATATGTAGAAATTAAACCATTGAGAATATTGTAGAATTAAATTATGGGCATTTGTTCATTAGTAAAGTTGATCGTTTGTTTTGTATATTTCACAGACAATATTTTTAGATGTGCACTTGAATTTGCAAGCCAGTTATTTTAGCTGTGCCTGAGTTCATTATTTGCTGTTAATGATGACCTTACATGGAGTCATTGTGCTAATGCACTATTACTCAGAACACATAGAAATAACCCTTTGTCGACCATGCATCGACTATGTGGGGGAAAAATAAGCAGAACAGAAAACTTGAATCTTGAAGTGAATTTTGTATGTGCTTTAGAAGAGCCCAAATCAATCAAGAAACTCTAACTGAATGATTGATGAGTAATTAAAACAATAAATAACTTCAGCCCATATACTTTTCTCATCCATTTTACAAGCTGAGTAGCAGCCTGCAATCTGTGCAGCTCTCTGTTCACCTCCTTCCTTACCTGTCATCTATTAAGCTGTTTGAAAACACTTTCGTGAAATGTGTATGCACGCAGAACTGAACGGATCGCTTTGTAAAGAGCATCTGTCACATAACTAAAATGTAAATGCAGTGTATGTGTAAAAACTGAAGGTCAGCAAGGCAGAGCAGCTAAACAGCTTTCTCTTTAGTAAAGGAATAATTCTATAAAAAGCTCCTATATTGTCTCACTGAGGGGTGAGTGGGGAAGGGAGGGGCAGACAATGGTGGAATGAAAGCCTAGCTAAGTGAGGAATGAAAGGGACAGTTAAGAGCAACACACACATGCATCTACATACTTAAAGTGCTGGCAGCAGCACTGATAGCTTTTGAGCGCTTCTGGCTTTTGAGTGCTAGCTCGATGCAGAAAACTAGCTCTCAATGAGGTCTCGTCTGTGTTTTGTCATGATACCGCTTTCTTCAAAGACCCTTCAGAATGCACACGTGCATGCAATGCAAGCCACACTAAGTGAGCCTTTTTGTGCTTTTATGTGGCTAACAGCAGCTAGATGACTTCAGCTGACAGACAGAGAGGGGGCCAGTGGAGACAAGCATATTATACACTTACTTATGCTGTTCAATAGGTGCAAGCAAAGGAAAGTGTGTTTTATTCATAAACAGATAACGGCTTTTGAATCTTTATTACATAGCCCACGTCAGTGCTGATAACCATCCTAAACCTCGCAGTGACATTGCCTTGGGCTACGAGGCCACCTGAGGGCTTTGGTGCTAACACATCATTTTCAGGCTTATTATACAGAAAAAAAAACAGAGTCAAAGCTGCAAAACAAGACGGGCTCAGACAATCCAAGAGTACTCCCAGGAGCTCCTGGTAAGATATGAAGTTTCATTTCATTAATCCGCCTCCCTTCTGCCTCTCTGTAGTTGATCACTCCCCACGCCATCCGTGTGCAGACTCCACCCAGGCACATCCCAGGGGTGGTGGAAGTCACGCTGTCCTACAAATCCAAACAGTTCTGCAAAGGCACACCTGGACGCTTCATCTACACAGGTACCAACGAAGCACTGACATCAATGACACCAGCCTGCAGTGCAATGATGCAGTCTATGCCACGCCATGCTGCATTCATAATTTAACTTACAGGAGGAAAAACAAGCCATAATCAGATAAACGCTGTTCCCACCCCCGGCTTATTTAGACACACTCCTTTTGCTGTATCTGCTAAAAAATGTTGAGGTTGTTCATTTGATGTGCTTTCACTGCCACGGAAAAACGTGCATGCTAGACAATTCAAAGTTCAATAACACGACTCAATAATTCAGTGAAAAAGCCTGCTGATCTGACGAGAAAAGGAATTTTCTCCCTTTTATAAAGCAAGTGAAGGTCAGCGGGGAGGTTTAACCTTTTGATTAGTGGGATTTTCGCGAATTAACCCCTGTCGAAGGCGGGATTCAGTCAAATAGGAAGAGTTTCACGAAGTGAGGGAGTGACTTTTGTCGGCAGGGGTCCAAATAGCTCGGGTGTTACATTAAAAATATAGCAGTGTGGCGAGAGAATGGTAGGAGTGAAGCGGTGATTAACCAGTGCGAGGCCGCAGGTTCTCTAGGGAGCCTGCGAATCACATAAATCTGTCTGTAATCTCAACCACTGATAGACTTAGGCACTAAGCCCCGACTGGAATTGCCAACATCTGACAAAATCATAACTGAGTGAGAGCGTGTGCGTCGCCATGCATTTTTCTACATATTGTGTCCTAATTACAGTGCAAAACACTCTCCACAGCCATCCATCACATCTATTGCCGTTTGTGGATTTATGGTAAAGATGCCGTTTTCTTATATGTACATATGTACACACGGGCTGAAAAGTAAGCGCATTACTAAGACAGAGGCAGATGGGTGTGCTGCCTTTGCCACACCAGGATACCTCATTCAGCCAAACACATAGTACTGTGTGGGAATAAAGTGAGTGCAGGGCTCTGTGTGTGTGTGTGTGTGTGTGTGTGTGTGTGTGTGTTCTCAGCTTTTTGGTGCGCCATTCATATGGGACTCATAAGCATAAATGCCAGATACGCCGATCGCAACTTTGTGACCAATTTCTGATCTCTGTTTCTTTTAAAGCTTTGAACCCTCAGCAGTGTTTTCGCCTTTTCATACTTGTCTTCAAGAATAATAATATTAGCATTTAGAAGTATTTTTTGTTTGTTTTCTGTAGCCTCCCTACCATAAATCAAGTGTGGAAACGACATTGTGTGTGAGAGAGGTGCCATCGTAAAGAAAGCTTTTACTATCGTTTGAACAAAGACCGAAAAAGATTTATGGAGTTGACATTTTAAACGGTCTTCAGCATCTTATATTAGGGATAGGTGCTGCTAGCATTGGCACCATTACTAAAAGAGCAGTCTACATGTATATTTGTTTGAAAATTATATCCCTGCCTGAACTTTTTACTAATCCAGTATTGAACGCTCAGAAGGACTCACGTTGTGGTATTACATTCAGCCTACCTCTTATCTGGTAAAAGTCTTGCTCTCTAACAGTCTTGCAGCCTGAATGATCTGCAGGCGTGTCTCCATATGCCATTAAAGACTCAGTTTCCTTCTTGCATCTCTGTACTTCCACTCGTGTCATCCTAAGCAGATCAGTGATACTGAAAATAAGGTTAAAGGTTAACATTCTATCCCCTGTAACAGCATCCGCATTAAAGAGTGCGGTTTGAAGTGCAACCTGGCATATATGGAGCATTCACTGAAATGAAAACACAACCAGAGTTTTGAGTGATTACCAGCTGGTCACTGTTCAGAACAGATCAAATTAAATATCAGCAGATTTTGATCAACAGTCAGTTTTGGGTTTTGTTTTTTTTTGTTTATTGTCGGTCTCTGAACCAATAAATCCGGTATTACTTCTAAGTTCTCTATTTTGTTTGCCATAAAAGTTGCATCATTAAGTGAATTCATCTTTCGCTTCCATCTTTGCGCACTCTCACCGCTCTCATGACCTCTTCAGAGGTTCACAGAGGAATCTCAACAGGTGAGAGGCTGCAAGGTTATCTGCTGGGAGCTTAGCACAGATGCCACAAAGCTCTTTGCCTGGCACCATCATCTTCAGAAGGGCACAGTCAACTGTGGCAAGGCATAGATCCCAGCCCAACATTTTCTCACACTTCCTTTTAGCCACTGCTGTGTATCCTCAGCGGGTATTTGCACCTCTTGCACAGCTACTCTCTTCACCTTCTGTACTGTTCCACTTCCCGTGAGGGAGAAGGAACCTGCTCTCGCTTGGTAACATGAATGAGAGCCAGACATGGTCGATGGAGTAAGAGAAACCAAATAAAATTGATGAGAGGAAAGAGAAAGGGAGAAGTGGATGAGATAGAGGAGGATTACCGTGGGCTATGTTACCCTCCTGGGTCTGTTTGGCACCAGTTTGAGCCCAGTTGCCAGTGGGTACTAATCATAGAGGATTGGCAGCACCGTGTGGCAGCTGGCAGCTACAGCACACACATAAACACACATCAATACAGCCCAGCAGTATCATACTTGCATGCATCCGTATATTACACGTGCACAGACACATGCACGCTCTGAATTACATTGGGGACAGCTGGCATTGCTAATCAACTTCTGCTGAGGAGAGGAAAGCGAGCAGCTCACAGACCTAATTAAGTCAACACATACCCAATACTGCTGCTACTGCTGCTTTGCAAACATACTACCCTCATAACCCTTTCTTTGTGGGGTTTTTTCTTCTTTCCTGCGTACCTTTTGCTGCACGATCATTGATACTCTAGAACGCAGCCACCACCAGCTGGACAAAAATGGGACTTTCGCTGTGGATAGACGGGACGAGTAGGGAACTTTGGGTGCAGAGGATATTCACTGAGAAGCTATTATAGTAATGTGTCTCCTGCCGTCTCTGAGGACTCCTCTGCCATTAGACTTCGAAAAGCTCCAATTAGAATCATCAAAGGCAATTAAGCTATCCACTGATAAGAATAAAAGAATGTTGTTGCATTTTTTTTTTCAATCCCTGCACTTCCACTGTCGTTTTATCCCTTTATCCCCCTTCTGTTCCACTCTCTGCCCTCTGCCTTACCCACCTCTGGGGCTGAGAGCTCTCCCTAATCCCCATCTCTTATTATCAGGTCATTGCTTGCACACACCCCCTCCACCCCCTTCTCCTTCGGGTAGAGATGCATCTCCATGTTGGCTTGTGTATCACCTCTTTACTGGGTCGTTGCAACATTCATCAGCGAAGCTCTCACTTTTCTTTTCTCCATGCAATATGAAGTCATAATGCTCCACCAGCAAGACCCACGCGTGCATGTGTGCGGGGCTGAAATACTGGCCTCAGATTGGGGGGCGTTGATGAATCACTCGTGTCGTTGAAAAGGCAATCCCCCTCCCTCCTCAGTATGCAACCTTGTCTGTGTGCTGCTTCCACCTCAGCTTCTTGCTGATATTAAAAGGCTCTGCTGGCTCACATTAAGGGCTGCTAGTGGTGACGCACGTCACGCACACGCGCACACAAACATTAGGGGTGGTTTTTCAGCAATGAGTGCAGATTAGGTGTGGTGGAAACATCAGTCAGCTGCAGCCAGGAGGAGCAGGGACAGCGAGAGGAAAAAGACAAAAGTCAAGAAGAGAATTTAAACCAGCTGCTGCTGACATCCTTTTCCGTCTCCGCGGAGCTTCTGCCCCTGAGCTCTAAATTAGTTTTAGGAGTGGAGGAAGCTCAGTCAGTCAGTACCCTGTCATTTTAGAACACTGCATATTCTGTTGGGAAGCACAGATGATGTCAAAGCGTGTGATGCAAGCATGAAGATGCTCTCAGTAGTTTGAAAACATGCAAGATGTCAGAGCCTTGCAAAAGCATTTTTACTCTTTGAAATTTTTCCCATTTTTTCTCATTATAATTATAAACACAATGTATTTTAGTGGTAAATTTCTGTGAAACAACAACACAAAGTAATGTCTACTTAGGAAATTTGATGAATACAAATACGTAGAGATTCAATACTTTGTAGACCCGTCTTTTAAAGTCTCTACCTGCTTTGTGCATCTACAAATGAAAAAAATGTTTTTCTTAACAACAACTTAAATTGCATATTGAAACTCTCTGCATGATATTTTTTTAAATCTTGCTACAGACTCTCAGCTGAATTTAGGTTAGGACTTTTGACTGGGAAACACTACCTCATGAAAACTCATTGATCTTAAGTATCTCATTTTAACTTTGACTATATTGTTTGCCCTCCTCAAAGGTGAACCTCTGCCTCAGATTTCAATCTTTTACAGCCAATAAATTGTTTTTTTTTCCACAATTGCCCATGTCTGAACACACCGATTACATAGTGACTACTATCCTGTGACTACATTATTTGTCTCATCATTCTGACCAGAGTTCTTTTGCCTGCTGAAGAAAGGCTCCCTCTTAGCATAATGCTGCCATCACCATGTTTCTCTGCTGGTGGGATATATTCACAGTGCTGTTTTTTTCTATCAGAGCATTTTATATTTTGGCTGAAGAGTTCTTTTTTTTTGTCTCACCAGTAGAGCTTCAAGAATCGATTTGAGTCCGATTCTCAAGAGTTAGAATCAATTATCAAAATCAAATACAACTCAACCCGTTCATATGCGATATTGATATGGGTCAGTGCTATTAAAAAAAAGTTTTTTGAGCTGTTACTTCAATATATGCCTGTAATTCAATGATGCAACATTAGGTGAGTAACAGTTAACCTGGGGAAGCTGTATTAACCCTTTCGAACACAAGCCTTAAAATGGCCGTCTCGACTTTGTCTTGCTATTATAGCTGTAAAAATGGCAATGTTAAACAGTTAAATTGATTTTTGTTATTTATAAATTTGTTCAAAATTTATACAAGTCGATTCAGAATCTTTTTTTTTTTCTTAGCACAGCACTACTCACCAGTGTAATCTGGTGTTTGTGGAGGGCACAACTAAAAGTTGTGCTTTCAACAGATTTTCCCTCCTTGAGCTGTTCGCTCTTTAGTTGACTCCTGAAGGACGTTTATAGCACTGGGTTTTATTTAGGGGTATCAGATTAAATGGGGTTAAATACAAACTTATGCCACACTTTCCTGTTCTTTTTTATTAGTTTTTTTTTTACTTTTTGTATCTGCTTTTGCACTTTGTTATTAGACTCCACTCTCTTTTGCATCATATGACATTCCAATAAAAGCAGTAGAGCTTTTATTCGTAACATTGCAAATTTTCCCAACTGTTAAAAAAAAAGTAAAGCCTGTAAGTAAATAGTTTCACTTTACAATGAAACCAGGGAAATGTTGGTTTGAATTTATGCAAATTTTTCATTTGCAAATATGCAGGATGCATATTTTCATGCATAAAAATAACATTCGCCAGATGAACATGTTCACATATAAACTCGTGATAACCCCACATTGACGATGCACGGGTGCAGAACGGTGTCATCTGGCAATAAAAGCTGGGTTCAACCATGAGCTGGTCAATTACTTGTCCTGCTCCTATTTGTGAATACTGCATTTTATTGAGCTTGGGTGGATGCCTGCTGTTGATTAAACCGGCCCGGTCTTACAGCTGCTGGAAACAAGGCCAGCTGAGGAAGCTGCATACATTCACAGTCCTAACTGCAACGAAATTCACACCTCTATTTGAGATTGAGATTAATTTTCTGCACCATGTGGCTTGTCTTCCCTCTTTAGCATGCTGCCTTCTTATTACGGGAACATCTGCTCCATGATGATGATGATGTAAATGAATTTGGATGTAGATTATTTTATACCCTGCTGAAAATGAGCAGCGTTCACCAGAGGGAACAGTGTCTTAGTTTTTTTTTTCTTAGGTCTTAATTCAACCGCACAGTTACTATCTTGAATAATTTTTTTTTTTTTTTTTACATTTGCATTCTCCCTGTGAGGCTCCTAGCTGTCAGGTATTGTTAACTGTCGACAAGCACTTTTTTGCAACAGATAATTAGGGCTTACGTTCTTGCAGCGTCCTCACCTCCATTGATTTGTAGAATATCCATCTTTTCCCACCTCCCCACCCCACGTCTCTCTGTCGGGCTTAGCCTCTCCCTTCCTTTAGGAGCGAAAAGCTCCACTCATCTGTTTTCTCTGTATGAATTTCCAGCCATGCATTAGTCTCCCTGACATGTTCAAGCGATGCTTTATTTAGCTTGTCGGATTCTGCAAATAAACGCAATCTCAGGGTTTATGGAAAAATGGATAAAAATTAGATTGTAAGGTATTGATCTGGATTGTGAGTAGTTGGTGGGGGGTTTCATGTGTGTGTGTGTGTCTGTTTGAGAAGGGGGGTGTTAGTGGGCAGCTCTCATCTGTGTGAGGAGGAGGAAAGGAGGGAAGGGAGGGGATGGGGGTAGAAATGAAGCCGTAATTCAGGGCTATTGAACCCCCTGCCACTGGCTGCATCGATCGCCGAGCAGCGCTTATGAGATCACACCTGAGCACTGGAGACTGCGGAGGGGAGGGAAGGAAAGGGAGCGAAAGGGGGAGAGGAGGAGGAAGGGAGAGAAACAGAAGGTTGTGATATGATCAGCTCCTTACCCCGCTGTCTGAGGGCCTGTTAAGGTGTTAACATCAAGCCTCAGAGCCAATTACCTAACCCTGCAACTACCCTACCCACTCTCCTTCCTTCACACACAGCGTTGTGACACAGGCTGAGGAGACAGGGCAACTGGACGCTGACTTTTCGGCTTCCAGGACAACTCCAGTGTTCTGATTTCTCAATTATCCTCCCACCTTCTCCTTACGCGCCATACATTCCTACTCGATGCCCCCTCCCTCCCCACCACCCCCTCTCCACACCCTAGCTTTATTTCCTCCCCTTCCTACCCCCCCCTTCCCCTCTTCGTATGTACTCCCCCTGCGGCTCTGTGGGTTATTATAGTGAAATATGAAGCGATGTGGATTCTAGGCTTCATGAAATTTCCATGAGCATTGATCTGATCTGATGTGGGTGATTGCTAGGTGAATCCCTCCAGTCCAGGGCTGTTGCTCATCTATTCATTTATTTATGGCAGTTATGTTTTACTGGCTTTGATTTGCTCTTCTGGAGAGCGACAGCTAAGGATTATAAATATACCTGTATAGGAGAGTGGAGCTTTGAATCCCAGAGTGCAGAGGCTCAACACTTCTTTTTTCAGGCAGAGAAGTTTTTCTGTTGTTTTTTTGTTTGTTTTTTTTCCTCCAGCACTAAGTGTAAGATTTTAAACAGGTTCATCTTTGTAAAAATAACATTGAAAAGTTCATTAATTTCAGGCGTTTAGTTTTTATTTATCTAAATGAATTGATTGAGACCCACTTCTCATTAACAACAACGAGCTTGGCCAAGAGGTAACATAATATTACAGTACATGATAATGTACTAGAAAAGGGAGAACGATTTTACACAATGAACACCGGAAACGACTAAAGTACCCAACAAATATAGACAAAGATTGAAATTAAGTAGCCAAAAAAAAAATTCAGGGTTATGGGGCAATTCATTATAAAACGTTTTTTTAAAGGGTACAGTTAAACGGATGAGCTGAGTCTATTGAATCTATTGGAAATAATTCCGGTTATTTACGGCAGAAAATTGGAAATTGTGACCAAATGAGGTACAGACTTTGAGGAACAGGAGATTAGATAAAGTGCAAGAATTTAAACCCCGACTGCTGTTGTGGACATTAAGGCATTAAGTTTTTTTTTTCTGTTAAAATATATGGCCAGTTAAACAGTTTGTGCTTAATGTAAACCACACCACAAATTGGATATCAAAATGATCAATAACTTCTACTTTATCAAGATGTTTGAAGCAGACTTGTGAACATTAACAAGGTCAAAAATTGGAAGCTTTGTGAATTTCATCAGCAGCTATTTGGCAGAATACCAAGGAGTACATTTTAACAGGACACTCAACCTGTAGTGGATTTCTATTGAAATCATTTTTTTTTGTATTCAAATGAAGCCTGCGAAACAGATAACCCAACACAAAGGGACGAGGCTGGAGTAAACAAAACAGTGCCGTCAGCATGTAGATATTAAAGTGTTGCATCCAGAGTGGATCATTTCGGAAGACCTTTAGATAGTCAGAAAGTAGACGCTGAAGCCTCTCTGAGTATAGCTGACAAGAATAGTAACTTTTGAACTAAGCCAAGTAGCTGCCAAAAACTCCTGAGGTCTTTAGTGTGTCTGGCAAAGTACAATGGTCCACCGAATCAAATTCTTAAGCAAGGACAACAAAAGCAGCTAAATACTTCTGTTTTTCCTCAACAAAATCTAAAACTTATATTGCAGCATTGGTTGAACTCATTCATTCTATTAAGGAAAAAAATAGCTAATTCTTAAACAAAGATCAGACTAAGGAATCCTTCCAGCATATTTCATATTTAATACAGCATATGGCTGATGTGGAAGTCAGAGTGCACCCAAAACAGTGCCATCACTCCAGCCTTCCCCAACCCTTTTAATGCAAAACGTATAAAGTATTTAGCAATCACTGTTTATCTTCTATCGGCATGAGCTCAGTCTCCATGTCCACTGCTGGAGAAGCCAGTATGCCCCAGTTCTGATTAGAGTGAGAGTCTGTACATTTGCCTCCGCCCCAGTGTGGGGGTTTTTCTGTAAGATGGGCACACCTCACCTCTGATAGTGTGATAGTGAGCATGCAGCAATCTCACAAGATCAGAATATCTCCCAAATCTGACCATAACATACAGAAAGATTTTTTTTCTCTTTCATGACCTAGCATCCTAGATGAGCTTACTAAGAATGTGACAAATAAATCAAATCATAATTACATAGAAATATTCTGTAACAATTAATTAACACACAAGGGATATATTTCAAGTGTTTACATCCGTTTATATGATGATTATAACTTATAGCAAATAAAAACCAACATTTCAGCTTCCCAGAACACTACATTATTTCAAAAGATAAATGGACTATCTGTACAGAAATCATGTTATTGTACAGTATGCCCAAGCAATTTTAGTCACTAATGTGTTTGCTTGAATTTCTAGATCCCTGTGGCTTGACATTAAATGCAAGGGGTAGCCTGTGCCACTGTTGGGGTGTTAAGGGAAACCGGTGTGCTTTGAAACAGCCTCCAGCTTGTCTGCATTTGGATCCTGAGTATTTAATCCTTTATGCTCAGATGTTGATACGTTTAGCCATGTGGACGAGTGTCAAGGCCAACCACACCTTCTCCTTCCACACAACATCGCATTAATGCAGATATGTCAAACATATTTCCATTTTGGGCCACATAAAGATAGTGAATGTCCTTAAAGTGCCGGTTGTGGCAGAAAGTACTGATAAAACTATATTCAACAAACCACTAAAACATGAATAAATATCTGTCTCAACAAGTACTTCTTAAAATTAATTGATACTGAACGTCTTTGCATAATGATGTGATTATGGAATATTCAAATAAACACTGATTTGAGTGATACAATGGTATTTAGATGGATATAAATAGAACTTAAAAGTTCTATATATATGGTCCTATACAGTTAAGAGGGCCACATCACTGGCCATGGCGGGCCAGATTTGGCCCCCTGGCCTTGACTTTGACACCTGTGCATTAATGTGTCTGGATAAGGTAGATCCAAATATATTAGAGATATATAGTCAAACTGCACTCATGTAAGATTGCACTACTCCAGTGTATTTTCACTCAAGTAGAAGTAAAAAGTAGTCAACCAAAGAATTACATACATCATAGTAGAAAAGGATTTTGTAGAAAAGTCTACTCATGTTCTGAGTAACTGTTGAATTATAATATCTTGGCAATTGTTTTTTTTTTATTATGTAATCAGTCAACTTAAACATAAAGCTATGTTCAAATATATAAATAATAATATTTTAGACTGAAAATTCAATCTGAAAAAAAAACAAATTTTTCAAATGTAATTTTTTATGACAATGCTTTTAAAGCAAGCTTCTTCAGTAAGTACCCTTTTAAGGCTTATTCTATTATCAGATGGTGGCTACAGACAGATTGTGGACAACTGTCAAGTCAGCAGTCTTTACACTCATTCTGCATAATATGAAGTATATTTATTAACAATGTAATCTTAAAATATTCCAAGAAAAATAAATATGGGGTTTCCATGACTGCTATGCCAGAATCATCAAAATTCACAGAAATAATAACTTACACTATATCACTTTTATTTTAGAAGTTAATAGAAGGGTTTCTCTCTTTGAACTGAATTTCTAAAAGAAATGAACTTTTCAAAGATATTTTAATTTATGCAGATGTACCTGTAAGGGCATAAAAAGCAAGAGATGGAGCAAAAGTAGTTAGTGAAGTGTGTCACCCACCCACATGCACCACCTCTGGTTTATGGCCCTTATAAACGAGCAGAGACAATATCACTTCCTCTCTCAATTACCAAAATTGTGTCTTTATTTGTAATGGGGCATCCTGTATGTCCTAGGGTTTTTATGCTATTGTTCACTCGAGGCTCATTTGGCACATTGAGCAGGACTGATAAAAAATTCATCATAAAAACAAAAGCCTTTGAGACGAAACAGAGGATGTTGCAGGAACGATACCCCCCTCCTCAGGAACCACTAGGTCCTAATCCAGGGCAAATCCCCCTTTAGGCTTTGCAGAGATCAGACAATGGGGAAGTAATGTCAAATATTTGTCCCCTGCTATAATTCACGCTGTGTTTGTTACATACGATCGTGTCATTGTGTTTTGTTTCATCTGTCAAACATCCAGCTTGTAATGTGTGTCCTTCTTGGGAAGTTGAGCCTGCCCCTGGCACAGAGACTTTTACTCTTTCGTTCCCTCTGGCATCTTTGCTTCTAGCTATTCACCTTTCCTTTCATTCAGTCTTATGGATTACCAGGAGCAGTCTACAGGGAGAGCTGTCCAAATATGTTTGTGTTGCCAAAGGAGAGCATCACCTACTCTTGCTCCTGTCTTTGGACCAAGAGTGTGTGTGTGTACTGAATGTGCGCAGAAGTAAAGCAATGGTGAAATCACTAGAGGTCCAGCAGGACAGCTTGTACTCATACCCTCTGGGGACCTTTTTTTTTGTTGTTGTTTTTTTCTTGGGGGCCGCCTAGTCAGCCTGGCTGCTCAGATGTGAGGCGAGCGAGGCATCAGCCCTCAGGAAACATCCAGGCTGCGACCCACAGGGAAAACAGACGGATGGGACAAACGCGCAAACGCGATTCCCAGCGAATAAAAGTTCCTTTTCTTTGTCTCCCAGCACAAACAGGAGCCCAAATGCACTCACGCAACTGAAAAATCTGTGGAGATGCTGCTCAAGACCTCATGTTGACTTCCAAGGCAGCTCAGAAGAGAGGGAAGAGGGTTCAAAAACAGAGGAGACAGAGAGAAAGGCAGAGACAGTACATTAGGAATGAATTATGTGGAGAGAGCACTTATCCAACAGTCCTCCTCTGAAGTGTTTGTACTGTAAGCCTCAGATCTTCATTGTATTTATTCTAATGTTTAAATATTCATGGGAAATCTTTTCATATTCAATTACCGTTGCACGTCCACAGCATGCAGAGAGAGTGCTTTCTCCCTGCTGCCAGGATGAGCTCACTCTATGTGTGTGTGTACGTGTGTGCGTGTTTGTGAGCGTCCGTGCGTCTGAGTGTGTGTGTGTGTTTAGCTTGTTCCCGGGAGCGATCAAGCCTTTGTTATATTGGAACCAAGCTCTGTAATTGCTTATATTAGTCGCTGATCAACGCAAGTCCAGAAGATTCACACACACATAGGGATGCACACAAATGTATTCACCCCCACATGATTTCTGACAGTCTTTTTATTAACCACCAAAGCAGTAGACAGAAAGAGATTCATTACATCACATGCTAACAAAGGCACACCAGACCTTATAGAGAATACCTACGTCTGTGCCATGTTTGGTTTTATGTTCCCGCTTGATTAAGTCAGGTTTCCAGGTCATGTCCTGCCATGTTTATTGGTTAAACATTGTGTGCTTTTTTATTAAGTGTCAGAGACTTAAAACTTTTGTTCTGTCTTTTTTTATTTTATTTTTTTTTATTCTAGCATTAAACGAGCCAACAATAGACTACGGCTTCCAGAGATTACAGAAGGTCATCCCCAGACACCCTGGAGACCAAGAGAGATTACCCAAGGTATGGTGCCTCTCCACTCCTCTCATGTTATTCTCCTTCTACGATTTGCCCAGTGAAATGATTCTGCCGGAACGTGGCATGGTATGACTGGAAGATACAAGATGTATCGAAAACATCTTCAGTTTCATAGAAATTGCAAATGGCACTGCACAGTGAGCGCTTCGGAGACAGTAGGACATACATGAAAGAATACTCAAGAGTGCGTGTGGTCATGGTGCAGTCACTTGCAAAACTGTCCTTACCCCTTGAAATTTTGAATTTTCACTTTTTAAAATTGTTTCAACTACAAATTGCAGTCTGTATTTATGTGATTTTCTGCAATGGACCAAAGCAAAATAGTGCATTTAGAGTGCATGGGAAGTTAAAGGATACATAGCAAAAATCTTAAATTTAGAAAGTATTTGATGTATTTTTGTGCAGACCCCTTTACCCTAACATGCCTAAATTAAAAATAGCAGTGTTCAAAATTCACCTAATTAGAGAATACATTCTGCCAGTTTGTAACTTAGTATAAATTCAGCTGCTCTTTGTAATTCTCAGAGGTTGGTTAGATAACATTGATGAACAAACTGCATCATGAAGATCGAGGAAGAAAGCAGAAGGATCGGGGATAGGGATGTGGAGAAGTTTAAACCCAGGCTCAGTAGAGCAGCTTGTAGCATTTTCACATTCTAAACTGGGGTCTTTCTGTATGGGGTTGACAGAAAGAGTATGGAGCAAGAAGGGTTGTTTCATAGTAGTTTGGCAAGAAAAAAGTCAGCGATAAAAGAAAGCCAAAATAAGTCACAAGCCCTTACATGAGACACAGCAAAGAAAGGGAAGAAGGGTTGACAGGGATCAGGACTAAGACCAAAATTTAACATTTTGACCTGTACATACAGAACACTATGTTTGGCAAAAAAATACAATTGTAGAACAGCTAGAACACATGCCCACTGTAACATATGGTGTGGCAGCAATATGCTGTGAAAAGGTTTTTCTTTTCCACAGAAACAGAGAAGCTGGTCACCTATGAGGGGAAGGTAAATGTAGCTAAACAAAACCTGAGGCTGCCATAGACCTGAGATTGGATGAGGGTTAACCTTTCATTCGGACATTGACTCTAAATATACATTGAGGACTACAATGGAATGGTTTAAATCAAAATGTGTTAATGTGTTAGAATGGTCCAAATTCAAGACATAAGTTCAAACAGTGGCATCCAATCCGATTGAGTTTAAAAAGTTTGCAAAAATTTCCGTCTTTAGTTCTGCAAAGGTAGACATATGCTTCTTTTCAGGATTTTTATTTGTGAATGTTTTCTAAAACTTCTAATCATTTTCTTTCAACTTCATAACTATCCACCACATAGTGTTGGTCTATTATACAGAATGCTAATATACTTGCAACATGACAAAATGTGAAAACTTAAAGAGTTTCGATACTTTTGCAAGGCACTGTATATAGACATTTTCTGTAGGAGATAATTAACAGAAACAGCAAACAAAAAGCCCCTTCATTTATTCTTCTACTGCGTGTATAAGGTCATTTAGACTGGCAATGAGGGTTAGACGTGGGGAGGAGAAGAGGAATAGAGGGAGGAAAGGAGGCTGAGGCAGAAGCAGGTTAGGTGATCCATCATAGCTGTCCAGTCCTACCTCCTGCTGGGTCAGTGGATCGAAGTCAACCCTGGGTGGACTTTATTACTTTCAGCACACATCCACAAAAGCAGCACACACTAAAAAAATGCACACACACATGTGCACTTTGGGTGGAGGGAGGTGGCCACGAGGTAGAGATGAAGAGCACAGGTAGATGCAGGGGAAAGATTAAGAAGTTGCTTATCCTCGCCGAGTGTCTGGTGGATGTGAGACTTGTCCTGGTGAGTTCTGGTCTTTAGCCTATCAACCCCCCATATCTCTCTAAATGTCTTTGTATCTATCCATCCATCTCTTATCCGTCTCCTGTTCATTCTCCCTCACTTGGTGGTGTCTCTTTCTTTTCTAAATGAACAGCGGTAGCTGGCAGGCCCACTTGTTCATTTCAGAGCTATTGATTTGTGCCTTTATTGAGGTAATAACACTTTGTTGACCACACTTCTCCCAATTGTTGGCCTCAATCATCAGGGCAGGAGACAGGCACATGCAGGTAACTTTTGGATCTACATACAGTTACATTGCTTTGAAAATATATTTATAGACGTTGGTCATTCTCACTTTTGTTATATTAAAACTACAAAAAGGTTTATTCAATCTTCTGTGCAAAATAGCTCAGGCTTAATCTGACTGAAAAGAGGAGGTCTATAAAGATCCGTTTTCAGGCGTTGTCACAGAACAGTCGAATTTAGATGGGAACTTCTTTTGAGCCATTTAAAAACGTACTCGTTAACTTTGCGGATATTTGCCCGCTATTGCTCTCTCGAGGCTTGCGTAAAACCAATTCTCGTAGAAGCACATCTGAAGAGCCCAGTGTACTGACGGTTTTACAAGCTCACTAGCCGAAACAAGAAAACGGCCAGTAGCAAGCAGTAATGTTGAACAACAAGGTACAGTGGTAAGATAAATCTCAAAACTGCGTGTTTGTTTATATGTGTTTGATAGCTTGACATAATGCCGTAAAGCGTAATTCTGTACTTCATAATTACGGAGTTACGGAATTACTCCGGGAGGAGTCCCGGGACAGAAACGTTGTATAGTGCGGTTTTCAGTATTTGGACGCTGCCATGCAGTGACAGCTCTGAAAATGAACACAATAAATGCTGGTGTGCTGCCAAAACATCTAGAAAGCACATGTTTTTGAGGTAGAAAAGTTGCAAGTGTGTGTCCTTAGGCAAATATGTGCTTTGAATTTACAGGCTGGTATTAATGCCACATCATCATGATATCACCCTCAGTTGCACCGAGGCGTGATCTTCATTCATGAGTCCAGTGTTGTGGCAATATTGTGATAATATGACTATCAAACATGCTAGCATGAATGCCGCAATGATCATGCCTCGCCATGCTGCCACGGTGCATTTAAAAGACTTACGATGCCTGCAATATTACCCAAAAATGCCCCCATGCCACTTGAGAACGTAGTCTATTAACATCTATTGTGTATCACATGGTTGAGCAGTGCTATTTGAAATGCTCAAATGTGCAGATATTTTCTTATAACCTGTCATATACTGTACAGTGTTATAGTCCTTTGCCTGTCTACTGGGTTCTTTCGTCGTCATTATGCTGATAGTTCTCTAACAAACATCTTAGTCCTTCACAGAACTGCTGGATTTACTCTGGGAAAAAATCACAAGCAGATGGGCCTATTTACAAATTAGGTAACATCTCAGAAGCAATTTTTTGCCATTTTATTTAGGATCATTAGAGTGAAGGGGTTAATTAGAAATGTAAACCCCAATTTACAGATTCTTACTTCTACTTTTAAGAAAATATGATTATCTGTTATTTAACTCATGGGTGTGAGTAATATTATGTCACACATAATTAATTTCGCAGGGCACACCTTTGTCAAAACCTCCTTCGGGAGTTGTGGGTTTTTTTTAATCTGTATAGCACTTTGAGAAACTGTGTTTGAAAAGCGCTTTATAAATAAAGTTCGATTTGATTTGATTCGTCAGTTTAAATGGATGAACATGTTGAAAAGGGAGCAAGAAAGCAGGCAGACAGTGGAAATGTGCAGTGTTCTTATGAAAACAGCCTCCCATCACTCTGAAATAGGTAACAGACAGATAGCGCGAGTGACTAGATAGCTGGAGTGCATGAAGTTCAGCAGTGGCTGTGGTGTGGCTGGGCGTCTGGGTGTTGCTAATGAGTGACCAGGCTTCCAGACAGGGCCAAGCTCTGCTCTGGATCAGGTTCCCCTTCCTGTTGACGTCTCTGTGGGCCTGACTTTACGGGAAGAGACCCTTGCGCCCAGGAAATGGTCTCCCCTTACAGCGGCAGAGCTAACCACATTTATCTGTTTATCAGAACGACTCTGGAGCTTGGCCTAATCACGTTTAGCCACTGGACAGATCCCCAGCTAACGAGAGGCTGATGGGCACAGACGGCGCGCAGGACCACGAGAGAGTGATTAATAGAAGAGGGAGACGAAAGAAAGTAGTTTGGAGACACAGGTGGGGAAAGGGAGAGGGTGGATGCACAGACATTAAGTGACTGAGCTTCCACGTGTCCTCCCGGAACACCGTTAACACTCCAGCTGCAGATCTGGTTGTGTCCTAATGCCTCACACTTCCCTCATTTCCCCTCTTCTTCTGCTCCGCTCCATCCCTCTCTTTCCCCTCCATTCGTCCTCCTACCTATCTAGCAATCCCTGGGAGGCATGTGGCGCTCGAGGAAGAGCAGGGAGAAAGGGAAAGCGAGGAGTGGCGCATACATACTAAAGAACCACTTACCTTCCTAGGGCCTCTACATCTCTCAATCACCTGAAGCAGGCCTCCTCTCTGGTCTCCCCTTCCTCCCCCCTCCGCCTCCCCCAAGATAGTGCTAGTAATGGGAGGTTAACACAGAGGCAGCGCTCCCATTATTGAGTGAATTTAGCACCTCGGACAGCGCTCTACAATCTTTATTGCTTTGCTGACCCTCTCGTCATGTCTCGGGCGTGCTCGACAGCTTCCACACACGTGCGGCTATATGTGTGTGTCTGTCTGTGTGTGCGTGTGTGTGTGTGTGTTTGGGGCAGGGGGGGATTTGATATGAGGTCTGATTGAAAGGCGGTGTGTCACGGAACAGAGAGCACACATGCTCCGGGGCTTGTTCACAGCGAGGGATACACTCAGGAGAGTATAGCGCACAGCGTGTGTGTGGAAGAGAAAGAGGGAGAGAAAGAAACTAGAAGGTGGGGGGGGGGCTGCAATTTTCTGGTTGTCGCACCTCCAGCATATATCCTGGCCCCGGCACATTAACTTTTAAAAAGGGTTTTGTAGGGTTGTAGGTGTCTCCATCACATGCACACACATATATAAAACAACTGCCTGGAGTCTCACACACTCATCCACTCAGGGAGGGGAAAGGAATAGAGACGGAGAGAGGGGGGGGGTGAAGCGGTAACACTGCGTTAGGATAAATGTTTGATGTGGGAAATTCCACTCGGCGGTTTTCACCTGAGCAATGATGTTCTACATTTATCACACAAAGTGGATGCGGGGCCATTCACTCGGATCATTACCGGGGTTAATACGGGCCAGGAGACGAGAGTGTTCCCACTGACTGGGGGTGGTTGTGTAGCCGTCAACCTGATGATATGTTGTGTTAAATTAAATTGATGCGTGATCATGCGCACGGGAGTCATGATCCATCAGTGACAAAAAGGAGGGGAGTAGTTGCAGAAGATGGTTGACTGATAGAGAGATATAGGCTCATGTTTTATTCACTGATAACAGTATCTTCCCTCTGCTCTCCCAAACTGCCCTGTCTGGTAACAAAGTGCCGGAATAGGCCCATTTCTCTTCCTCTCCCTGCCTCTGTCTGCCTCTTTCCCCCTTCTATTTGCCACACTCTGTTCTGCATTCACAGCATAATGTAAGAAGTGAAACGTAATAAAAGTGACTGAACTCTTTGAGCCGTCACACTCTTGATCAATCCCCTTCTTCCCTTTCTCCTTCTCTCTCTCTCTCTCTTGATTGTAGGAGGTGATTTTAAAGAGAGCAGCCGACCTGGTGGAAGCCTTGTACGGGATGCCTCACAATAATCAGGTAAAACAACCACACCCAAAACACCCACACAAAAACACAAGGAGCCACAGTAGACATGGGCTGATACGAGACTGTCTTGACCAAATGTATCATAGTTTTATGGTATTGCTGTATTTACACATAGAACCTAAAATTAACTAGATGCAATTACTTTTTGTCGAAAGGAGGATGGTGCTACCGTCTTTTTCGCTGTTGTAAATATTTCCTTAAAGCCTAATTTGTTAGTCTTGTAAGCAGGAAACATTTTGGTTGCCTTTTGCAGCCATCTGAGTGTTAGCAGGCAGCCACAGGTGGCGGTGAGGCAGCTCTGCATACACACTCTTACTACACAGCTGAAGAAAACTGATCACTTCCGCATTTTTTCTGGCATCTCATTAAAGGACTTTAAACTGAAGCAAATTGCAAGACTGATGTGCACACAGTTCCTACAGTTTCAATGTCTTTGAATCAGATGCCAGAGAAATTTCTGAAAAGGAACAGGGTTAGCAGAGTGATTCTTTCCTGCCCTCCCCCACCTGTTTCTTTGCACTGCCGTTCAGCAGGCTGAAAGAAGGCTCCCTGATGTATTGCGTGCTTAAGAAACAGAAAACGGCTGACGGACAGTCATGGTGTGGACATTAAGAGAGACCAACTCCCCACTCTTTAACATGATTGCTGGCTAATTATGCACACAATTAACACATAGCTTGACTAAAATACTGTCCATTTGCTACGCAGCTAGAAGGCACAATATTATGCACAGCGAGCATTTTAGTGGACATGTCAGGATGTAAAAATCTAATTATCATAGAACATAGAAATCCTTATTAGAACTATAATAATCATTATGTTATGACACTCTACCAGAGGGGGGGTTGTTTTTTTTGTTTTTTCAATAAAAGCCATCATATCGTGTTACACTTTTTTTGTTTTAAATTATTGGTTTGATACTCTGATATAGTGGGATTGTTATATTTTTTTAACATGGTCACCTTGCTGTGGGAGACTTATTCTGGCCCTTGCCTGGTCTCCACTGGTCCTGCAGCCCTAAGCTGCACTCACGCTAAATGTTGTTACACATGGGAATATTTATGCTCTTTTATCAAAGAACAGGAGAAACGGTGAATAAGTAAAGTGAAAAATAGGTCGCGTTAGTAGAATTGGTAATGGAGAAGCAGATGTAAAGTAGATGAAAAGATAAAAATGGAAAAAAAAGGAGGAAAAAGCACAAGAAAAATCTGAGTTTTTTTTTCTGGGGTCTTAACTACCCCTACCCCTAGAATTCTAATGTTGTATTGTTAAAAAGACAAAAAAATTATTTAATAGCTTTACACTAACTTTAGGTTGAGGTAATATAGAAGATCATAAATGTGCAATGTTGGTATACCTACTTGGTTGAAGGAAAATACACCATTTTTCAAATCTGGTGTTTACTGTATCAGGACAAAGGACCTCCAACAAGCTCTACAAAGCTTTCAAAATCTTAGTTTTAAAACTACTGAAATTATCAATCATACTAATGGTTTAACATCTTGTTTATAACATGTGAGAAAAGAGAATGGAGTATTTTACCAGGTCATTTGAAGCATAGTGTAATGCAGTGCAACTCCCCAACACCTATCTCAGCAAACTGCCAGTCAGCTGGCTTAAAGAAGGCAACTACACATTTCTGTTACTTTCAATAAAGACAAATATTGTGTTAATGCTGTGAAACTGAGGGAAAAAAAAAGTTTTATTTGGTTCTCATGCTGTGCCTAACCGGGGCATCATAAAACATTTTCTGGTCATTACAAGGTTTTAAAATGTTTCAGATTTGGATATTGTGATACTGGAAAAGTGTGGAAAAAATGTATACTGTTGCTTTTGGGAACAGAAAATGTATTAAATCAGTGGAAAACATTCAAAATTGTCGCTAAAGTTTCCAGAAATGTCATGCTGAAGTCAAATTGTGTAATGCTTAAAAAAATTACTAAAAACTCAAGAACTACAATCCTTGTTAGTCCCTAAAGGCCTCTTGTGTTTAAATTACTGACAGTAGAATTACAATAAGCCTGAATAAATAAGGCCTGTGATTAAGCGTTTCTCTCTACAATCAAATGTGGCAGAATAAATTGGATTTACAAAGTTGAATATTAATAGAAAAAATACTTAGGCACTGTAAAAAAAAAGTTGAGTTTACTTATAAAAAAACAAGTCAACACATTTCACTAGCTTTTTTGAGTATTTTCAACTTGACTCTACCATTCACTCTCAAGTTTAAGTTACTCAAAAAACCTTGTGAAATGTGTTGACTTTTTTTTTATAAGTAAACTCAGAGAGGTTTTTTTTTTTTTTTTACAGTGTGGAATTATGTCCTTTGGTCAAGTAAAACTTATGTAGAGTTGTTTGACTTACAAGCACAGTTCTTTTTATAATAAGTTATTATTATTCAATGTATAATTCTTACCATGGCTGCCTTATGTATTGCCTGATTCACTTTCTATTAGTAACCAAAACTGTTTTGTCTTCTTCCTGTGTGTTAGGAGATGATTCTTAAACGAGCAGCGGACATTGCAGAGGCACTCTACACAACAGTGCCACGGGGGCACAACCAACTCTCCAGTCTGGGCAGCAGCTCCGTCCATGCTGGCATGATGGCCGTAAACTCTTTCACCGGTTCGGAGGTGGCACAAACGGCCAATCAGGGTGAGCAAGCCCAGCAAGAAATGGTTAAAGTCCAACACAGAGGGAAAAGTGACAGGAGTCTTATTTATTTTCCTTCTTTCTGAGACGGATAGTAAAAATGAGTAGGGCAATGGAAATTTTATTTTTCATGTGGGAAATATAGAGGGGGTTGATTTAAGAGCGTGGAGCATCGAAGAAAACCTCTAAAACGCAGGACAGGAAGGAGAGAGGGGATGGCGGTGGCAGTGAGAACTAGGAGGAAAAACTTGAAAGGAGGAAAGAATGGCTGTGAAAGAGTGAAGAATGCAGAAAAAAAGAGTCATGGATGGAGTACGATAGAGAAAAATGAGTGGGCCCTTAGGGTGTGTATATCAGACTGGGGTCGGCCCTTGTCTGACAGAGAGAGATGTGGGTGCAGTCAGTGGTGATTCATCACATGTACCAGGGGAACGAGGGGGGAGCGGATGGACCTGCCTCTGGAATGCGTCTCAATAATTCCAATGAGCTTCTTCTGCCCTTCATCTTCATGTGGAAACATCTGCAGGTATGAGGAAAACATGAGAGGTCAGCTGCTCATCTCAGAGACTGTAGCTTATTTTATGTGAGGTGAGAGAGGGGAGAATGAGTGCTAATTATGTAAGAGTAGTGTGCTGAGAAAAAAAAAGACAGTAATAAAAAAAATTTCACTTACAGCTGTTTTTCCTCTGGCGTCAGCACGTTGAACCTGAGGAGTCTATTTATCGTCTTCCTTACTATATTGTCCACCTTGTACTCACTACTCTAGTGAAGGAGCTCTCCATGCTATCAGAAGTGCAGGCTTCATTCTTTATAAATTACAGTAAGGCTGTGGAAGCACTTTAGTGTTAATTGCCTTGTCAATGCATCTAAAACTGGAGAAGAGCCAGAGGGGTTAAAGCCCTCTTGTTTGAGTTGTCGGATCTCTAATATCATTCTTCTTCCTCTCTGTTCATTGCTTTCGCTCTTTGCCATATGTTGTGTGAGAAGTTTTTTTTTGTTGTTTTAAGAAATCATGTTGGCTCATACTGCTGCATCCATCAAACTTGTAAGGAATAGAGTACTTGGCAGGCATGCATGAAATCTTTCTCTATTTTTCGTCCATCTACTTTACCATCTAACACAAATCTTTCTGTCTTTCCTTTTTTCTCCCTGTCCATAGGTTTCAGTAGAAGTACAAGCAGTGTGTCCCCTCATGGTTATGTACCCAGCTCCACCCCTCAGCAGGGAAGCTACAGTTCTGTTTCAACTAGCATGAATGGCTACGCTAACTCTGGCATGGCAACCCTGGGCACTTCACCCAACTTCCTCAATGGATCTGCCGGCAACTCGCCATATGCTAGTGAGTAAAACACCACATCTTATAATCTAGAAAGAATGGAAAAGACAGAAAAATAAAATGTTGAGGCATAAACTTTAGTAATATTTTAAGAAGGAAGAGGAACCATGAGGGTCATGATCAGACTTGCTAATAGTCATAAGGTTTAAGTCCTAGATTAACTCTCGAATCTATTGCAAAACTAACTTTAATAAAGAGACAGAAAAAAAAGGGGTTGATTTTGTATTTTATACACAAAGTAAAGAAATGAACAATAACCGCAAAGCAGGGCCGTGATACTTTTAGAGGGGCTGGTGCTCAAACTTAAAGGTTGTATATGGAACATTTTCCTAAAAACCTACATTTAAAAAAAATAATACACCCACGGGGCTTTTAGAGGGGTGCAGAATGAAAGCACATGTCCTTAAAATATTATATTTGAATTAATATATAATAAAATGTACATTTAAATCGGTCACAACAATGACGTTATGTCTACAACTACCAGCCAGCAACCGCTGGTTGCGTGTTGACAGATATGGTCTCTATGATCCAAAAATCGGCACAGCTTGGCTCACACTGGGAAGAATGGTGGAGTTTGCAAGTCAAGCAGCTGCTTCAGAGCCCCAGAGATATTTTTATCTGGTTGACGAGAGGAGTGACCGCAGAAGAACAAAATTTTCGAGTAGTTTTAGGTGAAGCCTATTAATCTTTTACGAAAAACATTTCCACAGAGGCTTTGCTCCTGGAACAGTAAGCTAGCCTTCTTGCTAAGTTTGCTAACGTTAGCCTTCAGTTAAACTCCTCTAAAATATATTTCTCACTGGACACGGTTAATGTTGGTCACGGGGAGTATCGGCAGAGAACTAGGCAAAGCAACAGCTTGAATTATGTTTTTATTGTTTTACCTACAACCTAGATAAAAAATAAATGTCGCTATCGTGCTCATGTTCCATATACAACTTTTAAGAAAGGTCACATAGAGCAAGATTTTAAAGCTGCTTTTAACAACAAAGCTTATGGTATACCATCATGATTAACAACAGTCAATATTCATCAATAACCTAATTTGGAGTGTAGCATAATATACATACATCATTACATGGGGACCGTGCAAAGCAAAAAGACCATAAAACATAAAAAAAACCATAGGAGAGCTGGTTGCTGAATAAACAAGCGTTATAAAGTACATTATAGAATAATTTAACTCGAAGCTGTGTCTTACCAAATAAACCCTAATATCTGACTGGGTAAGCTCCACAGCAATGTAGCTGCAGACAGCTAGATCAAAACAGTTTGGAGGTGCTAACTCTACCTTTATATTGTAGTGTTAGCACCTCTGAAAGATTTTGAATTCAAGAAAATAATAAGATTATAATGATGAAAAATAATTTAAATATAGTAATAATATATATTTATCTGGATAAGAATAGATTAATTTATTTGACAAACGCAGTTCTTTTTGAAATTATCACATGAATAATATCAATTTTGGGATGTTTGATGTATCAAATTGTGGCACTTCTAGCTTTCCATACCTGCTGTAGTACAAATTGGTGGTACATTTGGCCATTTTTGGCTACTGTTTATGTAATATCTGTAGATGTGAGCTTTCCCCATACCCACCACACCACTTACATGTGCCTGCCCAAATGGTCTTGTTTTTTCTACCAGCAAGATATTCTGGGTTCAAATCCCAACCCAAATCCTAAAACGTGCCAGAAAGATTACTAATGAGACGAAGGAAAACAAAGCTTGTGTTTGAGTGTTCGATAAGAAAAAACAAAGGAAGAAGGAGGAAGGGTGATTATGTTTGTGCTTCTAGCTGGAGGCCACTCATTCAAATCCCGGATAAACCCCCAAAATTGTTGTGCCAGAAATTACAGTAATGCAACAGAAAAACAAATCTGTTTAATTTTGAGCAGTTAAAATGAAAATCAAGGAACAGAAAAAAATATTTAATTTTCCCTTCTTTAATTACTGAATACTCAAAATCAGCCAAGATGGGATTTTTATTCTCATCGTGTTGTCTGCCACATCAGGACAAACTTTAGGTCCAACATAAAATAATATGTTTTTGAAATAGACTGAGAAACAAACCTGACATCAATTGGTGACCGAAGTATTTCAGTTTAGCTGGGTCATCTGTTTCTTTAAAAGCTGAGTCAAATGCAAATCCCTTCTTTATTGGCCAAGGGAGCATATCACCTAGCACCCCCTTCGAAATACACACGCATATCCTGCCACTTCTGTGCACACACTTTCACCCCTACATTAAAGACCCCTGATTAAATCAATAAACTAATTGCCAGAGAAGCAATTCCATTTCAGCTCTTTGATTCCTGAGTGTTAACAAGTATTTTAACAGGCTCATCGGCCCCTCACAGACACTTTCAATCAATGGCCCCTCGGCCCGCCTTTGTAGGTCCAATTTTCATTAATTGATTAGTTAGGCCCCTTCATAAATGGATTATGACTTTATTGCAAAGGATTTGTCAGGAAGAGCTATAAAAGCTAAGTGTTGGATAATAACAACAATAAAAGTAGACGCTGATATCAGAGGGCAGGTGAAATACGAGTAACTTGATTGTAAAATCACTGAGGGGGAAAATGCTCTTAGTGTATTAGCAGACAAAAGACAAACCTGGCAGAAATGGATTGGTGGCACTATTTTCATGTCGTGGTTATTTATGTGTATGTTTGCTGTTTGTGATTACAGTAGATACTGTAAATCTGGCTAACAGCTACAAAAAAACTGAATTTAATTTCAGTTTTAGAAGCTTTGTTCAAATTTCCTGTGTTGTTGCATTTGAAATACTTTCACCTCTAAACACGCATGATTTTGTGAAGTCCTGACATATTTCAATTTCTTAATGGTTCCTGTCCTATTAATAAAATGATGATCACTTACAGTTATCATGTACTTTTTATGACTGATATTTTGTAGTCAGTTTGGTAGTCAGCTCTGAAGAAGTCTGATTAATGTGTTTAAACCAGAATCAGTGAAGGTATCGCTGCTAATAAACACACAGCTAGTATTCTTCACACCTGATGAAATGGACTCTGGTCAGTAAAAAAACAAAAAAAAACTATTTATTTCTTCTGAGGACTTTTGAAGAAACAAAGTCTTTAAGATATATTCATAAACTATTGACACATGACAAATAGCCAATGCTACTTTGTATGAATTATAATAGAATAATAGTTCATAATCAGTCTGTAAAGCAGGCTCTAGGATCTCTAAAGTTAAAGATTAAATTCCTCCTGTCCTTATTTTCTGGTCTTTAATGATTTTCCTGTGAACAAATAAATGTTTGCCTACAAACAATTTATTTTCAAAAGAGCGATGAGTGAAAAAAACGAGTGATATTTTTTGACGTGAAAGCCCTTGTCATTTTTACTCTCTTCATTAAGCACGACAAAGTCCAAAGCACACAAAGGCGGCCCGGTCTTGACACTGCACTCTCTCCTGGCTGCAGTCAAAGCCGTAGTTGTTTACCCATTCACAACCAAACTTCAAATGAATCATGCATACAAGTGAAATCTCAAAAAACAAAGTAACTCACCAAATAACTTCCTTTTGGTCACCTTTGTCACTCCGAACCCTATGGAATGGTGAAATTAGAAAAAAAAAAACAATAGACAGATGAGGTATTAGTTATGGTTACTAATATATTTAGTATGGTTTATGCACTTGTTGGCTCCACCAGAGTTACTCCTGTCTGCTATAGCATTCACTACAGTTATGTACTACTGAAAGTGCTGATGTAATTTAGCCACACTAGCGTCTTTGGGGATTTCCAATTGTTTTTCTTTACTTAAGAGTTAGCGAGAGGGTCTCATAACAGACTATAAAATTTGACTAGACATTTGATTAAAATGGTTATTTGCAAAAATAACCACTACCATAGACATTCACCAAACGTGGAGTGTTGAAAAAAGCGATATAGGTTAGCTACACTCTTCATTTGTAAATGGCTAGACTGAATCAAAACTTTAGTCTTTTCAACCAGAAATGTTGTGAGGGTCATTCAGGCAGGTAATACATAAAGTTCTAAAAATCAGTCTTTACCCATTAAAAGCATGTTTAACTTTGTTTACAAACATTCTTAAAGTGCAGTAAAGAAACACCAAAAACCAGAGACTTCATAGGTCTATTTTTATGTCCGGCAGACTTTCCTATTGTTTATTATAATTGAAGAAATCAAACTGTCTATTGGATTTGTTTGAAAATCTCACAGAATGCCTGTTCTAGAAGTCAAGAGATACCAACCGTTAACCACAAGTTGACTCATCAAAACAAACTGATTAGAAGAAGTGAAAAAGCGCTTTAGGATATTTCTTGCAAGTTTACCACGCACATTACAGAAAATACATTTTCTTAGTTATGCATTGCCTTAATAAAAAGTATATGCAGAACAAAATAAAAAACTGGGAAAACAGACAGTTGATCTGAGTGCAATAAATTATCCCTCCTGCCATCATCCATTGACCAGTCCCTTTCTGTTCATCCCGTTTGCCTGTCCTCTGCCCTCGGCCTTCTCTCTAACCCCCCTTTCTGTCTTCAACTCTCCTTCCTGTCTGCTCTTCCCTAACCTTTCCCACTACAATCCCACATAAACACCCCTTCCTGCCCGTTTCTCCTTTCTCAGTTGTCCCATCCAGTCCGACCATGGCATCGTCAACCAGCCTGGCGTCCAACTGCAGCAGCTCCTCTGGCATCTTCTCCTTCTCTCCGGCTAACATGGTCTCTGCTGCCGTCAAGCAGAAGAGCGCCTTCGCCCCCGTCGTTCGACCCCAGAACTCGCCTCCTCCCACATGCACAAGCGGTAACGCCAACAGCCTGCAAGGTAAACATATAAACAGGGCTGTAAGTAAGCCTGGAACTGCCTTTTTGTTACCTTTGTATGGTTTACATTTATCGTGCATCACTATTAACAAATTCGCACTTTTACTTACACTTCTTCCTCTAATTCTCCCGTTCTTTCTCCTCTTCACCCTTTATTTTTCCCTTTCTTTCAACCCTCTATTATTCCTCCCCGCTTTAGATCAGTCTTTTGTGGATTCTAGCAAGTACTCATCAGCCAGCTCTCTGCAGGGCCTGGCCTTCTCCTGAAGTATGTTGTCCTTTTATTTAGTTACTTCCTCCATTTCTTTTCTTTTTTTGTATTATACACTCAAAGTTCTGGTCTGAAGCTTACATTTTCTTATTTTGCCAAGGATTTCTTGAACCAGGCTTTTTTTAATAATGACCTATGACATTTATGCAGATGATGAGTGTGCATAAACTTCTGACCAGAACTGTTTGTAGTGGTAATTTGCATCATCTTACTCGGCCTTTCTTCCTATTTTTTTACTTTTTGGTCACTCTTGATTTGTCAGTGTGACTATGCTACACCATATGTGTTGCATTTCCTGTTTTCACTTCCTGCTTCCTGCCTCCTGTGTGCGCCCCCGGTTGGTGTACTTCTGAAGGGAGGGGAAGGAGTTGGTGAGGTTGTTAGGCCACTGTGGGTCATTCTGTTCTCCCATTTCCATCGAATACAGCACACTGTCCATTGGTCTAGGCAGGATGTTGTATAGTGTTGAGATCCTGAAAGAGAGAGAGGGAGAGATGATGGATGGGAATCTTTATCAGAGCCCCAAGCTAAGCACTTCCTTGCTTCCTCTGGCGGCGTTGATGAGCGCTGACCACAGTGACCCGAGACCCAATAGCCACTGTGTTCTGCTCACACACATACACACACAGTTGGGTTAATCCAGCCAAGCCAGAGACTCTTAGGGAAGAACCAGGGAATTAGTGGATTGAAGAGAGAGAGGGGAATCAATATGGAGCCAATATGTTATATGAAAAATTCCTCCCTGTGATGGCTTTTGTGTAAAAGGAAAAAAAAAATGAGCGAGGGGAAAAGGGGTGCAGGAGAGGGCAGAACATAATATAGAGGAGTAAAAAAAAAAGAAAAGTGAATCAAAATGACAAGCTCAAATATTCCTTTTTCATTTTTTAGTTACTGAGACTAATTACATCACCCCTGGCATCACATGTCACCGTCATGTTTGACTTGCTCTCTAAAACACAGACTTGTCTTACGTGTATTAACTGCTAACGATTAGCTGCGGCAGCTCTTCCATGAAGCCGCTCAGAAAGGCCTGCGAATAGCTGAACGATGTTGTCGACGCATGCCAAGTTAGCGACTGGAGAAAGAAATGTTTTCATTCCCTGGCCTCGAAATGAAGAGATAATGAGGCAAAGTCTTTGTTCGCCAGATGCCGGACCACATTTTTCTTTGATGACTGTTTTGATGACAGATGAAACCAGCAATCATGTGACTGACCTCTCTCTCCCTCTCTTTCTCCCCTTACCCCACTTTTTTTTTTCCTTCTCTTTTTCTCCCCCTCACCAAACAGCAATCCCTGGGATGATTGTTCCACCCATGTAAAGGATGTGGGATGATGGAGATTTTTTTTTGGGGGGGGACATTGAGAGGAAAAGACACAGTAGCGGAACCTGGCAAGCCTCTGTTATTCTCCAGAGCTTGAAGTGAAGGAAGCAAAGATAAGACGCTGGACTATAAAACTCAGGCCTTTCCAGTGGAATTTAATCGGAATGGGATAGGGAAGAAGATAAAGGGGACATATTGAGCCTTTGTGATTTCTTTTCTTCCCCTTTCTTGGTTGAATTAGTGTAGCATTTCCGACATCATGTTGGAAGGAGTGTAAAGACTGAAGGCTTGCCCACAGTGTGAGACTGACCTCATGAAAAGAGCATTTATTTATCGTGATGTTTATGGCTGGAGGCTTTGGGTTTGATTACGCAAAGGCCCCCCACACTGTCTTGCAGCCTGTGCCATCCATGAAGTTCTCTCTGTGATTTAGGCGGCTCTCTTGAAACTGCGCCGCACAGGTCTGCAACACAAAACACAAAGAAATCCTAGAAGAGAACAAAATCCACCCTCAATTTTTTGCTGCTAATTATCTCATAAATCTAATTAAATGTCCTTTAAAAATACCCCCATCTGCCTTTGTATTTTTTTTCCTTTCTTATTTGGTTTGTTTGTATGAATTTTGATAAAACTGTGAGGATTGAGCTGTTTGCAATATGCTTTTCTCTGCTTTGTCATGTGAAGAAAAAAGGTTTTGCCTCTTTTTTTGGGGGGGGGTTAGAAATGTTAGCGAAGACTTGAAAAAGCCAGAGGATGTGTGCGTCCAGCCAGCACTGTAACTGAAGGAGCCTAGCAATTATCAAATTTTACAACAAAAAAAAGCGTGATATATGTGATATATTTTTGTAGATATTAAATAAAAATGTTGAATTTTCATTCTTTAAAAAAAAAAAAAATCTGGCATCTCGTTTCCTTTTGCGATAGCTAGAGTTTGGGATGTAAGCATTAAAGGTCTTATGGCAGCTTCTCAGTACAGAAAATAGATTTCTTTCTGTGTTGTCAATATCTCATCTGCAAAACATGGCAAAACATGGATTTCGATTCGAAATAGGGGAGTCCTGTAAAATATTCTATAAATAATGTATTTATCCTGTGTATGTACATTGACTTTCACCATCGTCTAGTTGTGTTGTGTATGTTTAATGCAATTATCTGAACATATTTCACAGTCTTTTGCTTTGTTACTGTTGTCTCCCACTATTTAAATGTGACTGTTTTAATGGATTTGTTTTTTTTACGTTGACTGTTTTTGCATTGATATACTTTTTTCCCCCTTATTCAGAACATGCCATTGTCTATTTTTGTATTATTTGTAAGTTAATAAAAAAATCTTTTTTTTTTCTTTATGAAAATGTTTATTGTATGGTAAAAAAAGTAGCATCTTTACAGAGTATTTGGTTGAGGTAGATTTTTTTAAGAATATAAGCAAACATTAATATATACTGTAAATCTATATCTTTTTGTTTGAACCTTTGCGGCTTTTAGATGGATACTGTTCTTGATCTGAAAATATGCATGGGTTCTTCTCTTGAGTGACTGTTTTGCGTGTGTGTGGGTGTGTGTGTGTGTGTGTGTGTGGAAACCAAGAGACTTAAGGAAATGTTTGGTTTATTTTTTTTATTGTCTTCCTTTTTTTCCTCCCTTTGTTCTTTCTTTTATGTTATTTATGCCTGCTTACATCTACTATCTATATACTCTTTCTTTTTTTCTGCCACTGTAATCTTTACCAGCAGTCTAGATGCCTTAACAATGCAAACCCTTTTTCTTTGTTCAATCACGTGTACAGTTTTCTACCCTTCACCACAATTGTGTGTTGCCACAGAGGAATTCACAAGAACTTTGGGGAAAAAGCACAAACCCACTCTGTTCGGTGCTGAAGCCAGACTAAAATGCAAAGAGCCATAATTCAAAAATCTCACAAACCCCAATGTACTATAATGCTATGGCAATGGCATGCTTTGAAAAAGGCAGTCGGAGCAGACTGGCTCTGCCATGCTTGCTGCACATTAGTGTTGAAAGAAATTGGGGTAATTTTTTTCTTTTTACAGATTGTGTAGTTTTTTTTTCCAAATGAGAAAGGATTTCAACAGCATGATGGTAATATTTTTTCCAGTTCGACACCACAAAGTAGTAATTTTTGAATTTTACACGAGCACTGTCACAGCACAATTTCGAAAGCCGGCCTGCATTAGCCGGCCAACAGATCGGCCTCATCGCTAAGTAAAGAGAAGGGCAGCAAGCGAGGCTATACGAGAAGCACCTCCTTGGTCCCTCCGTCGGCCATTTCCATAGTTTTCTCTTTGTCTCTGCAGTGTGTCTTCAAGCTGTTACCGGACGGGGAAGAAAGGGGGCTTTTTTTCTCTTTGACTTTCCTTTCTAGGGGCCTGGTTTTGTTAAAGTGACTAGAAAGGATCGTTTTAGCGGCGGCGCCTGCTGACAGACAAGTGTTTTTCAGGCACTTAAGTTCCTGCGCCCACCCGGGACAGGGTGGGCAAAGAGGGGGGATGGGGGGAGGTGGCTGGTCTGTTTCTGATAATCTACAGAGGTCTGTTGTCATACAATGGCATCTTTGTAAGCAAAGTTCCATCCTGAACATGAATATCAGTAATGGGTGACAAAGTTTTGTATTTAGGTAACAAGAAAAAAAAGAAAAAAAAAAGATGCAAACCAAATAGCTGGTGTCTATTTTTTCCTCTGTTTGTCTCTGACTGCAAATACACTGAACAGCTCTATAATATAAGGGAATTTAAAAAATTCTACTGTATAGATTGTTATTGTTTTTTGATGAAAATTGAGCTGTAAGATAAATTTTGGACTCTCACAATGTTAATTAAAGTTACCTCTTGTCTGTGACTCTGTCAAGTGTCTTTATTTCTAATTTATGTCATATGATGAGCAAACAGATGTTTATTTCATTTCAGGCATTTTACAGTATCCACACAGGTGATAAGTTAACTCCAGTCTTTCATGCTTTTCAAAAAAAAATAAAATAAATAATATATATATACATATATACATACTATATATATATATATATATAGTAATAATTTACATACAGGAAAGGAAGAAAAAAAATCCTTAACAAATCCAGTTTCCCTTAAAGAGAGTAGGAAAAAGAAAGATTATTTATTCCTACCCCCATTTACTAATACATTTTATCTGCTTCACTGCTACTTCTTAAAAGTAAAAAATCTATCCACAACTTTGAACTCAATGTAGATTAAAATATGGCTTACATTTCACCTTACATCAGTATAACAACTTACATATACATTTTAACTAAGTTACGGAAATGTGTCATGACATAGTTAGCAGTGGTAACAATTTAGTATTTCATAGTAATAACAGTTAAATACCAGCAATGGGACCTGATGTTTCTGTAACAGTTTAAACCGGTGAAGATTATGACATCGCTTATGGTGTGTATCCAGACTGTTCCATAGTGTTACTCTTCGTACAGACACAAATTAACGTTGTCACAAGTAGATGTGATCCTGTTTTCAACTTACTGACCAGAACTGTCTCCCAGATCAATCAAACTCAAGGTGTAAAATAAAATACCACGGCTATTTTGTTGTGCATTCTCACTCTAAGACGTCAGAGACAGCATTAACAGAGCACTGCTAAGCAGGACCGGAGTTAGTAGGATGTGGGTTTTGTCACAATAATTATTTTTACTGCTTTTTTGTTCTAACTGCATAATCAGATTTAGAAAGCGAAATAAATAGAGGAAATAGAGGTGTGAAGAGGCTGGAAGGCCTAGTGTGAGGAACATGCTTTGGCATGATAAACAGTACCTTCTTGATGTAAATACTTGTAAAATAGTTTGAATAAACCAATAATTAGTTCATTTAGCATTTTACTTTTTCACAGTTTGTATTCTTTTACAGAAGCTCTTTGCTTACATTTAAAGTTTGTGACAAATAAATCTGGTATATCTGGACTCAACATGCGGATGCATGAAGGTTTTTGAAAAAGTAATAAACAATAGTATAACATGGAGATTGGCTTGAAGAAAAACTCCAAAAAATGTCTATTAACACTTTAACAAGAACACACAAACTGATAGTTACACACCTTAATATATCTCACAAGGATTCTCTTTAATATTTGACCAAAAGATCTGAAATAGTGAGATACTCATTTAATATACTCATTTCATTACAGGCATGTTATTTTCGAGCCCATCTCTAGAAAAAAAAAGAGGCTGTGTCTCCAACAGGTTAAATCTGCGAATATTTGGGCATTGGTATGGTGTTTATCTAGACTGTTCCATAGTTTCATTCCTCGTACAGACACACAAAAACTTTTAGGAAAACTCTAGGAATGGATGTGATTCTGTTTTCACCTTACTGACCAGAACTTGCTCTCAGATCATTCAAACTCAGGGTACATACAGCTTGCCACAGCTATTTTGTTGTGCATTCTTACTCTAAGACGCCAGCGACAGCGTTAGCAGAGCACTGCTAAGCAGGACAGGAGTTAGAAGGATGTGGACACCTAAGTTTAAGCCAGTTTTGCTCCTCCACACATAAGTTTATTTTAAAACTTCAAATTGCATCAGAAAACATTGAAAATGTTCTGTAGTTAATGGAACACTTATGCAATCAAAGAAAGTGTAGCCTAGTATTTACTCAAAGCTTGGTGTTTGGTCAGTTATCACCTCATTTTATTAAAATGCTTGGATGTGGTTATATACTCAAAGCTCCCATAAATTAAATCACCTCATCTGAAACGGAGTGATGCATTTCCTTACAAACTTCTAAATGACTTTATAAAAAAAAGATATATCAATTAGCAAAACCTCTGAGTCCTATGTGAGAACACTGCACTTTTTAGATAATTTAGAAAAAAAAACAGGGTGTAATCTAATGATCAGATTTGATTTTCAGATACCAGCTATGTAAATTACAGCTGCTGCATCATTCATAACTGCAGACAGTCAAACCATTCATCCAAACCAACACTTCTACACCATTATTACTTTAAAAACTTAGGAGCTGCTTATATTGTATGTTAGTTGTTATAATGCGTCCTGTCTTTTCAGCTTTGGCAAACACTTTGGTGGGACTGGTAGCCTTGGTGTGTCAGTAGCAGGTTTGCTCTACAACATGTGGAAAATAAAAAAAACCCTCTCGTTGCGCAGCTGACTTTATGAAATTATCCTTTTTAACATTTGGTTTAGCCTCGGCAACCACGTTAGCTTGTGAAATGGTTTTAGGATTGTATCTTGGTTTGGCTTTAACATATAAGGTTGAAGCTCCTGCAGCTAGAATATTCTGCCTGTCTAATCTTGGTTGTATTTTTTCCAAAGTTGCCTGTTCATCATAGTGTTCACTAAACCTGACAAATCACTTTAAAATGTGCTTTTTTTTATCAATCCCAGCAGTTGAATATGTTGACCTTTAAGTGTCAGTCCTTACGACCCTTTGTGAGATCAAACATCACTCAGATGGTCATAAGAATGCTTGGTTTTTGTGAGTTTGTTATTTATAACTTTGCAGTTGTTTAGAGGAAAATGTCTCTGATGATTTACTTTAAAAATGCATGTAAGATTAATTTTAAGTCACTAACAAATGTTTTTACTGTACTCTGAAAATACAAACACAGATAGGTAATGACGTATGGCATTTTACTGCAGGGATTCGGAAAATAAAAACCCCAATGCTTTTAAAAGGTTCCCCAAGGCATAAACTTCAAATTCTGCTTATTTTCAGCAATTAGGCTTGTATTAGTGAACACTATGTTGGATAAATGACTGGATAGATGCTAGAGGATTTGAGTTTCAAGCAATTCAACCTTACTTGTGTTTTTGTCTTATGCCTTATGTGCTGTCACCGGAGGCAAGTGCATGGGAAATTGTGTTGGGAGAGCAGATTTGATTTGGTTAAAGATTTCAAACAAAATAGCAAAATAAATTGAAAAACTGACCATTGCATGCTGTTATATAGGTAATGGACTATATTTAATTTGAGTTTGATGGACTTAATCTAGCTCTATGCTGAACCCTTTTTGGACTAGAATTGTCTCCAACAAACAGCTGACAGGCAGCCAAAGAGGACCAGAGAAAACAGGGTAATTCCACAGGTCAGAAACAGGGCTGTGCCCCCCCACCAGCCTCCTCTCTCTAATGAATCTAATTCATTAATGCATTACTGATGGCATGGTGAACATGGTTAGCCTGACAAGTTTCCTCCTAAACATATTAGTTAATGATGATTCCAAGGTTATTAATTGCAGAGGCACCAGCCCACCATAATTGAGTCATCATTTGCATACCCGGTCATCAGCAGAAAATTAATTTCTTTTTTATTTTTTGCATATCTAATTTAGGATGCTGCGATTGGATTAGGTTGTGAAAATTGCGGATCACGGGATTCTGCTGACCTCAAAGTATTCCAGGGTCGCCACAGTAACTGTGGATTTCCGCAAGGCCAAAATGAACGGGGGGGGGCAACAGGACCTGGAAGTCCTGATGAAATAAAGATTCATAAACACAAGGAGTGTTTGTTGACGCTGCCTCCTTAATTGCCCAAAGGTTCATAGCTGTAGAGGGTTCTCTTCCCACTATATTTAATAACAGAGTTAATAGTTTGCTGACAAACTGTAAAGTGGTAGGTAGAGTGCATGATTTTCTAGCAGTAAGAGGAAGATTATTGAATTATGGAGTTTACGCACTTAGGCCACGGGAAAATGAGTTCTATGGCCTAATGTTTCTGATAAGCGAACCAAGCATTGATGCGGGGTTGCACCGAGCAGCACCGGGGATTCAGCTTCCCCCGAAAGCCGAGCAGCACACGCACATTTAAACCCTCGCTCATAAATCAAAAATACGCACTGACAAAAGGTGAAGCCAGTTTTTGCTCTTTATTTCCAGCTGGTTTGCAGGCTTGGATGGACTGGTCAGTGTGGGAGGAGGACAATGGGAGTGGGAGGCCGAGGGCAGTGTGGAGCCAGCAGACCTCGGCCCTCTGGGGACGTAACATTAAAAGGCCCCATTCCTGCAGAGCCCTTACACATCAAGAGGGGTGCTGTTCAGGAGCTGGCAGAGTGCTACTAGTATCCTAATGAAATATATTAATGCATATATTCCTCATGCTCCCACTCCGCCTCCTTCTCTTTCTCATTCTCTTCTTTGCATGGACACATGAGGGGAGGAAGAGCGGAGAAGCTTATTTGAAAGAAAAACAGGAGTCCCCATGGGGATCCCGCATACAGAAAAGAAAGGAGAGAAATGGAAAGGAGAGAGGAGTGGGTGTAGGGGAGTATTCAGAGTAGAGGTAGACCTAGACAGTGAGCAAAACACAAGGACTGGTGGAATGAATATTAATAATATTCCGAGTTAGAAAATAGTCACATTGGACATTATAGATAGATGTAGGCTGGCAATAAGAAGCAGGTTGCGTTCCTGGCCTTAGTTTACCATGTCTGTGCAGATTAGAAAAGCATTCACCACTCCTTTCTGCATATGCTCAAAGAGCCCTTGCTGTAAGACAGAGAATATGTGAGAATAGGCATGCCGAGGATGAGTGTGTACTCACATTTGGGACTGCTCCCTCCCCTCATACAGTCGTTTCCCACAATAATTATCCCCGGCGACTGTGGGTGTCGGTCTATGATCTGTGTGGTACCTGTCAGAGGGAGCCCGGCAGAGCCCGTGCTTTATATTCCCTGTAATTGCAGCTGCTAATTTACTGTGCGTTGGCCTAATGAGAAGGGAGGTGAGCGGCTGGGGTATGTAATGGATGTTAGAGAGATAGAGATAGGGAGATGCATTTCAACACAGTCTGCAGAGAGAGGGAAGAGGGGTGGAGGCCGGCGAACTGTGTGTGTTAAGCAAGCATGTAGAACACTTATCTTTATTGTTTTACTAGAATGAAGAAAGATAGGCTGCTTGCCCTCCCTCTTCCTTCTTATTTCTCCATTTCCATCATTTCATCTAATGATGATAATACAGTGGCAACTCCAGCAAGCATATTAGTCAGGCTTTGTATTTTGTAGATTTGTGACAAATACCGAAACTTGGATCTGAGTATTTGCCAATATCGATACTTCAACCACAAAAAAAATGCAATAAATTAGAATACAGGTTGTTGGGTTTTTTTTTATCTGCTTGTTACATAAGTCATGGTGACTTAGATAAAAAATTAAATATGAATAAAAATCACTACAAAAAAAGTCAAGTGAATTTCTGTGAATTTATTGCAGAGTTCCCACATTTTAAGTATCAGTTCATGGTTAACTAACCGATACCGATACGAGTACATTAGAATTGTATCAGCCCCGATACCAGCATTGGTATCAGTGCAACCCTAGAATATACAGTGTCTTGCAAAACTATTCATGCCACTTAAAGCTTTTCACATTTGGTCACAAACGTCAACGTATTATATGTAGGATTTCTGTTATAAACGAACATAAGTAATGCATGATTGTAAAGTGGAAGAAAACTTGCATATTTTTGAAATAAATATTGGTTTGTGGCATGTATTTTTATTCACCAACTTTTTATTGTAGTTATTTCTGTAGGAAGTCATTTGGAGTATTTAGAATAGAATAAAATAGTATAGAATAGAATAGAATAGAATAGAATAGAATAATCCTTTATTGTTCCACAAGGCGAAAATATGGTCATAACAGTAGCAAAGTGGCATAAAATACACCCTTTGAGACTCAGAAGTTATAGGTTTTAAAAAAACAGAGTTTAGGAGTTTAGAACTTGAACATTTTGGACAGAGTTACAAAAAACAGAATCATTAAAAATAAAAATAAAGATAAAGTGGCATACCCAGATTGGAGTCATGAAACGTTCTTTGTAAATTCTTTGTTCCTTCTAAATTTCCTTAATCTCTGTCAGACTGGATGAAGAATATCATATTTAAAGATTTGCCAGAAAATGTTTGATTGAAGCCTTAACTTTGGCTGGACAATCCTAACTTGTGAATATGCTTAAATCTAAACTGTTTCATTGTTGCTCTGGTTTCTTTCCAGGATTGCTCTGTATAAAGCTCAATCCATTGTGACCAAATGTGATCATCCTCCTGTCCGTGTGAAAGACAAACATACCCAAAGCATGCTGCTGCTGCTGTTACCGCCGTGTTGTACAGTGGGGTTGGCGTATTCAGGGTAGCTCATCTGATTCGTGATCTTCTTGCCTTGGTCATCCCTTGTTTGGTCTTTTTTAATGTTTTCCTTGGTTTTCATGATGTCATTTTGCTCACTAATATTCTCTAAAAGACTTCTGAGGCCTTTACCGAGTGGCAGAACTAATATTATAACTAATATAATATTATAATAAAATTATGTGACATGTACCCTAAAAAATTTTTTAGAGTTACCAAAGGAATGTGGGTTTAATACATCAACACGACAAAGCTTCCTTATTTTTTACATGTGAAAATATTAAAAACCAAGATCATAATAAATGATTTTCTTCTTCTCCCCATGATTTTTCTGTACTTTGTTGACTAATCCTGAAAAGGGTGTGAAAACTTTTTGCAAGCCACTGTAAATGATCTATTTCATTTATTTCCGTGCTAATTAGGGGAATAAGCAGGTAGCGTAGAGAAATGGCCTGTTTTCTATTTATCTACAGCCACGACTGACATTAAACTGGGCTGTAGAGACAGTTCCATATTAATGTCATTCACACTTTGAAGCACCGACGATTTCTTGTGATGGCGACACGTCCACCCTTCATTTCTCCCTAATGAGGTCACGACAGAGGCCAGTGGTTTCAGCCCGCGCACACACCTCTGTCTGTCATCTGTGCGCACACACACCCGATCTCCTGACAAGTGCTGGATTGACGGGGTCGTCGTTGATTGATGCGCTGCGGTTCCTCCACATGTTCTACAGCTCAGTCATTTAATTACGTTTCCCAAGCATCATTAAGTACCATTATATTCTATCATATTCTAATGAGAGAGGTTGCCAGTCACAGGACAAGCTAATTGGTGATTAATGTTGTGTATCAGTGAGAGACAAACGCAAGATTGCCCATTTAATGACACAGCTCTGTATTTAAGTGCTGAATATGGGAAAAACACAAACAGACGGAGGGGAAATTACAGAGACTGGATGAAATCAAAAGAGATATCACCTCTTAAAGGAATAATCTCAGACACACGTAAACACACACATGTCCTGTACTAGTTTGTGAATTGTTCACCCTTTTAGCTACATTACACACACTTGCACAGAAAATGCTTGAACCCCTCTCTGGAAGCATAGTTCACCTGCTACTCCAGATTAACCACTAACTCAGTATTGATGCAGCGCCTCACAGGTACACACACAGACGCACACACACACAGACAGGCACAAACATCCTCATCTAGTATTGACATGCCACACGGTTGTAGGTGTTTCCATTTAAGGTCAGTCAATTGCCTTAAGTATGTAATGTTAGGAGGGGGGTCCGTAAACATGTCAAATTAGCAGTAATGAATGAGCAGACACCGGCGACGGTTTGGGCGAGGGGGGGGGGGACTGTCAGGGCGCGCCGTTCAGGACAATACATTACCCTGAGTTATCCTTGCCTGCCCTCTTTGTAACACACACATTGACTGAGCAGACACGGGGCGTAAACTAGTGGGACCCATTCAGTAGTCACACACTCTACCTTAATGGGCTGTAGGCCTGATTGGTGTCCAGGAGATGGAAAACAAAGGGAAAACAGAAGAAACACCAAGCAAAGTGTGGATGTGGTGTTAACAGAAGGTAAATTAAGAGTTTGGGGGTTAACAGAAAGGCATTTTCACTGGTCCTTTTCCAAATCCGAATCAAATTTCAAGTCGCTTATGTGCTGAATCAATAATCTTACATCAGATGCCTGTCATCTCAGCAAAACAAGAAAGATTTACTGTAAGTAATAAATTCAGATCATTATCCTTATGATCACAGTATTCCATATCTGTCTTGACAATGACAGCTGTACTTGCACTAATTCACCAATTAAGAATTCTGCTGTTGTAATTTGCACATTATTTTTATTTTTTTCGCAGTTTATATATGCTAACTTTAGAAATAATATTTTTACTTTTATAATGCACAAGCACACATGCACATTCTGTATGTATTTCAAAATATTTTTTAATTATTTAAGCATCTTTAAAGTATCCTGCTCCGTTGCATATTACAACCTGGGTATGCCACTTCATCTATTGTTTTATCTTTAATAACTGCACAATACACTTTTTTTTAAACAATGTCCATAGTGTACATATTTTTCTTGACTCTGAAATTGTCTTTTGTTCTCGCTTTGCTGCTGTTACTGTCCCCCGTGATTACAGTGACTATTGAGCACTGCTCTGGTAGAACCATCTCTGGCCGTTGCTGAGCTGACCAATCACAGGCGCTCTCCATTGACGGAGACGGATAGTTAGAAAATTGGGCTCTACTCCGTACTTGTTTATGTGACGGACAGGAAATGACTAATTTCCAAATAATAAATCAATCGAGCCTTGATGAAATGATTGAGAAACTAAGCTCTGCCACCTGCTGCTTGGATATCTTACCAACAAGTTTTCTGTAAAAAAAACGTCCTCCCAGGCATCAGGGTGGATCTCATCCTTCCTATCAGATGTTTTCCCCAAAGCCTTAAAAACAGCAGTTATCAGTTATCATTATTGAAAAAGCTGTGTTCCAACAATTAAATAGCTTCCTAACAATGAACAACCGCTTTGATATTTATCAGTCTGGCTTTCGTAAGCACCACAGCACAGAGACTGCCCTTGTCAAAGTTTTCAATGACATCCGTACAAATACTGACCGTGGTAAAACCACAGTACTGGTACTATTAGACCTCGGTGCGGTGTTTGACTATATTGAACATGATATATTACTGGAACGTCTAGAGAGCTGGGTCGGACTCTCTGGTACTTGACTGGTTCAAATCCTACCTCAAGAACAAGAATTTTTTTGTGACGATTTGCCAGTTCTCATCACAAAACAGAAATCACATGCGGGGTCCCCCAGGGCTCCATCCTAGGGCCCCTCCTATTCAGCATCTATATGCTCCCACTAAGCCAAATCATAACCACCAATAATGTTAACTACCACAACTATGCACACAACACTCAATGTCTCAATTTATATATCTCAATGTCACCAGGTGATGTTGAACCCATCCAAATCCTCAATAAATGCTTTGAGCAAATTATAAACTGGATGCCCCATAATTTCATCCAACTGTACAAAAACAAAACTGAAGTGCTTCTCTTCGGACCCAAAAAAGATCAACTACATATCAGTAACCAGCTTAAACTGGTCCAACTAGAAACTACAAACCAGGCCAGAAATCTAGGTGAATAATGGACTCAGACCTGAACCTCCCAGGTCACATAAAGGCAATAACAAGGTCAGTTTTCTATCACCTGAGGAACATTTCTAGGATTAAAGGACTGATGACACAAGGAGACCTAGAAAAACTCATCCATGCATTTATCTCTAGCCACCTTGATTACTGTACAGTATCTTCACATGTATACCTAAAAAATCATTCAGACAGCTGCAGCTGATCCAGAACGCTGCTACTCTTGTTCTCACTAAAAACAAGAAGAACACATCACCCCACTTCTAAAGTCTTTACACTGTTTCCCTGTAGCTCAGAGAATAGACTTCAAAGTGCTTTTAGTTTATAAATCAGTTCATTTTATACATCATTGAATGGGTTAGCACCAGAGTACATTAGAGATCTGCTATCACAGTACTACAAATCATCCAGATCGTCCCTAGAACCAGAACCAAACATGGAGAGGCAGCTTTCAGTTTCAATGCTCCTCATATCTGGAACAAACTACCGGGAGAATGCAAAGATTCAGAGACACTCAACTCTTTTAGGTCTAAAATTAAAACGTACCTATTTAGACTCACTTATGAGTAACTGCTTTTACTTGCTTGTTTTTAATTTTTACACAAACTATAGTTTTTACCACTGTAAATGCTTTTTTGTATTTTAATGTTTTTTTTGTTTGTTTGTTTGTTTTACCTGCTTGTCTTTAAATTTTAATTTAATTATTGTCTTGATTATTGTCTAATTGCAATTGCTTTCCTGTATTCTAATCATCAAAGTTATGTATGCTGTGTTCCAATTTTAATAATGTAAAGCACCTTGAATTACCTTGTGTTGAAAGTGTGCTATACCAATAAAATTGCCTTGCCTTTCCTTGCCTTGCCGTCAACGGATAATGGCACTACGTCAATCCGTTTCGAGAGAGACGGAGAAGTATAAACTTGGCATACAATGAACAATGAAAATTCAACATCTTTCTCTTTTTCAGAACATTCAAGTTATAATGAAGAAAATGAAAATTCATAAAGGATCACACTTACCCCACTAAAACTATAAATACGCCTTTATGTTCCAACAGAAATAACAGAAACAGACTTATGTCTCACAATATAAAAATTATAAATGAATGTGAGATTAGGTAATTTGATTTTGAAGAATCATAAGTGTCTTAGTAAAGGTGCTAAATGTTAAAGTTTTTTGACATAATGTTATTTGATATAGTGTAGTTTGTAAAGGGCCTCCATGCAGACAATATGTCTGCAACCCTATAGTTGATTTAACGGGAAAGTTCTGTTTTTTTTCAAGTGGATATACCATTTTTTACAACTAAGACTGTATTTTTAGCATTTACACATCCATTTACTAACCCAGACAGGTTTGGAGCCCCTTTGAGTCCTTTGGAAGAAATTTATATCGAGTCGCAATCAGCGTATGAACCAGCTGACTCCAACTTCACTCCTGGCACAACCTCACGTTGATGACTGCTCGCAATTTGCTGGGATTCATTACATAGAAAACTTTAAACTAATTGGAATGTTTGTATAATTGTATTGAAATTACTTTAGTTGTAAAGTGCCTTGAGATGACATGACATTTGTTGTGAATTGGTGCTGTATAAATAAATGTGAATTGAAAATGTTTTGAATTAAACTTACATTAACCAGTGATTTCAGTGACGACACAGCATCCTGCTCAGACTACAACTGGAATGGAGCACGGCATTGATTTCTTTGAAATTGTATGTTAGTGTAGTTGGAGCATAAGCCTCTAAATCTCCCCCGGAACAGAAAAAAGAAGGAAAGTAGTGCTAAGGATTGATAAAAAACATTGGTTAATGAAGGAGTTTGGGGGCAAATAATGCCTTCTTACAGGCTGCTAATCTCCTGCTCTGATTGACTCCCATTATATTGATATTCGCTGATCGCAACTGGATAAAAACATCTCCTGAAGGACTTCAATTGGCTCCAAAATTGTATGGGTGATTAAATTAAGGTAACATTTGCTAAAAAAATAAGGTCCAGGTTGAAAAAAAAGACTTTTTCCTTTAATCAGGTTATTAGCAAATATGTATAGCCAATAATACACAGGCATTGCTGTTTGTTACATCAAACTGACCCTTTGACATGAGAAAGCGTGCGTCTCTGTCAGAGCTGTGGTCTGTGGCTCAGTTATTGTAAATGTGCGCTCAATGATAGCAATAAATGATAACCGCCAAACTTGGAAGCTGCTGTTAGCTACTTCTAACAGCACATTATGCTGACAAGTATTGCAGAAAACCAATACATACTTTCCAAAAACTTTGCCATGACATGTCATTGGTGTGCACTGCGGTTGCGCAAAGGGGACAACATTACTTTTTTACTCAAATTACCTACACATATAGATTCACTTTTACCCCCTGATTACATGACAAAAACTTTTTATGAAACTCAAGTCCGAGACCTCGAGTCAAAGTCAAGTCTCAAGTCTTTGGAGTATGAGTCAAAGTCAAATAAAAAGTCTTTAATTTTGCAACCAAAGGGTGACCCCAGTCCAAGTCGCATACTTGAGCCATCTCTGTTGATGTTCGGGCGAAGACGAAGAAGTGGAGAGCAGAAATTATGAAAATAGATAACGAGATAAATGGAGGACTAAGCCAGAGGGAGAAAAAACAAATGGTGGGTTTTATTTTTTGTGTGTGTTGAAACAGGAAAAGGACCTCTGGTTTAATAAACCATGAATCCTTTCACAGAGGGTTTGTATGTTATTCTTCGGAGAAACAGATATGTGGGTAGAGACAGGGAACTGGGGAGCAGTGGAGATTTTTTTAAAAAAAAGGAAGAAATCCTTCTTCAACCATATGAATTTCACTCTCCCCCTTTTTCCCCCTTCAGCCCACTTTCAGGCTGTATGTTAGTTTTGGGTTGAAAGTGTGGGACAAGGGTGGGCTGAAGGGGGCGGGGGGGCTAGGGGTTACACATCCTCCTCAGTCCAGCCTGAGAGAGAAGTAGGAGATATCATTACCATCTGTAAACAATTAAATTCTTCTATTCTTCCTTGAGGCATCTGACAGTTTGTGAAAATGGTCACTGAACATATTTGCTCTGTAGAGAAAAAATCATCTCCTAACCACAACAAAGCTTGTTATTCACTATGTGGTCTATATTGTGCTTAAGCGGGGGGGGGGACGTCCACTTGAATTTCTATGCGGCACATTGTGGATATAGTGATAAATAAACATGTACACAAACACCAACCTAGTGTCTATGTATGTTGACTCCTTTGCCTCCCACTACCCCCCCCCCCCTTCCTCCATCGCCGCCTCTCCTCCTTCCTGTAACAAAGGTTACATTGATCATGTTTCTAAAAAGAGTCTCTGTATTTCCACACGGGCCCTGCCTCTGATATGTTTTTCTTGGCGGGCCGGGACTCCCTCACTTTTGTCATTCGCTCGGCATATTTCAACAAATTAGAAACATTAGAAAGCCGGAGATCGCTGCAGTGTTTTGGTTTGGTTTCAAAACTCTTACAGTCCCCACAATTATATTCCAAAACACGGATGAATTGTTTGACAGCCGAGCAGAATAAAACCCTTAAAACAACTTTTTCATTAGAAACACATGTTCTCCCAATTAAAGCCGCGTGTTAGGTTAATGTGTGTTTGCGCTTGTCCGCTTGTTGTTGTGCGAAAGGATATGCAGTGATGGTGTGTGTGTGTGCGTTCATCTGTGCATGGTCCAGTGTGCGTGCACGTACGTGTAAGGGACAAAGGGACACAGTGCTCCACATAACAGCATTACAGATGGCTGTTGTGAGTGATTGTGACAGTGAAAGCGAGTGAGTTCCCACTCCATACAGATGTACTCTGAGTGACCTTACAAACACAGTGGAACTAAAACAGGCCCCCTACCTCTCGCTCTCACTCTGGCACACACTGTCAATTCTCACTCAGCCCTTGCGGGGCACTAAAAGTTGTTTCCTGTGCCAGGAATACATCAAGGGCCAGGAATATATAAGCAGCGAGCAGGGGAGATGCATAGCTACGGTCCAGGAACGCATAACTTGGACTAAGTAAATATTGTACTGAAGGATTAGTAGCTTTTGCCACCTATAAAAGCAAGCCTGGCATGCCAAGCTGACTTAATGACCGCAGGCCCTGACTTTAACGTAGATTGTTTCACCAAGAAACTGCAGTGGACAAAGAGGACATTTCAACAAGACAGCTTTATGGAGGAAAAAGGGAAAAATTAGAAATTGGTTCAACGATTACCCCTTTCCGTTCGCTGATTTAAGGACTATTCAAAAGTAACTGGAGTCTGGAGGGGGGCTGATCTTTATGTGACATTTCTTTAAAAAAACAAGCCCACCCTTGTTGCTTGCAGCATAATTTTCTTGTACTTTTTTTGTTGTTTAACAGATATTCGCAACTTGAATCAAGGACAGCTTCCACTAAAATCAATAATATCATTTCAATGTATTCTCGGAAGTTGGAAAAAATTTAATTCCGACTTGCAAAGTTAAATGATCCTCATACCTCCAAGCACCTATAAGATTATATGGCAACTTGTGGTTTGGAGCAGCATTATTGAATTGTTAGAGTGATAACAAATACAAAAGAACACAGCAGCTGATCAGCTACTGTCTGTCTTTCTGCCGAACAAAGCAAAACAAAAAAATTAACGCAATGTCGCTGACTACGTAACCAGGCTTCAGGTCATTGCTTTTAAATTGAAACTTGAAACTAACACGTGGTGGTCTAAAAAATGTTCTTACAAATGGCATGTTAATAAAACTGTTTCATAGGTATAGACTAACCCTTGTCTTGTAGGTCTTGGCTTTAGGACAAATTACACATCTACCATGAAGTTTGTATATATTTGTTGTAATATATTCTATAAGGCTGGATTATCCAATGGGCATTATGGTCACAGGCCCAGGGGCCCGCACCTACTTGGGGGCATACTTGAGCAGTTTGGGAAAGAACAAAAATTGTCTTCAAATTTCGATAGAACACTACTTTGTTACAACAATTACATAGTGCCTATCATCCAGTTGTCAAAACCATGATAATGCCCTGTCCGAATGAAGGCAAGATGAGAAGAAGACTTGCTTATTAAGAAGTTTGTCATCATCAACCACGGAAGGAGGATGCTGTTAGCTACACAAAACAGCCTGAGTCTAGCTGTACCAGTGACAGCTCAGGCTGGGTTTATCCGGCGTGTAACCCAGCATTGTGGGGGACAGTTAATGAAAATACTAGGCTGTTATCTGGAAAAATCTTGAACACCTGTGTGACCCTGAGGAAAACTCTCATTATTGCAGTGTACTAGCATCAGCCACTAGTAGTGGGAAAGCTTAACTGGAACAGCTGTAGAAGGAGACATATTATTGACAGGAGGTGCTGCTCAGGAGGGTCTAGCTGTAGTTTTTAGGTGTAAAAGATCTGTATTTCTGTGATGACGATGAATTACTTGGATCATCATACAGTGTTCATTTTATTGGCATTTTGGACCCTCTGTTTCAGTTTGGTTATTTTCTTAGTCAGCACATGAAAAGGTGGACAGAAAGGCTGAGCCAGCACATCATGGAGGACCGAGTCAAAAGTAGGGATGTACCGATCTCAGAATTTGCACTTATACCTATAGTTGGTATTAATAATGTTGCTATGGCTGATAAGTTATATTAACAATGTTATAAATATTACACGTATCTTATTATTGGCTCAATTTTAATTAACGGACTAATACCATGTTAAAAAATGACTAACATTGGCCAATGCCAATGTCATTGCCAATGTATTGTGCATTCCTTGTGTAGACAAGTATGAACTGTGCAATGTAGTACAAATTAAGTAGTAAATTAAGGTCATTCAAAATTCATTAAAGCCCAAAAGCAGGGTTTGATTTATTTAAAAGGTGAATAAATATGACAAATATCATAATTCTGTTTTTTTTTTATCTTTAGCCATTTAAAACGCATTGGGGTTAAAAACATTTCTTACAAGTAAAAGTAAAACTAGTTTTAAGCAGACTAAAATATGGTAGTCAATTTTACTGCATTCAGTGAATGTTCTACAAGTTTGTTTATAATGTAAATAGCAGCAGCATGGAGAATTCACAACCTGCTCTCATGTGATGTTGTTGTGTCAATCTTGTTCTGGTTTTTTTTTTGCATTGGATAGAGCATTTTGTGCTGACCAATCAGAGCTGAGTGGGCGGGACTAACAGTGTTTTTCCAAGAGAGTGAGGATGAAGCCTCGTTTATGCTTCTCCGAACGCAAATTTGCACTCAGACGCAGACGTATGATGGAGATGTTTTTTGTTTATGTTTCTCCATCTTTTTCTCTACGCTCTCCATTGTTTTTTCAGCTTTGCTCGACCAGGTCAGCAGGGGTGCTAACTTTTCATGCCTACTATCACAGTGTTGTTTCTGATTTTTTCTAAGCTTGTGAAGCATTTGGGACAAAGGAGCAATGGAGGACAGAAAGTAAGTTTTGATTAAGCTGTAAAGCTTTTTACTAGAAGTGCAGCTCATAGAATACTCACATACAAGAACAACAGCCTTCTTTGTTGTTTTCCAACACCTTCTTGTGTACAAAATCACCAAAAGAACAGATTAGATTAATTATCCTTTCAATATAAAGAATGTAGTGTCCAAACACTGCATCAACTACTGATTACAGCGACTACAGAGCACCGTTCTGGTGAAGCGATCTCTGGCTGTTACTGAAACTGACCAATCAGATGCATACCCTCTCCGTTAACAGAGACAGATTGTTAAAAAATGGGGCTCTACTCCGTCCGTCCTTGCGTACTGTAGATGACGGAGAGCCCTTGCGTTGACGGATAATGGCGCTGCGTCAATCCGTTTCCATCAAACCGGAGAAGCATACACTAGGCTTGAGAGCGAACTAAGGAGGTTAGAGCACACAGTCCAGCTGACGTGTGGTAATCAGAGCGGAGAGCAGTCCTATACTACAGTTAATGCAGAGTTGCCTAAATGTAATGGATTGTTTAGAAGCATTAAAAAGGTAAATGTCACTGTTTTCATTTTTTTATACTGTGTCAGAATGTCGCAGGGTGCTAATTGAGCAACGCTAAATTCCACCAGCATATTAGTGTGCTAATGCTTTGTAGCATCCATTTCAAATTGGTGGCAAATAATGTTGGTTTTAAATGCTAACATCAGTTCCATATAAGAATATATTGGGACTGAAAGCTGTTAATGTGGACAGTGGACCAGGAACCAGTCTTTGGACCCGGAGGAAGAGCAGAAGTTCACTGTCCAGCCCTTTGATGTGACCTGTGAGGGTGCTGCCGAGGAAGACCCTGGGGTTTGCATTACCGTCATCTTGCCTACTCATCTGTTAAGCTGCACATTAAACGGACTCTGACACCTTTCCCTTCCATATCCAAACTGAACTCTAAAGGATTTGTGAGTACAAAAATAAAACCTTGACCAGTGCTTGTGCTTTTATTTTATTTGCTCGCTGAACGAAGGGGCTGTTTGTTTTGGGCCATGTTGAATATATTCTATTATACTGTGCTTTATGAAGTGCCTTATGAGATGTTTTACTTAGATTTTGATGCTTGTTACATATATTCTCAGCTTAGTTAAGATAACACTGTGCATGCAAAGATATCTCCTCTTATTTTGCAGAACTTGTCCATTTAACCAGAGCGTGATTATGCTGAGACTGCACCGTTAAGAGAAGAACACAGAATGTTCTCATGCTCTGCCACAACTAGGGAGTTGTTTCTCTGTGATACTTTCTCTTATCTCAAGGCCACAGTTGCTTATGACTCATGTTACTGGAATTGTATTGTGCAATGAATATGTAACCATCCTTGTGCAGTTTTGAATAAAAAAAAGCTGTCTCAGCAAGGAGAATCAGAATCGTTTTGGGCGGCTGTGCAGACTTGTACTCTCTGCAGCTTCTGGTGATTCTCCTTCGCTGCAGCGCAGACTTGGAAAGACTTCCAACTCTCCTCATTTCTCAACATACTGAAGGGCTGAGATTTCCTCCATAGTTTTATACCTGTGTTAGATTAAATAAAAGAGTAATTAATAGGGGATCCTACAAATTGGCGTCACGAACAGGATCCTGAGTCCTAGATTAATAGGATCAGAGGAACGGAGGACCATCAGGACATCTCTGAATGAACGGGGTTTGGACAAAAGGTGGCGCCAACTAAAAGGTAAGCAGTTTTCTGCTCGATTTAATTATTTCCTATTGTCCAAACACCTAGTAATTAAGAGGCTAAAATACACCAGCAAGTAATAGTGTGTGGAGAAAGGAGAGAAAAATTGTGTGGTTAGGGTTGGAGTCCCTGTGATTATTCTATATGAATGAATTGCTAAATTCCTAAAAAGTAAGATTAGGGTTGGAGTCCCTGTGATTATTCTATATGAATGAATTGCAAAATTCCTAAGAAATAAGATTGGGGTTGGAGTCCCTGAGGGTTGGAGTCCCTGTGATTATTCTATATGAATGAATTGCTAAATTCCTAAAAAGTAAGATTAGGGTTGGAGTCCCTGTGATTATTCTATATGAATGAATTGCAAAATTCCTAAGAAATAAGATTGGGGTTGGAGTCCCTGAGGGTTCGAGTCCCTGTGATAATTCTATATGAATAGATCGCTAAATTCCTGAAAAGTGTGAACCAATTAAGATTACACTGACGAGTGTAACAAGTATTGGGTTCTTTGAACCGGGTTGGAGGCCCTGCAGTATATTTTATTAGGAATAGGCTGCTAAAATACCAGAACTTTGAAATGGGTTTGAGGCCCTGCAGTATATTTTATTAGGAATAGGCTGCTAAAATACCAGAAAAAGAGTTTTGAAATACGGTTGGAGTCCGTGGACTTGGCTAACTGACATCACTAGGGTGTGGTTAGCAGGTTCAGAAGGCCCTGTTTTATGCTGTGCTTTGCTGTGTTTGAATTTGATTGTGTTATATTTGATGAATGTGGTGGTAAAGTGAATAATAGAGATAACAGAGTAAGTATAGTTATAAAGGGTGAGAATGGAAGGTGAGTTTGACCAAGAAATGATGGATGATGGATGGGGACAAGGAGCTGTGGCTAATACATTGGGTGAACAGCTGGCTTGTGTGGAAACAGTGGTAGGTATTACCTGCCAACCACAGGATGCAAAAAAGCAGAAGGAGCTGTTGAGAAAGACTACAGAAAAGTTGATGAAGGAAAAAGGAAAAGATGTTAACAGCCCGGGTAATTGGGCAATAATCTGGCATAATCTTGCATTGGAAGCAAAAATAAAGGAAGAAGAAGCAGCTGATCGGGAAAATAAAGCAGGTTTCCTCAACAAAGGTAAGCACAGAAAGGAAAAAGAAAGACAGAGCGGTAGAAAAATAAAATATAATCAGTGGAGTGCATGGTGGGATCAAGCTCAGAAACATATGAGGAAGTCAAAGCCTCCGCCATACGCCCCACAAGGCCCCACCGCAAGTACCGGAATTTATCCCAGCCTTGCCATATCAAAAGGTGTGCTGAACTGGACTCAGGCTCCAAACGCACCACCAGTATCTGATACAGGAACACGAAAGAAGTCTGAAAAAAAGGTTCACACATCTCAGAAGGGAGGAAGTGAAAGGAACCACGCAGAAGCCTTTGCTTACAGTTCTGCTCGATTCCAAGGACTAACTGACACGACAACAACCCAAAAACACAAAAAAGAGCCACACCCCTCATCAGCAGAGGCAATGGATTCCGATTCACAACCAGAACAGGAAGAGGACATAGGAGAAGAAACAACGGCACTTACAATTGTTGCAACAGGAAAAATGATAGATACAAACCAAGAAAAAGAAACCGGTAAGATCAATCCATTTCAGGAACTACTACAGGAAGCAGCTGCTGAGTTATCAGGTATGTTACTTGAAAAGGCAACGGAGGAAGCAGTGAGAACTCGAGAAAAACAGAAGCAACGACAGAAGGAAAAGGAATGGACACAGAGAGACGGTAGGATGCGCCGAACTCCATCCTATGACAAAGAATTAGATTGCCTGAACAGAAGAGACAAAGACCTGCTAGCACAAAAAGAGCGAGAAAGGGAGGAAACAAGAGAGGCATTGGAAAAAAGCAAACAGGAAGCAGAAGCACAAGAAGAAGAAACTGAAGCTCACCACCAGCTGCCTCTCCTTCAGAAGAAACCTGGTCAGCCGCCAGTTTATCAACCTTTTGGATTGGGTGACATTCAGTCACTGGTGGCACAACTCCCAGACATTCATGAAGGAGGATACTCATGGTTAGCTGCTCTGGAAAAAGGCACAGCAGGCCAGGATTTGGCTTTGGGTGATCTGAGAGCTATACTGACAGCATGCACTTCCCGCTCTAAAGTACTGGCCATAGAAGAAGATGCAGGAACCACAACAGAGCCAAATAACTTACCAATTCACATGGTAATGATGCGAGTGGGACCTGCTTTAAGAGCAGCATTCCCACTAAAAAACACTGGGGGTATCCAACAATTTAAGTGGGATCCAAGCACCAATCCAGCAGTATACTTGGAGAAGGCCATAGATGATTGGGTTTCACAAAACGGACAACACCCTGGTAGACCAGGTGCTGTTCCAGGTATGTGGTTTAGAAAAGCAGTTCTGAGGGGAATACCAGAGTCAGTTGTGCTGAAAATGGATGACAATCCTGAACTCCAAGATTGTGACTTTGCCACTTGGAAGAAACATTTAATATTTAACCTAACTAAAGCTCAGGCTAAAACTGATGACAAGAACGAGGATGTTAAGGACTTACAGCTGCAGCTCTTAAAGGTGCAGCTACAAAAAGCAAAAAATGAACTAGGAGGAAAAGGGGAAAAACCAAAAAAACCAACTGGTGGCTGCAGTTGGACAGCCTCAGCCTCAGGCAGCTCCGCCCACTCAAACATCATACCAGGCTGCTCCCAATCTGTATCCTGTCCCTCCATGGAACCAGGTTCCTCAGCAATACCCACCCTATGGTCCTAGACAATATGATCCAGCAGGGACTTTCAGGGGCAATTCAGGAGGTTTCAGAGGAAGGAGACGAGGTGGTGCAGGAAGAGGAAGGAATTCTGGGAATGATGGATGCAATACCTGCGGTCAACCAGGGCACTGGTCAAGAACCTGCCCACAAAACAGATACCCACCACCTTCTGGAGGACAAGGAGGTCAGGTGATGCAAGCACCACCCCTGCCCCACGCTACACAGCAGATGTTGGGATGGGACCCCCATCAGGGAGCTCCCCAATAGGACACCCTCACAGGAGCCCAGGACAGTATGGAAAACACGGCAGACCCCATGCTGTCCATAAAAGTGGACGGAAACACATGTAACTTTTTGGTGGATACTGGGGCAACAATGTCAACCATCCAGTCCCAACATGTGAGACTCACCAAGATGTCTACCAGAACCACCACTGTGGTGGGCTTCACGGGGGAAGCACAAGTTCTGCCATACACCACCCCTTTGTCCACCACTGTGGGACCACAAACTTTGACTCATTCCTTTGTATGCTCGCCTTCTGTTCCAGTAAATCTACTGGGAAGAGACTTGCTTATTAAACTGGGAGCTACCATACTGTGTTCAGCAACTGGACTAACAGTGACTCTGCCTACGGGAACTTCTTTAAAATGTGGACTGAACAATACATCTCTGGGAGTATACTTGGCACAACCATTGCCTAGTCAATCACATACTGCTGATATCTATTGGGCACTCCTGGAATCAGAAAAACCTGCGCCATCTGGGATACTATCCGCATTCAATAAATGGAGACCCTGGATCAACCAAATCCACCCCTATGTACCTCCTCCTGATCCTCCCCACATAACCCTCTTCTATGACAGACAGGATACATTCTGGTATCAGCAAAACTTCATGGAAAAATGTGAAGGACATTCTTGGCATCTCGAAAGTTCAGACATTTATGTTGCTCCTGAGGGTGTGGCTGCCACTGTAGAACTAACCCCTGACCAGCTGCAGTGGTATATGATGGGTGAGGAGGCAATGCCACATGTCTCGCTGGCGCTTCATCCGGCTCATCAGGCTAAGGAGTTGGGTGGCATGGTAAAACGCTCCCAACAGTGTACTGATTGGTGTGATACCCAAATCCCACAAGTACAGTACTCACCCAGCACTGCAACCTACAAAATTGTGAATCAATCAGAAGATGACTCAGTGCTTGAACATCTGCTTATTTCCAGAACACATGGTAGAGAAAGGACAGACCATCCATCTGCAGCACAACTGGTTGACTCTTTGCCTGCTTCCCTCTGGTCCCAAGGACCCACTGATGTGGGACTGGTGTCAGTTAAACCTATCAGTTTTGACTTGCAAAATAACACACCAATATGGATCCCACAGTATCCACATAAGTTTGAAGCCGCTGAGGGAATAGCTGAAACCATTTCTGGTTTGATACAAGCTGGAGTGTTGGAACCCTCAAACTCCAATTGGAATACTCCAATACTACCTGTAGAGAAGAAAGGGACAGGTAAATACAGGATGGTACATGACCTTCGCAAAATTAATGCACTTTTGGGCACTTCTCCCCTGCCAGTACCCAATCCATATGTGGCCCTGACCTCATTGCCACCGAATCATTCTTGGTTCACATGTGTGGACTTGGCAAATGCATTTTTCTGCATCCCACTTGCGGATTCCCTGAGGGATATATTTTCCTTCTCTTTCAGAGGAAAAAGATGGCGTTATACGCGCCTGCCACAAGGCTTTGCACTGTCACCTGGACTGTTTAATCAAGTACTTAAAGCACTGTTGGAACACTGTCCCATACCAGAAGACTGCATGTTGGTGCAATATGTTGACGATATTTTACTTTCAGCACCAACTGCGGAGATGTGCTTGGAGGGAACACAAATCTTACTGCGACATTTGGCATCATTGGGCTTTAAAGCCAGCAAGGAAAAATTGCAACTGGTAAGAAAACAGGTTTCCTTCCTGGGACGGGTTATTTCCCAATCCGGTGTGACCCTGTCACCAAGTCACAAGAACTCCATCTTGCATCACCCAAAGCCAATCACTGTGAGACAAATGCTGTCATTTCTTGGCCTTACCGGATACAGCCGCACATATGTACCTGACTATGTGGGTCTGACAACTCCCCTCCGAGCAATGGTGAAGGAACATGGGATGAGAAACTTAACTGCTACTCTTAATTGGACTGAGCAGGCAGAACGAACATTCATCAGGCTCAAACAGGAGCTTTTAACAGCATCAGAATTGGCAGTTCCTGACTACAAATTACCTTTTCATTTGGATGTTTCTGGAACTGGGACACACATGAATGGTGTCCTGTTCCAGAAAAAAGGGGGAGTAAGACAGGTATTAACATACAGTAGTGTGATGCTAGATAATACAGAAATGAAACATCCACCTTGCACTCAATACGCAGCTGGATTAGCAAAAATTATCCAAAAAACGGCTCACATTGTAATGAACCACCCACTGACAGTGTTAACCTCTCATAGTGTGGTGGCATATGTGCAGTCACACCTTTTCACCATGACTCCCCTGAGACAAAGAAGACTGAATGCCATTCTAGAAGCACCACACATCACATACACACATGAAGGCATCAACATGGCTGACCACATGGGCTCAGGGGAACAACATCAATGTGAAAGGCGCGTGGTGACAGAAGAAAAAATCAGACCAGATCTATCAGCAACACCACTACCTGAGGCAGAAGAGGACTGGTTCACAGATGGATGCTGCCACAGGACCACAACAGGTGAGTTGAAAGCTGCCTGGGCTATAGTGCGGCAAAAAGGAAGCAGATGGGAAACGGTAAAAGCAGAACCCCTAACAGGATCCCAGTCAGCACAGAGAGCAGAACTCACAGCAGTCATTGAAGCCTTAAAATTAGCTGAAGGAAAAAAAGTTAACATCTACAGTGATTCAGCATACGCTGTAGGAGCAGTGCATGTGGACCTAAAACAGTGGCTTAGAGCTGGTTTCCTCACTACATCAAACAAGCCCATCAAGCATGAAGCAGAAATGAAAGAACTGGCAGAAGCACTGCTGCTACCTGAGAAGGTGGCTGTCATAAAATGTAAAGGCCACAGCACAGGTTTGGACTTGGTGTCTAAAGGGAACCAACAGGCAGATGAAGTGGCAAAACTAACAGCAGGATACCGAGCCAAACACATGCTAGTCTGCTCAGAACAACCAACAAACAAGACACCAGAGGAAATGTCCATGGAAGTACTCACAAGGCTCCAAGATAAAGCCTCGCCACAGGAAAAGACTTTGTGGGTGGCTAGAGGAGCAACAAACACAGACTGCTGGAGGGGTCCAGATGGAAGACCAATATTACCACCGGGAGTAAGACAAACTGCATTGGAAGAAGCACATGGGATAGGACACGTGGGAGCAGCACAAATGATGAGAAACCTTGCCAATTGGTGGCACCCCAACTTACAAGATATGGCTAAGTATTACACCAAAACGTGTCAGGAATGCAATCAGTATGGGTTAAAGCCAACGCTCAGGCCCATGCAGGGAACTTTTCCAATTCCCACTTGCCCAGGAAAAGAGATAATCATTGACTATACAGACATGGGGGAAAGAGTGGGTAGGTACAGATACCTGTTGGTGTTTGTGGATGCTTATTCAGGTTGGCCAGAATCATGGCCTACTATGAAGGAAGATAGCAAAACTGTAGTCAAGTGTCTTGTTAATCATTATATCCCACAGCATGGCTTCCCCGAAAAAGTAAGGTCAGATAATGGCACCCATTTCAAGAATCAGGATCTACAAAAAGTGGAGGAAGTACTGGGGTTGAAACATAAGTTTGGGACTGTATATCATCCACAGTCACCGGGCAAAGTAGAAAGAATGAACCAGTCATTAAAAACCAAATTGGCTAAAATCTGTGCACAGACTAAATTGACATGGGTGGATGCTCTGCCGCTAGCTTTGATGTCTATCAGATCTTCAGTAAACAAAAATACATCTCACACTCCATTTGAACTGCACACGGGACGCCCCATGCCAGGCCCCCACACAAAATTACCTCTAACTGATTATGTGCCTCTAGAGCCCAAGACATATTATAACCTTCTGCATAGCCTTGTCTTACAGTTTTCTCAACAGAAAGGTGATCCAACGGAGTCTGGAGAACCAACGTCCATTCTTCCCTCCGTGGACTATGTGTACCTAAAGGTCATCAAAAGAAAGTGGTCAGAACCAAGGTGGACGGGACCATACCGAATCACTGAAAGAACATCACACGCAGTCAGATTGGCTGGAAAGGGGGACACATGGTACCACTGGTCCCAATGTGCAGAAGCAGAGGAACCCTCACGATCATTGGCTGAAGTCCAGAAGGATCTGACTCAAGGAAACTAGATAAGTCATTAACTGTTTTAAAGAAATACATTGTATTGAATAATACACACCTGAATATCATCAGTTTAAGTATCTAGGTTAATTGCAACGGCCACAGAATGTCCTGGCCATTTGTTACTCCATTAACATGCAAGCAGAGACTAATGTACATTCTAGCATGTGTACTGCTAGCCCTAATCCCAGTTGCCATCCTACTAATCTGTGAAGGCCCGCCAAATCTTTCCAAAAACTCAAGCCTGCCCACCCCTCAGCCCACTCAAGCTCCACCAAATAGCTCATTGGTTAGGAAAAAACGATCTTCCTCGCCTCAATCATGTAATCCCTCTACAACTCGGATGATAACGTTTTGTATACCCAAAAATGATAGCTATGTGATCCAAGTAGACTTTGCTAGTTTCCCACAACCACCAGGACATTACTCACAAAAATTGAAAGGGCATAAAAATCTGGCTGTTACACTTTCCTCAGCAGCATGGTATATCACATTAGGTAATTGGTATCAATGGAAATGGAATAATTTGATTGATGAGACAGGTCCAGATTGGAGTGTATACTCCAAGGGGGCAGCAAAAACTTGGAGGACTCAAAAGAAATTAACAATGGCAAAAACTTTAGCAGGTACTGGCCTTATAATCACAGTAAAATCATTCCTTCTGACCTCCTGCCAACAGTTTGTTCTGGCCCCTTGGACTGACCGAACAGGCCTTTACTGGCAGTTGGAAATCTGTCCCTCACCATCCCCTCAACCTGCCTCAGCAGTGTCAGATGATAGCGAGCAGTTTAATGGACAGCCAGTTACACACCAAAATGGAGGTAGATTAGGTAAGATTAAAATGACCAAGCCTGAGAATTTAACCCAGGATGAGATTTTCCAAATGTTAACTGGTGTTTCAGGAAACACAAACAATTGGCTATTAATGGCAGAACAAGCTGCAAAAAATGTACAGTCTGACTGTGTGGTTTGTATGGGTGCTAGACCAGTTCTAAAAGTAGTACCAGCACCAGTAAATAGCACCTGTATGCTACACTTAATGAATAACGCAAAATCCTCAGAATGCAAAATTTTGGAGACTTACTTTCCTAAAACCCCTCGTGACATAACCAGCAAACCACCATTCTTCTCCTCAGAAGTAGCACCTAATAACTTTACCTGTATTGTATTAACTGGAAAAACCCATCAGTTGGGTCATGTGTCTGAGGAATGGTGTGAATCCAGTACAGAAGTGAGACCAAATTTTAGACCAACTGCACGTGCTGATTTATGGTGGTGGTGTTCAGGAAATAGACTCTATGATGGCTTTCCCAAAAATGCAGGAGGACGTTGCGCATTAATAACTTTACTACTCCCTGTGGTAGTAACTCCGGTTAAGTATGTCACAACTGAATGGCAAGACACCTTTACACTTACTAGGTCTAAAAGATCAGTAGTACCGAGTGCAGTGCCCAATCCCACCTACATAGACGCAATAGGAGTACCTAGGGGTGTACCAGATGAATACAAATTGCGTGATCAAATTAAATCAGGATGGGCATCTCTTCTTTGGCCCATAGAGATCAATGTGCATACTGATCTGATTAATTATGTTCATTATAATGTTCAACTATTGGCAAACTACACAAGGGATGGGTTTTCAGCTGTACATACCCAATTGTCTGCAACCTCATTGATGGCATTCCAAAATAGAATTGCAGTTGACCTTTTATTAGCAGCGCAAGGGGGAGTGTGTCACATATTCGGGGAACAATGCGGCACCTTCATTCCAAATAACACAGCCCCTGATGGATCTTTAACTAAAGCACTTACTGGTCTTACTGCCCTCACTCACTCCATGAAGGAACATTCAGGGGTAGATACAGAAATGTGGGACTCTTGGTTGAACATGTTTGGCAGATATAAAAATTTGGTAGCATCTCTGCTAGTGTCTATTTCAGTATTTGCAGCTGTCTTGGTTACCTGTGGGTGCTGCTGCATTCCCTGCCTTAGGGCTTTAATGCAGAGACTCATTGAAACGGCCCTCACAAAAGAAAGAGGTGACATGGCAGTTCAGATGCCTCTGTTGGCTGCAGATGGTAGGATAAACTCTTCTCAAGATCCCTCAGATCTTGAATCTGATGATGAAGAAATTGATGTACATCCTCTCTCCTTTGTTTAAAATTTTTTTAGTATAATGCAAACATATAGTAACCACTTTTTGCTTGTTCTCTGGCTATTTTGACTTATTTGCTTCATAATATGTTGACTGTTAGGTATAATAACACATTTTACATTATGACAGTGCTGGCTGCACTAACTCAGTTTCTGTTACAGGTTATGCAGAATACCATGTTTGCCTGAACATACGACCATGTGAGAGACTGGGACCAAGTGCAGCCGACCCTTGGGAAAGGTGGTGTCAGGATCCTTTTCTCCCCACAAAGTCAAAGAAATGAACTGTCTTTCCACAAAATATCCCGGGGAGTTTTTCGGACCTGACCAGATGTGTCCCATGTTTCTGTTATGGCTATTTTTTCACTTGATTAAATTTGACTATTGCTTATTTTTGTAGTTAATCTATTAAAATAGATTAAAAGGGGGGCTGTTGAATATATTCTATTATACTGTGCTTTATGAAGTGCCTTATGAGATGTTTTACTTAGATTTTGATGCTTGTTACATATATTCTCAGCTTAGTTAAGATAACACTGTGCATGCAAAGATATTTCCTCTTCTTTTGCAGAACTTGTCCATTTAACCAGAGCGTGATTATGCTGAGACTGCACCGTTAATAGAAGAACACAGAATGTTTCTCATGCTCTGGCCACAACTAGGGGATTGTTTTCTCCGGTGTTACTTTATCTCTATCTCAAGGCGCAAAGTTTGCTTATGACCTCCATGTTTACTGGGAAATGTATGTGCTATGAATATGTAACCATCCTTGTGCAGTTTTGAATAAAAAAAGCTGTCTCAGCAAGGAGAATCAGAATCGTTTTGGGCGGCTGTGCAGACTTGTACTCTCTGCAGCTTCTGGTGATTCTCCGCTGCAGCGCAGACTTGGAAAGACTTTCAACTCTCCTCATTTCTCAACATACTGAAGGGCTGAGATTTCCTCCATAGTTTTATACCTGTGTTAGATTAAATAAAAGAGTAATTAATAGGGGATCCTACAGCCACTACGCACCCAAACTTCGATTCAGGCCTTCAATGGTTACATTTGGTTTAGAGATTCAATTCAAAGAGTACTGTCAGAAATGTTAATTACTAAATCTGAGCTGAAAAGTGAGGTTTGAGCTGATACCATTGAGAGAGAAGTCTGTGAGATTATTTTCAAATTTTTTTAATGTCTTACTGTATGTGATTCAAAGCTATATGCCTAATTTTTTTCTCTCTAAATTTAAATCAAATTTTTTATTTATTATTTTTTCTTTTAAATTTACTTTAAAGCCTTTGATATTTGTTGGAAGTATAATAGGTTCAAAACTATTGAACCCACTAACTTCTTAGTGGGTTGTACATATTTTTTCCTACTAAGCGGAGGTCCCGCCATTAAAGAACATTCAAATTAGTAAAGAAATTTACATATATAGTATGTTGTATCTCCTAACAGATTGGTAATCCAGCTAGCCCTTTTGAAGAGAAGTTCCCAGGACGGGTGCTACACTTTACTAAATCTATCTTCGCATGGTTTAGGTCTTAGAAACAGGAGAGGAGGAGAGAAACAGGAGCTCAGAGACAGATACAGGTTTATTAAACACATTATTATTATTATTATTATTATTATTATTATTATTTTTTTTTTTTTTTTTTTTTTTTTTTTTTTTAGGAAGACAGACAGAGACACAAAAGGGAAGCATTGGAGAGCTTAGAGGCAAAATAACTGCACTGTGAGACAGAAGAGAAGAAGTGAGACAGGAGAGGAGAGACAGGGCCCATAAGAGGAGTGAGATAGGGAAGAAAAATTAATGGGTATGAGTGAGTTTTTGTGATTAAGTAGTGGAACAATCTGAATAAAAGTCCTTGCCTGTTGGAGGTGAGATCAAGCAGGACGCTTTAACATAGGCAAAAGAGTTACACAATTGTGTAGAGTTTGGATGTTATTGCCCTCAGATGAGAACTGTAATTTTATAAGAACGTGGTGAAAACCCTGTTTTAACTATTTTACTTTTTTGGTGGAGGGGTAAGGGACCCATTCAACAGTTTGTGCCCAGGGGCCTCTGCTATCATAATCTGGCCCTGATATTCTGTGATTCATCACCATGCTTCCATGTAAAATAGAGAACATGAGCTTAAAGTCTTTGCGGCTGGAAGGCTCCCTTCCATCACCCTAATCTTTAGCTCCCTCTGAACAATGTCTTTTAGACTCAGTTCAAGACTTTGCTTGTATCATTTTAAAACGAAAATATTAAGTCAGACGAAAAAATATCTAAAGATGAATTTATACCTAAATTTGTCTGAAAGTTGTTTTAACTTTATTAACTACTCTGTTGTTATCACCTGCTAAATGTTTTCTGGTGTTTAACTACAGTGGCCAAAATAGAAAAAGAAAACTTATTATCTGGAGTTAGATTCAGTCAACATTTTTGTCTCAAACTGAGAGATGGAGGATATCAATTTGATCACAATTTCCAGTTCATGCTGATAATTCAGGTGTCTTTCCTCAATCGGAACTTCAGTGTAATTATACAAGACCTTCACTGTATGCACTTGTCTCCACTACACCAGGCCAGTTACCAACAAAGTAACAATCTTTGGGTATGTACTTGCAAATGGACCGGTAGTATTGCTGGGTGGGGAGCTGTCTTTAACTTATCCTGATTGGTTGTGACTCAGAGGGACAAGATATCAGCAGACATCACAAAACAACCACCTTTGTAAAATTGGAAGAGTTGCTGGTGAAGCAGTTTATAATAGCAAACAGAAACTTCTGGTCTCCTGTTTCTTCCATTGTTGATATCTTGCTGTTCTCTGCTACTATGAGTATCTTTTAGCCCTGATCAGTGACACCACTCAATGTCGAAACGGCTCTAATATGCAGACGTCTCTGAAAATTGCTTATAAAAGGGCCAATTTGGTATGGAGACAAGACAGCTAAGAAGACTGGACGATTAATCCTCTCTATAAAAAGATCGAGTTAAATTACTCCAAAGTTCCAATGTTGGAATCCTGCCTATTTTAGAATTTTCAGGGGGGATTCTTACATTTTTATATTGAGATTATCAACAGTGACTTTTCAGTCAGCTCTATGTATCTCTAGAGTGCAGTAAATGTTGGCAATATGTTCAGCAGCATCAGAGATGTTACCTGACACGAAAACCTTACCCACGGCCTGAAAAATCTCCTAATAATTTGGATCTGGTAGATCAAACAAGGTGGCAGCCTCTACAAATGCCATTTCACCTAGTGAAACATATTTTGTTTGACTGTGGAAAAAAATACCAAACTGAGTGGTTCAGAAAAGGGCCTTATAAATAAAATACATTATTATTATTATTATTATTATTATTATTATTATTATTATTATTATTATTATTATTATTATTATTAATATTTTAGTTGCTAAATTCAGCTGAAAGGTTGGCCTCATCTGACCAGCTCTTAGTATTCCATCAGTCTCACCACATTTTTGATACTTTTCTACAGTAAATAATACTGATATTATTAATAATGTCATGAAGCTTGATAAAATCTAATCAACATAACTTCCAATGTCCATCAGGGGTGACTGTTTGATTTTAAAAACAAATTCATGATTGATGGCGGTGACTTATCAGTCGTTTTATAGAGACAGTAAAACCTCAAGACTGAGATCAGAAATAAATAAGCATCATAAAACAAACTAGTGAAGTGAATCCATTTGCTGCATAGTGCCTCTAGCTGGCCCAGTAGAATACTTAACACAGCAGTACTTTAGTAGGTAGTTGTGACATTTTGTGCACATTTAATCCAATATAATCAGAAAATACATGACAAAGTTACAAGTTTATCTATGTCTCGATAGAAGACAGTTTACTATAACAAGTCATTAATTTGGCTTTACTTTGCAAAAACTGTCTAGACTCTGTTTCTGTCTCCAAATGGTACGACTGAATGTTTAAAACTATTAAATAGGTACGGACTGTAAGAGCATAAAATGGGGTAATTACTTTCTCAAAATATTTTTCATCAAAACAAACTATATACAGTGCAACTGCAAAAAAATACTCTTTCATTTCTTTCGCAGGGAAATTTGATAGCCTTCGTCCATTGCAGAGAAAAAACAACATTTCAGTTTATTAATTCTGATTACACTGGTTTTTTTTGTGTTGATTAATTTCATTGTGTTTGATGCAACACATATCTATCTATCTATCCATCCATCCATCCATCCATCCATCCATCCATCCATCTATCTATCTATCTATCTATCTATCTATCTATCTATCTATCTATCTATCTATCTATCTATCTATCTATCTATCTATCTATTTATCTATCTGACCCCCACTGTGATTTTGATAACATCACCCTTTTATGGTCCTCTCCTTCCCTCACAACAAAATACAAATGTATCTTCCAGGGCCTGTCTTGAAGCATTCTTCAGCTTGCTGTGATGCCAAAGCTGATTTTGATTTTACTCTTTGCTTGCTCATTTTTTAACTCCTCCTCCTAGCCAGCTCTTTTCTGGTGGTGGATTGTGAAACAACCGGAATGTTTTTTTTTATTTATTCTAGTGTGGTTTTACCCACAACATTTGCTTCCAATTTTGACAGATTTTGGAATAGAGATTCTTAGGGAGCTAAACTGTTGATTCCCTGTTTGCTCAAAAATAACTTATTTAGCAAAACCGTCCACGTTCTTCTTAAATATTTCCACTCTCCCCCATTGCTCTTTGGCTCTGCCTCTTCTCCTTTACTTCATTCAGCCTTCCTTGTCTTTCCTCTGTTGGTTTTATGCCAAACACAGTCACCTCATCTTGTATTGTGGGAGAGATTGTAAAGTTTTCATTGAGCGCATGTGGAAGTAATTTAGCTGTAATCTACAGTAATTGTGGGTGCAACATTGAGACAGGCTGGAACATTTGGCCTCATATTTTTTCCTCAGGGTCACAATGGGCTTATCTCAATATTTAGCATGTTGAGTGATTGAGTTATTTTTTCACATCTGCTGTTAAGAGCACAGGGATGTTAACAAATTTAAGCAGAGAGCATAAAAATGTTGCCTGAAATCCCAAAGAGGAAGGTTTCCTGCTTGAGGACGAGTCCACACATCAATGTCAGCGTGACCCACAGGGGGCCTGACTTTTTAAAATGCATGACATTTAAGAGCTTTGAGGAACGATGTGAAACCAAAATGCTGTTCAAAAAGCCACCATTACAGCATGTAACATCCCAGACCTGAACCAAGTTTTCCCACAAAAAACATGTATCACACACATACAAACGCACACACATACATCTTACACACAAGCATGCAAGTCAAGAGCACTCTGCTCAGCTGCTGCTGAGGTGCAAATGGTTTGCCTCTATGCATCACTGACCCAACGCTGTTCCTTCACCTCCTCTGTTCTCGACCCAGCCCTGTTTGACTCTGTCCATCAGTGCTGCACCTCTTGCACTCCTCTCTCTTTTTGCACTTACTCTACTTGCCCTCTTCCTCCTATGCTTTTCCTATAATTTGTCTCCATGTCCTCTGCTTGCTGTACGTTTGAGCTTTCAATTTGTTTTCTCTGTGCTGTCTCAGCCTCTGGGTCTCCCATGCAACTGCATCTTTTCTTTTTTATTAATAAGGAGTTACATAATATGAAATTATATATATATAGTTCAACTACAGTTTTAAAGACATTTTTGACTCTGTTGTGGCATTTGCCATCTTTTGTGGCTTTGTATGTTGGAGCAGCAGCTTATCTACATCTGAGAGGAGGAAGTTGGATAAACTTATAGGTAGGCAAGCTCTGTTCTAGGATGCCCCTAGAACCAGTGCATCACTGATGATCCGAGTCTCCCACCCCCTGCATGAAGATGTTGCTGAGCTATAGAGCTTCTTCATGGACAGACTGCTGCATCCTAGATTTATGAAGGAGCGTTTTTGCAGGTCCTTCCTCCCTGCAGCTGTTAGACCATACACCCAAAACTGCTCCCAACAAACGTCAGGGCCGTAAATTGCACTGATTCACAAACTACCATTTCTGCTGCTGCAATTTGCACAATATTTGTCTTTTTCTCAGTTTATATATAGCCTACTAACTTTTAGAAATAATGAGTTTTTTGCATTTTAATGCACAAGTAAACACACACATTCTGTACATATTTCTAAATATGATTAATTATTAAAACCTGTTTTGATATCCTGCTCTGTTGCACATTGCAAACTGGGTATGCCACTTTATCTTTAATTGTATCTTTAATAACTGGTTTTGTAACTATGTCCATAATGTACATAGTTTTTCTGTACTCTTAAGTTCTGTTCTTGCTTTACTGTTGTTACAATCAAATTCCCCCTTGTGGGACAATAAAGGATTTTTCTATTGTATTCTATTCAAATATCACGTCATGTGCACATCATTACTCAGATTTCTCAAGGAGTTTTTACCTGTTTAAACCTCAGCAATCTAGTTTGGTTTTGTTTAAGTTAAGTTAAGTTAAGTTAAGTGTTGAAGTGAGAGTGCACACTTTGCTGAGATCCAAAGAACTGTCTGAAGCCTTCAGAAAGAAGAATGCTGCAGCTTATGAGCCTTGTAAGGGTTTTCAAGAGACCACTAAATGATTTTAAATCAGTGATTCCACTATATGGAAAATTAATTATCAAATGGAGGTCATTCAAAATAACTGCATACATGTCCATGTTTTGCCTCTGGGCACGTTCATTGTTGAAATGGGGCATAGTGAACACCTGGTATTTGCGGAGCTTTAAAACAGCCCATGAATAGCTAAAATTCCCAAATCCTCTAAAGATTCTCATAGGTGTTTATTTGAATTGTTCAAACATCAAATATGGCCTCAGTGGCTAACATCAGCAATCTTCCATTTCTCCACTTTTGGGGCACAGAGAATGGTCCCCGACGAAAGATTGGCTGCTTTTCAAAATCCACCCAGTAGCGTGTGAAATATCATCAAGCTGCATTTTCTTTTGAACATTTAAGATCCATGAATAGGCGGACTTTCTGCAAAAGATTTGGAGTAACATTAAACAGAAAAATCAGCAAAAAGGTGAATGCATGAATACTGAACTACCAATGTGCTGGAGTAAACTTGACACAAACCAAGGTCAAAAACTGGTGGATGGCTGCAAAAAGCATCTCTCTGAAGTTATTTCAGCAATAGGGGGTAACACACCATGCATTGTTAAATACTGAAATATCTCTCTATAAAATCTTGTATCATAAATTGCCTTTAAAAGACAGCTAAGAAGTAAATACAGGCCACCTGTGTGAGATTCTTCTCAGCTTCTTTTTAAAGGCCACAGAGGCTTGTGAGAGAACACACAGCATCACAATGACCAATGAACACATCAGAAAAGTGAGAAACAAAGCTGTGAGTGGTTTACAACAGGGTAAGATAATAAAACAATATCTTAATCAGAGAGGAAGACAGGAGATCTAGTTGTCAGCTCGTCAACTGTTGTTCATACAAAAACCGCCACAAATCTGGTCTTTATGGAAGAGTCACAAAAAGAAAGTCACAAGAAAGAACAAGTAACATTTTCTACAAGGACATGGAAGAATATAGCTTTGGTCAAAACAGACAGTGTTTTCACCCCAAACACACACTTGGAGCTGCAGTGAAAGGTTTCAAGTGCAATTGATGTGGGCAACGTATTGCACCAAGTTCTAGAAGTATTATATCTTTGCAAGATTCTAGACGTGGATACACGTATATGAGTAAATAGACCAGCAATGCACAGACTGCACGTGTCCCACTCATTCACTACTTCTGATAAATGAGTAATCATGTTGCATTGTACTCAGTCATCCTTGTCCATGTCCAATAATGGCTCATTTGATTTTTACACACAATGTTGTTCGATGGATGGCAGAGCCTGGGAGCTGTAGGCTGAGCAGTTATCATAAAGAGAGCATGTCAGCTGTGAAGCTACAAAGCCTACACATGATTAAAACCCTTCGACTCAGGGTTACTTCATCACAATCATTAGTCTTTTCTTCTCCTACCTCCTGGCCGTTAAACCCACCAAGCCTCACCCTCCCTGTGCGTTAATAATATTCACTTTGCCTCTGATACATTAGCCAGTGAATGATAGGGCAGAGCCCTGGCCTAATTGCTTTTCTTCTTGTAAAGTCTCAATTCATTTCTGCTGAGGAGACACAGAGATGTGTGTCCACGGTGCGCACGTGCATGGGCAGAAACACCAGAGCCATACTTTCACACACAACCCCACCTTCTCACTGCTGTTTTATGATGGATGGGGCTGAGGATGCATAAGGGGGAGGAGGGGAGAGAGAGACTATACGGCTGCCTATGGGTGTGTACACGTCTATGTGTGTGAGTTGGTTGGTTGGAAAGAAAGAAAGAAAAAGGGGGAGAGAAAGAGAAGCTGAGCTGAGGAGCTCTGATTAACGACACAGAGAAGGGGTCCCAGAGGAGCTGGGGGAAGAGCAAAACTATCTGGGGCCAGCTGAGAGAGAACCCAGGTTTCTCTATGTGTGTGTGTGTAGGAGAGAGAGGGCAGAAAAAACAGGTAGAAAACTGGGGGGGGTGCATGCCTCTCATTACAACAACTTCACAAACACAAGAAACTCTGCGTACCTATCATCATCCTCTGCAAACAGGAGTGTGAGCTTCATCCATGTTTACTATGCCCATGCTTTGCCTCTCTTCTGCCTTCCACTGATATGACACACGTCCTTCAGATTAAATCTTATCGCCTTTGCTACCTAACGATCCTGGAGCTCGGCGCCTCAGGCTTCTGTCCACAGCGCTGTCAGAAGGGAAAACAGGCTGTGTGTTGCCAGAATACAGGCCATCACCTCTCGCTGATTGCACATGAGAGTAGAGGTAATGGGAGTGTAATAGCACCTTAAGTACCCTGTTCTCACTGACACTGGCTGTATAGCATTACCCCACGCGAGTGTGTTAAAGTGTGTGCGTGTTTAGGTGAAGGGGGTGGGTGGGTGGGGGGGGTGTATGCTTTGGCATAAGCACAAGTTATTCTTGTGTCAATCCTCTTGTCTGCACTGGATGCGTGTCGAAATGTGCTGAAAAAGGGGTCTGACCGAGGTTTGCGAGCGGCGTGTTTTCCCTGAGGGTCGTCTGAGCCTTAGCGATCAAAGAGAGGGATGGAGGTTAACTGACCAGACCCGGGAACCGTCACAGGAGGACCTGAGGGACTCCTCTCTGTTAGCCCAGGTACCAATCATCAGACGCGCGAGCGCAGAACACACACACAATCCAGTGGAGTGGTGAGCGCAGAAAGGGGGCATTTCGGAGAGATCCGGGGGGATTTAAAGATCTGTAAGGCCCAAACTTACTTTGTCAGTTCGCTCATGCTGCTGTAACCCTTTCACACAGTATCCATTACCTCAGATGCGTTCCCTACAAAACATCAAATAGCTTTACCCCAACTCCTACTTCAGTGATTTTCGCAGAGAGGTGCCTTCTACTGATATGGAAGTCCTGTAAAGTGAGTATAAGTTATATAGCGGTGGTCCCCAGAGGGTAAACCCAATGACTAGTCTCATACTAGAAAGTTAGACTGCTTTCCCCGAATACCTCAAAGTAAATCTACTTGTGTTAAAGGACTGAGTTGGGTGCACTTCTGCAAGAAGTTAAGGTGGAAGTTCTATTGAAAATAAATGAGAGAGTTTTTAAAAAAAAGGAACATGTAAGTATGTGAACGTGTTCAACTGTGCAAATGGGGAAGTGCGCAAGTCACAGAACTGGGTGTGCAAATGTGCACAGGATTGGGAGTGTATGCTTGCGTGTGTGTGTGTGTGTGTGTGTGTGTGTGTGTGTGCGTTTGAAAATGAATGAGAGATAACCATCAGAGGCAGCTGCTATGGTGAGGAGAGACGGCTAACACCAGACAGAAGTGACGAGAAGTTTTCTTGCAAATACATGCAGACTACTTGTTGATTCCATGGCTGCTTACAGCCATCGCATGTTTGATTAGTACAATAAGTGTGCAACTTCCATACCGAAAGGTATTGAGGTATTGTAAAACATGTTGATTTTTTTCGAGTCCTGCATTTAAAAATATTTCTAGAATAAAATGTGAAGATCATTGGAGGATGGCTTATTGGGTTTCTTTTTTTTGGGGGGGGGGGCTTTATTTCAGAGACCTCTGCTCTAGTGCAGAATATAAATGATCACATTAGTAAGCAGTGCAGAACATATCTGACAATGTTCTATGTTTTAATTTCAAACAACAATAAATTGCAATAATAACCCCGGTTTGCCATCAGGATACACAAACCAAAAGCAAACCCTTTATAGTGGGTGGCTCGCTCCTTTTTTTTCATGATCATGGGTGACAGAGTTTATTCTGTGCCAGGTCCACTTCATCCTCAGACCACAAAAGAAGGTCTGCGGGTGAGAGAAAAAGTACACCCTGTAGAAATCCTTGATTTTTCTCTCAGATCCCTTTTAAAAAGTCCTTATAAAACACTACTTGGAGGTTCTCAAAATTTTGCAATTTAAGGGGGAAGAAAATTGTGAAATAAATTGTTACAGTTGCAGTGGAAGCAAGCAAGGAGCACATTTTTAACATTTCACGTGTCTTGAAGAAAAATTTTAAAAAGATACATAACAGATGAGACGAACATGTGATTTACATCGATAGAAACCACAGTTGGGTTTTTTTATGCAATCAAATATACAGTCAGCAAGGACTTGTTAAGGCCAAAGAAGGTAAATGATTGGAAGGTCAAGAGTTACTTTGCTGTGTAGACGCATACAGTTAATGAAAATTTTAAACAGATAAAGAAATGCTGGTAAATACATGCAATAGAGTACATGCAATTTTTGGAACACTGAGCGTGTGCAAATGGAAACCTATTTTAATCTGATTTATGACTTCATGTAAATATGAGAATCTGATTCTGATTCTGATTCTGATTCTGATTCTGATTCTGATATCCCAACACATCCACTCAAAAAGCAGATTTCAGTGTGCTATAATTTGCTATAAATGCTTATGCACAGCTCTTTTATTTTCACAATTTTAAATTTCATTAAATTAATTGTTTGTTTGATTTTCTAAAACATCCCACCAACTCTCAAGATTGAGTTCGCTGCCATGATCTATTTGACATTTAAATCTCATAGTATGAAGAATGATTTACATTCAAAATCCTACATTAATTTAACAACATTACTGAACTACACAGAGACAAATAAAAAATGTGCTGTAAGCAGCAAATATAAGGTTTAGGGTATAGTTACAATAATCATATTTAAATAATCTTCCTGGCTTGACTTTTCAAAGAAAAACATAGAATGATATTTGTAGTGATAACACAAAGGGTGTCCAAGCATTGATGACAAAATAAATATAAGCTACAAATTGTTTGACACCTGCACATACAATCAAAATGTCATTTAAATGCTCCTTACCAAACAACACGTGTGGGTAACAGTGTCCAGTCTTACGTTTTCAGCTCGGAACATCTCATCCTTCCCCAAGTACAAAAAGGAGAAGTCAACCTCAAGATGTCTGGTACTGACTAATGTGTAAAAGTATTCCCCACTTTGGCGAATTTTCATATATGCTTTGACAATTTCAAGGAAATTTCTACAATTACTTTGAGGCCAATAAGTCTTATCTACCAGATATTATTATTGTGTTTGTTGTCTTCACAGCTGCCATGCATTCAGTGTAATATGTAGCAGTACACTAATCATTCTCCCCAGCATAAATACTTTGTAGTTCAATCACTCACTTGTCAGATCCTCTGCTGCTGTCTCCAAATCATCTGCTTTTTGTGTCCCATGCTGCTTTTCATCATGATTCTCTGTACCTTATATCTACGTTTGGGTCCATATCAACCATCAGTCATAAATAATCTTTCACATATCATTAATGTCAAAATTAAAACAAATGAATATTGAGTTTGATATCAAGTCTTTAGAAAACAAGAAAATGTATATTTAAATAATACGTGAAACTTGACCATGTTTGGGGGTTATTTATCTCCATAATTCATCATTCAAAACTTAAATGGATCAGCAAAAGTGAGTTCATGGGAGTAAAAGTGTCTTCTGGAGACAAATGAGCAAAGGGATGAACAGGCCCAGAACCCAAGACTCTTGTTTTTAAGTGACAGTGGGATCAGAAACAGGCCTATACTGTATGTTTATCCCTCTTTAAAGGGATCCATAGGTTCCTGACTGTATCAATGTATTAACATAAATTCCAAAAAAGGAAGAAGAGAGAAAAGACATGTTAACTTAGAAAAATTTGTAACACATCCAGTCATAAATCTAAAGAAGAAATCCTGAAGCATTTTGATTAAGGATTTAAAACTTCCAAGAGTAAAAAAATCAAAACAATCATGAAAGTTACTTGCATAAATCAGAATCAGAATAGTTTGATCGACCAAGACTTTGTGCACAAGCAAGCAAATAGACTTCGATTTCGAGCAAATTAATGAATAAATGAAGATATGTTTAAAATTTATATTCATTTCAACAATCATTTAAGCTACATTTTTTTGTGTGGAAGTACGACCTCTTCTCTAAACCTAAACGCAACCCGAACTTTACCACCGAGTGGCAGACCTTTTGAGAAGGTAATAGTAGAATGTGACCGTGTGTATGTGTGTGCATGCGTGTGGGCGTGCTTGTGTTTTTACAGAGGGGGCTGGGCGCAGGACCCCGCTGCTGGGTAACTTCTCCGTGAGGACGGCTTTGCTCCATCACCACCCCACTTCCACACACGCACACACACACACGGATAAACTCCATCAGCACCCGCTCAGGGCTCATCAGTCGCAGTGGCGCACATGTGGCCGGAGTATTCTAAACAAAGCTTTATAAAGAGCTCAAGCAGACTGCTCGATGTGACAGTCAGGGTACTAATGACGCCTGGAGACCACTAAATACGCCACTGAAAGACCAACAGCCTTCATGACATGCACACGCGCGTGCACCGACACACAATCACAGAAGTTTTTTGGGTGGGGTTTCGGCATGCACCAATAAACTCTGGTAGTATGGAACACATGGTTGCAGGAGCAAACGTACAGATGCACACAAACTGATGGGAAAACACACACACAAACACACACACACCTTGTGCCCAAGGGCATCTGTCCGCAGCCTAAGAGCTCCCAACTGTTGAGGAGAAACAGCTCAATTAGGTCTGTGGAGGAGCTAACGAAACACATCTATCCCTGCTCACATGCACACCACCCACACACACACACACACACACGCTTTGAGCACCGCATTGATCCTTTCCCAGTCTCTGACTCTAATTGGTGTGTTGATGATGCCGCAAGCGAGTGGGATTCTTCAGGCAGCCATGCCACGAATCCTTGCTCTTTATTTAATTTAAAGTTGAAAAACACCCACATTTCCTCCCCAGTATCAAACTCACCTCCACCTGATATTTCTTTTTAGAGACTTTTGCTTATTTTTAGGCTTAAGCTAAATTTTCTGGGAGTTTTCCCATTGAAGCCCTAAGAAAATCCATTCCAGCTCAATAAATATCTAATAGCTTGATGACTTTGTTGCTCCCACTAGGTTGAGCAGTTGTAAAAACCATCTTACGCATGATGTGCACGTCCATTAAAATGAAGCACGCAAATGCTCGGTGCGCACCTCGGATTCAAATGTTTCTCACACACACACACGCACACACACCTCCCCTCCCTACTGCTCATGCACATACATGCACAGTGTTGCAGCAAGTTATTGAGAGCAAATGGGACAGGATAATTTCCATAAAGGGTCTCAGTGGGTCTCAGGGATCTTTCCTCGTGCCGACAGGGAGCGATTTAGCGTAGCACACTCTGGTATATTAGTAACTGAAGACGTCTTGGGACGATTCTACTCTCTCTAAAACCCTATCCCTTACTCTGACCTCTAGAGCATTCACAACTGGGACTTCGAGGCGCTCCTCATCTTCTAGATTTTGCTGACTGGTCAGCTCTCTGTTTCATTTGTCTTTTTCGATCTGGATTTTGTCACACTGTTTTATTTATTTTCTTTTTTTTTTACCTCAATCAAATCACATTTTATGCCAACCATCTTTCTCTCTTTGCATCCCACCTCCACCCCCCCACACCCCCCCTGTATTTTACCACATTTATTCTTCTCACACCCATCCGCTGTCTCTTTCTCGCTCCCCAATTTTTCTCTCCATCTCCCCCTCTCTCCCTCCCTCCTTGGCCCCAGGGACGGACTGCTGATAGACTGTGTACACCAGCTGCCCAGGGGCTATTTTTAAGGAGCATTTGTCCTTCTCCTTCCCTCTGGAGACTGACTCAACCCAACAACATCCCGTCCAAGCGCACACTCACACTAAAATGTGTGCAGAAAAACACACACAGGCATTAACACATGCACTCATTAGCCCATGAGCATGCAAGCCCCCTCACTTTTTCCCTCACTCACATACACATCCTTCGTCCAAGGGCATTCTGTAAATGTAGGGGCAGCTTGTAGCGCCGTAGCCGGCTGCTTAACTGCACAGGAGCCCAGGCGCTGCCCAGCCAGCCTCAGAGGGCTCATAAAGCTACCCTCCTCCCAAGGTCTGTCTAATGCTCTCCCTTGTTCTAACCATGCCTTACAATAGTTTGTAAAACAATACAGTAAAACACGGTTGCCGAGCATTGCGTCAGGCTTCTTTCCTCACTGAACTCTCAGCAACCAATGAGGTCCCTTAAATAATGCATGCAGGAAGTCAGAAGATTCATTTTCTGACGCGCCAAGAGTTCTTAGCTCCACTGTTGTCTGTCTTATGTGACCTGCCACCACAATCATGTTGCATATGTGAGAAATTAGCAGGAATAGATATTGAAAACCTACAAATACTGTTGAGTGTGCTTTGCAATATTATGCATACACCTTGAACTTTTGGTCGGATAACACGGAATTTTAAGTTTTTCGCCTTTAAGCAAAACTTTATCTTCTGGGGAAAACTAATACTGCATATCACCCTGGACACACCAGCCCAACACTGAAATATGGTCAAGCAACGAGGACAGCAGTAAGCTTGGCATACTTGATAGGAAGACAAATGGAGCTAAATATAGGACAGTCTTGGATGAAAACCTATTAGACGTTACAAACGACTCAAGACTAAAATGGAGTTTCTTCAACTAGCTGGATAACGGACCCTAACAAACGGCCTTAGTTACAATTAAATATTTTAGATCCAAGCACATTCATGTTAGGGACGGTACAGTCAAAGTCCAGACCTTCATCAAGTTAGAATCTGAACCAGGACTTCAAACTTAATGTAGAGAGCTATTTTTGTAAAGATTTTCAGTCCCTGAGTGTGCAAAACTGGTTGAGATGTAACACAAAAGGGTTAAATCAGTGAAATGTGATTTAATGATTATTAATACTGACTCAGCGGGCAAAATACAAATGCATGTCACACTTTTCAGATTGATATTATTATTCACTAAGCATTTTCCTACCGGTTTTTAATCACGCACTACTCTCTGTTTATCTATCACATAAAATCCCAATTAAACGCATGGGAGATTTTGTTGTTGCTGACAAAATGTGTAAGACAGTTGGTCGTGGGTGTACTTCTGTGAAGAACTGTAGCATGAACCTTCAGAAAAAAGTATTAGTCTGCTCAGTACCAACATAACACTGAAAAATCATCTCAATGTTCAGCTGTAACCTTGGTGAAGACTGTAAAGGAATTTGTTAACAAGCTCTTAAATTATGTTCAAAGTGTGAAATCCAAGCAGCGAGCATCGCTTTTGTGTTTCTATCCAACCACTGCGGCTCAAAGCAAAAGATAAAATGAATCCTCAAACAACTGCTCCAGCAACCTCGTTAAGGCATTATTTACCTTCATCGTTAGCCAAGGAAGAGGACACTAAAAATCTGTCGGCAGCCTGAATCGCCTGCTCGAGTGTCTGAGCACTGTTTAATTGTGCCATTTATCAGCCAAAAAAGCCTACACACTCATAAATAAACACAATACCCATTGCGCAGGAATTATAAAACTGTCACGGCGAAGCCCACGAGTGAGGCCGGTGCTGATGCATATTAAGTGATTTAGTCAGTAAAGGAGTGAAGCAAAAAAAAAGAAAAAAGAAAGAAATATGATGGTTAATTTAAGAGTCATTAAAATTGTATGAATGTGCATTGCACTTGCTTGGAGTGGGATTTTCTCTGATCGGTAACGAAGAGGGGGGGAAAGAGCAATGCCGCCTGCCACACATTGTGCACTATAAACTCACTGACTGATCAGGAGACAGGCAAGCCAACCTGGAGAAAGAGAGAGAGAGAGAAAGGCCCAATCAATGTGTCTGAATCTGTAGAGATGCAGGGAAGAGCGCTTGTTTTGTGTGGAGGCAAGTGTGCAGTTTTTTTCTCAGTCTGTTTATGTTTACAGCCTTGTGTGTGTGTTTCATGAATATTACTCTGGTGTGTGTTTGTGAGAGACTGAGTGCTTCCCTCATTTGAGGAAAGACAATGTTCTACATTCCACAGGGGAACAGAGTCATTACCGAAGCAGGAACTCGAGCCTGGAGGCCACGGCTCTGCGTGTAGTGTGAATAGATCGGGCGGGTTTCTCGCTGAGACGTGCTGCGGAACACTCGCTCTGCCATTACCAGTGCCCCCGTAGTTCAAACACCACCTCCGACTTGCCTCAGCCATAGAGGCCTCAGCTGAGAAACGTGGAAAAAAGTTTCACAAACATCTGCCTCACCGCAAGTGAATCCACCTTACTTGTTGTGTAATTTGCAGCCACTTAAAAGAAAATTATATCAGACGTAAAAGGGTATGTTGCGTCTTCAGTTTTGGGTCTATGTGCAGATTGAGTCTGTGTGAGTCCAAAGCAGAGGTGCTTGGGTTGACCTCAGACGAATATGTTAGCTCTGAAGCTCTCTGCTGCCCTCTGTTGGTGGAAATACAGTTCCGTCCACTTCACTGTGCAGGTATGGACATATGGCAGCTGTATATCACCAAATAACAGGTGTGCAAATCATTCTTTTCTCTTGTTCTCCCCCTTTGTCAGATTTCCTTCTGGAACAGAGCAGACTGGGTTAATTTCCCCTGTTGCTGTTGCACACAGGTCGTTAGCATGGCCTGCAGGAAACTATTGTTCCACCATAATAGAGCGCAATCAGAGGTGAGCTCTGATAACGCTTGCTGTCACCTGATGCTCCGTCTGTTTGCTTCTTTCATTCTGTGCTGCTGGAGCTCTTTTTTTCCCTTTCCTATTTTCTGTTTTTGTAGACCACACAGTCCCTTTTAAAAGTGTTGCTTCCCTTTGACTGTTTTCACATTTTGTCACATTAAAACCACTAACTGAAATAGATTTTACTGATATATTTTGTGAAAGACCTTAAAAAAGGAAGTAATTTAGTAGTGAAGGTAAAAGGATGAATTGATTAAACATTTTTGCAAGACAGAAAATTACATTTTTGGTGTTTATTATTATTCAAATGCTCCTAAGTCAATATGCTCTAAAAACAGTTTTTAGTGTAATTGCTGTCATAGTCTTTTGCATGTTTCTACCAAAATTGCACACCTATATAGACTCTACGTTTTGCGCATTCTTGGCTACAATAGCTCATTCTCTGTTAGCTTGGATGTAGAGCATGTTAAAACATCAATTTTCAAGTGTTGTTACCAGGGCCGCCGCTGTCCATACGCAAGGTACGCAGAATGCATAGGGCATCACTACCCAAAAAAATTATCACAGAGTTGAGTTATTACAGTAGCTGATTGTTCAGAAAATACATTAATTAGTTGCCCATCATTTAGTGTTTTTTCTTAGTTATGTAACCCAATGATACAGTCCAAAGGTTTGGATTACCATCACCACGGCGGAGCGCAAATCCTGAAAAGACCACACGAATTTGGAGCAGAGTAAAGCAAGAAGAAGAAAAAACTGAGAGATTATGCCCATACATCCCTTGCTGGGAAGTTTGTCTTTATTAGCTGCCCGGCAGGTGAATTAGTTGGAGTCTGAGATTCTGTGCTAAGGCTTGTAAATATTACAGTGCTAGCAGAGGTTAGCTCTAGTAAGGTTACTCAGTTGGTTTACATGGATCATAGTTGAGCTTTGGAGAGAAATCGGACTAACAGCTTAGCCCGTGTCGGCCTCTTTGTCCCAGTTTACATGTCAGTCAGAAAATGTAAATACTGGAAGAAGTGAGTGATATAAATATGACTCATCTTTCAACAATCTTTTTTACCGTGTTGTTGGCTGTTTCTATGTAACTTATCAGCTGTTTGTCAGCCTATTGTTCTCCAGTATGTTTTGTATTTCACAGTAACCTTGTTAATTGACTAAACACTGCTAATCAAACAATTATTGTGTCTACTATGTTTACTTCTGTATGATAAAAAAAAAAGCTCTGACAAATTATCAGCCCCTGTTTAGGGCATCTTTATCATTCTGTGCTGCACTGGCAGGGGGTCAAAATGTCCCTTTCTGACAGTCCTATAGTGTTAACAAAATGGTAAATCGTAAAATGTGTCAAATGTAAAACTGTGGAATGATAGATTAATTACTGAAACAATCCTGTTGATAAGTCATTAAATTGTTTTTCTAATACATAATACTAATTCGAGTTTTTTATTTTCTTATTTTCATTTTTGTAATATTGACCTGTTGAAAATATTTTAGGCACAGAAATCATGTTGAATTCTGTAGAAATGAGTAAAAATATATTATTTTATTCTAAAGCTGAATAATAGTGTCTCATCTAATGATACAGAGGAGGCTTTACATGTATTAAAGGCATCTTTGAGAAAACTGAGAATCATTTATGTATCTCAAGACAGAGCCAAGTGTCCTCTTTTCTTAGTATCTCAACTATGGTCACCCTAATTCCGATATCTTCCCTTTTGGTCATGTACGAAATGTGTTTGTTTGTTTCATGCTTATACGCATGAGGTATAGAGTATTAAGTTTTGTCCATGTTTCATTTTATTTATATAAAATAGTTGATTTCACGGTGTCATGAAATGAAGTGCTTTACAGATAAATTGCAGACTCCATATTTTTTGTCACTTTTTATCCCACTGTAAACAACATTCAGCAGAAAATCCTAATGTGTTGTTACTTTTATTTAGCTTTTTCTAATCACATTGTTTTTTACATTTCAAAAACATTCACAGGATCAGTGCTTAAATATTTACAAGGCGTTACATGCAGCCAGAAGGAAGATAAGATTGTGAAGATGAGGAACCATCTTCAAACACTAATCAACAACCCCATCTTTCTGAAAAACTCCAGCAGCCTTCAGCACAAAGCTATGATGAACCCTCAAGTGGAGTTACACAGACACAACACACAGCAATTGTCTCAGAAGGTACTGTACACACACCCATCTTGGACGGTCCTCCAGCAGGTAATGAGGAGATGAATGTACTGGTGTTATTTTACTGGTACGGTGTTATTTTGTTTTTGCCTTTAGTTATAAATGATATAATATATCCTTTGTATTCCATATGTTTATTAAAAAATAGCAAAAGTTTAAATATGTTTTGGGTGAGTTTCTGTTGGTGGGGGTTGGTCCCTGGCCAATCAAGCTTAGGGCCTCCAAAATCCTTGCAGTGGCCCTGGTTGCTACAGATTTTCAGTCAAATTGTGTTCTGTACTTTTACAAGGCCATTCTACCACTGAACTATTCTTAGATCTAAACCCTCCTATTGTAGTTCTTGCCCCATTTTAGGGTTGCTTTAAAGTCTTTTGCACTCTCTTGCAAGTTTTCTTCCAGTTTAGCATTTTGATATTTGCTTTCAGCTCCACTTATCTTCCCATCAACTCTGACTAGTTTCCTTGGCTCTGCTAAGGAAAAGCATCCCCAAAACTTGCTGCTGGCACCACCATGTCTCTTTGTAGGAATGGAGTGTTCAGGGATCATAGGTAGTCCTAGTTTTCTTCTAAACCTTCCATTTTTGATGTAGGTCTTCTTGGGTCTAATCTCATTAGAGTTTGCTGTGTCCTCAACACGATTTCGCAGCAAATGGCAACTTTTATGGCTTTCTTTATCATTGACTTTGTGATTTGTAGAGTCCACAGATTGTTAGATTGTTAAATTGCTGTTCATGCTCTACCAGGGGCTGTATGTGCTGTCACAGTTTACCTGAATATAGATAGATAGATAGATAGATAGATAGATAGATAGATAGATAGATAGATAGATAGATAGATAGATAGATAGATAGATAGATAGATAGATAGATAGATAGGTAGGTAGGTAGGTAGGTAGATAGATAGATAGATAGATTGATTGATTTTATCTGTTACAGTCATTTGTGCTCTTAGCCACTAAGTTAGGTGTAACATATCTGAGTAGCGATAACACTCATACAGTTGTTAAAGTGTCTAGGCAGTACTTTGTCTTAAATGCACATAAAAATTATGTGCATTTAACATAATTCTGCAGTGCTTTTTTTACTCTAACTTGCTCTAATTGTGTTTCTTTGACAGACATTTTCCCTCACTGTCCAAGTGACATTTCTGGAATTCTCGTATTGCCAACAATAGGGTTTCCAGGACCTGCAGTAATTATTGTTGTTAAAGGCCTTTCAGAGCAGCTACAATAGAGATCTGTAATGTTGGTTTTGATTGACAGGATAGGTGATGTGTAAAAAAACATGAATATTTACAGTATCAGTATTAGTCATGGAGAAAATTCCAGTCACATCAACATACATACGCTAAAACCGCCCTTGATCTATAAACAGACTGCGAATGAGGGGCCTTGATTGGCTGAGAGAATGACTGACAGCTGAACGAGTGGAACCTTTCAATGTGAAACTCAAAGGGAAAGATGGGAAGCGTGTTTGTGCTGGTCCCAAGGGGGGAAAAGCCTGGGTTTTACACACACACACACACACACACACACACACACACACACACACATACTGATCTTGCTCTACTTTGGGCTGTGCTCCACATGAAAGCAGCAATGCTTCCTGCTGTTCAAGATGAGCCGCATGTTGCACTGCAAAGGAGCACACAGGTCTGCATATACATGTAGACGGACAGTGCGGTATGGAGACCATGTGAGACTACAGCCATCCCGAAATCTTTTTTTCCTTATTTTTTTGCTACCATTTTGAGGATCTTTCTATTTAATTATTTTCCTTCCGTTTCTTCATTTCTTTTTTATTTCCACAGACCAAACAAAGTGGATTACATTCACATTATCTGATAAAACTCAGGGGACTCAAAATACTTAAAATCAACTCTTTAAAATCATGAATCATACTTTAATTGTTCTGTCATCTGTGAAAACAGTTGTCTGTTTTACTCCTTTACTGTAAAACATGGTTTAATCAAGATAAACCCAACCCTCCTCAAAACAAGCTTCTATCACATGATTGGTTACATCACACAAGGCAGAAGGCAACTGATTTGAATTTGTTTAAGTCCGTGCATTTATCTTGTTGTTTTTGGCTTTTTATTTGCAAGTTTTTAGTCAAATTCCTCTTTCTAAAATGTTAACATGTGTGCTGCCCAGAACATTTCCTAATACCAGCTCATCAGCCAAATCCTTGCATCTCTTGTTTTGTCACCAACCCGCACAAAGCAGAATTAGCTTGGGTTTTTTTTTATTTCGTAAACGTTAAAAAAAAAATTGTCTTTTCCTCTTTCAAACTCCATACTTTAGCTGCTTTTTTTTTTTTAACCATCATTTTTAGCTGAAAAAAGGTGCACCCCTGGATAGTGTCATTAAAACGGCAATTTTTCCATTTTAAATCATTCAGCACAGAAATGTTTCATATGCAAATCAGAATAAATGTAACAAAACTCAAAGTTTAATTAAACCAATAATTCTTCGTGTCAGCATGTTACTGAGTCATCATTCTGTCAAAATAATATTTACTATGGAAAGTGAACGTATCGCCATGTTCTGCAAATGAGACTCTAGAAAAAGTGGAAGCACTGTGCCCTTGCCTATCCCCCTGCTGAAAGTAAGTCTTAGCCAATTAACAACGCCTTGCACGAGGTCTGCGTGCTCACTGCAAACACAAACGTGCGCGCACGCGTACGAACCTGAAACCTCGCAGCTCATGGGACTAAACCTCATTAACTGCTCTGAGACAGACACTCTCTCTTTAATCAATCCTTTTCTGAAACTGTGTGGACATGGACGAGCGTTGACAATACAACGCAGGCACACACACACATTTTTTTCTTCTGCAGGAGGAGGGGAGAGTCTTCAGTACATACACCCAGTGGTCTCCCAGAGAGAGAAAAAACATGGTCATTTGCCAGGGTGATTCAACTCTAAAACACCCTAATTACATCGACAATACTACTTTGTTTTGGTGCCGGGGTAAAAAAAAAAAAAAAAAGTGAATGATTTTGCATATTATTATTATGCCTCTGAAATATTAACCAACCCCGAGGGAGTTTATCTGCTCTTTTAAATATATGCAAATTACTTTATTTTGGTTTGGTTTGTTTCCAGTGACTTTTGTGAATTGTGTTTGGATAATTAAATGGGTGCGTGCAGATGTAGAATCGCAGCCAGGCACCTACATGATATGATGATCTGCCAGATTAGCATACAAATTAGGCGCGTTGCACGTCGCCTGCTAATCGACTAACTTTTGTTTTCACTTCAACCTTGACCTATTTGAAACATCCACTGAGTGTTTCGCTGCTGAGTGCGATTGTAAACACTGTTTTCTGGCTTTTAATTGATAAGGCTCATTTGATATTGTCCTTCATTCCACGCACTTCTCCTTTCGCGTATGTGCTGGACGCTTTCAATTATGACTGTTCCCCTATCTGTGCTTACTCAGACAGCTGTGCCTGGCTGATGTGGTTCTGCATTGACTTACCCCTCTTGGCACTGATTGATTGGTGGGTACACATTTTTGGTTGGGTCTTTTTCTTCTATCCTGAGTTGAAAAGTTTTATCAATTCTGTTTGTTAGTGTTCATATGATATAAACAGATCTGGTACAGTTGATGTACAACTCATTAACATGTTAGCTCTGCTGTCTTACTTCACTGATTGCCTTGTGAATCCCTGATGGGTTCCGCTTCGAACATAATCATTTCCCTAACATGGGATAATTTGATTATATTACTCCAACGACAGCGCAAACAAATTGGCTACGTAATTTATTGTGCCAATAATAGCAAAACAGATGTGGTAATGGTACACTTGCTTTCCAAGCTCGCATTTATGCGAACCTGAAGCAATCTGGATACGAGTACATTTACGAACACCCACCGCATCCAGCGCCCTTAAACGTGCCAAGACACTGGTCGTAATCTTTGGCCTCCTTTTCTTAATTCTTGCACCCACACAACTCAAATCGTTGTTTTTGGTTTTTTTCCCAGAAACCCTCTAGGTCTTATTTCATAACTTCTCTTTGCTTTTTCCACAGTTTTTCTCACTGTGGGTAGAGGTCAGCTTATGTAAGAAGGATAATCTTTCTTATTTTATTACATATAAAGCATTTTACCCTTTCACAGTGCCTTCTCAAAAGTATTCATACTACAACTTTTTCACATTGTGTTACATTACAAAGACAAACTGCAATATATTTGATTTGGGTTTTATGTCCTGGAGGTTTCAAAGAAGTCCATATGAGATACAAAAAAAGAAACGACAGCTTTCTAAATTTTCTACGAATAAAATCTGAACAGTGTGGCATGCATTGATTTTCAACCCCACCTTTTGCTGCATTTAAAGCTGCAGGCCTTCTGGGTATGTTTCTACCAGCTTTGCACAAGGCAAAAAAGGTGTTCCGTGGTTTTCTTGAGGCTGTTTGTTCTCTGACTTTCTTTTACAAACCTCAGAGTTTTCACAGAACAGCTGTCAGATTCAACTACACAGAAGTTGACTCTTTTTTACTAAACAGCTGAACTCTGAAGCCAGTTGATTGCACTACCACTTATATTGGAGTATCAGGGAAGACCAGAGACTGGTGTCTTGAAATCAAGGGGAAGAAGGTGATTCTTTGAAGATAGTCATTTTTTTTATTTGAATAAAATCAGTAAAATAACTTAAAAATAAGCTAAAACAGTAAAAAAAACTGGCTGAAATAAAACCCGTACTAGAATCAGGTCCATGTATAACTGTAATGGTTTATGTACGTTCCAAATCGTCCTCTACAGTAGACACCTCCTCTGAGGGTATAGGGTCTTTCATTCCAAAACTCTCCTCCTATACTACCTACCTGCTAATGCTGGTACCATTGCTACCGGCGGTTCTGGTTCTGGCGTCTGTTAGTCATCCACCCTCCCCATTATGAAGGAGGGACATCTGCTTCAGCTGTAACTCCTCCCCTTTAAGAAACGCCACGCTAAGTGAGCTGCTTCTTGATTACCGCAGTGGCTCAGCCTCTGCAGCTAAATTTCATCAGGTCCATCATCAAGAAAAACAAAAAACATATGAAACACACTATAAAAATAATAAGAACACGCAAATTAAACAGCCACCGTCTGACATCAGATTAAAGGAGACTGAATCCGAATACACATGCTTCAGATTTTTTTGCAGAAACTAATCTGGAACTTGTCCGAAGATATAAAACCATGTAATTTTCCTCAACTTCACAGTTACAGTATGCACTGCTGTGCCCTGGTCTTTCACATAAAATCCCATTAAGCGACTGGTGATTGAACTTTGTGGTTGTACAAAATGTGAAAACATCCAATACTTTCACAAGAGAGACACTACAGAGATGGCTACCAACTTCCTCCCTGAAACCCTTTACCTTTCTATTCAATGTTGTTCTGCACGCCCTCTAAAGCCCTCCGCTCTGTCCCATTTCTTCCATTGCCTCGGGTCCTTTTTGACACCGCTGGCATGTTAATGGGCCAAGCAGAGACACTGTCCTTGAGATTCTCACTTTGGCTCATTTTCATACCCCCCTAATGCACAGATTTATAACCTGCGCTGCTTCCAGCTCCAGATGTTTTGTTCTGGTTTTTTACTCTCTGTAATTGCTAATTCAATCTGGCTGTAAAGGAGCAGATGCTCCCACGGACGAGGAGAGTGTACCTGTGTGGCTTTTGCTCAGCGTGTGCGTGTGGATGGGCTCCATGCATAAAAACGAAAGGATTTAACGCAACACCCCACCACCCACCTGAATCATAAATTTAAGTCGTCACAATTATGCCAAATCCTCCCCCCCCCCAACCACCCCTGTCATGGAATGAAACACCAGCCACTTTTTGGCTTTTAAAGAATCACACGCCAGCATTGCCTTCCGTTACACACTGCATTACTGCCACCCTTAAATCAACCCCTCAGATTTCACGCTTTACGCGATACTGACAAATTAACTTTGGAGGTTCAAACTGTGGCGTAAACCTTCTCATCAGCCTTCTCACAGTGTTTTATCGTCTTCCCTCCCCATATTTTTTTTTTTTTTTTTCACCAGGGAAAGTGTCGATCCACTCCGCTTCAGAAAGAAAAATAAACAGACTCGGTTATCCGCAGGAATGTGAATGCTACTTTAGTCCCATTAAGAACATCTGTGTGTGTGGCTTGAGATCACAGCGGGCTGTCTGTGTGACTTTGAACTTGTGTCAAGCAGACTCATTGTTTTAGCGTGTTCCATACCAGCACGCTGTGCCAGATACACTCTGTGCACTCGCAAAACTCTGCCCTCCGCACATACTCTCACATTTACATGAAAAAAAAATACTCTACATTACAAGGCGTACACCCGGCTTATCAGTCCCAACTCACTTGCCCACACACACTCGCCACAGTGGACCTGTCATGTGTCATGGAGACAGGGGTCAGATACTGTGTGATGTGTGTGGGGGGTTATATCGCTTGGGAAAAGGACTAAAGATCTTACTGGGGTTGAGAGAGGGCCAACAATAACAGCTCGAAATATAACAGCAACCAAGGAGCCTTCAGACTGACAGGAGGAAAGCTGGGCCCCAGTGAGTGGCTCCACACATCAGAAACCTCTCTATGCACAGGCACAGAGATGGGTGGGACTGCTAATTCATAGCTAATGTGTAAAACAAAGAGCATTGTTTTGTAATGATATTGTAAAGTGGCAAGCATGGAGAAAGAGAGAGAGAGAGAGAGAGAGAGAGAGAGAGAGAGAGAGAGAGAGAGAGAGAGCTCTCAGTGTTTTGAGAGATTGAAAGCACATGTTTGCAGAGAAAGAATAATAGGAAAGCTGTAGGGGCCGTAGCTTTTCTGTTCGCATTCCCAAATCAAAAAGATGTTCAGACCACATTTGCCATGGGAACTTCAGCCGTGTAAACACACACGCTTGACTTCTAGTGGTTGCTCTGACTGACACATACACACACACTCGTTTGTGGAAGCTCAAAAAAGCTGAACAAACTCTGCAGCCTTTGATCCCAGAGAAGTCAGAGTGCCACCTAGTGCTGACGATGAACGTCCCAGAGCAGAATTCCTTTCTGCATCATTTTTCTTCAGCTCCATCAGCCGAAAACGTATTGTGGACAACTTTGTTCTCAGCAATCAATGAACAGATGAGAAGGATTATGAGTGGGATACGTAATCCTACCACTTGAACTTGATCACATTTTCTACAAGTACAAACAAACGTTCAGTGGTTTTCATTAGGCGTTTATGTGACACAGCAAGACAAAGTGGAGTAAAATGGACACATGGTTTTCAAATGTTTTTTTGTTTTATTTAATCAATACGGTTCTGAAAAGTGTACTATCCCTACACATTCAACCAGCTTTGGTTGCAACTACAGCTTCAAATCTCTTGGCTTGACTTTGTTTTGACTATTTTTAATTGCAAAATAGATCAAGGAAAGGCATTGTTGATGAAGAACATCTCTTGTATCTTTTTTGCATGTTGGATTGAACATGCTCTTTGTGTGTGCAGAGTTTGAGATTGCATCACACGCAAGTCAACTTTATTTACCTATTAGGATGCCTCTGCACTGCGATTTCATTTGGGATTATCAGACTAAAGGGGGACGTGTATTTTGTGTATGCCAATATTTATTGTTTGCAAGTATTTTCCTTGCACTTCACAATCATACACTACTCTGTGCTGGTCTGTCCCTTCAAATTCAAATAGAAATAAAACTTTTAAACTGATTGGAATGTTTAATTGAATTGAATTGTATTGATTTGACAAGACTTGTACAGTGCCTAGAGATGACATGGTTTGTGAATCAGAACTTTATAACCAAAATGAATTGAAATGAAATAAAATATGTGGAAGTTCATAAACATCAAGTGGGAAAAGTGTAATAATTCAAAGGCCATTGATGTGTTTTTTTAAGAGATCGTATATGGGGTATAAAAACGAGGAAGGACTACATGATTTTCTGCACTGAAGATCTTTTCGTCCTCCTTTCTGAAAAAAAAGTTGATCCAAACTTTTCTTTTACATAAGTTTACCTACATTATTTGTAAGATTTCCTTTCACTTTTTCCCTTTTGACCAAATCTCAAACAAAACCTAAAAAAACCATCAGACTCACCTATCTATTCACCAACACACACACACACGCGTCCCCATAAATCAGCGTACACAATCCTGATCTTTAAAGACATGAATGTTTTTCAATCAAAGCTCTGATTGAATGCTTTGCCGTCCTCAGCACTCACGAACTCACAGACCCACACGCGCTGTTGACAGAGAGTGTCTCGAGCAACATCATTTGCCACTTAGGCCCCTCCCCGAGGACCGTGCCATCCCTAATGCGCGGCGGATACGTTGATAGCTCTGGTTTCTGTCGAGAAGTGCACGTCAATCAACAGCTCGCGTCAACGTCAGCGAGGCAAAGTGTTCCTGAAAGATCTTTTAACTGAGTGCCTCTCCATCCATCCTCTTCCAGCCAACACCCACAAAAGAAAAAAAAAGAAAAACACTCACAGATGCACAAACACAGCCATTTCCATCTAGGCAATCACTTTTCCCAGAGTTCTTCTTTTTGGACGTGTAACAGTAATTGAGGGTTCTCCCTAGGGTACAGTGCATTCTGGGCCGTTAAGTGCTGTTTCTTGTTGTTTTTTTTCATCGGATGGGTTGTATTTTGGCTATTGTGTTGTTTCTTCCCGCTCTTCCGTAGAAGTGCAAGCAATGGGCCGTATTTACATGTATCATTAGAGAACAGAAACCATGTCGAATGCAGGGCATCTGAGGGCTTATTTTACCCTCAGGAATATCAATCAATAAAACAAAAAGTCTTAATACTTTTTGCACAGACCCAGCCACAGGAGAATAAAAAAAAAAGATAAATAAATAAAGTGACCACTGGTGGGGATTAAACTCTTCCATTTCTTAAAGTAGCAATGGTGAAACTCAGATTGATCTTATCAACAGCCCAGTCAAGTACATATATATTTAATACGACACTCAGCCATTCAAGGGTGCGCAGATGCCGCACTGACCTCCCTGCCCACGACATCAGGCCTGGCTTGATCACACTCTGTGACCTTTCTGGCCGCTGATGACGTCGTCCGTCCAGGAGAGGGAGTGATTGATCTGGATTGACACAAACAGCAAGTGCCCTGCCCGGCCTGTCACACAGCATCACTGGGTCACTGTAGCATGCCTGAATGCCGGATGAGGAGGGACGGCTTGCACACTCGGGGTGGTGACCTGCTGACTGTGATGTGGGATTGCAGCCCTGGGGCAGCTGGAAAACATTTGGAGAAAAAGAAAATCTTTTAGGGGGGGGAATGCCTTTCTCTGTCTCAAGTGAAAACTGTAATCAAATAACAGAGAGAGGAGAAGGGAGAATATTTAACATATTAACAATTAACATTAACATTTAGAGATAAGTATCAGACATTAACAGAAATGCAATTAAATATGTTAAGAAGATTGGACAATTTCGCACTTTAACCATTTTGACTTCCTAATAAAAAAGGCTATGCCAACAATGGCACAAAGTTCTCCCAACACATATATATATATATATATATATATATATATATATATATATATACAGACGTGGACAAAATTGTTGGTACCCTTCATTAAATCAAAGAAAAACTCATAATGGTCACAGAAATAACTTTAATCTGACAAAAGTAATAATAAATAAAAATTATATAAATGTTGACCAATGAAAGTCAGACATTGCTTTTCATCCATGCTTCAACAGAATTATTTAAAAAATAAATGCATGAAACAGGCCTGGACAAAAATGATGGTACCCACAACTTAATATTTGGTTGCACAACCTTTTGAGGCAATCACTGCAATCAAATGATTCCTGTAACTGTCAATGAGACTTCTGCACCTCTCAGCAGGTATTTTGGCCCACTCCTCATGAGCAAACTGTTCTAGTTGTTTCCGGTTTGAAGGGCGCCTTTTCCAGACAGCACGTTTCAGCTCCTTCCAAAGATGCTCAATAGGATTGAGATCAGGGCTCATAGAAGGCCAGTGTTTTCCTCTTAGCCCTTCTTGGGTGTTTTTAGCTGTGTGTTTTGGGTCATTTTCCTGTTGTAAGACCCGTGACCTGCGACTGAGACCATGCTTTCTGACACTGGCCAGCACATTTCTCTCTAGAATCCCCTGATAGTCTTGAGATTTCATTGTACCCTGCACAGATTCAAGACACCCTGTGTCAGATGCAGCAAATCAGCCCCAGAACATAACCGAGCCTCCCCCATGTTTCACAGTAGGGACCGTGTTCTTTTCTAGATATGCTTCATTTTTCCGTCTGTGAACATAGAGCTGATGTGCCTTGGCAAAAAGTTAAATTTTTGTCTCATCTGTCCACAGGACATTCTCCCAGAAGCTTTGTGGCTCGTCAGCATGTAGTTTGGCATACTCCAGTCTGTTTTTTTTATGATTTGTCCTCTGGCTCAAACAGCGAAGGATGTTCCGATCTGACACTGATGTTCCTTGAGCATAAAGTTCAGCTTGGATCTATTTTGAAGTCTTTCTAGGCTCTTTTGTTACCATTTGGATTATCCGTCTCTTTGATCTGTCATCAATTTTCCTCCTGCAGCCACGTCCAGGGAGGTTGGCTACAGTCCCATGGATCGTACATTACTGAATGACATGTGCAGCTGTAGTCACAGAAACATCTAGCTGCTTGGAGATGGTCTTATAGCCTTTACAGTTAACATGCTTGTCTATGATTTTCTTTCTCATCTCCTGAGACAACTCTTTCCTTTGCTTCCTCTGGTTTATATTGAGTGTGGTACACACCACGTCACCAAACAACACAGTGACTACCTGGAGTCCTATATATAGGCCCACTGAGTGATTACAGGATTGTAGACACCTAGGATGCTGATTAGTGGACATACCTTGGATTAACATGTCCCTTTGGTCACATTATTTTCATTCTTTTCTAGGGGTACCATCATTTTTGTCCAGGCCTGTTTCATGCATTTATTTTTTAAATAATTCTGTTGAAGCATGGATGAAAAGCAATGTCTGACTTTCATTGGTCAACATTTATATAATTTTTATTTATTATTACTTTTGTCAGATTAAAGTTATTTCTGTGACCATTATGAGTTTTTCTTTTATTTAATGAAGGGTACCAACAATTTTGTCCATGTCTGTATATATATATATATATATATATATATATATATATATATATATATATATATATATATATATATAAATACACACTCACCTAAAGGATTATTAGGAACACCTGTTCAATTTCTCCTTAATGCAATTATCTAATCAACCAATCACATGGCAGTTCCTTCAATGCACTTAGGGGTGTGGTCCTCATCAAAACAATCTCCTGAACTCCAAACTGAATGTCAGAGTGGGAAAGAAAGGGGATTTAAGCAATTTTGAGCGTGACATGGTTGTTGGTGCCAGACAGGCCGGTCTGAGTATTTCACAATCTGCTCAGTTACTGGGATTTTCACGCACAACCATTTCTAGGGTTTACAAAGAATGGCGTGAAAAGGGAAAAACATCCAGTATGCGGCAGTCCTGTGGGCAAAAATGCCTTGTTGATGCTAGAGGTCATAGGAGAACGGGCCGACTGATTCAAGCTGATAGGAGAGCAACTTTGACTGAAATAACCTCTTGTTACAACCAAGGAATGCAGCAAAGCATTTGTGAGGCCAAAACACACACAATCTTAATGTCATCTCCACTACAAATAGGAAAAAGAAGCTACAATTTGCACGAGCTTACCAAAACTGGACAGTTGAAGACTGGAAAAATGTCGCCTGGTCTGATGAGTCTCGATTTCTGTTGAGACATTCAAATGGTAGAGTCAGAATTTGGTATAAACAGAATGGGAACATGGATCCATCATGCCTTGTTACCACTGTGCCGGCTGCTGGTGGTGGTGTAATGGTGTGGGGGATGTTCTCTTGGCACACTTTAGGCCCCTTAGTGCCAATTGGGCATCGTTTAAATGCCACGGGCTACCTGAACATTGTTTCTGACCATGTCCATCCCTTCATGACCACCATGTACCCATCCTCTGATGGCTACTTCCAGCAGGATAATGCACCATGTCATAAAGCTCGAATCATTTCAAATTGGTTTCTTGAACAATGAGTTCACTGTACTACAAAGGCCCCCACAGTCACCAGATTTCAACCCGATAGAGCATCTTTGGGATGTGATGGAACGGGAGCTTCGTGTCCTGGATGTGCATCCCACAAATCTCCATCAGCTGCAAAATGCTATCCTATCAACATTTCTAAAGAATGCTTTCAGCACCTTTTTGAATCAATGCCACGTAGAATTAAGGCAGTTCTGAAGACAAAAGGGGGTCAAACACCGTATTAGTATGGTGTTCCTAATAATCCTTCAGGTGAGTATATATATATATATATATATATATATATGTTTAAAATCAATACATTCTCTTCCACTCAACAGTTTATGCACATGTTTATTTAGTTAGTTTCTCTGGATCTACTGTCCTGAGTGATTTAGAGGTTTTCCTGACTGAATGCTTGCAGCTGTAAGTGCATATGTCTGCTTATTCTTCACAAAACACCTCAAGCTTAAACAGATTACATGGAGAAATCTGTGAACGTCAAACCTCCTGTCACAGATTCTAAATCGGAATCTGGACTTTGACAAGACCATTCCAACACAAAAATAGGCTTGATCCAAACTGTTTTGTTGTAGTTCTGCTTGTATTTTTAGGTTTAGTTATCCTGCTGGAAGGTGAAAGCCACACTCAAGTATTTTGTGTGTTCCTCCAGTATTGCACAGTAATTATTTCCATTCACCTTCCCATCAACTTTGACCACCGTCTCTGTACCGGCAGAAGAAAAGCATCCCTTACCGCATGATGCCCCTACCTCTGTCTTTAACTGTAAGTGAACAACTGCATTTGTACTGAGACTGAATTGCGCACACATGGACTTCATTCTCTCATTAATCGGGTTCTGAAGGCATTCAGTTGCACTGAATTTCATTTGGGGGTGTCAAAGTAAAGAGGGCTACAAAAGTATATTACACTTTTTTAAGGCTGAAAACAGAGTAATCTTTTTCTTATACTTGGCAATTGTGTTGTATTTTGTTTTGATATAGAATAGAATAGAATATTGTCATACTATGGCACACAATGAAACTGATGGGGATCCTACCATACAACCATTCAACACAGAATTAAAAACAGTCATAAAAAACACAATTGAGATAACAGACATTTTTAAAAAGGTACTTTTCTTATTATAAAATGTACACATTGTGTAAAATGAACAAAAAGAAATGTAGGTCAATACATACATTAAAGCCAAAGTTTGTGGTTGCGATGTAGCTATAAACTTTTGAAAACAGAGCTGCTCTTGGGCTATTGACATTTATACCAATGCCAAGAAACTAGCAACAGACACATTAAAATGATAAAATTATTACTTTGCTTTTATAAAAACTCAGATCAGGTCAAGGTCCTCACATAAAGTTGTTATCCATTGCATCTTAGCATAAAGAAAAACGGATAAAAAATGTTTGTTTATAAGGGCAACTGGGGCTGGTTCTCTCACATTTTACTCTGTACGTTGCTCATAATCTGAACATATTCAAGAGACGTAGATTAATTGTAAGCATGGGATCTTGGTTTAAAATAAACCCAGCTTTCTATTTTACTATTCTTTATGATAAAAGGTACCTGTTAAAGACACTCTGACCTACTGTGACAAAATGCACCATCGTGGGGTTGGTTGTCTCTATTAATTTGAATCTGGTTTTTCTCTAAAATTATCATTTTATGAAATTGTGTACCTTTTATCATCATTAAAATGACAAAATCAATGCAAATAATAATAATACTTAGTTTCCCTCTGGGATCAATAAAGTATTTTTGAATTTGAATAACTAACAAACTTTTACTACAAAAATGCACCGACACAAAACATGATTCTAAACCATAAAACTACTAAATGTATCCTCATCTTAATGTTGTGTGTTCAAATCAAAAGAAGATTAGTGCAAAATGAGCAGATTAATAAGCATATTTGATATCAAAATCAAACCGCAGTGCCCTCCAGTATGGCTGTAATAAGCAATGGGACAACCAAGCCCGCTCTCCCCCGATTCATTCACAGAATTGCATCAGAGGACGATAATATGTTTGGGCCAAATGCCGTAAACAGTTTAATTTCTGTCGAAATTCCAAATTTCTCTGACTATTACTTGTTTGTTCTAGTCTAATATCGGCTCGCAATGTCACCTTTCTGTGTCAGTTTGTCCGCTAAATCCATTACAGGAAGTAGGCAGCTACAGTCACTTTATGTTACCCATTTAAAGATATTAAAACAATATATTTGTTTTATAAACTACAACTGCACTGCTGCTCTGGGCAGTTTCGATGACGTTACAAGGGCATATCATTTCTCGCAGTAACCTTTCCTGTCTGCCTGGCGGTGAGTTTGCGCCTCCTGTCTTGAAAGAGGAGGTGAGGAATAGTTTACTTTTCAGAGTTCAAGGTTTGGTTTCGGTGTTCGTCCGGTGCGAAGGGTTTTTACCGAGGCATAAAGCCCCTTTTCACATAGTCAAGATGCTGAACATGTGGAAAGTGCGGGAGCTGGTTGACAAAGCGTGAGTATATATTAAATTATTTTCTGTTTATTTGATGTTATTTGTGTCGGCAGTCTACCTGTTTGAGAGAGACACGTACCCAAAACTTTGACGTCACGTCACTCTCACAAGTTAGCTAGCCTGAACGCTACTAGCGATTTTTGTGACTTTTACGACTATTGTTAGTCCTAATGTGACAGTTTGATATTTTTTCCCAGCTATATGTGTGCTTGTAGTGACGTTTGCTGAGCTAAGATACGAGTTATTGGGTTGCTCTTATGCTTTCTCCGAAAGTGCAAGCTAACTTGCGTAGCTAACAAGCTAATTATGTAGCTCACTGGGCTAGCCAGCTAAGCTAGTTTGACAGCACTTCGGGAGAATAACCAACAAGGACTTTTAGAGACTTCACCCATATCCTGTCGGTCGCTTTTAGTTTTTCCTGACTGAAAATGTATTAAAATGATTTTATATTCGTTACTTTATGGTTTATGGTTTGTAGCCGAGTTATCTCATCGCTCCAGTTGCTGCACTGTAAATTATAGTGGTTTATTATGAAATCAACACAACCAAGTCGGTTGTTGACGCCTGCTCGGAAAGTTGAATAGGCTAAAGCCATAAACAACTAAAAGTTCCCTACCAGCCAACTAGTATTTAATCCCCTTTATTGTATTTTAGCACATTTTTCAACGGACTTGTCTATCATTTAAACCATTTCCCATGGAATTGACAATTTGAAGAAATTTCACTTAATATTAAGATGAAGTACGATGGTTTAAAACTCAATCATTTTAGTTTTTTATAAATGGACCCACATTATACATGTATATATTTATATAATCAGATCAATTCGATGAAATAATCAAATTCAGTGTCTGATATCCTGATTCAATACTTTTTTCTTTTTTTTTTTAAACACATTAATTTCGTAGCCAAGATGATTGAATCTAGTCACACACTCTGCACCTATTTTAATCATGAGAAAGCCTTTGGTGACTGTGGATGGACAAATGTAACATTTTGGCATTGAAAAAGCTTAAAATAATCAGTAATTTATGCTCCTAAATTAGACAGAAAATGACAGCAATTATCATGTTTTCCTAATTTTGTGAAGATATTGTCGTGAAACTTCCAACAAGGGAAATTCAAGAATGTCCTATGTGTCCTTTAGTCCTGTGGCTGTACTATGTAGACTTGTAACAGTCTTACTCAGCCAATAAGTCACATTTGTTAGTGTGGAATATTGTTGTTTCAAAAACATCTACAGATAACATTTGGTCTTTTCTTAAATTGTTCCTCAGTGTGGAAATTCAAAAAGGCATTCTTGTTACATTTTTATTTATAATAAACATAATGAATTTCTGAAAATATATTCTGAAATTTAGTGCTAAATACTTCCTAATTTTTTTTTATGTACACTAAACCTAGTTTAGGCTAGAAATACATATAGAAACTTGTTTTTATTTTTAGGAGTTTTATAGATGGTTGAAAACGTGATCCAATGGGCTATTTTGTGAATGTTTAAAAATTGAATCTACTCTGCATAAGTAAATCAAAATAATCGTCTGTTATATTCAGACTAAAACTTCAAAAATTGTACTTATTTATTTCTTCATCGTGAATAATGTGTGTTTACTTTGTCATTAACAGAGGCTTTTTATTAGTCCAGCCTTAATAAAGCAACTGATCAATGGATGAAGCAGACATGGCTGCTGCAGACTCTGATGCAAACATGCATTTAATCTCTTCATTGCAAAACTGTAACAGCAGTTTGATTTGCGATGTATCTGTCCCAGTGAGTCGACATCTTGTTGATTTCTTAGCACAGGAATTTTCTGCAATTAAAGTAATCTAGAAACCCTCAAGCAACCTGGACCAGAAGTTATTTAAAGCATTTAAAAAAAAATACCTTTGCGCCTGCCAGCACTAAAGTTGGGCAATATCTCCTTCTGTTTTGCACTGTAATTTGTTTTGAGCTGCTGGCTGAACAAAGCATGGTGTCTTGTGCTGTGAGCTGTATTAGGGTATTGCACAACATTTCCTCCCTTCAAAGGTTTAATTTTGCAAAGCCAGACATAGAATGTTATTGAGTCTGCTGAAGACTTTATTCTTGTGGATGCGTTCACCTTCCTGGAGTGTGACCTCTTGTAAAACATGTTGTTTTAAACATGTTCCGTTAGTGGATGTCAGCGAGGAGAGGCTAGAATGGAAAAGGTTGTAGAGGTTATCTGAATCAGAGTGTGTGTAATGTTATTTTCTTTCATGCTGATTCTTCTCCCTTTTAAGAAAACGAGTGAAGAAGTGTCGGCGAGCACGAGTCCTTCGCACAAACAACAATGGCATCGTGCAGTGGCCTTGTTTTCGCTTAGTTGGGATGTGAAAGTAGACAGGTTAAAAACTCATTCAAGTCGTCGAGTAACAGCCAGGAAAACGTTTCACTCTGCACCGTAGAAGCGGAAATCTGCGTGACGGTGCATCACCCTGGAAGCATCATAAGTTCTGTTTGATCTTACAGATAGCAAGGACAGCAGCCACCACTGTGCAGAGATAACATGTTGCACCACTCTCTTGTGTATTTCTGAACTTCAGTCAGGAACCAAACTTCATACAGTTTTAACTTCCTATGTAATTCAAGATATACGCATTTTGTAACCTGAATAATAATACTACAGTGTCATTGTGGTAATGTATTTGGAACATAATCTATACTGGTTATATGGTTAGATTTTCTGTGCAAGTAGCTAGGTTGCACAGAAAACCTTCTATTTTTACCACTGGTAGCTTGCCAGCTATAGCTTTCAAAAGAGCCTTAACTTAGTAAGCGTAATGGGTGGAGGACATTCAGTTACCACAACCGAAGTATAAGTGTTTCCAGACAGTCGCTTCATCTTTTAATCCTTGTTAAGAAGATATAGATATCACTTTATTCCTCTTTGCTCCACTGAGTTGATGAGAACTCATCATTTCTGCACATTCCCTAACATCTCACTACAAGAACAATCGACTGGAGGAGTGTCATGTCCGAACATTTTTTTTGGTTTTGAAAGACTAGCTCCTTTAAAGTTTGGAGCTGGTAACTGACCCAGTTCTTCCAGATTCAAAGCTAAGTACAGCTGTGTTTTAACTTCTTCATGTATTTCCTCATAAGAGAGGTTACAGCTTCTCTGGGATTCTTTTCTGAAATTAGGCTTGGTTTCATGACTGTAAGAGAGAATTCAGTAGTTGCCTAAAATAAAACAATCTATTTTGTAATCAATCGGTTGAGTCAGGGGTGCTTGAGCAGGGACACATCTAAAACCTGTAGAACAGTGGGCCCTGAGGACCAGGGTATGGGATCACGGTTATAAGTCCTGCATCACTTTGATGTGGCTGTGTTGAGGTACACGTTTCAGATTCTTTGTTGGCTGTGCCCTCGGTGACCTTGTGACAGACCTTTGTTATTTACATGTTATTTATTGGAGGTCCATCTGGTTTTGATCGAATGTTTTTACTGTGACAGAATATAATGATAGACTATTGTTTGTTGCTTACATGCAACAATGCTTTAAATGATTAGAAAGTGGATACAGAGCTTCATGGGATGTGAACAATGCAGATATGAACATAACTGTTTTTTGTTTTGTTACAAGTAAAAATCGTTTTTTTTAAACTTCCTTGCAAGGTGTTGCCAAATGTTGAGTTTATTAGATGTTAATACATAAATATGCCTAGAGCGTTTGTTTTAAAGCATTTCCTTGCTGTCTTTTTTATTTTTATTTTATTTATTTATTTTTTATGTTCCTGGATTCATTCTGAATTGATACTTTCTCCATGTTTGCAGCCATTTATATGTAAATATTAGACTTGTTTGGGTACGCATTTCATGGAGAGAGAATTGTTTTTGTTATAATACCATATAAAATAACACTCACCCAGGTGGTATAGTACTCACAACAGTCTTCTGTGTCGCTTCTACATGAAGTTCACCCAGTTTTACTCATTAACATGTTCAGTTTACTTCCTATAGTACACTGGATTTGAATTGCTTTTGGCTGGTCTTTCCCCTCATGTCTTGTTGTATTTAGCACTCCTTGCGGTTTTGGTTTAAATTGGGACAAAAGCAGGGGTGTGGCCGTGACTCTGAGACCTTTTAACTATTGTCTGTGGTGTAGTTTCAGCTGCGGCCATGTTCTGAGATGAGATTAAATGCTAAAAATGATGTGTTTTTTCTTTTCTTTTCTTTATTCAATTTAATATATAGAACCAATGTGGTGATGAACTACTCAGAGGTGGAGTCTAAAGTCAGAGAAGCCACCAATGACGATCCCTGGGGACCGTCAGGACAGCTAATGACTGAAATTTCAAGGTAAGGAGAGCACGACTTGTCATGATCTTCACCCCCATATTTAAAGTGACAGTGTGTAATTTTTGCATTACATCTTTGAAAATAGCCATTAAAATATTATGAAATAATGATTACGTAGAGTACATGAATTGTAAAATTTTGGCGATATTGTAAAATATGACTTGAAAAATCAGTTTTAAAATACATAGGCGCGGGTCCTCTTTTCAGGGGGGAGTCATATTAGACGCCATCTTTACTTCTACTAGAGCCCGGACGGACAAAGCGCACGGAACAAGCTTAAAAGACGAAGCTGAACGGAAAATAGAAGTAAAATGAGTGTGAAGCAGCCTTAGTTTTAAAGTGGTCCCTCGCTAAAACGTGGTTGACCCTTCGCCGCCTCGCTGGTTTGCATTTTTTTATAGTACCATTTTATATGCTTTCTTTACAACTTACTAATGTTACTAGCATTGTGTTCTGCGTCCTGTTTGATTGAAGTTTATTGTTATTTTCCTCTGTGTTGTGCCTCCTGCGCTTGCCAAATTTATCACGTCCAGTTATAAGAATCTTCTCTTTCAGAAGAAAAAACAAAAACAGCTCAAACAACTATCCATAACTTTATTCCTCACTCAGAAACAGACGCCTTCAGTGGAAAAAGACGCAGCAGAGAGGCAAATGGGCGAACAAACTGTAGAATATTAATATTTTTGTGTTTTAAAATCTAGAAACGTTTGAGCTTTAAGAGTATTTAGTGAGAAATGTGAGAAAATGTTAATGTCTAAAAAAAGAGTATAGTGTGGCGAGGTTATTTTAAAAATGTAACCCCTGCATTAAACGAGGGACCACTATTCGTATACATGTCATCAGTGTGCGCTCACAGTTTTCCCTGCCCCCGCCCCAAAACCCTCCAGCTTTTCAGGAATTTTACCTGATCATCTGAACGCAAAGACTGTACCGCGAAAAGTCCGCTCTTGTTACTAGGCCTTCAGCTGCAAAAATTGTGGTAAAGGTTACCTGGACAAAGTCCAGAAAGGTGCTTTCCGACTCAAAAGTGAAACACACAGTCCAAAAAATTTACCTTTTCATGGCTTGTTTAAAAGGGGCTTCTATGTGGAATGTGTATCTTGTAAATTAAGGTAAAACTAATATATATTTTCTAGGGATGCAACGATACCGTTTTTTTCAAACAATAGAATACTGACACTTGGATCTGAGTACTTGCCGATACACAGTACCAAAGCTGCTACTTCTGCCACGCAAAAAAATGCAATGATTTAGAAGAGGGGTTTTATTTTATTTTATGCTTGTTATAACATATGATGATGAATTAGATGAAAAATAAAATATCGATCAAAAATAACCACAAAAAAAAATTTCAAGTGAACCTTTTTTTTCTTTTTCTTTTTTTTTAAATGAAATTATAGCAGTTTTAAGTATTACTTCATGGTATTGGTTACCTAACCGATACCAATATGAGTGCATTAGAATTAGGGGTGTACCGATACCAGTATCGGGTATCGGCCCCGATACCGTCTAATGTACATGTATTGGTATCGGTTAAAGTTAACCAATACAATGAACCTGCATGGTGCTGCATGGAAACATTTTCTCCGACCCTCTTTTCCTGCGTTAGCTACATAAAGAAAACAGAATGCAAAACGAGTGATTCAGAAGAAAAGCTAGTCTCTTCTTCATCACAGGAAAAATGAGTATTCATGGCCTTGCCTACTTTGGCTTGCAAGCACCCACAGGAAGGCTTAAGAGCGCTGGAGAGAGCAGAGTATGCCTCTGCTAGGAGAGGCTAGAAACCGATGTTATCTGTTAGCAACTGAACAGCATGGCAAAACGTGAGAGACACACTTTTACACAACAGAAGCAAACGGTTAAAGCTTCATATAGCTGCAGACTAAAAAAAAGATTATAAATCAACATGCCTTGAACTTATTCTTATTCATTTATCATTTTAAGCTTCAGATAACAGGGTATTTGACCGGAGTTTTAAACATTTCTCCAGTCAATTGAAAACCTCTCTGTCAAGTTGTCTGGTGCCAGTTTTTTTCTTGCAGAAGAATGTCGGGCTTAATCGGGTTCGTGCTTTAAAAAGTTGTTAAACAAAATACATTCTTTGGGTTCGAGGGGAACTCTCTCGGGTTGGGCCCGATTACAGCTCTAGTTGCCGGGATTTTGGCCCATTCTTCCATGCAGATCTCTAGAGCAGTAATGTTTTGGAGTTGTCACTGGGCAACACAGACTTTCAACTCCTTGCAAAGATTTTCTATGGGGTTGAGATGTGGAGACTGGCTAGGACCTTGAAATGCCTCTGACGTTACCCAGGTGGTCTGTTTGGGATCATTGTTATGCTGAAAGACCCAGCCATGTTTCATCTTCCATGCCTTTGCTGATGGAAGGTTTTCACTGAAAACATCACATTACATGGCCCCATTCTCCTCCAAACACAAGTAGTTTCTACCAAAAAGTTATATTTTGGTTTCATCTAACGATGACATTCTCCCAATCCTCTTCTGGATCATTCAAATGCCCTCCTGCAAACTTCAAATTGGTCTAGACATGTACTTGTATAAGCAGGGGGACATGTCTGGCACTAAAGGATTTGAGTCCCTGTTACTGATGGTAGCCTTTGATACTTTGGTCCCAGCTCTATGCAGTATATCAATGATGCAAATTACAGGCTCATCTTTTTAATCGGGAGAACTTGCACAGTTGGTGGCTGACAAAATCCTTCTTTTGCCCCGCCGTATTTTGTGCACAGGGAGAGTGAGTGTTTCATCAATATTCTGTTCTAGATTAAACATCGGCTTGTGAAATTTGAAAGTCATTGGATTTTATGTCCTAAAGAAATCTATTGTCCGAAGTCTGCTGGAAATGGGTTTGGAATATTTGATGGAGCATGGGCCAGTGCTACAGATCAAAAAGGCAGCTGCTTGATGTTGTTTCGGTAGTAAAACATATTATAGAGGTAGTAAAAGTTAATAAATGTAGCCCTGGTAGAGTAGTTGATCCACCTGGAAGCTAAAGGGTTCTGCATTCACTTGGCTTGACCTGTTTAATTGGGTTTACTTGGTCTGTTCATTTAGATATTCATAGTGTTTGGATTGGTGCTGGTGTACCAACTTTTCTAACAAAAAAATAAACATTGTTGCTTTGACTTGCTAATCCAGCTACACATACTGGGAAGCATTGAAGAATATTACTTTTTTTTTCTAATACAGATTTTAAGTTTCCTGCTCTGTAAGAATAAGATAAGAGATTAAACATTTAGTTACTTAAAGCCCAAAATATTAATGTTAACAAGTAATGATACTTTTTCAGTTCTTTTTATTAAATACTAATGCAAATAGATTTGCATAACTTTTGCCATGTAATATAAACATTTGTTAAAGACTGATGACTTCCTCTCATTCTTTGTTGAATGACTGTTTGAACAGAGCCACCTTCATGTATGAGCAGTTCCCAGAGGTAATGAACATGCTTTGGGCGCGCATGTTGAGGGACAACAAGAAGAACTGGAGGAGAGTCTACAAGGTTTGTGACAGAATAGCTGCAGCCTCACACAAACACACTGCACCAGTTTTTACGCAGTGGTGGAATCCTTCCATTGGTTTGATTAGGTTTTCACAATAAATGAAAAAAAAAACCTAATATTTTGTGCAAATACTTATTGGATTTTTATTTTTCTAGTCCCTGCTGTTGCTGGCACATCTAATTAGGAATGGGTCAGAAAGAGTTGTAACCAGTGCCAGAGAACATCTGTATGACTTGAGATCGCTGGAAAGTTATCACTTTGTGGGTAAGGGATCTTTTGATTATTTATCTGTATTTATACTCTTTAAATCTAACCGGATCTACTTTCTCTAATATTCTTTTGATGTCGTTTCTCTGCATGTTTTTATCAACAGTAGTTTGTAGTGTGATTTTGTTGAATGGATTTATGGAATTCGATTTATATTAAAGCAGTTTGTAGGGATTCCGTTCTTCCTGTACCAAAACATGTATTTAGCAGCACTGGGTCTGAATTAATTTCCTGATTTTTCTTTTTCTTGCCTTTGTTCTGTATCGCTAGACGAGAATGGAAAGGATCAAGGAGTAAATGTTCGTCAAAAGGTGAAGGAGCTCGTGGAATTTGTTCAGGATGACGACAGACTGAGGGAAGAACGGAAAAAGGCAAAAAACAACAAAGACAAGTACATCGGTGTATCTTCTGACAGTATGGGATTTCGAGGTTACTGTAAGTAATAGGAGAATTGGATTCAACACAAACTTCTGATGTTTAAATAAAGTCATATTTCAAATACAACAATTAATCTGCTGTTGAAAAGTAAAAATCTTTGTCTTCCCTCTCTGTGCTTTGCTTTTTTCTTTTTTTTTCTCTCATCAGCGGGGGACAGGTACGACTCCAGTGAAAGCCGCGGAAGATGGGATGACGACTGGGAGAAGAATAAAGGACCCTTCCCTTTCAGCGAAAAGTTGGGGGAGATTAGTGACAAAATCGGCAGCACCATCGATGACACGATAAGCAAGTTTCGGAAGAAGGACAGAGACGACTCGCCAGATCGATTCAGGTAATGGAAAATTTTTCTGGGTTGACAATCAAAGAAACAAAAAACGAAGGTCGTTTCCTTGGGATTGTTTGGTTGGTGTTCTAAAATGTTCACTTAAATGTTTTAGGATCAAATTTCTGATTATGGAAATGTTCAGATCAGTGTCCAATTATTTCGACTTAATAACATACTTCTGTTGTCTCTAACAAGAATTTAAATGTTAGTGTCTCTGATTTAGAATCAAAGCTAAAGTTCTATTCCATGCCAGTGACCCAAAACTTGGTGGTATTAAAGTTAAATTGGCTCAAACTTGATCAGTAAAAAGCCTGTGAATATTCTCATTCATCCAGGTCATGGTTATCTCAAGGAAATTTCAATCAAACGCAACTGGACTTGGTAACCAAGTCCAGTTGCGTTTGATTGAAATTTCCTTGAGTTGATCAGTAAAAGAAAAAGACAGAGTACATGACGGTATACAGAATAACAGTACGAGTAATGGACTTTTAGTTGAATAAAGGCAATATTCTTCAGACTTGGGCTCTAAAGCATCTGCCCCGACGATGGTCTCCCTTTGAACTGTGATTACCAATCTTGAGACCTCAGAACAGCAATACAAAAACAGGATAAGGTAACCACAGCTCTGCCCATGAAATATTTATATTGTAAGAGTTTTTCTGTTCATCAAGATTGTAGGTTCTTGCATTAACAAACCCGGTCACCAGCATCAGTGCACTACTGGTGGACAGTAATTAATAATTTTGCACCAGTTCAATCTAGTTAAAAGAATTCCAAGGCTGTGGGAACTAGGGATGCTGAGGGTGCTGCAGTACCCCCTTGTGGATGATAAATGTTATGCCTGTTGAGTTTCTGCAAGCTACAGTAAAACAATTACAATTATTTTATTTGAACACATTCTATTTTCAAAATATGGAAGAAAAAAAATTCATATTTGATTATATTTGTGATTTCACACACATATATAGATAGTATAGAAAGGGAAATAAATTAAGAAAATGACAAAGCAGAAGCAAATACTGGTTTTCTTAACTACACAAATAAAAATATAGCGAGAATTTAACAGAAATGTTGCTTTTGTTCACAATATCACAGGACATGTCCATGGAATAGACTGATAAAAACCTGGAGCTTGTGAGGAAAATTACAAAGCTTGCATGAGCTGCACAAAAGCACATTGCTTACCACAAATGATGTATAAAAATTTGCGGTGTCACTATATTTATTTATTTATTTATTTTAATCGAAATCGATCGAAATTACATAACAGCATCGAAATCCAAAAGAGGATCATTATTACATCCTCCCATGTTTACATACTGTAGCATCACTAGCGTCCAACTAAGACTTCGTAGCATCAATTAGCAGGCAACCGTCTATTTACTGAGATTTTCTCATCACAAGCAACCACGCATTACATTTTCCCTAACAAGTAACTCTCACCAGTTCTCATACAACTCACAACAACCATTAATTATTAACTGCTGTATCACAATAAGAACATCCCCCGTGAACAGAGCACGCATCTACAGAGCACATTAGCTGACGCCAGCTAATAGCTATTAGCTTAGCTACAGTTCAACCATGGCTAGGACAGATAAAGAAAGAAGCAGCAGGATCGGAGCTAAAGCTGCTCCTTCATCCATCCATTTTCTAAACCGCTTAATCCTCAAGGGGTCACTGGGGGGCTGGTGCCTTTCTCCAACTGTCAGGGGGCGAGAGGCGGGGGACACCATCGACAGGTTGCCAGTCCATCACAGAAAAGCTGCTCCTTCTACTCTCAAATCACCAGTGAGGAAATTTACAGTTCCCCGTGAGTTATGTCGAAATTTCCATTGTAAACAAGAGGACCAATGTTTGCTGCACATTTGCTGTTATTTATTTAAACAAGATTGTTACACTTTTATAGTAAATACATTATTTCAATTTGACCATTAATGCCTAATGTGATATATTACATAAGAATAATGGAAATTGCATCACATATGGTAATTGGTAAATGGCCTGTAATTGTATAGCACTTTACTCAGTCCCTACGGACCCCGAAGCGCTTTACATTACATTCAGTCGGGTGAAATGTCTTGCCCAAGGACACGACGACTGAGACCGTCGGAGCCAGGGCTTGAACCGGCAAACTTCCGATTACAAGCAAACACCCAACTCCTGAGCAATAGTCGCCTTTTGAAATAAGACTTACTGTACAAAATTTAATGAACAAAACCAATGACCGTAGACCAGACTACTCTAAAAATGGCATAGGGCTCTGTACTGTAAGAAAAGGAAATATAAAATTGAGAATAGAATTGAATCATGACCCTAGAATCGAATATCTAATTGAATCAAGGATTTGGAGAATCGTGACACCCCTAATAAAAATGTAAAATTTCTTCATCATACATTCTCCAGCACAACTCCCTGGTCATTAGAATGAGCCCTGGCCTTTTCACTATGGTTGCCTTTACATGCCTGTAAATTCACTTAAATAGCGAGTGCTTGGGTCGAACAAGCAGATTTCCCGAGTGCTTTCCACGGACAGCATAATTTGTAATGTCACGCTCGTTCACACTTGGAAGCGTTCACTGTCTCCACCATAAACAACCGAGGATTGAGGGGTAACTTTTGAAGGATGGATTTAGCTGAACGTAAGAAGAGAGCAGCTTTTAGCACTAGCAAAACATCAGCAGAGACCCCATCTAAACTTACACCAACATTAACTTTTCTTACCTCAGTTGACCTGATGCCTAAAAACCTAGGGACTGACCAGGACGGCACTCACTTAGCTGTTCTTTCTGTTCGTTTGTGAGTGAGCTGTTACATAGCATGAGAGCATGAGCCCATTCAGGCTGCAGTTTTGCGTTTGGCCTGAGGCGGCACTCAAGAGCACAAAAATTTCAAACTTTGCGTAGTCTCTTAAATGCAGCAAATAAAACGCCCTGTGCAGATGTTAGGTAATGATGTTAAAGAAAGCTTTTAGAGCATTATCATAGAAGTAAAAGAGCTTTTTCAAGGGCTTTCTGTTCAATATGTAGGGTAAAGTTGATGTTGATCAGGCATGTCCTTGAGTTACTTTTTGATATTAGAAGTGTGGCACTATAAATTGTGTCTGTTTTATGTGTGTGACTGATCACAGCGCCCCGTTGGGAAAATATCAGGGCTGTACTTTTTATCCTATAGCACTGGTGTGACAGAAGTTGCTAGTTTTGTAGCACAGACAAAACAGTTAAAGCACCAACTCAAATTCTCTAGAAATTGGGTTTTGTCATCAAGGAGAAACTTTGGAACATGTTTTTGTCTGAAGTATACTGTTGAGAAAAGGGAACTGGTACAAGATGCACAGTACAGGCCTTCTAATTCTATGCGTTTTCTTTATTTTCGTGACTAGATTGTAGATTCTCAATTAATGGCATCAAAACTATGAATGAACACATGATGTATGGAATTACTGTATGTACTCAATGGCCGCTGGCTGCTCTGCTTTGTGACCGCATACCATGGAGGCCGCCATTGCTCCTCCATTGCTGTAGTACCTCCATTTGGCCGCTAGGCCCCCATTGAGAAGCTTTGGACTTTAGACACGTTATGAACAACTTTAATGCCTGTTGCCCATTTTTTAAAAACTTTCTATGGCTACATATTCTTCCTGAGATAACGCTGGGCTCGTCAAAAAAATAGGCACCAGGCTGGTTTTCGTAAGATAATTTTTGTAAATCTTGCATAATTAATGAGGGGGCCGGACTTTGATTGACAGGCCGTTTCGTCGGACTTTAATTATAGTAACACTACATTTTAATAATTATTTCAAGTTACTAGTTCTTACCTTTTGAGGTTTAAGAAATAGGAGAACCGAAGGAGGAGCACAGATACGGCAGCAGTCAGGCATGGGGCTATTATCCTTCAGCTTAGCTAGCCAAGTTTAGCATCAGAGCTAAAGATGCGGGATTACGACCGAACTACACGCCCTGCGAGGACAGAGTCTACAGTGAAGATCCCGCCCCTTCGCCCTTTTTAGGAAGCTGCTTCGTCAGAGCTGGGGAGGAGGAGTCTGTGAATCCGCCATGAATTCCCCCATGAAAGTGTGTCATTCTGGTAAACGGGGAGGAGTGAGGAGGCGCTGTCTATTCTTTTTTACAGTGTATGTATGTACTTAACCAAAAAAGGGTGAAATAACTGAATACATGTTATATTTTAGATTCCTCAAAGTAACCACCCTTTGTTCTGATTACTGCGTTGCGTTCTCTTGAGCTTCAAGAGGTAGTCACCCGAAATGGTTTTCCAACTGTCTTGAAGGAGTTCCCAGAGATGCTTAGTACTTGTTGGCCCTTTCGACTTCACTCTGCGGTTCAGCTCACCCCAAATCATCTCCATTGGGTTCAGGTCCGGTGACTTTGGAGGCCAGGTTATTTCAGACTTTGTAAAAGTACTACATAATTCCATATGTGTCCATTCGTAGTTTTGATGCCCTTAATTGAGATCAACAATGTAGTCATGAAAATAAAGAAAACACACTGAAAGAGAAGGTGTGTCAAAACTTTTGGTCTGTGCTGTGTAAGATATCAAATTGCAACTCGACATCCAAGACATTTTAAGCAAAATATATATTTTTTTTAATGCTGAGATATGTTAAGAAGACAAAATTAATAGAAAGAATGTACATTTTTGTTTTGTAGCCTACTGTAGTTGGGACATATTTAGTAGCACCAACTAGGGTTGTGCAGATGAACGATGTCATCGTCCATTGTGATGGTTGACCAACATCATAATGGAAAGCCACCATCGTGATGCCACGCACCCCACCCTGTCAGACACGCACTAATCCTTTAGTCTCTTCTATAGTTTAACTAAAACCTTTGCACTCTGTAAACATTGAGAATATAACTAACTAATGAGTGTAGCACAGTGGAAAATATTTGTATATATATTTTTATTTATTTTGCGTGGTTTGAGTGTGTGGATTTGTTGTGTTTTGTTTGCATTTGTTTCCCTCTGTGAAGCTCCACAAAAAAAGAATTGATCTGGATGATTCAGGAGAAGGAGCGCTTCAACCAGCTGCTTTGTTACAGCTGCGCAAAACTTGTTAAAGAGCCAAGGCAGGACGGCAAAGACTGAACCCAATGGCCGAACACCACGAGCGATTACCGCGCACTAGAGCTGAAGATCTTGACCTGAACCGTCCGCCTCTTTACTGCGATAATTTATATTAAAGCGCTGCATTATTCCCACTCTACCTGTCAAGATGTTACCGGCACACAGCATGTCAGGATGGTAAAGACCCACTCCTCTCAGATAAACTCACAGAAAATGCTGAAGAATAAATGCACTATTCTAGCGGAAAATGTGGGGTTTAATCGGTTCGCGCTATAATAAGCTGCCAATCCAAATATACTGTTGAACTCTCTCTAGTTCAGGTCGGTTCTGGACCAACTTTTAAGGCTCTAACAAGTCTCCGGCGGAAGACAGTCGGAGCGAGGCAGATAATTACCGTTTCACCTGTTTTGAGAAAACGAGCAAAGATGGCCACAAACATTGCACTATGCGCACTATGAGTCAAGGCTGCGCGGATATCGGTGCCTGCCCTTTGTTTTCCAGCTGCTTTTGGCTGAAATGGGGAATGAGAACTTCAAAGGAGATCAGCTGTTCATCTGTCAGCTGATGTAGTGGTGTATGCTTGATTGGAAGAATTTATATTAAGAGTTTTACCTGGAAGGAGAACAACCTGGCATCAGTTTATTAAGTATAACTTAGTCATCTTTTTTACAAGGTAAAGGAGTTATGTACGTTTTTCAGTTTAAAGCTCTGAAAAGGTCCGGTCACGATGCTGAAATCCATGCGCATATAAAAGCGGGAGTATGGATTTCTACATATGAAAAACAGTTTATAGTACACACCTTTTTCATCACACGTATGACGGTACGGCCCTGAATATGTTCCCACAGTCATGAAGGATTCTCCAAATCCTAAAAGCAGCCCTGCTTCATTTGTGTTCCCGCAGTGACCATGAGGAGGACCGGGATCGTTCTTCGTACAACGGGCAGTCGAAAAAAGAGTTTAAAGATGAAGAGGAGACAGTTACAACCAAGAGTGTCCAGATCGTCCAGGCAACAGAGACGACAGCAACAAGGAAGAGAGGGGTACCGTCTAGAAAAGTGGACCTGGGGGCTGCTGCCCACTACAAAGGAGAAAACAGCCCAGATACCACTGCCAAACAGGTAGCAACTTCTCAAGTGACCTTCAAAAATTATCTGTGTTTGCATTGTTTGTTTTTTTTTCCTATAATTGCAATATTTCTTTCATCCAGACGCAGCCAGCTGCAGCACCTCAGCCTGCCAGCACAGGCCTAGCTGACCTGCTGATGGTGGACACCACACCCAGCCAGCCTGCGGCCACAGGTATGATGTCACGTAATGTGATGTCACAGGTGATGATGTAATATTTTGTGTAATGCTTGTTATTCATAAGCTTATTGGTCTCAACCAAATAGGTCATGAATTAGAAGCAGAAAAACCAGTCATGCTTGCGCTTCTGCTAGTTAACGTGCTGTAAACCCTGGACTAACCAGAATAAGGAGACTCACAGTAGCTGCAGGCTCACAGGAGACTCTGCTGGAAGTGATGATGGCCAGCTGCTGATGCTAGGCTTCTGAGTTGGAGGACAACAGGGGGAGGGCGATGATCTATAGGAACTAAGTACACCAGATGTTATCTGGAGGAGTCCCTGGTGGATGAAGAGTGTGGGAGCATTGAACAGATGTTTAGGCTCCTCCAACTCTCCCCTCCCTCTGACACCTCAGCACTGAAGGAATGCTAACTACACAAGATTGACACCTTGACTTTACATACTTGATTATTTTTTATTTTTGTTTTCTTTTTTTAATTTCAGATCTTTTTGGTGGATTTGCTGACTTTAACTCCCCCAATGCCTCAGTTGGACAGGTCTCAGGATCTGGTATGTTTTTAGGAGTTTTTTTGTTTTTTCACATAAGTGTATGCCAGAGTATGCTGTCCTGTTGTAGCCATGCTGCTAAAATATTCAGGAATATGTTGGGAGACAGCCCAGGCCATATGGAGCCTGCTACCTGCTCTGCATAATAAGAACAGACACACATCAACTCCTGTTATGGATGACACAGAGACGGGGACAGGAGAAGACGTTGGTGGGGGGGGCTCAATGAGAGACCACAAGCTGGGCCGATTTAATGAAAATTTAAAACTTAGCACCAATGGTCACAGAGTATGTCCTGGAGAAACAGAAGATGTGGCTCTGAAATGTAGCTTAAATTCCTTTTTTGCGAAAACAGGTTCAGCACTGATAGTAAATAATCATCTGGATGGAAAGATCAGAGTGAAATCAGTGTTCTTTTATGTTCATGTTTCTACAGCAGCAGTCTCCAGCCCCAACGGAGAGTTTGGTGAGTGGAATGCTTTTCCTGGAGGTCAGATTCCAACATCTGCCCAGAGTCCTGACAACAGTGGAAGTGACCTTTTTGGAGCCATGGCACCAGCGTCCCCTGCAGCACCGGCACCAGCAGCAGCTCCAGCCTCCGCTGACCTGTTTGACTTGATGGGGCCGACTCAGTCCCTCACCTCCTCCCAGAGCCTCAACTTCAGCATGAGCAGCACTCAGACACTGAGCACTAACATCACGCCTCAGTCTATGTCACAGGTATGCATGGAACATAGAAGACTCGTGTATTGGTCGTTGATCACACTGGTGTATGTTCCTAGGCCATGGAAAATCATTTAAGATTTTGCTGCACATTTCCAATCAGCTGGCTGAAAGCAGGCTGTTCTACTTTTCTGATTGTTACAATTACTTTGAAAACCTAGGGATGTCTCTATCAGCATTTTAAGCCTCAGATCCCGATCTGATCTTTTAACCTTTTAAATTTTGAGTCCCGATCCAATATTTCGCCTTTTATTATTGAAATTTATAAAACTGAAATATATTTTTAGCAAGTAACTCAACCCAACTTTCATAAGACTAATTTTATTAATAAGCATTACCATTATCGTTGTAAAGTCCATGAAATCAAAATCTATCAGAGAATTAAAGATCAGCTCTAGTTTAATATTTCAGACAAAAGTAAAAAGCAAAACCCTTACTTGGTAAGGTATTATAAAGGAAAGTATTTCCAGCAGTATATATGCTGGCATGTACAATGCTGCCATCCACTCATGGAATCACATTCATTCTGTATTTTTGAGTAAATAAGAGTGGCAGAGGAATTTTATTAATAACTCGATCAATTTCTGGAGACATTGAACCGAATGAAAACGACTTAGATGATGATTGGTTTGCACCGCTACAGAGGTTTGAATTATTGCGTAATAACCGTCAAACTTAACTAGAAGGTACTTTCTTAAAAATTGACACGACTCCTCAGCTAGTACCAAAACATGAAAATACTGGCCTGATATCAAGATCACGAGATCCCTATGCAAAACTTTTCAATAAAATCTCCCACTTTTTAAAAAAAAGTTTTGCTCATCGAATTAACAAGTTGGTTATTTGTTGATTTTGCAGTAGAATGGCAAACTCATTAAAAGCAAATGAGCCAGTATCAGTCCGGATTAAAAGTTCAATCATTGATCCAATAATTTATAACTCTCTCTGTTTGCTGAACACTTCTTTAAGCAAGCCTAAGGGATAAATACCTTGCATGGAGGCAGAGCGTTTGCATCACCAGATGTTCATTTCCCCCAGAATCCGCCCACTCCTCTTGTTAACTCTCAGAATGAGATGGGAGTTGGAGTAACATTACAAATGTAACCAAAGCTGGAACATTTAGACCGTATTTTTGAGTTAAAGGGTGACCTACTTAAAACGTCTCTTTGCTTAACTGACGCCCACGCTACCCGTTTTCTCCACTTACTTTAGATGCTGTGTTTTCAGAGGAGATACATGGGCAGATTGCTCTGACAGCGCGGTGGTTAAGTGGTCACACAAAAGGTTTTAGGCCTTAAAGTATGAACTTCCATCATGGATTTTTCAGCGTCCGATCCTTTGGGTGGTGTGTTATTTATCTGTAGGTTAAAGCAAGAATTGGCTCGTTTTAAGGTTTTGTGTGTGTGCTCACGTCCCTGTGTCTTTTTACCAGCCCATCCAGAACATGGGGGGTCCTCTGCAGCCACAGCCCATGCAGCAGGGAATGGCCCCACAAGGCCCCGGAGCCAAAGCGTCCCTCCCATCCACTTGGTCCGATCACTCAGTTAACATCAGCCTGGACTTTCTGGGACCTGGCTTGCACCCTCCCAAGCCTAGCCAGCCCAGTCTCAACACCCTCCAGCAAGGTGAGATTAACCAGCGACAAATGTAATCAGAACTTCTCCTGAACTCTCCTGTCGTTCAGAAGTGTCTCAGAATGTAGGATGTGTATTTAATTCTCTCCTCTGGGATCTCCAGGCAATCAGATGGCTCCCAACATGCTCGCCCAGGGATTTTCCAGTATGAATCTTGGACCTACACCAGTCAGACCTCCTGCTAATACCATGATGCAGCCTGGAGCTGGAATGGGAATGCCTATGGGAATGGGCGTGGTTCCTAACCAGGGCATGATGGGGATGAGCATGAACATGGGGATGCCACAGGGAGGTATGACCATGGGAATGCCTGTTGGAATGGGGATGGGAATGAACCCTGCAATGGTCCAGCAGCCCAAACATGACGCCTTCGCTGACTTTGGCAACTTTGGAAAGTGATGGAACCAGAGAGCGCAAATCAGCAGGAATGGTGGCGGTTTCACGCCGTCCATAGGTGAAGGATCATCATGAGCTCCAAACAAAGAGTACTTGAAAAATGTCAACTATCATATTATCAGCACCCTGCCATCTCCCGTTTTGTTTTAACAGTTCTATAGTGAATATGGATCAAAGTGAATGTGTGATGATTGAACCAGTGATGTGTGTGGTGCAGCGTGGCGGTGAGACGCTGAGATGGTGTGCCTTGTTTATGATTCAGTGAGAGGAAAAGTGCCACTGAGAAACTGTCAGGGGGAATTGCTTTATATCATCAATCACGCAAAATCAGAGTAGAAAAAAAAATGTATTATTAGCTACATCATTTGTTAAAAATCCACTTAACTGCATCTAATTCTGATAACATGATCAGCCATTTTAACCTTAACATGTTGAAGGTCGTCAAGTTACCTCTGTTTTTTCTTACTCTTTCTTCGACCTCTGTCTTCCTGCGGCGTGTAAATAGAAATCTGGAGCCCTTGCAATAAGTTATGAAGTTCACTGAGAGGCAGCGAAAATGTGACAAGTTTTATTATACAGACCAAATCTGCTATGAATCGAGACCTATGACAAAGCGCATGAATGCATTCTCTTTGTACATAAGCGTCCACACTCCAAATGTGGCTTTAAGTGTTACAGTTGGGGGTTATTGGTAATTGTTTGCAGTGAAAGAAAGTTGTTGATTAATTCAAGGAGCTCCTCCTTTTGGTAAACTGTAATTTGTGGCCTTTCTTATTAGATGATATCTGTATATTTTACTTATGAAGAATATTATAATCAGTTTGCGTCCAATCGAGATAATCAATAAAGATGGCTGCCTCCTGTAGGCAGTAATGGGATTTTATTTTATTTTTTTCGTAGAGCCCTGTGTGTCTCTCTTCTCCTCAGCAGACCTGAAGGAGTGGAGCTTCAGGCCCAAGCGCAGATAGCACACGTCTGTGACTGGGCCTCAAGCCCAGCGGGCCGTCTGCACATCTGTCACCCGCAAATGATTAAAATACTTAAACTGTTTTGTTTATCCCATGGACATTTTTTAATTTTTTTTGTAGTTGTGTCCAAATGATTCAGGCCAGTGATAGCTTCAGACTTAAAAACACAACGTATTTTCTCAGCACCTCAGGTGTTAACTCAAACTGTTAGCTGTAAGATGCATCTCTATTCAATGTTGGATCAGTGCAGGTTTATTTTTTTCGGTATATAGTGCCTTTTATGATAATTGCACATCATTACGACAGCCTTGGATGATTTTCTTTTTTTCTTTTTACCTTCATAACAATCGTCAGTCCAAGTCTGTGTGTTTTGGAACTTGTCAGGTACAGATTAAAGAACGAGAGGAAGCTCTTTTATACGTGAATTCAGCTGCACACCACATTTAGTTTGTGTTAACATGCGAACATGGTTGGTCCTAAGTGATTCCAAGTGCCTGCCTCTTGACCCTTGTCATAAGTGATTGATAATCAAAGTTGAACTCTGTTAGCTGGACAGTGTTTTATTTTTTTTGTACATGTCTGAGATGAATAATTCATCAACAAGAGAAGAAGGCAGTCGCCTCTCAGGAGGATCCAACGTTTTCCGACTCTCCTTAAGGGCTGAAGCAGCTGGGCGCAGTAACACACCGTAGCCTTGCGTTGATGTCTGAAGCATTAAAATGACCAAAATCTGTTTGCTGATTTTTTTTTTTCTTTTTCTTCTAATGTATATCAAAAGTTGTTTTATGCATTTTTGTTTTCTACTTTAAATCTTTTTTTTTTTTTTGGTCCTCTTTTTAAAATGGGATTGTTACTGAAACACTAGTATATGCAAATGTACGAGAACCGTGTGAGGAAAATGAGATCTTGCATTTACTCCCATTCTGATTTTGATCCGAACGTCACGATTCCTTATGGACGACATTAAACAGTTGATTTAAATTTGTTAATGATGTGTGTTATTTGGTGTGCTGTGTCATTAGCCTCATTCAAAAGTGCTTCAAGCAGCAAAAGTGAAGCCAACACATTTGGCTTCTAAATTGAATTTACTTAATGCGAGTAAAATTTTATTGTTTGAGCTAACTAAGGGGGGAGCTGTTGTAATGACTGCCAAAAATATGTTCTGGTGCAGGTAACCTAAAACAGATTGCCACGGGTTTATTATTTGGGACAGCTGCAAAGGCACAACTTGTGTGGGCTCAAATTCAGGCCAGTATGAGGAAGGAAAAACTGAAGTGAAAGTATAAAGTGATACTGGTAATCTAAATGTTTGGAAACTTTTGTTTCCCCTGACATCAGAATTAAGGCTGTGAAAGTCTAGAGCAGCCCTGAGTTCAGTGTCATATTGACATGCTTCTCTTTTTATTTAATAAAACTCTAAAACATTAGAGCTACGTTGTCGGCTCACTGCTTTTAACAGCTTTACTAAGCAGCAGTTTAGCCCGATAGCCACAACTGCGTGGGTGAGGAGCAGAAACTGTTTTAGGAGAAAAAAAAAACAATAACGCTGACTACTAGATTTTGTCGTTAATTTTACTCATCGATGTGACGTATCGTGGCAGCCCTACTTGACTATCAAAGATTTAGAAAGTAAATTAAAAAAAACTATCTCAACCTCAGCTGATACTGGTGTAAAATCTGTATTTGTGAATGTGACATTTAGTGTTTGAATCCAGGAAATGGAGAGACAAGTTATGTATGTATTTGGCTGATGCAAGCCACCGTCATTCCCAGCTCTTATCCTCGGAGTCCTAGTCCATCCCCACAGCATGACGCTGCCACCACTCTGCAGTGTTGTGATTGAGGGCGTTCTCGCCACTCTTCCACCACACATTCTGAAAGGTCGACCAACAAGTTCCAATTTTGGTCAAATCTGATCCGAGTGTTGCATTCTACGCCTCTCCAAACTGCAAGTCGATTTGTTGGGACTTTATTTCAACGAATGCAGCTCTTCTCCTGTCAGCAGACACCTGAGCTATGGATCTCTACAGCTCCCCCAGAGGTACCATGGCCATCTTAGCTGCCTCTTTTGATTGATGCTCTCCTTGCGCTGTTTAGTTTGGACTCCCATGTCAGGTTTCTCTTAGATAGTGGAGATCTGCAAATATTTTCTTTCATTAAACTTTTTCACTGCATGAATTCACAATATACATGGAAGTATATGATTACAACACGAATAAAATGGTAGAAAGAAACACCACTTGAAACCCTCTCTAAAAGCTTAATTGGTTTGGACCCAAAAATGGTTTAAAAACTCTAGTTTCTTGTAGTGAGAAGGAAGACCTGATTTCTCTGGTGTAGCATAGAGGACACGGATAGCATAATCTAATTTTTACTGTGCCCTTCTTATATTGTGTCAAGATTTGTTTGAGCACACTTGTGTGACAAACACGGCTTGCATTAAACAATTGACCCCATTTCCCCCTCTCTGGAGAGGCCCGTTAAATGGGCTACACTAATAATATTCTGATACATTACATGAAGTGTAACAGTATGTACAGTAAATTAACAAAAGAGCGAAACTAATGATAGAACATGCCCCACTTGTGACTTTAACTATATGGGATAAGGGTCAATTCATTTTCAGCGAACAAAATAAAGGAAAACCCAAATAAGACAAGTTTTGGAGCGGCAGTCGCGACAAACATCCGCTCGGCGCCACTTATCCGAAATAAACCTCTGTCATTTAAAAAGAGAGCGAGGGGGGGGCAGCAACATCTTTACAACTTCCACAAGATGCAGTAAATTGTGCTTTTATGGGTAATGTGCCCATTAAAGAGTAAAAAGCAATCCGAGACGTCAAGACAAATGACAGCTTTTGAGTGCCATCTGCAATCTCGAGCTTCACAAACTCAATTATTCATAATGCATTTATGAAGTCCGCTGAGACTGCGCTGTCATTCCTGTTCAAACTAACGGGAAAAGCAACATAAAGGGACAAGCTCCTCCAGATGACAATAGCTTCACAAGTTGGCTCTGGTGAGTTTATGCTGCCACCTGCTGGCTGAAGAACATAACACAGACCACACACAATCTACTATGACCAGAGTTAGAAAGCTTTTATTTCTTAATAAAATCTGGTGTATCATATCAATATGATATATCAGCTTGTGCCCGATTCCTCTGAATCCCATTACATTGTGCTGATGGCTTCAGCAGTATTTCTCACTTGCTCAGTACAGCCTTATACTTACAGCCACCCCTCTGATTCTGATCAGGCTAATTGAGAGTAGAGAAAACTGAATCAGAGAGGCTGTGGGTTTACCAGGATCACGTTTTCGCCACGGATAAAAAGCTGGTTTATGTGGCGCGTGTGCACCTTGCCGTACGTCTTCCTACGAGCCGCTGGATCCCGGGCCACGGCCGAGATCACGCCTCCGTCTCGTTTGCCTTCAACGTCCTGCGATGGCTCAGGTTCTGCCGTCCCGCTGTCCTCCCCCGTGTTAGCGGAACAGGCAGGCTGTCGCTCAGCGCATTGTTCCCCGGTTTGTTGCTTCTTCTGCGGCTCCCCGTGTGCCAAGTTTTCCTGGAGACTCAGCTTCTCAAAAAGCTGGACAAAGATTGTAGTCAAATGAGTATTTCTCAGTAGCAGCAAGAGAATAATATAAAGAGTAAAAAAAATGCAAGCAAACCAACATATTAAGTATGTTTTAGAAGCGTTCTCATTGAGTAATTTGCTGTCTGACACGTTCTAAATAAGGACACCGTTTACAGCTACTGATGGGTGTAATTATGTTGCTTTGCAGGGTTCAAATGATCTGTCCCTGTAGGGGGAATACCTGCAGCATGTGCCTGCATGACACAAAGCGACACAACCTCCGACTGACAGCTTGATACTGTCGCTCTTCCCGTTACCGCCATCATTATTGGCTAAACGCATGCAACTTTTATTGTATTTAAATTTTCCTGAAACGGTTGTACTCCTCAAGGGAACTTGATCTCATTTTACGGTATTTATTATCGCCAAGTTGGCAAAAGTAGGTTTTTGAAAACATGATATGTCAAATAAAACTAAATCTGAAATCCTGTCCACGATACCAGGTAATATAAGGAAATGTCATACACCTACATATAGCAAAATATCTGCGTTTATAAACAGTAAGTGGAAAACAATTAGAAAAGTCATTAGAGTTAGAGTTATAAAACATGGGTTATGTTTTCTGAAATCTTACTAGTTTTATCAATAATTGCAAATATTTTTTAGCTCTGCTGCATTTGCATTTGTGTGATGTTATCATTATGCTTATTATAATTTACAGGTCCTGGGTGCTGCTCGGAGGAGATGTGAAAAAAAAAAAATGATTTATTTTGTTAGGTGAGCCCTGAAGTTGGCCCCCTTCTGGTCTTTCCTAAAACCAGTTTTTATTTCATTTTTCTCCTCACCTGGGCCCAAAATCAAATGAGTTATCGCTTTGGAATAAGCCTGGGCGGTATACGGGTTCATACCGAAAACCGGTATTTATTTTTGTTATGTATAGTATGAATTTTTAATATACCGCTATACCGGTGCATAGATCAGACAACTTCCGGAACGTTTATCGTGGGGAAGTGTTTCAGTGGTGACCGATTTCACTGCTACACGCTCTTCCACACAGTTTGAAAAGTAACGCTTTTAACTAATTACAGCTGCTGGCAGGAGCTACCAGAGCAAAGCACACAGTGCTGAGAAATTTATTCCAAAAAGAGGGGTTATGTCTGTAGTTTAGAAGTTTATCGGTTTAAAAGGTCAAAGGAGAACCGAACAGCATATCTTTTACAAGCGCTATTGCGAGTAACCAGTAGGGGGAAGTGTTGAGCGCTATTTGACCATCTGTAGGTACACGCGGTCACCAGCAGTAAAACCAGTAGAAAAGAAATCAAAATAGTGGTAAATATGTTTTACATACCATCTACAATACTTATGCTGTCTTTTTTCTGTTATCTGAATATTAACCAGCTAATGGTCTCCCACAGTCGCCATGTTTATTTTACTTCTTCTTTGGCAAAATCCGGTCTAATCCGGTTTCCACTAGACGTGTCAGCAGCATGTTACAGGAGCAGCATGTTTTATCGCGTGTTCTGCTGCTTGGCCCTTTCCACGGGGGCCGTCAGCAGCACGTAGCGGCAGGGAAGCAGCTGTCACCGAGAGATCCCGAAAATAATGCGAGATCAGAAAAATCACGCGTGGTTTCGTCAGTAAACGCAACAACAAGCAGGGAAAAGACTACAACATGGCTCCAAAAGGTCTGTGTTTTATGTTCTTCCGTTTTACATTCGCCAATAAGTTTATGTTATGTCAGGGAATATACAAAATCCCTTGATACTTGAAGTGAAAAAAAATAATGTTAGTGGCGATCCGAGGAAGTGTAGACCCTCCCGCGACCAACTGACTTCTCATGGGGCCGCACAGGTAGTAAAGTAAAGCTACCGGAAAGAAGCACCTTTGTTTTATTTGGAACATTTACGGATGCCGAGCCGTCTGATTTCCTGTCTTCCCCTGTCCAAATGTACACATTTCACAGGCGTAGTGCGTAGAAAACAGGACTGCCGCGTATATTTAGAAAAGTGCTGCGACATAACGCTCCTATGACGGGGTCAAACTCCGCCTCCGGTGGAAAGGATTATATTGATTACAGCGGTGGCTAACGGCCACGTATGACGTGCTGCTGCTGTAACACGCTGATGACGCGTCCGGTGGAAAGGATGGGTGAGTCTGTACTCTGCCCCCTAGCTGGATTCTTCAGTACTACATGCAAAGTCGGTACAAGATGCAATTTGCTGCTTGCGTTAACGTGAGGTTAAAAAACAAGTATGCTTTCAGTCTTAGAGCATCAAGAATGTCTACATGAATCATAAGCATTTAAATTATTTTCATATTAAACTGTGTCAACAACATGATGACAGCAGAATGGGCTATGTAAAGCTTATTTTTACATTATGCATTCTTTTTACATAATGTGGATAGGAACGGTCTTTAATACCATTAAAAACAGTAATACCATATGTTTTTTTTTAAAAATACAATGATATAAAAATGTTGCCATACCGCTGAGCCCTACTTGTATTTTGCTAAATCAAATCAATGACTGGCCTAAAGTCTGCTTTGGAGTATAGTCGTTGGATGTTTATGGTACTCGTTACTATGAAGATACAAGTTCAATATACTATACTAATATTCTTTGTGTTGTCCCCAACATTTTCCTTTTTACGAAGATTTTGTCATTAATATTTCTTTTGTTTTTAAGTGTTCATCTGCATCAATTTTCCATTTTAATGAGACAGAGTTGTATTTTCTTTAATCACGTTCTAAATCACATTAAATAATTCCCTTTGATCTGAACTACTACAACGCTATGGAACTTCTTATGTTCTTTAAGAAGCGAACACAGCTCAAGACTCTCAAAATGTGGCTCACTTAGCAAGTTTTTACACATTTTCAGTTTTAAAAAAAATAAAAAAATAAGACCAATACCCGTGAAACGGTGAGGGCTTTCTCATGGTACAGCGCCTCTCCAAGTAGAGGCTCTCTGTACGTCTCATCTACATCCACCATGGCCTGCCACAGAGACACAACACCCAGCGATGAATGAGCATCTAGTGTGAATATAAAATGAAAAGCCCTGCGAGGGGACGGGTTTCTGCTCACCATGTTCCAGAACTTGTCGAACGCCACGATGAAGCCGGAGCACACGCCCCTCAGTCCTTTAAAGGTCCTAATGTGAACTCTGACTCGGATCCTCTCTTCAACGCAGTGGTACAGCTCCCCCAGAGGACTGCCCTGGCACACTGAAGATAGAAGACCAGCAGACAACAATCACATTTTCATCATGTGGCGGAATTTAATTTTAATGAAAAATTATTCCACTCCAACCCACATTCTGCGCATTAATAAAGTATTAACACCCCTTAAGCTTGTTCGCATTTTTTCGCTTTACAACCACGAATGTCAATGTATTTTAATTCTGACTTTATGTGATGAACAAAAATAAAGTAGCACTTGATTGTGAAGTAAAAAGAACTTAAAAAAAACAAACATTTATACAATATTTGAACAATTTGACGTGCTTCTAATGGGAATTTAAAATAAAAACAAATTTTGGAGCATGCAATTTATCAAAAGCAATTCTTAAACTGATACAGGCGGTTTTTACATATTATTAAAAGTTTAAGACTGCATGCCCCTAAAAGGTCAAATCTGTGCAGAAGTGTGGATTAATAGTCATTTTCTGTCAAATAGACACACCGTCATGACTTTCTGATGTCAAAGGAAAATGAGTTCGCTTTTTGAACATGGTTGGTGTTCAACGTTTCTGGCATGCCAAGCAGATTCCACCTTGGATGTTTTCAACAGTGGAGGGGCGTCATAATGGGGCATCTTCCAGGAGAATATCATCAGTCTTTTGGATCATCCTGAGTGTTCCCCTGATCTAAATCCAGCTGATAACCTTTGGGGATGGACAGCAAGGAAAGTTTACAAAAATGGACAAAAGTTCCAGATAGTAGATGCTCTCCATGCAGCCATCTTTACCACTTGGAGGAATGCTCCCACTCACTGGAGCACTGGAGGCAAACCTGTCAGTGTAGGAAACTTCCATGATCCTAAAGGAAGACGACCCTAAACATGAAACCAGGGTAGTCATTGAAACATTTGGATCAGTTCAATGTGTTACACTGGCCAAGTCAAACTAAAGAGCAAAATAGAGTATATTTGGCAGGACTTAAAAATGCTAGGAAAGGGAATCCGAAAATATGCATTGACCTAAAGAAAAGTATATACCGCATATTTATGTTTTCTGTTAATTTTTTTAATCTGGTGTAAGTAAAATCCACCTAATATATGTTTAAAGTTAAGTGAGACCATGAGAACAAAAAATCTAGAAGGGACGTGGTTTGTTTTCTAGGCACTTTAAACCCAGAACAAGATTCTGTCGTTATGCAGCTGAACCTACGGGACATCCTTGTTAGGACATTTTTCTGCGGTTTCTGCCTCCTTCTCCTCCCCGGAGCCGCGGCGCTGCTCTCCCCCTCCTCTGACTCCGACACCGGGTCGTTCACCATCAGCCTCTTCAGCCTCTCGATGCGCTCCGGGTCTACCACCCCCTTCATCGCTTCCCGCTGCCTTTTTTCCACATTCTCCGGCTTGGCTCGGCCCCGGCCGCCCTTCAAGAAGCTCTCGTACTCTGCCACATTGTTGAAGCACTTGATGTTGGGGAAAGGAAGCGGCGGCGCTGCGGGGGAGTACAGGGCCAGCAGCGGGTCAAACTTCTCCGAGCAGACATTTAACGCATCTTCCTCATCTCCCCCTGCGGCTGCTGCTCCTGACCCTGACGCGCGTTGTTTTCTGTACGGCTTCACGCTTTTTCTTTCCCTCTCCTCCATGTTTGAATGAAGCGAAACGACACGAAGCGAGGAATCCTGGGAAAGTTGCTGTTGTCCTGAGTTTAGCCTTTTATTTCGACTCAAAGTTCTTCGTTGCTGCCCTGAAAATGTCATAATTCGTGTCTTTTTTTACATTCTATGATTATTTCTTTTAAAAAAACTAGTTTTATACCACAATAATAATTATAAAAAATAATTTTAATTGGACTACAAGTCCCGAAGCTTCTCAATACGTGATCGTCAGTGGTTGCGTTCCTTGACAGTCAGCCGGGCGATGACCTGACGGAGTAAAGGCAATCCGAAGTGAGAGGGGTTGTTTTTGGCTGGAAATGTTTTACTGAAAAGGGGTTTTCAGCATTCACAACATTTTATTGAAATACTATCTGAAATACTGTAACGCTCGTAGTTTTCTACCAAAAATATCTCATTATATGATATGGGTGGAGGGGCTGGAGTGAGTGACAGAAGGAGTACTATGATTAACTAAAAAGATAAGAAAGCATTATTAATTATTCTTATAAATTCTGTTTTACTTTATCAGTCGTGATAGAAATTAAGATTAATGCATTTACATTTGACGTGTTAGAGGTAAAAACAAACAAGAGATTCACTCGAGCTCTAAAACATTGAGTAGAGGCAGCTCTCCAGGCCAACTGTTTATTACTCTGCATTTCGTAACATTTCTGTTTTGAATTACTTAAGTTTTTCCTTTTTACATAGATTTTTTATGGGTTTAAATTGTGCAGGGTTTTTTTTTTCTTTAGTGTTTTTCTTCAAGTACGTTACTGATTTTCAATGGAAGGTTACTATGTTCTTCTGGTGGAAGTGAACTGGGCATCCAGGTAATCCCCCCGGCTGCTTAATGCGCTGTGATAAATTGTGTAGTAAGCCCCTCCACTCAACGCTCAGCTTTCTTTAGCGGGTAACAAATGGTGTGCACCCAGTTGCATTTTCTAAGTTTCAACACAGGGTGGCGCTAAAACACAATAAACGCGTTTAAGTTTGTGTGAAATATCACTTGCCACTCGCATATTTACCCACTCAGTTTAGCAGCAGATTAATATTATACGATTGTTTTCTTTATTTATATAAAAACAACGTGTTGGACTTAATTAAAGACGTGCCTCAGTCAAACCGGAACCTTTGTAAAGGAAGTTCTGGTGGTACTACGTTTACGACAGATTTGGTCGACGGACTGTACACAAAGCAACGTGAGTTATGTCGGCATAACTGTTTCAATTGCTGTGCTATTTAGTAGGTATGATATTGATACGGTCGGGTGTCATGAAGCTGTAATAATCAGGTATCATAGTTCTTTTATATTACATACAGATTATAATATTTATAAAGACTTTAGCCTTATGGCTCATTCTTTTTATTTTATTTCTTTTTATTTTATTTTTACTTATGTTAAATGTTTTATGTGCACAACTGTACCGGAAAAAATTCCTAGTTTGTGAACTTGTTCTCAAACAATGGCAATAAAACCGATTCTGATTCTGATTCTGATTCTGATTCTAAATGTTTTATTAGCTTATCTGATTGGAGAATAGCTGGAAAACAGCGCAGCTAATTTGTTAACTACTCTAATGTTAATCACAGCTGGTATTTAGTCTGTGTTTTTAAATCGGTTACAGTAAATATAACCAAATGAATGAAATTATAAATAATATATATGTTGCCATGTCTGAATAGATTATGTTAGCCTTGTTATAATGGAACGTGCCTTCTGTTGTGGGTGTCTGGTTGTGTTTCTCCTCCAGCAGGCTCTTAATGCGGATAGGAAGGCTCTGCAGACTTGGTGCAGCAGGAAAGTCCTGTTTCCCTGCAGCTTCTCTGCGTCCTTTTTCCGGCTCCAGCATTATGGCAAAAAGCAAGTTTGAGTATGTCCGCAACTTTGAAACGGACGACACCTGCCTCAGGAACTGCTACATTGTCGTAAGACTGGATGGACGTAACTTCCACAAGTTAGTTTTTTTTTTTCTTCTTTCCTTTTTTGTTTCCCTCTACTGTTAGAAATGATTGGCCAGTTTTCGCTTTATGATCTTTTTCAGGTTTGCGGAGCAGCATCAGTTCAAGAAGCCCAACGATGACCGAGCTCTGGGGCTGATGAGTAGGAGCGCCCGCTCTGTCATGGAAGATCTGGATGATATCACTATCGCCTATGGTCAAAGCGATGAATTCAGCTTCGTTTTTAAGAGAACCTCTACCTGGTTCAAAAGAAGAGCCAGGTATTGTTCTCTTTCATTGGCCTTCTTATAGAAATCTCTGCTTTGCAGTGGTTCTGTTTCACTTCCTTTGTTTTTTTTTCCCCCTCCTGTGTTTGTTTTGCAGTAAACTCATGACCCACGTGGCCTCACAGTTTTCCTCCTCGTATGTGTTCTACTGGAAGGAGTTCTTCGGAGAACAGCCTCTTCTATACCCCCCTGGCTTTGACGGGCGGGTTGTTTTGTATCCCACTAACCGTAACCTCAGAGACTATCTCAGCTGGAGGCAAGCAGACTGTAAGTGTACACCCATCTTTTCTCTGGATACATCTACATGATATATTTATGTTTTGTTTTTTCTGTTTTTAGGTCACATAAATAACTTGTATAATACTGTATTTTGGACATTGGTTCAAAAAGGAGGGCTCACCACGGCACAGGCCGAGGATCGCTTAAAGGTAAGAGCCAAACAAAACAGACAAGTGACATTTTTTGTTTGCACACAACACAATACACTGGGTTTTGAGGGAAAAACAGGTATAACTGTATTAATAATAAAATTGAGACGGTGTGTCTGGTTGTCATGTACCCCAAGTACCCTTCTTAGGGATGCAACGATACCACTTTTTAAAAACCGACATGATACCGAATACCAATGCAGTTACTTATACATCACAAAAAATTGTATTAATCGGAAGACAGGTTTTATTTTCTTATCTGCTTGTTACAATAAATGACGCTGAATTAGATTTTAATTTGAATTTCAAATGAAAAATTAGTATCTTCTGTAAAATTATTGAAGACCTTCCACATTTTAAGTATTGGTTCATTGTATCAGTTAACTTACCGATACGAGTACATTTGAACGGTACCGGCCCCGATACTAGTATTGGTGCATCCCTAATTATTCTTTTGGAATGTCTCCAAGGCAATGATGTAGGGATGCATTGTTATTGGAATGGATCAAAGTACATTCACATATATGGCATTTATTATTCCTGCTTTAATATGAAAGTAAAAAAAATCTAATTATTTCTGTGCATGAACATGCTTTCTCTTTACTACTTTTGGGGTTTGTTGGGTTTCTTTTTACTTTCCTTTTTTACCAACTATAAGACCTGTAAAATTATTCATTCCTCTTTTAAAACCTATTCTCAGATTTTGTCACATTACATCCACAAATTTATCTAAATTTTCTCAGAGCAGCACCAAATGGTGCACAAAAGTAAAGTGAAACGGATGCATTGTTTTCAGATCTACAAAGTGTGGCTTACAGTTGTGTTCAGCCTCCCCGTGTCGATGGCTTTATAGGGCCAATTGTTAAAAGCACTCTCTACCACCTTAGATCTGGAGACTGAATCTTTTTTTTTTCTTGCCCAGGATGCCTGCAGGGTTTTAAAAAGTATTAAAAAATGATCAATCAAAACTGTCACATATGTGGTCTCAAAGGTATGATTTTTTTCCAAATTAGGTATTATTTTTTTCAGACTATCAGGTGTCCTACTCTGATTGACATTGTATGTGCTTAAGTTCGCATTCATTTAAAATTGGGCTGTAGCATATCTGGCCACAGTTTCAGAGATCTTTCTTCTCCTTCTCAAAATGCTGATGTCATATTTAGTGGTCGTTCAGCATCATCTCAGAACACTGCGCGCTCAACCGTCTATGTGCTCGACAGAAGTGGCTGGATTACGTTTTACTTTAGGATTGCCTCAGGGCATATCTTCAACGACTGGACAACCATTGTCCTCTTTATGTGTAAGTGCGAGTTTTCTGCTGGCTGGGTGAACGACCCAGGTTTTAAGGACTGACTCAGGCTTGTAGTAGGGAAAAAACAGGCAGGCTTATTGTTTGGTTGTGTAAAAAAACCATCAATGTCAACTGGATGGGAGCTGACTCTCTTCGGTCGCATGTGCAATCCACAAAACATAAAAACAGAATTTGTGCTCGGAGAGAGCAATTAATTCTATCACTCTACAGTCTGACCTCCGGGTAGCCATGGGCGCCACAGCAGCACCGTGCGCAGAGGCTCTGCGGTGTCTGAACACTATTGTTAAACACCACTCAATGAACTCCAATGAAGCTGTTTAAAGAGATGCTTTCCCTACTCTGACATCGCAAAGTCTTTCATGTGCGGTAGAGACAAAACCAGGTACATCATCAGATTTGGATTAGCATCGTTCTTCAAAAAACAAGGCAAGGCTATTTTATTTGTACAGCACACTTTCAACACAAGGCAATTTAAGGTGCTTTACATGATTACAGAAATGTGGAAATTAAAAACGGAATCGGTAAGAGAGAGCATAAACGAGCATTTATAAAACAAACACTAGCATTTGATTCAAAACAAGTTAGGATAAAATGTAATAACAGTATTGGCAATAATAGTATCGGTTACTCATAAGCATGTCGAAATGGGTACATATTTATTTTTCTTATTTTTAAAACCGCTTGTTGATGGCATCAGCAAGCCTGGGCCCTTCGTGTTGAGGTTTGATGAGAGCCTCAATCAGGCGCCAAAGAAAAAACGGCTTGACATCCATGTTCGATATTTGGAGGATGACCGTGTCCAATCCAGATCCTTTGTTCGTGCAAACAATAGTTCACCAGTTCATGTAGTGGATGGCAGTTTGTAATGCATCAACTTGCAGTGAATGCCAGTGTGCTGTAACTACCCACTCTTTCCATTGCATATTCTATATAGTTTGTTTTATTTGAATTTACTAAGTGAAATATATATGTGCAATGTCTTGTCAACATCATTGAGTCTCTAAATCTATTATTTTTGAATGTTATATATGTCAAAATCTGTGTAAATAATAGAAAGGTCGCTGATTAACACTTGCAATTCAGTTTCGTGATGGTTTTAAAAAAAAGTTCTGAAGGTAGGAAAAAAAAAAGGTATTAAAAAGTAGTAAATTTAACTCAAAGATTGCTGTATATACCCTGTTTCAAATTCTTTGTAAAATAGCTCACACTCAGTCTGAATGGTACATAATATTCGTGACATCAGATTTAAGTCTTTCCAATTTTTCTTAATATGATTTCAATCAGCATTTTGATTCAAACATTCCAATAGTTTTATACACTTTGATCTAAATCCTTCTATTGTATCTTGGGTTGACTATTTAGGTTCATTAACGTCTTCACGACATGATGCTGCCACTAAATATTTTTTTTTACAAAGGGGATGGTGTGTTCGGGGTGATGTGCAGTGCTAGTTTCCTGCCACACAAAGCATTTTTAAATCATGCCGCGAAGGTTCATTTTGGTCTCACCTAAGCAGAGCACATTCTTCTGTTTGTTCCCGTTGGATTTTACTCGAGGTATCAGAGTAAAGGGGCCTGAATAACAGAATGAATGAAAGGGGCGTGCCATACTTTTCAGATTTTTGTTAAAAATATTTGAAAACCACGTCACGTCCTACTTTAAAGTTTGCGACTAACATGAGAAAATGTGGAAAATTTATGAATACTTCTGGACTTTTACGTCTTTTTTTTTCCAGTTTTTGTTTGTTTATGTACCTGTAGTCAGCTGGATTAGCACAAACCTGTTTACTGGCCCTATTTTAATTCTATGAAAAATGGTTTAATTATTTTTAAAATGCATGTACAGAGGCAGAAATATTTCCAACCCCTTCAATTTATTTTTTTCTTTCAAAGAAAATGGGGTTATTTTAAGCCACGGCTTTACTGTCGGTCTCTTTGACTTTTTTGTTATGAACATGTGCTTAAGTAGTGGAAAACACGATATGTTTCAGATTTCAACAGACTCTTTATACCTTAATGACTGACACAAATAGACTTTAATGGCTGCGGCTGCCTAGGACTGATGCAGCTGTTTTTTGTTTTCCAGTAGAGGCTAGGAGTCAAGATGAGAACAGTGTCTACAAATGTTTAGTGTCTAATTATATTCTTTTCATCCCGTTTTCTTATATTAAAAAGCTTTAAAGTGATAGAGAATATAATTTATTGGTTAATTGATAATCAATAAGTGCAACGTCTGTAATCACTGACCCAGAGTAAATGAAACACCCTTACCTAACACAACCAGCAGATGGTGCTATCCAGTTATATAAAATAGTGTGTCTATATAGGCACACTAATATAAATGACCATTAAAGCTTTCTCGAAATGGGTAGGCTACTTTTATCAGTAAGTTACTCAACTAAAACTAAGATTTCTTTTTTTGTTTGTTTTTTTAAATCAGGGAACGTTGGCTTCGGATAAAAACGAGATCTTGTTCTCAGAATTCAACATCAACTATAACAACGAATCCGTCCTTCACCGGAAAGGCACCGCCCTCATTTGGGAAAAGGTAAGATGCTCTGGAGCGAGTTTCTACAAAAACTTGCTCAAGAAAATTCCTGCTCTGACTGAGTGTTTAAGGTGAATATCTACTGTGGATACAAATGTATCTGCGTTTGTGAAATTATAAACAGCAAACCTACAGAATTGGGAGTGAGGTGACAAGATGTGCTCATCTACAAACGTGTCAAGTCCGCTCTATTTTATACTGACTAAAGGTTGCTTTATGACTTACATCTTAAATTTAGGAGCACATGTACAGTTACAAAGCATCAGTAGCCTTTATCCTTTCTTGATTTCTTTCTACCAAACGCTAAACAATAAAATGTTCTTAGGTTTAGGTTTAAGTAATAAGATAAAATTAAGACTAATGTTCACAGTGTTCTTCAAATATTTTGGGGTTTTCCCTCATTTTTCTGTAACTTCTACATAGTTGAGTTTTTAATATTTAATGACATAAAGATGTATTTCTCAGTGCTTTCTCAGATTTTCTGTTGTATTCCTGACTTTACCTTCGTGTTCAGCACCAGGATCAGTATCTTTGTAATGTTTGTTTTATGTGGCTATCAGGAAACTTGTGACTAATTAGGCGTGTCATTAATTATTCAGGTATTATTTTAGGCAAGCCACACCTAGAAAAAAAATCTAAAAAGACCTTCAGGAAGCCTGAAGAACTTATGAAGACCTTCAAAAGATCCCAAAAAGCCTGGTTCCAAGTATAAAGGAGAGGGTTTAAAACCCCCCCCCCCCCCCCCCCCCCCCACACACACACACACACACACACCACCCCTTTTTTTGCATTTATATTCAGTGTAAATTACTACATTTACTACATCTTAACCAGATTGATGTCTCCAAATATGAAAAGTAGGTATTACTGAAGACTTTGATATTGCTTATCACATCTTGAAAAAACTTATTACCACATGCAATTTTGCTTTTAAAAAAAATTGCTTATGCTAACATGTTTTTAAACGTTAACACACAATGAGACACTCTTAATTCATTTATGAACAGCAGCTCTTCAAATATAAAGTCATAAAATAAACTGCCCACCTTTACATCAATGTTTGTATAACGGTTTATGGTCAGTTTATTCATAACGCTCATTTAAGGTAGCATCAGGTTAAGCAAATTGCTATTGAAAAACAAGAAATAAACAAATGACAAAGATTAAAATGTAGAAATAATAAATGCATCACAAAGCAAAATAAAAAGACTATTTTAAAATCTTATAACAAAGATACGTTTTCATTCATTATTTCTGCATTACAAAGCTTGGTTTCATGTAGTGATTCTGAAAAATGCTTCATGGTTCTGACCTCATATCAGCAGGTCACATACTGTGGATTGATTATGATCATCCACTTTCTTCATGCTGTAATTCATCAGTAAAAACAAACAGTATGGCTTCTGGTGCAATTTCTATTGTGAGTTTATTCAAATTCTGACATTAGGGACAGCTGCTTGGATGGATCAGTCAGATTAATAGAAATATTCTTCATCACTTAGCAGTAGTCAATGCTTGTACTTCCATTTAAGAACCTACAGTATTTCTTTCCTTTTAATTTTCAAGGAGTTCCTTTACAGCCTCAAAAAAGCATAAAATTTATTATAAGCATTTTCCAAGTCTGATTAAATATGAAAAAATATTAACATTTCGTTCTCTATACCATGGTCTAAAATATCCATCTGTGTGTCCTTCTGTTTGTTCAGCAGCATTCCTTCCATTTTCTGTGACTTTGGTAAGTTGTTTAATAGAGGCCGACTAATGTATATAGGCGGGCCGAAATATAAATTTTTTTCTGTATCGACCATCGGCCGAAATTTGTTTTACAAAGCAGATATAAAAAATAAAATTAGGCACAGCTGCAGCCACTACTTAACTGAAAAAAGGGCTACCACACACCCTCAGAACTACTGTGAGCCCGTCCACTCATATTTTACTCTTTAAGTTTGGTGTTTAATCTTTGACTGCACTATTTTTATATATATTTCAGATTTTATTATTCATTACCATGCGGTAGTGGGCTTTACTTTGTGGTGATTTTTCTTTGATACTGTACATCTAGATTCTACCAAAACTATCTATTTACACCACTAATTCTTGTTACTGTTTGAATTTTTTTTAGTTTGTATACTTAAAGAAAATGTAATCTGTTTTATTTTCTGTTGTTCTGAAAACATTTGTACCCAAGTTATTGTTTTGAGTTTGTTTTTATAATGTCTTATATTTGAAGTTAAATAAATATTTAGAATTTTATTGACTTTTTGATTTATATTGCGCACAGTAAGTGTTCAGTTGTCTTTAACAGTCAACGTGCCACTAAAAAGTATATATATATATGCCTTGTATAACTGCTTTGATAATCTGCTTTAGATTTCGGCCATGGGCGACCAAATAAAAAAAAAAAATTGGTATCAGCATCGGCCTTTAAAAAACCCATATCGGTCTTTCTCTTTTCTTTAACCTTTAACGTTTGTGCTTTTACTGACTAAATAGGGATTGAGAAGCCTGGAATTGTGATTCTGGGGAAAAAGGAAGGTTTTAAAGTTAAACTCGGGGAAAAAACTCGGAATCAGCAGGTCAGACCTTGAAGAAAACGTGCCAATAAAAGCGTGCCCGGTGCATCTCTAATATCGGCCACACGTCTCGTTTCTCTTCTACCCAGCGAGAGGAGACGGTTTGCAAACGCACGAAGCGACCAGATGAAGAGGAGAAGGAGGTCCCTGTCACACGTAGCAGGAGGAGCGTGGAGGCCTACCACTGCGACATTATTGGGGAGCAGTTCTGGGAGGAACACCCTGACATCCTCGAGGAAGACACTTGCTAACAGCTCCTTTTTTGAAGAAGAAGAAGAAGAACAATTCTGGGCTTCAACAAGCTGCCTATTTAAAGTTGGCTCTCATTGACTGACTAAATAGGCAAAGCTACAGCTGTATTTTTGAAACCAACCTATGACTTTTATGCTCTTATTATTGACAGTACTGTAATTCTCTACTTCAGTTTATTAAATCACTTCCATAATAATCTGTCAAAAGGTTAAATCATGTTTTTTGTTAATTTTGTCCATCATTGGTAGCTCAGACTAAGGACATTCAGGGCAAGCATGTCTTGCCTCCGATGCGTCCTGCTCCTCTGGTGTTACGTCTCTAAAAATATACCCTCATGTGATATCATGAATGGCATTCAAAATACTACCAACGCTCGTTCATTCTGGATGTTTAACCTCATCATGTCCCTCTGATGGGGCGGCTCGTTTTCATTGTGAACTATCGGTCGGATTTAATCTTTCAGATGGTGAATGGCTTTGTAAAAATCCAAGTATATAGAAAAATGGGACAGGAGGAGGAATGAACCAAACTACAACAGGAAAAAATAGCCATTTATTGGAGCCGAGGCACCCATTAAGATACATAAAAGGATTCATTGGTCTGGACTGTCATCAGGGCTAAGAATACCTCCCACACCCTGCATTCACTCTACCCCTCTCAGATGTACTCCGTGGCATATTTATCATCACACCTCCAGTGACCGACCCAGCATGAGCGGCTGCTGGAAGCCTGGAGAGCTTTAGACCTACTGTATTTTGTTTCTGTAGTGGGCTCGGTTACTGTGGAGTATTACAAATGTATTTCTGGTTCTGGAAACTCCTTCCATGCATGTGGGCACCATACTCGGTTTTTCATAAAAAAGAAAAGTAATCTTGTTAACCAGTAGGAAATATTTCGGTCAGAAAAGATCATTTGTTTTAGTGAGACACAAATCAGGAGCTATCTGTGTCTGTTTGCTTTGACTGGAGGCTTTCTGTGTCTGCAGACAATGACTCGACAAATGGCCAAAGGAAACCTTAGAAACTAGAGCATGTTGAGACAAGTGATGGCGTTATTTAAGGATGGCATGTATATACTGTGCCCAAACATAATCCCATCATGCTACTGTCTGGGGAGAACCAGTGGAATGGATCTATAGGAGTTCAGTTTTTACTTTCATATTGTACTCTCCAGTTGTTTCAGTGTTGATTTTTTTTTTTTTAGGAAAGTAAAACCCCTTGTTTGTGTACATTTGTTCTTTTTAGATATATTCTCTCATTTCAAGACATCTTTTTACGAAAATGTTCACTGGTTCCACTGGCAGAATTTTTAGCTTATTACAAGCAAAAACGATCTTGCATTGATTTTTTTTTTTTTTTTTAACTTGTTTCAAGAGTAGCCTTTTTGCAGTGTAGTTCTTAGCTTAAATGGCTCCTGATATGCAGGCAGCATTTTCTTTACACCAAGCTTGGGAAATGAAACATTTAAAAAAGTTTTTAGTCCCAGAGGTGTGAAAAAGCCTATGAATAGTCAAATAATATTTATCCCATTTCATTTTAAAAAGTACACCTATTAGGGGTTGTTGTTGTTTTTATCAGTTTTAATATCTATGGGCTTCAGTGTGAAAGGATAAAGCAGTTGATTTATCAGAAGGTTTACATGAGGAGTAATTTGATTTTAAATCGTATTTTGTTAAATAATAATGGTTGTCAATTTAAACAAAAAGTTCCTATTTCTGTTAGGTTATTTTACATTTATTCATTTAGAATGTCTTGCTGTACCGTTGTGCAAACCTTGGTTAAAATTTGTTTGACTTTTCTCATCATTCATTTCTTTTTTTTTCCCTCTTTTTTTTTTGTTAATTTACCCAGTTTGCCTGTTTCTGATTTGTTATATACATGTTTCTTATTCTATTTTTAATCTCTATGTACTAATAAAGATGTACTGTTATTTAAATGATTTGGGTACCCTCTGCTGGCCTGGAGGGCTTAAGCACCCAATTAGTTTTGGCCTCTTTGATTTGTTGTCACTTTTTCTTAAACAAGTATTCCTCCACATGTCATTAACTAATCACAGTGCTTCATGAATTAAAAGACAACTGCGATAATTAGCATTATTATTATTAGTATTTCATCCAGCTCCAAGTTTACAGTTGATGTTTCTTCGTCCTACGTGCTTGTGTAAATTCAGCCTCTCCTAGTGCTGCCCGCTAGAACATCGTTTCATCACATCCTGGGTTGCCTTTCGACAGATCAATGTCCCTGCGTGTGCGTTACATGGGAGTGGTTGTAAGCGAAAGAGATGCCTCTGCTTTCTTTGCTGCTCTCCAGACATCTCATTCACACTGTGCGCAGCGGCGGCGGCTTATCGCGACGCCTCACCGGCGACGCTTTCTCCATCTGATGTGAAACATCCATCCCATGCAGTGCTGCTTCCTGATCGGTTCTGTATCGGGTGGACTCGGTTGATTTGCTAGAAGAATGCTTCCTCCTCCTGTCGGCGCCGTGCGGGTCTCTCTGTGCCTCTGCCTCACAGTTTTTCTGCAGCGAGTCTCTGCTGCAGCCTCTGAAGACGCTGTTTATAACGGTGAGCCCCATTTGTTTAGGTGCTTTTGCTGAAAATAAACTATGCAGGTTCTAATTCAGTGCATTTTCTCTTAAAGATGTGTAAAAATGTGCATTTATTGGACATAGACGCAATTGTACGTTTAACATAGTAAATAAGAGTGCAGGTTTATGTTTATTACCAATTGCTGTTCTCAGCAGGAGAAAACAATCAGAACAAATGGAAAAGCGTCCTCGAACATGTCCAGAGTTATCAGATCATCTCTCCTGTGTGGCTGCATCCTCTAAGGCACACCAGATCTGCCAGCAAAGAGGTGTGTGTGTGTAAAAGAGAAATGATAGGTATCTACAGATTTCTTCTGCTTTGGCTGCATCTCATCTGTTTCATGTTTCCCAGCATCCGACAGAGATCCAGGTTCTGATCTCAGCTGAGGGCCGGCAGCTCAAAATACACCTGGAAAAAAACGAGTGAGTACCTTCAGGAAACCACAGCATTTTTACTTTTATGGAAACAACTTTATAGGACTTAAGAAAAAAAAAATCTTCATAAGGTCAATGTGGGCAAAGCAGTTTTTTTCCCCCCATCTGATTTAATCATGTTTGAGCTGCAGTCATTAGGTCTGCGTGTAATTGTCTTATAAAGATTACCGTGGATTGGAAAATTATTCATTCGATTTGTACATTTCCACATTATTACATTAAATGCACAAACTTTAACATATTCGGATTTTATATGATTAGACCAACATAGAGTACTGTAGGGTTGTAAAAATAAAAAATAGTCTGCTAATTAGTTGAAAGAGTCCAACTATGAGAATTTTCATCTCGGCATAACTTTGTTCTGTGAAGGCTTTCAGAAGGTGGCTAGAGAACATTAGTGAACAAACAGCATGTTGAAGACCAAAAAACACAGCAGATAGGCCACGGATAAAGTTGCTGCTTTGAAAATCCTGCAGAACACAACACTGCTTAAAGATATATATTTTTTAACCTTTATCTTGTTTTTTAGCAAATATTGTGTTCATTTACTCAAGTGACTCACAAGTTTGGAGCCACTTGGAATCCTTCGCAAAGAAGTTCGTATCCAGTGAGTCCTGATCAGATTATATCCATATAATGGGAGTCAATCAGGGCAGGAGATTTGTCGCCTGTAATAAGGCATTATCTGCCACAAAACTCCTTCATTTAACCAATCTTTTGCTATTAAACGTTAGCAGTACGCCCCTCAGACTTAAGAATGTCTCGAAAGTGGTTATTATTTTGGTTCCAGGGTGATTTAGAGGCAAAAATACAACTACACTATCGTGAAATTACAATTACTTAACTGCTGTGCTCCATCCCAGCTGTAGTGTGAGCAGGACTTTCACTCTGATGCTCTACAGCAGTCCATTATAGAACTTGCTACTGCAGACATCAACATGATTCGCGTTTGTGTGTTTCCAAATTGCACTAATCGAATGACCAATTAGACTAGCTTCAGTTTCTTTTGGCTTTCTTTCCGCAAGTGACACAGACTGCAGCTGTAATGGCGAAAGCTGCGAAATCCCCGGTTAGTGTAAGTTGGAAGCGGTTGCATCAAAACCCTTTAAAATACCCAGAAGCGAATACTTTAGCACCTCTGAGACGTTCCGAACTCACAGGGCAATATCGCTAACTATTCATAAACAAAACATGATTTAATGAAGGAGTTAGTTGAGCACACCACAAAGAGTGACGAGAAGAAATCTGTTGTTAAAAAAAAGCAAGTAAAAGTCCTCTTTACAGTTTGCCAGAAGCCACGTAGTTGACCCTGGTCAGTTTACTTAAGTTATGTTTTTTTTCCAACTACATGCAAATATTTTTGTTTGTTTGTTTTTTATATGAAAATGTTGAGATGAATTTGTGGATGAAAGGTTTTACTCTGCATCACTCTGAGTACACCAGGCTGAGAGTGAAATGCGGTGGCAGCATCATGCTATGGGTATGCTTTTCTTTAACGGAGGCAGGGTACCAAGAGTAAGTAGATTTTAAATTTTCAATCCAAGTCACAATAAAAAAAGTTGCGAGTTAAGTTTCCTCTAAGTTCCACCAACATCAGCCCCAAGCACCACCAGTGGTGCTTGTACCCCAAAGGAGCAAAGCATCTTAGACATCAGCAAGATGGCCTGCCTACCCTGTTTCTTTAAACAGATGTTAGCTGTCACTATGACTTCTTTCCGAGGTCAGTGTCCCTGTGGGTGATGATGAGAGGGGGGGTGTCGCTGGACGACAGACGGGTGACACCCGATCTGCCTGCCTTAAGCTAACAGGAAGAGAGATTGTGCCTCTCCAGCGAACATCCTGTAATCTGATGGTGCGGTTCCTGTCCGCTTACAGTGAGATGATGGTAGAAAGAGACGAGTGTCTCACCCATTTTAACAGAGAATGGGTTTGCAGTGTAGGTCTGCATTTGTGATAAATGAGCTGAGGTTTATCAGCTGGATTTGAGCCAGCAGACGAGTGGACAGCGAAGCCTTTATGAGCATTAACAGCAAAGCCTGTTTTTAACCCCCCTGAGTGTATGGCACATTTGGATTCTCCCAGATCCATGTCTCCAGTGGGTTACTGAAAATTCCCCCAACGGATTTCCCCCACTGCCCTATCTGCCCAGCAGGTGGTCACACTGTTGGGCCTCCACTGGGAGAAGGGATTTTCATCAATCACAACCTGTCTGTACATGCTTGGTCAGAAAATAGAGACAGAGGGATGGATGACTGATGGAGGGACGTGTGAGGTTTTGACATAGATTAGATAAAACTTGTACAGTCTGTTCCTCAAAACAGGAAGGAGAATGTGTTAATAGAGTTAAGAAATGATTGCAAGCTGTTCTAAGAAAAAGGAAATCCATCCTGTACTTTATATTCCTTAAGTGAATAATTTCTCTGGTTTCACTTAACAAGGACAAAAAAAAAATCCAATATAATCTTGCTATTTTTGTGTGTTTTATTAATTCCTTGAATTCTGCATTTCACTTGCAAGCTAAATATGTATCCATCATAACTTTTAACACCTAATTGGATCCTAGAGAGTTTTATGCTGTCTTGCAGTCCATATGTCTGGCATGCAGATTTAAAGTTAGTTAGTGCGCTCTTATTGCTCTACCAGTGTAGCTCTCCATCTTATGCAATTAAACACAATCATTTTTACATTATTATTATTATTATACTCTGTCCAAAATTAAGTTTAAGTTGCTCTAGGCCAATGAAGACATTTTTTTTTCTGAATACCTATCCAGAGAAGAGGAGGAAATCAGGAGAAATGTTATCTGAGAATGTTGCTTGGAGACTTATAAAACCGGCACCTCACCCAGGAGTTTAAAAGCTCTGTCCTCTGAGCCCATTCTGCAGAATTACACTGCCTGTAATTACACCATAGCAATCCCTTAAAAGTCTGTTTAAACTAATGATGCGCATCGGTCGATTACAGGTATAGTTAGAATACTCCAATATCTTTAGTTGAGTGTTCTGCCTTTCAATTGGTTTTAACATAGAGGAAAAAAAGGATTCACAGATGCAGCCGATTATACTGGAAAGACATCCTCAGCAAAAGTTTGCAGAGCATACTAAGAGATCGACATTATGACGTGATCTACGGAAAGCAGCAGATGTTTTTTTTTTTTTTTAACAAGGACAAATCTGGGTTTTTTTATCTCATAAACTTCATACTCAAAGACAACACCCCGGCTGTTCCTTACCTTAAATCCAAGACTAAAATGACCAAAGCCCTAGGGCAAAACTTTTTCTAGCAAATAGACTGCTAATTTGTTTTGAAAAGCGATGGTAAAGCTAATTGTGACTTATTTACGTCACACGAGTAAAAAAAGACCATTACATTTTCTTGTTTTAATATAAACTCATATATGGTCTTTTAATATTTGGCCACACATGTCTGCTGTTGGACAAAAGGCACACCTAAAGTTGAACAAAACTAACTCCCCCCCCCCCCCCCCATCGCAAACCACTGTTTACCCTCTTTGTTTCCTTGTAAAGAATCCCAAGGTACCACACTTTGTCTTGATTTGCACTCTGATGCTGAGGCACAAGTGGCAGTGAGACTAAAAGCTTGGCCGGAGAAGATTGCAGTTTGTGTCAGGGGAAGAATAATGATTTTTCAGTAGCAGCCAGATGAAATGCTGCCAGTAAATACCGCCATGGTAGTATCCTGGCTGCATCTTTGTTTCCTCTCCGCACTCAAAAACTGTGTTTACCCGGTCAGCAGATGAATTGGAAACCCAAAGCAGCTTTGAAATGATGTCGATTTCATCCTTTTTATTTGTCTTTTGTACGATTCTAGAGCTATCTTTCTCCACCTGTCCTGCTTTTCGCCCTGCTTTGCCTCATCTGTTCTTTACTCAATGAATCCCTGCAGGAAAGCAAGGAATGAAACATGGTCCTGAGTGTTTGTGGCTATTGGTTTTCTTCGTGGCTGGGGTCCAACCCCAATCCCTTTCTGTCCTCTGTCATTCTTCTCGGTGTGCACGTCTCTGCCTGAGCTTTTATCTAAATGAGATGGCTGCTGCGCACTCTCGTCGGGCTGATTGAGTTAAGAGCAAGACATGGCCCAAAGTGCGTAGAGCTGACTCAGAGTGCAGGAAAGGTAATACACAGGGAGATGAAGAGGAAGCGGTGTGAGAGGGCGTGTGACGGAGCGGAGGAGAATGGTTGAGCTGGGACGAGTCGTGAGGAAAGTTGTGACAGTTGAGGTCAGCTTGGGTGTGAGTTATATCTCTCTGTTTCAGACAGGACTCGTGGATATTACCACTTCCCCCTCTGCCTGACTTTCTCTATTTTTTCAGTTTAATGGCCTTCCTGCACATCATTAAGAGCATGAACCCGAATCAAGCACTCCCTTAGGAAATGTAGCCATTGTTTCCCCTCTTTGCTCTTTTCCTTCTCCTTTCATCCGCCCTTGTCTTGTCCTCACTTAGCATGTCTTCCATTGACCAGCTCGGAAACGGGGGGTTTCTCTCACCTCGCCTGATGCTCCCCAGGGCTCTAGTATAAATAAACGAGCCCCAGCAGTGAGGCTTAGGGAGTCGGCGGCCACACGCAGACGGCTGACATCCATAGGCTAACTTTTACAGACTCAGCACCAGAAGAGACCCCGAACAAAGGCTGTAAATCTGATGGAGTGGTGAAAACAGATGAGCGATGTCACGGTTTCTGCTTTGTGCCTGCTTTGTCTCGACCCCAAGATCCTCCCTCTGCAATAAAAGCCTCTTCAGCATCTATTGTGGAAATGTATTTTTACTTTGCGTCAGCCGTCTCTCTCCTGACCCCCACCACCCCCCACCCCCGCACCTCTGTGCAGTGATGTCATCTGATACTGTGAGAGAATGCAACCCAGTGACCCTGTTGCTACACCACCCCCCCTTTCCCCACCCATCACTATCTCCAAAGTACATTAGCATTACTCCCCCACTCCGTCTTTCTCCTGCCAACATTGAACCAGCCCTTTGTTTCAGCTTTATTGCCCGACAGCCCCAATTCCAGTAGCATTGCTGTGCTAAACACAGCATCTGTCCAAGCGCTGGAAGGCATCCAAGCGTGGTTTGGCCGCCACATAGAACCTTTACAGTCTTACTTTTAGAAAGCTCTCCTGGTATTTACTGGAATACAAATGAGCCCTGGGTTTTTCTAAAAGCGGCGTGATGCGTTTTAGGCTGATTGACTCGAGCCTTGGCAGCGGAATAAGGTTCACTGCGCTTACAAAAGTACGCCATCCACCCCACATGAACGTTTTCACATTTTGTCGTGTCAGAAACCTCAATGTATTTTAGTGGGATTTTACGAGCTGAGATGGTGCAAAGAAGTGCATCCTCAAGCTTAAGGAAATAATCAGAGTTCTTAATTTTATTTATTGCATATAAAACTCATCGGCAAACTCTGATTACTGCCTATTCTTTTTAACAAAATAGATAAGATCAGAGGGAGAGTGTCTGTGAACATCAGTTTTCAGGTTTTTCATTCATCAGTCGAGTAGTTTGTGGTTGCATATTTGATATTTTATGCTTTTATGAAGATAAATCTACTGAAAACTAGCAGAATTGATACACTTCAAAGCCGTAGTGCAACTTTGTTCTGTTTTTCAAGGGGAAAATAATTTCTGGAGATCAACAGTTAATCTCAATTGTGGGAACACCTGTAGATAACCGACCGTGTTTCTGGAACTGCTGAGGCAAAACGAAACCGCGAGGTTTGGTCACACCCTCATTGTTTTTACTCTGTGTTTCTCTTGCTGGTTTTGTATTCTTCTTTCGTTCACTTTTCTCCAGTTCATTTCAGCTTGGGTGACATCAGATAAATTGAGCCAGTTAAGGTTTGAGCCTCGTAACCTTTTTAAATTTGTAGAGACAATGTCCGCAAAAGATTTTCCAATTGTAGGCCCGAGTGTACTCCCAAAAAATAGAAAACTAATTGCTTTGATTGGTCTATAGTTGCCAATTTACATGATGTGACCCTACATGTTAAACTAACTTATCTGTGGTATATCTCCAACTGACAACAAGAATGAGCCTACTTATGTTTGCATGTGGATGACAAAAATATATTTTTTGATAAAGTGAATCATATGCCCTTTATAACCGACAGGCGCTGCGCCAGGGTGTGATAAATGTTTTACTAGCTGTAGAGGCTCATTCTATAATTTAAAATAATTGTGTGTTTTTAACTTCATGTCATGCTAGGCAGGTCCTACAGCCATCAGTCTGCTAGTGTACACAAACTGTTATCCCCAAGGTCTGGTGGTGTCAGAGTGGCTTAGCTCAGACACAGAGCTGCTGATTGGTGTGTGAACAGAAGGGAGAATGGAGATGGAGTCATTTGCTTCTTTATAAGGGAAAGTAATTGCTCTTTATGTAAAGTAACAGTTAAAAGAACACAGGGTGAAGTTGAGTCTCAAAGCTAACCCAAGATCAGAATGGGAATCAGAGTTCAAGAGGCTGCAAAACTAAAGTAAGGTCGGGGGAGGTTAGGAGTTCAAATTTAAGACGCAGTGGGGGTGGATGTGCTTACGATGACATCAGCTGAATATATCACGACTGACTGATCAGTTTTAAGTCCTCTGACATGTCTGAGAATATAGAGCCCCCATTTTTTTTCTCTCTTTGTGGTGAACTATTACATGATGAAATAGCCATTTCTGTCATTGACTTGCTTTGTTGCAGATTGCATCAACAGGCTGTCCATTCAAGTAGCTGGCCTCCCTCGGGCGTCTGACGGGGAAGAGAAAATCCTGCTTTATAAAAGCAAGATATTTTGGGAGATCTGCTCAAGTGCATTCTTATGAGATAAGATTTGGAACCTAGTAAACACACTTAAAATATAATCCGGATTAGCTATTAAAGTGATCAGCCATTTTGAATTGGTTTTGTGATTTCACTTGAAATCCCTCCTGTTGTAAACCATAATTCTCTGTGGCCTGAGTTGACTAATAGTATGCTAATGCAAATTTTTCTTAACTCATGTTGATTATCAGACTTGTTGAAAATGCCACATGACATTTGCTCTTCTATTAGCAACCCCACTAGTTTTTTGGCATTTGTTTTACATTTTTACACTGTAGCAACAGATTCTTTAACAGAGACTGTACAATAAGTGTATGAGGTTATCAGTGGAGCTGCAGTGAGGCAAAAAAAAGTATTTGGTAGCCACCAATTGAGCAAGTTGTCCCATTTAAAAAGAAGATAGGTCTGTCACTTTCAACATAGGTACAGTTCTACCGTGAGACAAAATGTGACAAAAAAAATTAAATCCAGGAAATCTCATCATGGGATTTTGAAAAAATTTATTTGTAGAATGGTGCAGCAAGTAAGTATTTGGTGAAAAGAGTTCACTTCAATACTTTATAATGTAACCTTGGTTGACAGTGATAAAAGTCAAAAGTTTCCTGTAGGTCTTCAACAGGTTTGCATACACCTTAGCTGGTATTTTGGCCCATTCTTCATTCAGAGCTTTAGAGCTGGGATGTTTTAAGGGCTGTTGCTGTGCAACACAGGCTTTCAACTCCCTCCACTGATTCTCTATTGGATTGCGTTGTGGACTGGCTAGGCCACTCAAGAACTTTGAAATGTTTTTTTTTTTTTTTTACATAGCCACTCCTTTGTTACACAGCCACATTTCATCCTGAATACCCTAACTGATGGGAAATGATTTTAGCTCAAAATCAACTCAAAATTCATCCTCTCCTTGATACGGATCAGTAAACATGTCTCCTATGCACAAAGGCAGCTTATAAGCATTTTTGCACGCCCATGCTTCACAGTAGGGATGGTGTTCTTGGGAAGCAACTCAACATTCTTCCCCCTCCATGGCGAGTGGCGTCTATACCAAAGAGTACTTTATTAGTTTCATCTGACCCCTTGACATTCTCCCAATCCTCTTCTGGATCATCTACATGGTCTTTGACAAACTTTAGATGGGCCTGGACATGTGTTGGCTGAAGCAGGGGGACCTTTTGAGCACTGCATGACCATAGTCCATGATGACGTATCGTGTTACTAAGAAGCACGTATCAAAAGACAAAGGCGGCATCAGTGAGCCTTTTTGTTCATTCATAAGTGGTCAGCCTGTGACGACTATGTATTTTAAATACTGGGCTCGGTGCACATTCCACACATCATCATGATATCACCCTCTGTTGTACCAAGGCATAATATTCATTCATAAGTCTAGCCTTGCAGTAATATTGTGGTTGTATTACCCTCAAGGATGCCGACATGAATGCCGCAATATTCTCTCATTGCCATGCTGTCACGGCGCATTCAAAAGATGCACCGTTCTGGCAATATTACCATAACATGCCGCCATTGTGTGTTCTTTGAAAACGCCTATTGTTACCTTGTTACTGTGGTCCCTGCTCTCTTCAGATCAGTTTCCCCTGTGTAGTTCTGAGCTGTTTCGTCACTGCTCTCAAAATCAATAATGAGTTCAAACAGGTAATGAATAATAGAAGAGAATATTAAATAAGAAACAGGTCTGTGTGGGTCAGAATATATATATATATATATATATATATATATATATATATATATATAATATATAATATAATATTTATATAAATATTTTTTTTGTAGGAGCTAAATACTTACAATATGATTTCTTTGATAGTTTCTGTCTCTCACAGTTGAAGTATACTTTCAGTGGCTGGTAAATATATTTTGCCTCGCTGTATAAGCTTAGCAGCTATATTGGAGTTTAAACTTGAATTCAAAGAACCCTCCATATTTGAACTGAATTGCATCTTTAGAGAGATATATTGTTCCATAGCTTTAAGGGATGCAAAGCTCAGAATGCTACATAACATTTGGTTCATGATAGTGAAAGGATAGTTACTCCATTTCCATATTGAGGTGTTTTATGAAATTAGCTAACCGCTGAGGGTTTAAAACAAGAACATAAAAATTGTTTTTCAGCTTTAGTGCTGAAAAAAATATAAACATATAAAATAAAACTGCACAATATCTAATTCAGTTCTAGGCTCAGTCAAAGCTGTAGCTTGATTTGGTAAATGCGTCTTTCACTATTTCAGAAGGTAAGAACAAAAGACATTTAGAGAGGGAGACTAAAAGAAAACCATCTGCAGGGCAGGCTATGTTTATGAATGAAAACAGGAAGAATGGATTGAGAAACAGTTGGAAGGAGCATTACAGGAAAGGAAGCATCAACATCGGTCTGAGTCCAAAAGCCTTGCTCAAATACACACACACAGAAGTAGGATAAGACAAATGTAATGTTTCACCCAAATAAAACTAATGTTTGTCCAGACATGGATGCAACCTGCACTGATTTATCAGCCTCTGCGGTGGAGTCAGACTTGTATAGCTATTGAGAAAGGTTTTTTTTTGCAGAAAAATAAATCTGAAACTTTCATCAACGGCTAGCTCCATCCACAAAAGGCATTTTTGGCATTTAAACAGTCCTTGTGGAAAAGCAGTCATCTCTTTTTTTTCAGTTCTAAAATCCATTGAGCAGGTGAAGAATATCAGGAAAGTACATAGTTTTAAAAAAAAAAAACTATTATGACATCTTTTGAGCTTTACTATCTCAGATTTCCTTAGAAAATCTTTAAAGCACTTTAGTTCAGTGAGGTTATCACCCAGAACAAATAGTTTACGAGCTATGGACTGCTTGAGATACCATGTTCTCTTTTACTATCTTAGTTCCTTTAGCTGTTACTTATTAAATACACTACATTTGTAGAACATTTGCACCCTTAAGGTCTCTAAATATCAATGTCTTAAATGTTTATGTCCTCTTTGTGTTGATTGCCTCCAGACAGCTGTTGGCCCCTGGATATCAGGAAATCTGGTACACCCCCGATGGAGCTCGCCGGTCCTCTTCTCCTGCCAGCACTGTGAGTCTAAAGAAACAGCCTTATGCTCCTAAATCACACAGGGAAGTTATGCTTCATTTCTAAGAAAGAATACAACCCTGATGTGAACTTAAGCAAACCAAGTCAGCTTCAACATTGATGTAAAATTTACTGTTTTTTTCTGAATATTCACTCAAAGCTGCCGGTTGAAAAGGGACTCTGTTTTCCAGAAAAATTGCTTCTACCATGGAGAGGTTCTGGGCGTTGATGGTTCCAGTGTTGCTGTCAGTACCTGTTCAGGGCTCAGGTAAAGAAACTAACCTTTATTCACAGAACTTTTAAATGTGCTTCATCCCAAGTAGCATCACTCTTTTGGACTGTCCTGCATGTTCCTCTGATCTAAATCCAGTTGGGACCCTTTAGGGATGGATGGTAAAGGAAGTTTAGAAGAGTGGAGAACAGTTCCGGACAGTAGATTCACTTCATGTTGCCTTTTTTACTTTTACTTTTTACTTTATTTTAGTCAGAAAAAACAGACAGTGTACACTAAAAATTAACCTCAAGTGGAAAGATTTGTTGTACCAGGTTATAGCTCAAGTGCTAATTGCCACCCGAAGTCCCTGGGAAGGCGATGTTATATTAAAATGCTCAAAACATGCTCATTAAAACAAAACCTCTAAATTAAGAAATATCACACAAGAGGGGAGTGCTGTTGTGCTGAATATCAGCACTGCGGTGATTTAGTCATAGACACGAGGCCACAGGTCATTTTTGTTCTTGGTTTTGTTTTTATTGTTGTAATATGTGAAAGGGGTCCATAAATCTGTTCTTCTTTTTCTCTCAGTCGTGAACAGTTTCTACTTTTTATCATAACGTGATCAGCTGTTGCCTTCCTGGGAGCTTCTTCAAACAGTGGTTAGCTTCACGTCTCAATATAGCAACTGATCGGTTCTCTTCTCAGCTAGTCCTGCCTGTTCAATGTGTTGAGTGGTTCTTTTGTCTCCTCCCTGCTTCTTTTTTGTCATCCAATTGGATTTTCATCATTGTTGATTTTCGTTTTGTCTTTTCATTGACGAAAATTTTGATCAATTTAAACATAATCTTCATTTTATATTTTTTACACAGATATATATTTATAATGTGAATATATATAAAAAAATGTTTTACTTTCGTTTGATTTTCATCTGATAAAATATATTCATATGAAAGTAAAAATGTTTAACACTGCCCGAAATGCTACCAAAACTGCTCGAAAAAAAGCCCACAAACCTTTTAACCTAGGCAAGTCCAGAATTATGGATGAAATCCATGTATCAACCCTGACATTATTGAGAGGTTGAGTGGAAGGAAAAACTGTAGTAGACACCTTCCTACATTTTCAAAAGAATGAATGACCACTTAAATAACCAAGTTATTACTGTGTTGTCCAGCTGTGATTGTGGTTTGACTGGCCAGCAAACTTACCTGACCTAAACCGTATTTAGACTCTGAGATACCTACTATAACCAACTATGCAAATAAGCAGAAGGAGACAATTAAATTAACCTAGACCTCATTTACTCCTTTACTCCCCCAAAGACTGATATCTTCCAGGCCAAACTGCACCGATGCAGTAATTTAAACACAAAGAGCCATGACAAAGGTCTAAATGTACAAAATGAAAAGTTATGGACATATGTTTCGGATGAGCATATATAATAAATTATGTTTAATGCTGAAAAAACTGATAGCACTGAATTTATAAATCAACATAAAAGTATTTTGTATGACAGAAGAAACATTTTGTGATTCTGGTAGCTGACATTTCAGAGACGATTGTCTGTGAACAGGATTATTATTTCTTTTTTGCTTTATAATAACACTCAAATACTGCACAACCCTTTGACTGTTATAAAGAGCCCAAATGCACAACAGTACACAGTGTGTCTAATCTCTCATGCAGTCCATTGAGTCAGTAGGTTATTGGCTTCAAAATCGGTTCATCAAGTACAGCCTAGTGTGGAGAACCTGTTTTTTTTTTCTCCTCCTGTGGTTTCTGAGCTGCGGTTGCTTCCTGCTGAAGGCATTCACAGGAGAGACCTTCTGCAGAGAAGGAACCTCACGAACGCTGCCATAAATCAAGTGTTTATGTAGGGCTGTACATCTGGAGGGCGAGTGAAGGAGTACAACTTCATGTCGATTCTTTCCAGGAATGCAAACAAAGTGAAGTGGGACAACAACTTGTGGGCGTCAGATTTCTACAGATGTTCTCTGCAGCTGAGCGACCCGTTTTAGTGTGCACATGTTTATGTACATCCTCGTTATGTGAAGAAACCAGAGGGGTTGGGTTTGCCCGTATCTGTTCCAGCTGATTTTTATTTATCAGCAGTAGGAAATCACCCCAGACTTGCACCTTTCTGCTCTGCCGACACGCTAAGTTGTCACAGCAAAAGAAACCAAAATGAAATCAGATGGGTTTCTGCTGTCACTCTGAAGATAAATATAGTCATTACTGGTGAAAATATAAAATCGTAGAAGACAAAATGAGTTATAATTGGCACTGTTTCCTTTCGGTAAACCTTTTTACCATACTTGGAAACATCAAAATCAATGATGCAAACCGATTTCCGGGAGAATACAGGATGGAACCAACTGTGTCGTGTCTTTTCTCATAGGGGTCTCATTTCTTTGAATGCAAGCGTTAGCTACCTAATAGAGCCTCTTCCTGATTCAACGGATGCCCAACAGCATGTTGTGTTCAGAGCTGAGAGTCTCCATCTGCCTGCGGGACGCTGCACACATCACCATGGCAACGGGGAACCTCAGCGCGGGCTTAATGACTTCATCCGAGGGATGGCGTCGACACGGAGTGGAAGGGTGGGTTCTCATCTTGATTACATCAGTGCATATTTTAAGAAAATAGAATGCCCATCGCCGTTGGGTCGTCTGAGCTTTAACTACCAACTCTCTACGATCTCTGCACATCTAGTAGAGATTAAAGCTTTTCCTCATACGTCTTTGCAAAAAAAAATAGCTCAAGCTTCACTTTAGTTCCAACTCGACGTTTATGTCCTGCTGGAAGGTTTTCTCTCAGGAATAGCCCCATTAATCTTACACTGAATTCTGACCAGCTTACCTGATCCTGCCGAAGAAAAGTATGCCCACAACATAAGACCTCCATCAGTTTAGTTTATTTATATTACGCCAATTCACAACAAATGTCATTTCAAGGCACTTTACAAAAAAACTAATTTCAATACAATTATGCAAATATACAATCAGTTTTTTTCTATGTAAGGAATCCCAGCAGATTGCGTCAAGTCATTGACGTGAGGTTTTGCCCAAAACACGCAGAATCCAAACCACAGCATTCCCTCAGTAATCTCTCACACTAAACAAGCATATAGCAACAGTGGAGAGAAAAAAACTCCCCTTTAACAGGAAGAAATCTCCCACAGAACCTGGCTCAGTGCAATCAGACATCTGCCAGGACTCACACAGAACACAGAGCAGAGACACACAAAGAACGAAAGGAATTCATTTAAGAGTACTTTCTGTGTTAAAGAAACTTAAAATTTGACAACAGGACATGGAGGATGTTAGGTCCCTGGGAGCATCATCTGTATCAATGCCCCCCATCCAGCAGGGCATTTAGCTGAGCAACATAACAACCAGACCAGGTGTAGCTTCTATGGAGAGAAAAAGCCTGAGAAAAAAACGAGGTTAACAATCGAAACAACAGCTAAAAATACATCTGACGAGTAGTTGAAGAGAAAAGTAGAAGAGTAAAGAAAAGTGGTCAGTCTGTCCTCCAACAGTCTAAGCCTATAGCAGCATAACTAAAAAAATAGCTCAGGATAACCTAAGCCATTCTAACCACAAGCTTTATCAAAAAGGAAGGTTTTAAGCCTATTCTTAAAAGTACACTAGGTCTCTTCCTCATGGACTAAAACTGGGAGCTGGTTCCAGATGGATAGGAGCCTGATAACTAAAAGAGGTACCTCCTATTCTACTTTTTAAAAAATCCGAGGAACCTAACAGTAAACCTGCACGCTACCACCATGTTCCATGCTGAAGATGTTTTCTTTACGGTGATGTGTGTGCTGTTAGTTTTTTGACAAACACACGTGTTTTCAAGTAGGCCAGAAAGCACCTATAAGGTGACATTTTATTAGTGGTATTAGTTATTCAGAAAATGAAAACACTCCATATTGATTCACAATGATACACTTCTTTGTGTCCCTAAATTTAAATGGAAATGTGTGGGTTTGATGTAAGAAAATCATTAAAACTGTTAACTCAATGAACTGTCTTTATACGCAGGAGAAAAGAGAAGTGATTCAGAATATGAAGTATGTGGAGCTTCTATTGGTTGCAGACAGGGCTGAGGTGAGGAAAAAATATCTTTATACGGTCACATTTCCTTCAGATGATAATTGTGGTTTCACACCTTTACACTTAGGAGTTCGGGGAATGTATATATGCACTTCACACATGCCCTTAGATCTATAATTAAAAGATCTGATGTAGATAAATTTATGTAAATATACACTTCTACCTAACAGAGTCATCTTTTCTACCTCATACCACAATTAATCTTAAACCTTTAATTCATGAAGTAATGAACATATTGTGCTTACCTTTCTTTTTCAGATATACAGTACACTGGGAAATTCCCATTTAATAACCAAGACAGATGTAAAAAAAAAAAAAAAAAAAAAAAAAAAGAGTCACAGGCTTTATTTTTGTCGTTATTGTGGTTCACGCTGTGTTGCAGTTCGTGAGAAATGAAATGAGTTTTGACAAGACGCAACAGAAGTTACTGGAAGCAGCCAACTTGGTTGACAAGGTAGCATCTTATATGAAACTTCTTTCCTTTTTTTTTTTTTTTAGACAAGCTCTTGGATTTAGGTTTATTGCACCTGTTTATTTTCTGTGTGAGTGATTAATTTCTCCATCCATCCCCAACAGTATTACAAGGCTTTGAATATCCGCGTGGCTCTAATCGGACTGGAGGTATGGACCGACCAGGACAAGATCGTTGTGTCCAATAACCCGCACAGCACTTTGGCGCTGTTCTTGTCCTGGAGACGGAAAATGCTGAAAACTCTCCCCAATGACAACGCTCAGCTTGTTACGTCAGTATCTCTCACTACGAAGAAGCTTAATTTCTGCTAAAGTATTAGGGTGTAAAAAATTCAATTAAAAAAAACAGCAAAAGAAATGAAGGAAAATGTACAAAGTTTGGAAATATCTATCAAAAACCAAAGGAAAATGCAGTAAAAAATACGATCGGAAAGTGATCGGTGTATCATTGAGGTGGAGCTCAGACTGATAAAATATTTACTTTATGTGCTCACGCTGCCCCCTGTGAGGTCACAAATTATTTATTTGCTATTACTTGTCCCGTAGCTGCAGCATTAAAGCTCATGAAGATTTTTGCTCCATAAAAATGTGTTTCAGGTAAATCCCAGCTGAGTTGATGTCTGATTAGTAACGTCAAGAGATGCAATGCGTCATAAACATCCGTAGACATGTGCTTGTATTTTTTGTTGTTAAGCTGACTGCCAGCTTGTTAACCATCTGCAGTTATCCTCTTCAGCTTTCACCACTGCTTCCAAGCTTTGGTAGCTCACTTCTCTGTGATGGAAGGTCGGAGTCATTGGTGACAACTTAGACATAAACCTTTTCAAATCCACAGGACAACTGAACTACACGGTTCATACATCAACTGGAACAGTACTCTCTTTAATTTCAAGGGTTTTCAGGTCTGAAGGAGCCCCAAAAAATATTTTCTTCCCTCTCTCCTTGCTTTTTTTTCATGTTTCTGTGCTTTTTTTATGTTTTGCGCCTTACCCTCCTTCTATGTAATACTAAATAATAAAATAATAATAATAATAGTAATACTTAACACTCCCTCCATGATGTCCTGACCAGACAGAGAAGCAAATGCAGTGAAAGATTGATCTCTTTGAGATGCAGGACTAAGAGGTTCGCAAGATTGTTTGTTCCTGCAGCAATAAGATATCCATGTTTCCTATTTTTTTTTTCCAAATCTAAGATATATTTTTAAATAAAGTAATAACCGAGGGTCTTTTTTTTTGTAGAGGGGTGCCTTTCCAGGGCAGTACTATCGGCTTGGCACCGCTCAAAAGCATGTGCTCTGAATACCAGTCCGGTGGGGTTAATACGGTATGAGAAACAAATATATATGTTAGAAATCATTAATCGTGCTTTTGGAATTATGATAACCATCTTTTGTTCAGCAAGATTTAATTTCTCAATCAATCCGTCTTTAATGTTATGCCATTTGGGAATGCTAAGGACCATTCACCACAGCCTGTTGGGGTCGCCGCCACCATTGCACACGAGATGGGTCACAACTTTGGTATGAATCACGACAGAGAGGGCTGCTGCCAGGCTAAAGCAGAAGACGGTGGCTGTATAATGGCTGCTGCTACAGGGTATGATGCAACAAACTTGAAACATATCATATGAATTTCATTTTGGAGAAAAAAATTGGAAGGATGATTAGGTTGGAAGAATGGACCTTCTTTCCATTGGTGCAGGTCTCCGTTTCCCCGTATTTTTAATCCCTGCAACCTGAAGGAGCTTAAGGGTTACCTGAATTCTGGAGGAGGCAAGTGTCTCTTTAACCTGCCGAACATCGACTCATTGTACGGAGGGCAACGTTGTGGCAATGGTTACCTGGAGGAAGGAGAAGAATGTGACTGTGGAGAAGAAGAGGTCAGACGGAGTCTGTGTGCGGACACGTATTTTTCCCTTGCATTTTGATATTTCACTTTGTTAAACTTTGTGAACAGGAATGCACCAGTCCATGCTGTAATGCCAACAACTGCACCCTCAAAGCTGGAGCTGAATGTGCCCATGGAGTCTGCTGCCATAACTGCAAGGTATGCAGGTTAGATTAAGTGACTGTTGATGGATGGCAAGAAAGAAATGTCATTTTGCCATAAATAAAACCGCTCTTATGTTTTCCTGACCACTTGTTTTTTTTTTTTTTTTAAGAAGTGAGAGGTAGAAACCCCTACAAGGCTTTCTTTAAATCATCTTCCCTCTGTGTCTCACTGTGAAGATAAAGAGCCCAGGAGAGCTTTGTCGAGCCACCTCGGGACTGTGTGATCTCCCAGAGTACTGTGATGGAAAGTCGGAGTCATGTCCAGCTAATTTCTACTTAGCGGACGGTACATCATGCGCACATGGGCGGGCCTACTGCTACACGGGCATGTGTCTTACCCTGGAGCAGCAGTGTCAGTCTCTTTGGGGGCGAGGTGAGAAAATTAGACACGTCATAGTTGCAAATTTGAATACTTCTCTATTTGAGAAAGCTCGTTTAACTGTGTTTGTAACATTATGTGAAACCTAACCTGTATGTGAAAATATTATGTATATAGGGAAACTCCTCCTTTCATTACCCCTCTAGATCAGAGTCATTAGTTTTCTTTAGTTCCTTGTTGATTGTTATCCTGATAAAGGATCCAGTGACAAATAGAGCTGCCATAAACCACTAATTTGACAATCAACTGTTGCAAAAGCGTACAGCTGCTCTAATATAACCATCATTAGCCTCTAGCTTAAAGTGTGCTATCTAAAAGTAAAGGACATTAAGGTGATGGGTTTTTCAACAACTTGTAATGAACTAATTCTAAGATAAAACAGCATTTTTAACGTTCCAGCAAACAGGACTTGTGTGCTTACGGTAATGAAATCGGCATCCATACTATTAATGTTCTAGCTGTCAGTACAAGTAATACGACAAAAGTTTAAAGTCAAAAGCTTTTCCTTTAATAGAGGAACTCTCAGTTTGCACAGTGAGAGTTCCTCTATTAAATGATAGAGAAATGCCCACCGGAAGTCCCGAACAGAACGTGAAAAGCGGACATATCCGGGGGAAAGAGGATGTCCGTTCGCCGTACTAGTAATGTTAAAGTTAGCAACTGCTTTCATAGCTTTTGTGTTCACATGAACAACAGGGTGTTCGGCACCTGTCGTACAGAAAAGCAAACATGCCAGGTATGACCACAGATTCGTCATGACCGAGGGGGTTTGAAGGGCATTTATTTTGCAGTTCGTCCATAAAGCTACACCTGCGTTTTGACATCTTGTAAACAACAGCAGTAGCCCGCTGTCTGTTCCACGTAGGACATGTTGGAGCCACCCACTGGGCAGCAGCTCGGGGAGGACAGCAGATTTGAGAAAAGCTGTCGTAATCCATACAATCGAACAATTCACTTGATGCCTATTTGATGCCTGGAAAACAATGAAATCTGGAACATTTTCATCAGTCTATGAATGCCCACCGGATGCCCCGAACACAGTGTGTCTGGGGCAAAAGCCGACGCTTGCTCACCCTAGTGTTATGCTAAAGTTAGCATCTAACATACAAATCAGCTTCCAAAGGCGACTGTCTCTCTTCATCATCAGCCAAAACATGGCTCTTTTTAAGATGCTCGAGCACCACCATCATACTGCTATTGAAGGCAGATTCTACTCTATATATTTTCATATGGATATATGCATATATGTTCCCCCTACGGCTTCATACCACGCACGCCACAAAACCGTGTTGGTTCAATGCAAGTGTCGGAACTCTCTCTATTTGGCATTCATACTCCCTGTTCCATTATGCAATAGCAATTCTCCTGTTATTTTGTGAAAATCCCGGGACCAGCTTCATGGAACACATTGGCAGGTGAAATAACTTTCTGGTAGGAAAGGACGTCTTTTAATTTACTCGTCACTTACGCGTCAGAAAGCTTCTTACAAGAACAACCCTAAATCAGTACTCTTACGATGGTTAGCCACTATATGTCATTTTTAAAACCTTAAAATACCCCACTCTAAGAGCATTTTAGAAAACCAGCACTTAACTAACATTTTCTCTTCTATGTTAGGCCTAACTAATTTTTCTTGTTTAATTTTTCTTTTTGTCTTACAAAGCCTCCGTATATTGAGGCTGTTTAGATGACTTAATCTACATCGGTATAGTCACCTGATCAACATCAAAACTCTCTAAAGTTTTAGCAGAGTCTTTGATGTATCACAGAAGTTGTATCAGAACCACAGGGGGATTCCAACTAGCCCTCATCAGGTGGTCACTGATCACAGAGGGATGTACAGTAGGTGTGTGTTTTGTGTTGTTATTTTGTGTTTTGTTTTTCTCCACAGATGCCCGCCCCGCGCCTGACTTGTGTTTTAAAGAGGTCAATAAAGCCGGCGACATGTTCGGCAACTGTGGCAAAGACCAAGAAGGAAACTACAGGATCTGTGGAGAAAGGTGAAGATCGAAACATCAAGAAATGTTCCTTTACCCTCCCTCATCTAATGCGTGTCTTTATCACTGCACACTAGGGATGCTAAATGTGGTAAAATCCAGTGCTCTGCCTCTGCCTCCAAGCCCATTGAGAACAATGCAGTCACCATAGAAACGACGGTCAAAGTGGACAGCAAGAGAACAGTGTGCCTGGGGACACACGTGTACAAGCTCGGCCAAGAGAACGAGGACCCACAGGGTGACACTCTGGACCCGGGCCTGGTCATGACAGGAACCAAGTGTGGCGATAACTCTGTGAGACGTGTGAAAATATGCTAAATGAGATTCGCTGACCAAGTGAAGTGTGAAATGCTCTTTCTTTGAAGTGTTGTGGGGTTTTTTTTCACTGCATGGTGTTTGGATTTTATTTAGCCTCTTCTCAAATATTGTTCCTCACAAAAATGTGTCTTTTTCTTAACAGATATGCTTTAACGGAGAGTGTCGCAACACATCATTTCTGAGAGCGGACGAGTGTAACACCAAGTGCCATGGACACGGGGTAGGTCCCAGTTTGGCACAGCAGGAATGCAGGATTTGTGTCGACTTGTTGGAAACGTTTGGCGGCTGGGCTTTAAGTTATGGAAACTAACCATCATTGGCATAAGGGGCCCATTGCATGCTGTAGGAATACTACTACTAATACTACAAACCCTTCCTAAATAGATGCAGAGAACTAATTATAAGTAGAGCCGCAAAATATATGGAGTAACAATTATTGCAATTTCAAATGGTGCAATACTGCAGTCGCAAAGAACTGTTTCGGTACAATATTTGGTTGGCTTTAATATTTTAAGTACCATTGTGATGACAAAGAAGATACATCATTATCTTTAAAGCAATACTCAAGAGTTATATGGCGATGTCTTGTTTTCTTTATGTTCCACGGCTTTAATTATAAGCAAAACAAAGTAAAAGTGTCAGAGGTGAGCATCTTTATGGACTGGGACAGTCTGTGTGGGTGCTCCTTTTTTTCTACCAAATTCTTACCAAGATTATGTACCACAATCGTTCAAGGGGAAGTTTTTTTGTGTGTGTGTTTTTTTTCAACATTGACCTTATTTTTAGAAAATATTAAGTTCAGTTGCTCACCCAGACAAGTTAGGAGGTACTTGGAGTCCTTCAGGAGATGTTTATATCCAGTCGCGATCAGCGTATATCCATATAATTGGAGTCAATCAGGCCAGGAGATTTGGTGTCTGTATTAAGACGTTATCCACCCCAAAACTCCACATTTAACTAATGTTTTGTTATTAATCGTTAGCACTACCCTCAGAGTTCCGAATGTCTCGGAAATACTCACCATATTGTCCCGAATATAGGACAACCCCCCCCCCCTTTCTAAAGACTAATCTTTATGAAAATGACAAAATTACATTTTGAGAAAGTCACGGATAATAAATACAGACTGCTATAATATTCGCCTGTTAATGCAATCACAAAGATCTGCATGTATATTCTAGTAAAGCGAGACAGTAGCGATACTTAATAGAAACTGAGAAAAAAAAAAACTGCAAGAGAACGACCCCACATTTTTACATCCAAACTGGCAGAACTTTGCTCATTACATGTCAGATCAGAAGTCCTATTACACATCAAATTGTCTGCATGAGGCTTTTACTCACAGACATCCTCTGGCTAACCGTGCTCACTCTCATGCTGCGATCCTGTCTCCTCCCACTGAACGTCATCCTCACTGCCATCCAATGCATTAGATATGGCTGCCTGACAGTCGTTTGACGCCTCTGCTACACTGACCACCATCATCTTAAAGTTAGCATCATAACTCTGCCTCAGGTGTTTGTTCATTTGCCCCACTTTTGATCCACTCTGCTCTGGACTGTCTCACTCCATTTTTCTTTTCCCTTTGATGACACCAGCCACAATGAGGTCACTGGCTTTACAGCAAGCTGGCGCCCTCTGTTGTTGCGGTCCTGTCACGTTTTTAGGGCAGTTGACGCCTTATTACAGGCGGCAAATCTCCTGCCCTGATTCATTGACTCCCTTTATATGGATATAAGTTGATCGTGACTAGATATAAACTTCTCCCGAAGGACTCCAAGTGGCTTCAAACTTTTCTCAGTGAGAAAATGAATGTAATCTTTGCATTAAAACAAGATCATGGTTTAAAAAAAACAACTTTGCCTTTAATGTAGTGTTGTAAGGATTAATATTGATTCTTCTATGATATTTTTTAAAGGGAAAATTTTGAAAGAAGGCAAAATATACATCCTTACAGAGTTTTTTAATTTGTCTATTTTTATTAACAAATGTATTTAACAAATTATGAATCAACTCCCTACATGAGGATTGAGAAGCACCCTCCAGTGACCCCAGTCTACCTCTGATTTGCCAAAGTGATGGACTGTGACTGTGATTATGTGACTAACAGATGTAACTTTTGAAAAGAAACCTATTCACTATAGTTTCACAAGTCTGATCCACTTTCTTTGGCTCACAGGATGTTTGGAGAAAATAAAAGTATTCACTCCCTTTAATGGATTGGCCGCAAGCAACTATACATATTTCTGTTTTAATTGTTTTTCTGAAAATAACTATCTGTTTGTTTTTTGTTTTCAAACTGTTTACTGTGTTTGCTCTGCTTGTCTAGATAGAAACTCATCATTCATATCCTGTATGGTACCGCCTTTCAGTTTTAAAGTTGTTTCTTCAAAGGCTCTTTTTGTGTGATGATAGTGTTGAAAGGCATTGGAATTGTCCATTTTGATTTCTATGTTTCATACTTTTTAGATGTTTAGGTTTTCTGGCCCTAAAATATGGTATCTGCCCTTGAATTCAACTACTATCAGAGGAGCTCCTTCATTCTAAAATGATAGCCCCTGCATCTGTATTTGGAATACAGCATAATTTTTTTCAGGGCAGTAATTGGCCATGGCGGTCATCGTTGTTTTTTTGTGTGTTTTTTTTATCTCCCAGCTATGCAACAACAACCATAACTGCCACTGCAACCCAGGCTGGGCTCCTCCATGGTGCGACCAGAGTGGGTCAGGGGGAAGTTTGGACAGTGGCCCTCCCAAGAATCCAGGTAGGACACCTGCTGAGGTTAATACTGTCATGATAATCAATTTTTCTGGAGGATGAATTGCCCAGGAAATTATTGCAATAAACGATAATAGGGTCGCTTTTTGAGACGTTTTGTAACTAGTGTAATAATAATGCATGTACAGCCTTTAAACGGTCAAGAGACTTGACATTTGTAATATCAAATATGAATTAACAAAACAACCAGGGGGGGAAAAATAGATGAATTCTTTAAAAAATGATTGGCCGTCAAAAAAATGTATCATTTGCTTCAGATAGAGCAGTTAGGAGTTGTGTAAAGAAAAGGTGAAAACCAACAACAAAACACTTTCGATTAAAGATTTCCCATTTTCCTTTACCACTATGGATATATGGACCACACCTGCCTTTTTTTAGTCCAGTCAATTTGGTAGAAAGGGCGAGACACGGGAGGAAAACAAACAAGCTTGCAAATGGAATTTATTTTGGTTCATTTTGAATTTATTTAATCTAATTGATTGTTTATTGTGACAGGACTAGCTGAGGTTTGATGTGTTGTAAGTTTGTACACCTTTGTTCCCAGTTAATGAGCGGTTTTTGCTTTATTGTTTGCGTCAGTATACACTGTCATAGGGATGTGTATTGGTAAGAACCTGGTGATGCAATATGTATCGCAATACGGGGGTGTTGCACGGACGATATACTGCGATACTATGAGTAAGACTATTATATCGTGATTTTTAAAACCCAGTTTAACTGTAGTAAAACTGTTAGATCATTCTGAACACTCCAACCTGTTTTATACTTGATACTTGGTGAAAACAGCCACCGACTACCAGTCAATCTTTACACTTTTTCTACAAATAATAGTAATCTTTATTGGTTTCTCACAAATTATATAATATAAAATAAAAATTGATACATCAATACAGTATAGTGAAATGAAATACAAATCGATGTTTACGTACATGCCCACTCATTTCGTGTCATTTTATACTCCCAACAGGTATTCCACTTCCAGTGGTGCTTCTGCCTGTTCTTCTTTTGGTCTTGGCTGCCTTTGGACTTTGGTTCTGCTGCAAACATAGACTCGGCCCAATGAAAGCCCTTCCTCCACCACCAGTGCCAAAGTGTGTAATAGCAAGGATTTACAGTTACAGCTGTTGATATCTGCCTTTCCTTTCCAAGTTTCATATTGTATTTATATCAACTGTGGTTGATTGATCTTCTGTTGCAATTCTCAGATGCGCAGAAACAGCTGGAGGCAAGCCCATGGAGACTGATTCTCAGTTTATTGGTCATGCCAATCCAACTTTCCTGGTGAAGAAGCAGGATTCGGTCATAAAGACCATGGTTGTGCTATAGAGACAGGGATATGACTTTGATCTGTTGTATCTCGGTACAAGTGTTTGAATTTTACTGTTTTCTTTCACTGACAGTCTACGCCTCATCCAAGCCCGTCGTGCCCAGGTCGGCCCAGGCAGGCAATTGTGCGTCCTGCGGTGAAGCCTCCGCCCATCCCCGGCTATGCCGCCGAGCAGAAAGAGAAAGAAACCAAAAGGCAGCCACAGGCCCCCTTTCCACCTGCTGCTTGTCCTCAGCAGCAAACATCTCAGGGACACGTCCAGACTCTTTTTAAGGCTGCTCAGGACAATAGACAGGGACCAAGCCAGGTCTCTCCATTATTACCAGGTCCTCCAACTTTAACTTCTTTAGACCCGAAAAGACAGGTGCGACCAGACCCCCCAAAGAGACCTCCCCCACCCTGTCCGGTCAACAGGCAGTGTGCGGTAAATGCATTTAAGACACACTTTTGCCTTAACATAAAAACATCATTTTAGTAAAAACAGTAGAAAATATCTATTTTTTTATTATTATTATTATTTAGGATCAACATAGTGATAAGGTGAAAAGGCTTCAACCATCAAACAGAGTGCTGATGCGAGGAAATGAAGCTTTGGCTCCATCTGCTGGTCAGAAAATGCCAAACAGGTAAAGGAGTATAACAGTCCTAAAAAGTATTCATAACTCTTGAGCTATTACACAATTATAATGTTACATCTCTAAATTGCAGTGTGCTAGGATTTTATGTGACTGACAAGTATAGAGTAGTGTATAACTGTGACTTGGCCGAAATGTTTGATGTGTCCCAAACAGGTGTTGGTCATCAAATTAGAATATCATTAAAAAGTTGATTTATTTTAGTAATTCCATTCAAAAAGTGAAACTTGTATATTCAATAAATCCATTACACAAAGACTGATATATTTCAAATATACATTTTCATTCATTTTGATGATTATAACTGACAGCTAATGATAGTCCTAAATTCAGTATCTCAGAAAATTTGAATATCCATTAAAGGAAAAGCTCAGGGGTTTCTTTTAACCTGCATCTTATTTTAGCAAATATTCTGTTCATTTACTCACCCAGACAAGTTCAAAGCTACTGGGAGCCGTTCAGGGGGAGTTTATTTCGAGTTGCGATCAGCATACCCATATAATGGGTATGCTTTGTTATGAATAGTTAGCGATATTACTCCGTGAGTTCAGAATGTCTAGGAAGTGCTAAGGTATTAGCTTCTGGGATTTTACAGGCTTTTAATGCAACTGATTCTAACTTAGACTAACCTGGGAGTTCAATGATGCAGCAGCCATCCACCATTACAGGTTTAGTCTTGCAGACTTCTGTGTGTAGGGGCTTTTGATTCTTTGAATCCTTTGGAAAACTGTCAAGTCAGCAGATTGTGTAGCCTACAGATTTGGACAGAGAGGACGTTTAAAGGCTTTTGCAGGTGTTTTGTGTTAATTGGCTGATTAGGCTGTAGCACACGTGTCTTTAATATTGAACATTTTTACAATATTCGAATTTTCTGACATACTGATTTTGGGACTTTTATTAGTTATCACTTATAAGAATTAGAATTAAAAGAAACAAACCTTTGAAATATATCTGTAATGAATGAATACAATATACAACTTTTACTTTCTGAATGGAATTACTGAAATGAGCTTTTTCATGATATTCTAGTTTTATGACCAACGCCTGTATGTTGCTCACTGCACAGTTATGCAGTACTTTTGCTTTAGTCTGTCCGATAAAATCCCAATTAAATATATTCTTTTTTTTAAATATTTTTCAACATCCTAACAGTTTCTTATGTTTTCACCTCATCTTTCCAGAGTTTAGAAGCCCAGGACGGCACTGGGACCACCACTTATATCCAGAACTGGACTGCCTTGTACTGTATTATTCCAATCTGCAGTACTGTGGGTTATAACAAATACTTGATGGTGTATTTACACTGATATGCACTGAGGAATTACAGAATAGATGATTTGAGTCTAAGATTTAAGCGTCACTAGCAGTTTGCAAATGAACGTCTCTGCTTCATCCCCATGAAACTGCCAGAGCTGTAAATGTTATTTTTTATTCTTTTTTTTTCTTTTTTTTTTACTTTAGTGTGCTTGATGTGAATGGAAAGTTGTTGAGCTATTTATTCAAGAAAAGGAAAAGAATGTTTACAGTTCACCCTATGTACCACACACGGTACTGCTAAGATGATCATAATTATGAATGTCTTATATTAAGAAAACATGTGACCCTCTTACATGTGAATGATATGAAGTAGTTAATGGATTTCAGCTGGTGTCATGGTAACCACTGAAATCTTACAAGCATGCTGTAAGTATATGCTTAAGATGAAAGATCAATGTCAAAAAATTTGAGGGATGTAGAAGTTTATGGGATTTTTACTTTTTCTATTTTCAAAACGTTTTTTTGTCACAGTTACAGTTTGAAGCAATTAAAGGCCATTCCAAAATAATATTGATAATCATAATTATATCACCTGTGAAACCTTTTTAAAAGTTAAGTAAAGTGTCATTTTAAGCTACCCATTTTATCCCAAATAATGTGTAACGTGTAGTTCTAATTTTGTAGCAGACGATCTGATTTTTTTCATTCTGTTGATCTAAAGTAGTAGCTAAACTGAGCCATATTTTAAAAAAATGATTTCATGTTGTCTATTAAAACCACAACAATGATTGTGTAATCATTACATGCGTTCATGTAAAACTAACCAATTATATGTTGAGAAACTGCCGGCCAGGTCACGCTTTAACATTTAATGTTGTTCATCTATTTCACAAAATCCTGGCGATATGGTACTTCCACTGATATAACTGTCAAATGGTATGATTTACTTCATGACCTTACCTATGCAAATAGATACAATAATGCATCTGAACTGGAAATCAAATAAAAACTTTTTTTTTTATGGTCTCAGTCTATAAAATTCAGTTTTTGCCATTTGTAAATGTGAAATTGTCATTAGGGAGCAGAACTTCTCTACTCATGGTAACACTTAATCTCTTCCATGTTGCAATACACATGTAATGTAGGTGATCCAAAAGTTAATATGCTTTGCAACGGTGGGGTTCATTGCAGTCACTAGTCCCAGCTTGACCTACAGGGGTCCATGCACAGCAAGTTTTAAATAATTTCCCTCCCTAGAATAGCTGGAAATTTTGAAATGCTACTGCCCTTTAGGTCTACGCAGCCTTTACTGAGATGAAAGCGCTCTGATTTATTCTAATCAAAAGACTGTTAAATACCAGAGGCTAGACCCCCTGAACTAAACAACCTCCAGCGCAACGAGACCCCACCCGCTCACAAACGCTCCCTTTTCACAAAGTGAGAAGCCTGGTGTTTTTGCTCGGGACCGTGGGAGGGGGGCGTCAACTGTGGCTGTAAGGGAAATGGTTTGACAGGCAAAGGTTTTAGCATGACGCTTAATTGCAGCCAGGTTCTCCTGCTGAGCATAATTAGCGTTCACTGGCGTGTCACTTGCAGTAGAGTTTCACTTATTAGAGATGATGATTGGCTGAGGGATAAAAACACCGGGGTGAGACCCCTGCCTCTCCCCACAGTGGGAGGGAGACGCAGCAAGGAGAACAGAAAAGAAAATCTCACCTGCTGAAAGCTCCCCTGCCTGCTGTAATGACCCAATTAGGCTCTGGTTGTTTTTCCACTTGCAATGTTGATTAGCCTACAGATGTTTTAGCAATAGCTTTCTGCTTAGATTTTTGTCCCTAATGGTTTCTTGTGCGGTCCACCTCTGATAAAAATTACTTATACCCCTTGAACCTCTCCACATTCTGTTATGTCACTACTGAAAGTGTGTTGTGTTTTACTGCTGGAGTCGCAGGGCCCAGGCCTCCTCTGTTTTGGCTTTACCGTATGTTCCCATGTCCTCTGCCCCTCATCTCTAATAAGTGAAACTCTACTGCAAGTGACACGCCAGTGAACGCTAATTATGCTCAGCAGGAGAACCTGGCTGCAATTAAGCGTCATGCTAAAACCTTTGCCTGTCAAACCATTTCCCTTACAGCCACGGCCTGGGGCTCCTGTGCTTTGAGGGTCCTTCTGATGCCTATGGCTCCGATTTCCTTTGTGTCTTCATTAGTTTCTGGGAGGTGAATCGATCTTTCCAGCTACTGAACACTTGTATGCAGAAACCTTCTATGCATTAGCATGCTCATACACACGTGTGAGAATTATAGTGTTTACAGATACGTTCTTGAGCTGAGGTTATCACAACTGAATCTTGTGATGATTGTGATGATTGGTACCATGAGCTTTTCAGTGATTTTATTACTGTATATATTTATTTATGTGGTGTGGTTTTGTTGTTCTCAGTTCATGTTTGATTTGTTTTTCTGTTTTTTATTCCTCCCTCTCTGCCGTTCTGCAGTTGTGGAGGCAGAATGGTATATCCCTACCTCTCCATCTTCTTCAACGACCCAAAACAAGTTCTATTAAAAATATTTTACACATATATATCAAGTGGAGTACTATAGCAATATCCATACTGCTCCACTTGTGAAAGTAAATCTGTTGGTTCTCTACTTGGTGCTCAGACATCAATTCTGAAGCTCAGACTAAAAAAAGAAAGAAAAAGCTGCTGAAGAGTAGGATGAAGGTTTCCCTTCCCTCCTCCTATATTTTCATTATGAAAAAATATAAATGTAACTGTAATTTATTCTATTTTGTAATTAATAATGTTCAGATAACATATACGGATTACTACTTTAATGGAACTATACATTTTGTTGAATTCTGGAATTAATTTAACCTCAATTGTTTGTGATAGTCTACACCTATTTCTATGTATTTCTTTATTATTATAGAAATATAGTGATAGTTTAAATAAAGTACAGTTGTGGTCAAAAGTTTTGAGAATGACACAAATATTAGTTTTCACAAAGTTTGCTGCTAAACTGCTTTTAGATCTTTGTTTCAGTTGTTTCTGTGATGTACTGAAATATAATTACAGGCACTTCATACCTTTCAAAGGCTTTTATCGATAATTCCATGACATTAATGCAAAGAGTCAGTATTTGCAGTGTTGGCCCTTCTTTTTCAGGACCTCTGCAATTCTACTGGGCATGCTCTCAATCAACTTCTGGGCCAAATCCTGACTGATAGCAACCCATTCTTTCATAATCACTTCTTGGAGTTTGTCAGAATTTGTGGGGTTTTTTTTGTCCGTCCGCCTCTTGAGGATTGACCACAAGTTCTCAATGGGATTAAGATCTGGGGATTTTCCAGGCCATGGACCCAAAATTTCAACGTTTTGGTGCCCGTTATCACTTTGCCTTATGGCACGGTGCTCCATCATGCTGAATAAAATGCTTTGTTCTTCACCAAACTGTTGGATTGTTGGAAGAAGTTGCTGTTGGAGGGTGTTTGGTACCATTCTTTATTCATGGCTGGGTTTTTGGGCAAAATTGTAAGTGAGCCCACTCCCTTGGATGAGAAACAATCCCACACATAAATGACACAGGACTGATGGTAGTGCTTACCTTTTCTTCTCCGGACAAGCGTTTTTCCGGATTCCCCAAACAATCGGAAACCGGCTTCATTGGAGAATCTGACTTTGCCCGAGTCCCCAGCAGTCCATTCACCAAACTTTCTGCAGAAGATCAATCTGTCCCTGATGTTTTTTTTGGAGAGAAGTGGCTTCTTTGCTTCCCTTCTTGACACCAGGCCATCTTCCAAAAGTCTTCGCCTCACTGTGCGTGCAGATGCGCTCACACCTGCCTGCTGCCATTCCTGAGCAAGCTCTGCACTGGTGGCACTCCGATCCCACCCTGATTCCTCTTTAGGAGATGATCCTGGTAAATTGTTGATTTAGGTGCAATTTTTGTTGCCACAATATGCTTGCCTGTGAAGCCATTTTATCCAACACAATGATGGCTGCATGTTTTTCTTTGCAGGTCACCATGGTTATCAATGGAAGAACTATGATTTAAAGCATCACCCTCCTTTTAACATGTCAAGTCTGCCATTCTAACCCAATCATTCTGACATAATGATCTGCAGCCTTGTGCTCGTCAAAATTCTCACCTGAGTTAACAAGACGATTACTGAAATGATTTCAGCAGGTCCTTTAATGACAGCAATGAAATCCAGTGGAATTTTCATGGCAAAGAAGGACTATGCAATTCATCTGATCACTGTTCATAACATTCTGGGGTATATGCAAATTGCTATTATAAAAACTTAAGCAGCGACTTTTCCAATTTCCAATATTTATGTTATTCTCAAAACTTTTGGCCATGACTGTACATCCTCTTTGACTTCAGAGATTTTATGTATCAGAACAAATAAAACTGGTCTTTATCAGGTTCTAAAATGATTACAAATTATACAATTATAGAAAAAACCACAGAATAAATTCCACGCTGTCATTGATTTATAGCAACAAGCACTAAAGACACCGTAGTTACATTCATACATTTAATGGAGAAGTAGTTGCCTCCATAAAGGAAGTAAGAGTTTAGCCAGTTTGGTGATATCTATCAAAGATGTGAATTTAACACAATGCAAGGGTGGTGAGACATGGGTAGTGACCTGAAAGAAACATAGTACACATTACAAGTACATATTACAAACTGTTACAAACCTTTTACAGGAGCGGATGTTTTTGCACATTTAGACCAAACAATCCTCACTGAAACAACTGAAAATACCTTTGTTAGCATGTTAATTGTTCAAGTTCATTTTGGGCTTGACTCAATGTATATGCTCATTAGGGAAGGGCTACTTTGAGAAAACATTGTCTTTGGTAAAAAAAAAATATAAAGAAATCCCAACTTCAATGCAAAATTCTATCTGCATGAAAAATATCAAATTGGACCAGCCCACCTCATACCGAAGATCAAGCATTGTGTTGGAGCTTCAGCTTGTGTTACCGAAGTCAAAGCTTGAAACAGAAACTGAATTTGTACTTTTTGAGCTCAGTGATTCCCAGCTCCAAGGCTCTCCGCTGAAATTGGATGAAATCCCACGACTACAGATTTACTGGCTCATTTAGCACGGTAAAAGCCAGGGCCTTAGGCGTAAACAAGAAAGCTTTGGGATAGCCATTGAATTGTGTTTGTCTTTAAATATACTGCAACAACACTTTGTTTTCTATCTGCACCTGCTGGAAAAGGTAATTACTTTTTCTGGTAAGCTCTAAAGGTTCTGGGTGTGTACCATTTTCTTCCATCTTTAGTGTTTATGGGCAGGTCAGAACCCCAGAGACTGATGATGGGTTATACAGTTAAGCGTTACTCTGAGTGAGTTGCCTTTGGCAATAAAAGGTCAACATAAATAATCAATGAAGGGGAAATGTCAGATCGGAAGGAAAAGAGAAAACAGTTGTTAGGGAACCGAGATGGGGCTATCTTACATTTTCTGCACTTTTTTTTAGGGTTAACCGACCCCGATCCTCCAAAAAAGGATCATGCATGTAATTCAAAGTTTTCTTTTTTTTTTCATGGACAAAAAATATTTACAATAATCCTTTAAAGCAAACAATTAATTTGTTGCTTTACATTCAGCATGCTCCTTTAAGTCAATGCAGAAACAATTACCTGATGAGAACTTCACACAAAGACAGACCACTCCTCATCTGTGCTCAGGTTTAATTAGAACCCCAGATAATTCCAAAAGAAAAAGATATTTAATGATTAAATCCCAACAGGAATCAATCTCATTAAGACTCTGCTGTAGATGTATAATAATATTCATGAATAAATCTAAAGTGGAATCAGAACAAAACCGACAAAATGTCACACTCAGACCACATTTTGACAAGGTATTTATTGTAAACACTTTTTATTTAGACATACATTGCAAATAAATCTGTCCCACAGCAAAAGCAAAGGAAGACCTGTTACTGTCACATCAACTCTTAGATGCAAATCACTTTTTGATTTTCATAATTACAATAATTGCACATTTGTATATTTTCCTGAAAAAAGTTAAATCAATTAATTTTACATATGACAGAGTAGAGCTCAACATTACGTGCAAACACTTTGAACTGCATGCTATTTAATTCTATTTGGTGCAGACTATGTAGAAATAACTTTTTTATAAACAAATCATCCTAATGTAAAGCTTTAATTTACAGGGACTAATAATTAGCTTACAAACTGCAAAAGATGATCGCGTATGCAGATGATCCTGCTCTATTTGTAGGTCATACTCAGTCTGATTGCACATCTTACCTTTGAACAATATAGCTCGCACAGAAGATAAAGCATCAACGTTTTACATTGCGGCAATCGGTGGGGGTGTGTTGGTAAATTTTTGGAGAGGGGGTGGTTATTTTTTCTCTTCTTGGATCTGGTTCTCCCATGGCACTGGATCGTTTTCATTTGTGTGTGCTCCATTCTCCCTGTCCTGCCAGAACTGCTCCACATCAGGCAAGATAATTCCATCTTTAACGCTCACCCTGTCCGCCTCACTCTCCCCTCCAGGTTTGCCTTGCACCAGCGGAGGTTGAGGCTCGCTGCTGGTTTCAAGGCTGGAGCTGAGATGGAGTCCCCTCTCTCCCCTCAGTTGTCCTGAGGTCTCCGGTCTGGGACAAGGGGACTGAAGAGAGGAAGGGTTGTGGGGTCCGGGCTTTGGCTTAGGTGGAGGCTGTTTTCGCAGGGTGAGGCGCCTCCACAGCCCCCTGTAACTCTCCCTGAACTCTTCAGAGAGGAAGAGGACAATCAGAGGGTTCAGCAAGGACAGAGAGAAGGTGAGCAGCTGAGCAGAGAGGGTGAGGAAAAGGGGAGGAGAGGAAGTCACTGGCTGAGCTCCTTCAGTTTCTTTCTCTGCAAGATGGCACTCCCAAACCCATACCACCCACTGAGGAAGCCACAGAATAGCCATGGCAAGGGTCAGGCTGAAAAGCATTAAGGTGAGCCTCCTGGATCGAATCTGTGTGCGCAGGTTCTGGGACTTACTGGAGCGACGTTGGCAGTGACCATAAGCCTTCCAAAAGTACATCAGGGCAAAGCTGAGAGGTGCACAGTAGATGCCCAAGGGATATGCTTTGACATACACAGACATAAATTCCTTTGCTTCAGGAGGGAACATCAGCACACACACAAGTCCACTGATCTCTCTGTGCAGCTTTGCAAACAGCCACAGTGGAATGGTGACAGAGCACGCAGACAACCAGATGAAGAAGAGTACCACCAGGATGGAGCCCAAGTGGATGCTAACCTGCCTGGTGGGGTTTGAAACGTATCGACTGCATGCTTTAGCCATGAAAGCCACCGTAAGGCTCTTTGCTGCCATGCAGGACTGGAGGAACCAGTCGGCCGTCTTGCACACAACCCAGCCCAGGTTCCAGCTCGCCTTGGAGTAGGAGACAGCCCTGAAAGGGACTGTGAACATTAGCACCAGCCCGTCTGCGAACATCAGGTTGAAGATAAGAGAGTTGATAAGGGACAGTTTGCCCCTGTTGGCATTCGAGAACAGGATAACCATTGCAGTGAGATTGCCAGCCACACCTAAAACACAGATGACTCCCAGTATGGCTGGCACCAAGACCCTGAGTTCGTTTTGGTCTGGATGGTGGAACAAGCTTGGTTCATTGAAGGTCCACTTGTTTAGGGAGCTGTTCTCCACAGACATGTTGTTTCCAACAAACTTTTCCATTGAGATAAAAACTCAGAGATATCCAGAAGTTTAGAAAAATTGCCTGAAAGGAAAAACTGAAAAGCTAAAAAGCGATCTAAAGACAGAAATGGTTTTGGATGAAAAGCTGTTGAAATGATGACATCCGAGAATTAATCGTTGGAAGTCAGGAGTTAAGAGTGGAGCTCTTGCCTGTGCCCTGCTTTATCCTTAGACGCAGATATGCAGCCCCTGCGGTGAGTTATAAAGATGCTGTTTGATTGACAGCTGCTGTCTCCAGCTGGCTAAAGGCACGCAGACTACACCCACATGGGACCAATTAGAAGAAGAAAAAAAAAAATATATATATATATATATATATAGTACAGTGTGTACAAATGAAATGCTACTTAATTGCTATGCATTTTATATTCAGTTTTAAGTGGGATGTCCAGTGTATAAATGACGACATTTTAGACATTTTGTACAAAATCTATTAGCGTGTTTTAGAACTTCAGACCAATGCAAAAAAAACCAAAAAACAAACATGTAGAGGTATTTTATTAACCTGGACCTTATTTTCAGCAAACTTTATGTTCATTTCCTCACCCAGACAAGTTTGGATCAACTTGGAGTCCTTCGGGAGAAGTTTATATCCAGTCACGAACAACTTATATCTATATAATGGGAGTAAAACAGGGCAGGAGATTTGCTGCCTTTAATAAGTCATTATATGCCGCAAAACTCCTTCTTTTAACCATGTTTTGTTATGAATAGTTAACGATATTCCCCTGTGAGTTTGGAACGTCTAGGAAGTCCTAAGGTATTAGCTTCTAGGTATTTTCCAGGCTTTTAATGCAACCGATTCCAACTTACAGTAACCTGGAATTTCAATGACGTCGCAGCTACCGCCATTACAGCTGTAGTCTGTGTAGGTTGAGGAAAGTAAGCCTGTGGAAGCTGAAGTTGGTCCTGTAGGTCAATCAGATTTGGAATCACGCCAACACGAACCATGTTAATGTTTGCAGTAGCAAGTTCTGTTAAACCGACAGCTGTAGAGCACAGAGTGAAAGTCCAGGTCCGACTACAACTGGGATGGAGCACAACAGTGACGTTATTGAAGTCGTCCAATAGTGTAGTTGTATTATAGCCTCTAAATAACACGGAACAGAACAAATAAGCACTTCCGAGACATTCTGACCTCCGAGGATAGTCGCACTAACAATTGATAACAAAACATTGGTCAAATGAAAGACTTTTGGGGCCGATAATACCTTTTTACAGGGGGGGGGGGGGGGGGGGGGGGCAAATCTTCGGCCACAATTGACTACCATTATATGGATATACCTTGATAATGCTGGATATAAACTTCTTCGGAAGGAGTCCAACTGGCTCCAAACTTGTCTAGGTGAGGAAATGAACATAATGTTTGCTGAAAGTAAGGTCCAGGTAAAATAAAGCAAAACAAACTTTCCATTTAAACATGCAGTATGTTGCAAACGTTTTCATAACCATTGGATATTTTCGCACAGTATGACCACAAACATAAATGTCTTTCCATTGGATTTATATTGTAGTCCAACGCACAGTAGTGCATCACTGTCAAGTTGAAGAAGCTGCTCTGGTCATATGAGAATTTTTTTTTTACTTTTGTCCTTTATACAAATCAATATGTGGAGAAAGAAACAAATGCTGATGTCAACATGAGCCCACCATGGGTAGCCTAAGTCTCCTCCCCTTCCGGTCGGCCCATTGTTCTCCTAGCCCGAAAAAATTATGAATTGAAGTCAATGGAGCGATAAAAGTTATTTTCTGGTCCCTTTGTCTTATGTCCTGAATCAGACATCTGTTGTACCTCAATGTGTTTGTCAAGTGATTTGGGATTTATTCGATTGTAAAAATGAGCAATTAAAATGCTTATAAATCAGAGGTCAGAAGTCGCATGATGTCAGGCAGCTAACGCGGGCTAGCACTAGCTATAGCACGTAAAACAATCACTGAGACCTTGTAGAGCTTCTCCCAGATGCTGGCTCTCACTCAACCGACTGTTACTCTCCCAGCATAGCTGCCACATTCCACATGCTAAGATTTATAGTGGTTTTCTCTGCGTTTAATGGTCATTCCTTCGTCCTGGAGGCCACGGCCCATTGTCTCTTTCTTCTTCTGCAGTTGTAGTCCGCTGGTTTTACATAAAACCTAAAGTAACTTTTGCCACCGTTTGAAATTCAGCGTTTTCCCTACATCCAAATGTGTCTCAAAAATTCATGGACATCATGTTGATCCAAGGCGCATTTTAAACGGGATCAGAAAATAACTTTTATCGCTCTATTGACAGTCATTCAATATTTTGGGCAGTAGGGGAACCATGGACCAGAAGTAGAAGGGTAGGACTTAGGCTCCCCATACCCACGGTCAAACATGCTGGTGGTCCCCAGCATTATGCTGTTGAGATAGTGGAAGTATGGGGACCTGGTCAAAATCGATGGGAAGACAATTCAGGATTACCAGAGGGTGATGTTGTATGTAAACCTGTCAGAGGCTGCAACACATTTGAGACTAGAGATACGGGACACCTGCCAGCAAAGGAATGATTAATCATCCAACCAGTGCTACGGTGGAATGATTTAAATCAGAACATAGTGATGCTTTTGAATGGGCTATTCAAATACAGACTAGACCCAATTGGGAATTTGTAGCAAGATTTAGGAATATATGTTCACATTCAATCTCTGTCTAGTCTGACTGATTTTGAGCTATTTTGCAAAGAACCAGGGCTGGCCCAAAGTCTAATGGGACCTTAAGCAGATTTTGACTCAGGGGGGGCCCCTTTCTGTTAAGACCACTACCCACAATAACAGTATTTCAATCAAGATTTGGTCTAATCCGGGAGGAAAGGCAACATTTATTTTGGTGATCCTAAACATCAATTAGAGGTAGAGTTGTTAATATTAGCTGAGACAATCTGAATTTCAAACAAAATAGAAATCTTGAACTTAAGCATCACATTGTAACAATGGTGACATGATCAACCAATGAATATAAAAAAATAATTTAAAATGTATTTCAATTTGAATCAAAATTGAAAATGTAATTAACATTTTATCGAAATAAAAAAAAAATCGAAATTAAAAGGTAAAGTATATGTATTTTTATCCCTTTAAGTTATTTAATTTAAATATTTTTGTAATTTAAAAATATATATATATAAAAAGCAGAATTTTAATAAAAAAGTCAAAAAGAAATGACCTAGTCAAAACAAAAAAATGTAAACAATTCAATTTAAAAAAAATCATGTACACTGAAACAAACATCTGTAGTCTCTGTCTCAGTTTCACCATTTATGGGGGGCCCCAGATGAGTTTGAGGTTACATATGCAGATTTTGTATTAATATGTTGAAAAGCTACACTTGATTTTCATTTCCCTTCAGGCACAATTTTGCATTTGTCTCACAGCAAATCCATAAAGTGATCAGAAACTAATCAGAATGCCTTTACCACTCTTTTTCCACTAGAGGGTGACCTAACATCAGAAGCTGCAATTATTTTAATCAGCCCATAACAGGTATAAGTGTGATCTTTGACTGAACAGATGTTTACAGATTAGAGTCCACACTAGTAGGCTTTGAGCTTGCAAATCTTTATTATTTTTTTTATTCAAAGTAACTCCAGTAAGCATAAAGACTGCATGGTAATTCAATGCATATTGATACATTCTGAGCTATAAAAGTTGTTTTGTTTCAATTAGAAGTGTCACAAAGGAGATTGGTTTAAAATATATTGTTAAGAGACTGAAACACAAATATTCCCTGATTTTACAGAGTCCAGGTACACTTTTGACTGCTTTGCGCAAACATCGGAGGCGGTTCCAAGCGAATTTCTTTGAGATGACCTCCTGCTTTTCACCTTCACCCAGAGAACAAACATGCAAAAGCATCGGAACGATCTCATAAAAAACTGATTTAATCTTCTAGGAAGGCAGAAAAAAATAATATTTGTGGTATAGTGCTTCAAAAGATCTGTAGATGTTCAACTGTCGGTTTCAACAGATTCACGTCCAATGCATGCAAAAGGAGTTAGAGTGACACTTTGATGCCAAAATAGTCTAGTTAAGGTTTTATTAAATCATAAAGCTGAAAATTTTTGCCATCTTATCGCCTACAAATCAATTTCAGCACCATCCAAACAGGGCAACATGTAACAAAGAGTTTTGTTTTATTACAAAAAAAATTTAAGAAAATGTTGTGGCTTTATCACTCATCTGAGAAACCGATATCAAACAAAGAGCGTCTCCTCTTTACAAAAAAAACCCCAGCCTTCTCCTCCAACACTTTATCCACTTACGATTTGCATTAAGCTTTTTCTCTCACTTTTATTTCATTGGTAAAGAAAGAGAGGGAAAAAATAAGAAACAAAAACTCCCTAAGTTAACATTTAATTTAAAACATTCACACAGTCCCTTCCCCTCCCTCCCGCCCCCAATACATCAAAGCCCCACATACCAAAAGAAGGCACCACAGCTTCTACACAGACTTACCACCCAAGAGAAGGACAAAACGAACGGCTTTAAATGAAATCGACTCACGCCGCCTGGAACAGCTTCATTCACGTCACAGACTACAGAAGTCTCGACGAGGAGACGAGAAACTGGGGAGACTGATCGTGCTGAGAGCAGTTTCTGTGGGTCAGGCGTTAACAGCCCCTTCATCTTCCTGCCCTGTCCTGTGCTCGACCTCAGTCAGGGGCCTCAGGATGCGTCACAAGGCTGAAACACAAACGGGGGGCACCGACGCTACGTGAAGACGGGCCACCGTCATGTGAGCTGGCTTTTCTGTCTCTGTGCTCTGTTTTTACAATTCACTGCTCCCCTATCTGCCTGTTTCTTCAGGGTCCAGAGGGTTGCTACATTACAATATTCATGCAGCGATCCTTCATGTTGCATAAACACACAGGACCCAGTCCTTCTGTTGTCCGCATGGCTGAATAAATTAAATTAGAAAGTCATTTTCTTGGAATGAAGCCTTCACCTCGCAGTGCGTTTGTTTCACCGTCCACTTTCTCACATCAGTTTTTGGACATTTGACTCTCTTAAATCAGAGTCGGGGGGGTGGTGGTGGGGATTGAAGACAGCAGCACCTCACAAATGTTTGGGTCCAGGACGGATCATAAGTAGGGGGAGACCGCCTGTTTTTGTTTTTTTTAGTTTACTTTGTCCTGGAAGATGTAGAGGTTGTTGGTGGCTGCTACAGCGATGATGTTCTCATGCGGATGCCACGTCGTGTGGAGGATCTTCTTGCTGAAGTCAAGGCTGTCTACGCTGATTTCATCCTTGCGACGTTTCCCACCTACGCACACCTGGAGGGCAGAGGGAGAGTCACGTGTTTTTATGTCTACATCAGTACATTAAGATGGATTTTTGGTTTTGTTTTTGCTACTCCGGAGAAACACAGTGCAAGAGAAATTCCCTTTTTGTTGATGAAGCAGGTGTGAACGATGAGGATATTGACAATAGTTGATAAAAAGAGCTAGAATAGCATTCTTTTTTCACATTATGCCTGTACAATTCAGCAATGCATTTTTTAATAATTTTTTATACGTCTTAGCACACTTGCAAAGCTCAAAGCCCGCGGGACAAATTCGACCTGCAATACATACTGCATTAATATGGCTGTCTAAAATCTAGAGGGACACATATATACAACCTTTAAGTTTAATTTATGTGCACCTAAACACTATTTAAAAGTCAAAAAAAAATATTTTTTGAATAGTAGATAATAACATCATTGTGAAAAGATGATCAGAATTATTTGATTTTAAGACATACTTGTCAAACTTTGGGAATTACTTGTAAGGACATATGTTTGTTAAGATTTTAGCGGTTTGTTAAAGATGGTTTTATCAATACTTTCTGCCACAACCAGCCATTTAAAGACATTCATGATCTTGAAATAGCCCAAAATGGAAATGAGCGTGACACCCCTCCTCTATAGCGTACATTTTCTTGAAGCACCATTTAATTACATAACTCTATTCAGTCCTGGCAATATATACAAAAATTGAAATCCCTTTTTCATCCCCAACTTCCTTGTACACATTTAACATTCTAGGGTAAATATGGACTGGTGTTAGGAACTTTTCATTATCAAGTCCCAATTGTCACAACTAACACACTACCAGTAGATGGCAGGGTTTCCTGTAGCTCCTTCAGTGGTCCTGTCAGGCTCAGCACAGCCTCACTAAACACTTTCTATCTTTTCTTTAATCAGCGTTTAGTTCCATTTCCCCAGAGGTGTGTGGTAACTAGTTACATTTACTCATTTACATTCTCTTGAGTAAGATTTTGGATAAATGTACTCTTAAGAGTAGTTTTACTATACCAGAATTCTTGCATTTACTTGAGTAAAAATATTTTGAAGTAACGCACTCTTAATCGAGTACATTTTCTGATTTGTATGTGTTATTTGTATCCATTTCTTCCTGATAGTCTTTAAAGTACAAGATTTAGCCCATCGCTTTACATTTTCAAGATATCATTTCTGGCCTTTCATTATCCTTTCTATTTCGACCAAATACTTTGGGGCGACCGTGGCTCAGGTGGTAAGAATTTCTACTGTAGCCAGTGGGTTTCTGGTTCAAACCCCCCTTCTGTTCATCTCAGTCGTTGTGTCCTTGGGCAAGACACTTCAACCACCCTGCCTACTGGTGGTCAGAGGGCCCGGTGGCACCTGTGTTCCGCTGCCTCTCTTCTGTCGAAGGCAAGCTGTGGCTACAATGTAACTTACCACCACCAGCATGTGAATGGGGGAATGACTGAATGTAGTGTAAAGTGCTTTGTGATCCTCTGACTAGCCTTTTATCATTTTTTACCATTACATGAGTGCTTGAGCTGCTGCTTTTTACTTTTATTTGAGTGAAAATATGCTGAAGTAGTGATATTCTTATGCGAGTATAATTTTTGGGTACATCTGCCTTTTCCTGACAGATCGCTTTGAATGATGAGATCCTTCGTAATCTCTCTGCACATTATTAGCTAAACGATGCAACTGTCAAGAAAACAGGGACAGTGGAACCTTTTTTGACAATCAGACTTACTATAGCTGATGTTAAGTGTGTATCAAAGATGACTAAATGCTGCAACTGGATCAAAAGATGTATGGTTGTATCTCCTGTGCTTCCGAGTGTTGCCTTTTGATGGACTATTGAGCTGTCCAGGGTGTATCCCTCAATGACTGCTAGAGAAAGGCACCAGACCCAGAATTCTATAGGATATTCTGAATGTCACAATAAAGGGAAGAATTGATTGTCATTAGCTAATGTTTTTAAATTCCATAAATTTAGTGTACTTCTATACATTCAAGATCTGCTGCAACTGAACTTAGTCACTTTAATAAGCTTGGAAATCCTTCCTTGCCTCCTTCCCTCGAGATTAGCCCTAACCATTTCAATAGTTTATGCTGAACCAAAAAATGCCGCAACGCTGAAAGAACAAATACATTGTAACAATAATGTGGTAAAAGAAGCTTTTGATGGGGCGTGCTGGCTCTTATTTCTAATATACTCAATCACAGCTGATTTTTACGTCAAGAAAATAAATATGTTTACAGCGTGTACTAAATTTCTGTATTTATCAGCCCAACTGCTTAATGCTGTGACTAGATCGATGTTTCAAAAAACAAACAGCAAAAAGGTAGAAAACAAAATCTGACTATAATTTGATTAAATGCTAATTAGATTGGGGAAATGAGAGTGATCATTCCATTCCTGAAATTTAACAAGAACAACCAGTTCCAATGTACACCCTTTATGTTATTTTCTTTTTTTTGCTAATACTATCCCCTAAGGCCATTCATTTCATGAGTATAGGGTATATAAAACTTTGAGGTTATTGAGTTTGAGGTATTTAAAAAATGGCAGCTTCTAATTATAGCTCCAGCGACGCACCTTCCGAGGCTTCAGAATTGCTCTGGGTTTGCTGTTCTCTCTCGAAGCCTCCAGCGTGACGTCCCGTTTGGTGTTCCGATCGAACATTCGGAAGAAGTTGTTGTAGGAACCGGTCATTATGACGCTGAAGGAGGAGGGGAAAAACCAGGGCGAGGGTTGATTAAATCTTTGCGTGGATTCCACAGACTAATTTCTCCGATGATCGATCGAGGCATCTCACCTGTCTGATCCGTTCCAGATGCACTCAAACTTGTCAAAGATGCAGTCGTTCTCATACAGAGAACAAAGTTTGCCCCGCAGGTAGTCGTGAACCTAAAAAAACGAAAGAAAAAAAAACGTTCAGCTCTGCTTATTCATCAGCAAAAGTCTTCAGATCCCCACATTACTTTTGAGTGAACAACCCTAAGCTCCACTGCCATATGCTTTGCTCTCAGTAATCCTCCGGACCTGGTGATCTAAGATATTAGGCAGCAGGTGGAGGCAGAGGAAGAATCCCCTGTTGGCCTTATCAATCATGACCCGCTGTAGGATTGCTTCCCCACATCAGACAGGGAGGATCTGACCCTGATGACCACACAGTGGGAGGTTTTACCCTTCAGGGTGCATCTGCACTGACACCATCCCCAAATAGACACTTGATTCAATAAGCCCTCCTGGGGTAACTGCTGAAGATGACAAGGTTACGAGCCATCAGACTGACAGTGAAACAGTATTACATTGACTTGACTGATTAGCTTCAAATCAATAGGTTTAGATTTGATCTGGGCCAAGCTGGAACTTCCTAATATCACTAGCTGAGATTATTTTATTTTTTTTATTTTTTTTTAGACCGAGGCTGGACCTTATGAATTAATTACCTGGTAGGTTTCAAGTGGTTTGTTCTCCATTTGGAGGTCCCACACCTTGACAGTGAGGTAGTCCCTTGTCATCAGGTAGCGCCCGTTGTGGCTGAACTTAACGTCGGAGATGGATGAGATGATTTCCGAGAAAAAGGAACGCGTTGACGGATCTTCTGGCTCTTCGAAGTCTACATAGAGAGAGAGAAGACACCGAAAGCATTTCAGTTCGTACACTGCAGAGAGGCATACTGTTTGAGATCGCGGAGGTGCAGCTGCATCTCTTCATGGAATTGCTTAGGGGGATAATCGTGGGTCAGCACGGTGGGCAAATATTGGTTATGATTCATATTGATTCTGGCAGCTGCTGATCCGTGTGCAGGCCAGCACACCGGGGATGAGAGCCAGGCATTCCATCGTCAGCTGTCAAGTCAGTGTTACGTCCCCGCCTTTCATTCCTCCCCCCCCACCCCGGTCTCATCTCTATTTCTCGAAGAAAAAAAAAAGCCCCCCTCCACCGTCAATCCTCCTCCTCAGTTGAGGCCAGGAGGATCGGTCTGTGATGTGTCAGTGGGGAGTCTAACTAGGGCTGCAGCGTGAGAGATGAAAAAATGAAGGGGGATGAGGAAGGGATAAGAAAAACAAATCAATGTCAAAGTACCAGCCACATATGAGCCCCATTGGATTCCACTGTGAGTGTGTGTGTGTGTCAGAGAAACAGCGTTTGCGAATAAGTGGAATCGTGCATGTGTATATGCGTCTGTGTGTGCGACCCTGCCCTCCCGCTCCAGGGGTGTATAATAGGGTCTCTTGGGAGTCAACAGGGGGAGGGCAGAGGGTTTGTTTGGCCCCGCTTGCTCCGTCCTTGGGGCATTTGACAATCCCCTCCTAAATCCTCTAACCGTCCCTCACCCATCCATCCATCCTGGATGTAGCGCTGATTGATAGAAGAAGTCCCAGGGATTTATGTGTATGGAGGGAGGTGCAGAATAATTCTGAGGCTCACTCAAGCATATCTGCTAGGTTTATGAAATTGTACGGTTATACCCATTGATTTTATTTTTAAAAAAATTACTTTCTGTCACCTAACACTCACAAACCTGATTATTATTCTTTTTGGAAGTTTGTCTGATAGAAAAACAAACCAAACGGTAGTCTATATCTGTAATGTGGAAGACAAAGAAATAAAATATTTTCAATAATTTTTCACAAATTAAGATATTAAATGAGTGGCATGCAATATTATTATTATTATGTTGTTGTTGTTGTTTTACAATATTAGTATTAAGATCCCTTAATCACAATATCCCTAAATCAGTGTTTCTCAACCCTGGCCCTCCAGATACCCTGCATCTTTTAGATGTTTTTCTGCTTCAGCAAACCTGAATTTAATAAATGGCTAATTAACAGGTTTTTGCTGAAATGCAATCCTCCGAAAAAAGAAAAATCTAAAACATACAGGGCAGTGTGGCTGCAGGGCTACCAGGGCAGGGAAACACTGGGCTAAATAAACGCCAGTACAACAAGGTTGCTTCCAAACAAGCCCACCTGTGTGTAAACTCAGGATAAATACAGCTGTTCTGTGAGCTTTCCTAAAGAACATTAGTGAACAGATGTCAAATCTATGGCAACGCTATAGGAGCTGCAGAAATGGACAGCTCAGCTGGCAGAATCAATCAGTCGAAAAATTGTTAATCACACACGCCACAAATACGGGCTTTATGGGCCACAAGCCATTTAGCGATTACAGTTAACTTGTGAAAGAAGGTAATCTGGTCGGATAATGGAAATTAGAATGTTTTTGACCAATGAGCAATGCTCCTATGTAGTTTATACATCACCCTGGGAACACCTATTCCATAGTAAAACAAGGTGTTGGTTGCATCATGCTGCAGCGAGGCATTTCTTTAGCAGGAACAGCAAAGCTGATCAGAGTTGGTGTGGAGCAGATATGTGGAATTAAGTACAGAGATAATGTGGTGCCATTTAGTTTTTATGCTCCTCAGTTATGGAATAAACCAACAAAAAAAAAAACCTGTGATGTGCTTAAAAGTCCTGGTTCCTGGAACTCATGACTTTTCCTTTAAATCACAGCTTTTTATCAAAGAATCTATGTAATGGCCTGTTTGCCTGGTCACTGATGAGTTACTGAAGCACAAGGGTAAAGATCTAATTTGGGTTCAATTTTGGTTTTTTTTTCAACCTGAACCTTATTTTTAGCAATTTTTATTTTTTTTCACTCACCCTGAGAAGTTTGGAGCCAGTTTGAGCCGTTCAGCAGTATTTATACATCCAGTCTTGATCAGCTGTATCCGTAGAATGGGAGTGCTCGGGGCAGTCCAAATGCCGCTTTTAATAGGGTTAAATCTGCCCCAAATGCCTTAATTTTACCATGTTTATATTGTCATTGGACTTACAAACACCTCGGAAGTGCTTCTTGATTGTCTTCCTCAACGATTGTGGGGGCTTAACAATAATATAATAATAAGACGGTGACGAATCTGCCGCAGCATCCGCAGATTTGTCGGCTTTTTATTATTGTTTTATTGTATATAGCACTGCCATTCTACAGATACAGATGATCGAGACTGGATGTATAAATACTGCTGAACAACTCAAACTCACCCCAAACTTCTCAGGGTAAGTGAAAAAAATTTAAATAGCTAAAAAATAAGGTTCAGGTTGAAATCCCCCCCCGCAGAATTTCCCTTCATGTAAGTTTTAAATCTGCATTTAAATATTTGTTTCTTTAGTCCAATGCTTTTGTGTTTGACATATTAAGTTGTTTTTCTAAGCAATAACTTTATGTCTCTCTCTGACCTTCCTATCCGTCTCTCCTACTCTGTTTACTCTCACACAAATCCTCCACAAACCTTGCAGAATCTTCTTCTCATAGCACAGACTCCGATGCTCATGTGATATTCAACAGGCCGCGTTAACGCACAGTCCAGTGGATTCATCAATATGTCTGAGGAAATTAGTGACATTATCGAGCAACAAGGTGTGTCCATGAGGGACTAATGCAAATGCTCTTATGACATTGATTTCCCAGCGCAAATGTCAATGTATTCATTATTCATCTGAGCCAAGTGTTTGCATGTGATGTTAAGGCTTACAGGAGGCCACTCATTGCCCGAGACACGCTCGAAGATTTATTGATGGGTTATCTGTCGTGGCATATTGATCATCTGCATGTCACAGTTACACTAAAAGAGACCCATTCAGTGAATACTGAGCACAACACATTGTGTGATTAATGAAGATCATTTTTTATCTCAGTTGTTGTGAGCCATGTGTTTTCTAAATAAATAAGATTTTTTCCCCCTTTCTTATATTTTTGGCATAAACCTAACCATTCAAACATACTCTGAGTGTACTTTTAACAACCCCCCCCCACTAAAATAGCCAAAATTAAAATTTATCCAAATGAAGTGTAGATAAGGGTAGATTTGATTTTCTGTATAGCAAATACAGAAATAAAAAGAGATTAGGAGAAGTCCTGCTGATGGGAATTTCCACAAAATCCTTTGTGTTCCTAAGATGTGCATAAACACCAATACAGGCTCTGCCTGCTGTCAAATAAATCAATGAAGATAAGGATCCTAGATACATTAGCCGCGCCTGGCCCTAATCTGTGATACCTAATGATTTTTTCCTCATGATGCACTCCTCTGATACTCACATTTACAATGCTTGTCGCACAGGGCCGCCTGTCTCATGTCACAGAGGCGTATGGAGCCCTTGCTGCTGCTGTAGGCGAAGGTGTGACACTGCTGGGGATGAAACTCTGCTGAGGTGATGACCTCCGTCAGCTCCTCCATGTTTGCTGGTTTAATGTCTACAATGTCTGAGAAGCACAGGCTAAGGAAAGACTTCTGGAAAATCAGCACAAATGTCATCGAGAACATCAGTGACAGTGTTTTACTACAGTATGAAGCTACAGCAGTGAGAAAAAATTTGCTATATTCCCCATCAAATTTCAAATGAGCTTTTTTTAAATGGTTATTTATCAAATTGCTGCAGTGTGTGACTGATGCAGGCCCGATCCAGAAACATTGTGTGGATTGCAAGGTGGGACAGGTGCTGGAAGGAAAGGAAACATGGTTTCCATATTTTTTTTTAACCAAAGCAAAATCTAAAAAGTGTGAAGTTAATTCGTATTCAACCTCCTTATTTCTAAAAACTTTATATTGAAATCCTGTGAGGACAGTGCGAAAATCACTATGGTCTTCTTTTATGAGGAACTGGTAAAGATCTGGGGTCTCATTTATAAACGTTGCTACGCACAAAACGTGGCCTGAAATTGGCGTACGCCACTTTCAAAGCAAAAGTTGTGATTTATAAAAAACAGACTTGACGGGAAAATGTGCGCACCTGTACGCCAACTCTGACCCGTGCGTACGGACATTTTGGAGACGAGGGAATTGACGACGCAGTTGGTGAGGTGGTGAACTGCAGCCAGACCGCATATTACTCCTCTCACGCATATCATTTCACCTCACACCAAACATTAATTATGGATTCATGTTATTATAAACATCCAAACCAGCAATGATATCTATATTGTAGCTTAGCAGTGAGCTATAGCTCTTCTAAAAACATTTTTCAATATTAAAATAGATACATAAAATTTATCTCAAAACCTTAAACTCAGATAAAAGGGCCGGGACTGTGTGCCAATTAATAAATTGAATCATTTACCATCCCTGAGCGCAATAATACCTGCAGATGTCCGGGTTCCCAAACATAATCGGCGCAATTGACTGCACCCATATTACTATAAGGGCCCCGTCCGAGGAAATTCCCCTCCCTCCTGGCGTACCCCCTCCCCAGCATGAGAACCCCGACCCACAGCCGCCTCCTCCTCGACAGGAAGCTTTCACCCAGGGAGCAAGGATCGGCCAGGATGTAAAATTTTTATTGTATCATTTAAGGTAGCAATGTGTCAGCTCGGGTGTACACGTACCCCCTCCAGTAGCAGACCCACTCTGGCGGTGGGAGGCAAGTGTTTTTTTTCCCCCCCTCAACTTTGAGGTCCGACCACTTTTTTTTATTTTTATTTCGGGTACCGTGCTGTCAGTTGCGCTGACAGTCTGCACTGCAGACGCCACATGCTGCCACTCACAGTTCTTCCTTTTATTTGTGACACCGCTGCTGTGTCCACCAAATAAAATGTCTCTTCTAGCCTCCACTTCACCCACTAGCACTTCAATCAACATCTCCGTAAAGTTTCTCTTCTTGTTTTTCTTTTGTTGTTGCCATATTTCCCCTCTTCTTCATATGCATCAATATTCATGTCCTGCTTTGCATTGACCTTTTATAGCCAGATTTGGGCGTGTTCAGGGCGGGATATGAGCCAAATTCACGTGCGCAAACTTCCAAGAAGACCGTGAATTATAAAGGGAAATTGCTTACACATGGTTTTATAAATCAGAAATCGTTTTGGCGTACGCAAACTTTTTGTTTTGGTCGTACGTACACTTTTAGTAGGGATTCTACGCAATGTTTTATAAATGAGACCCCTGGGCATGAAAATTACCAGAGGACAAGTTCCACATCTCATTAATAAAATGGTGTGGCAAAACAGCCCCTGCACAAGCTGATGTGTCCTGATAAATGTAGAGGCTGAAAGCAGTCATTATAAAAAGACCACACCCATATAATTACTGTTTCTGTTGTCCCAAAGAAGTTGGAATACGAATGAATGAAATACATTAGAAACAAAGAGACATATTTCCCATTTTAAAGAGACAGGCCACATTATTGGCGCGCTAACAGAAACACATACTACCTAGTTCCTGCAAACATTATGTTTATGCTATTTCATATACAAAAAAAACTCAAATCTATTTGACAGTCACATTTTAGACATTCTGAATGAGGTCCGGTATCAGTTCAACATACAGGAGAGCATCAACTTCCACCTGACTTACGCAAAATGTCCCTTCATTTAACATTCCCTCTGCTGATGCAATGCAGCCCCAACTCTACCTTAATAACACAACGCAAAGCCTAACAATATTGAATTTGCAATTCCCATTACCGCCTGCACAAAACCCGCACATAGTATAGTACTTACTCTAGGTTTTCTTTTGTCTAATGTGGTTGTAAATTTTGTCAACATAACATACTCTGGATGAAGAAAGCAACTTCATTATTCCTGATCACTCTAAAAAAAATAAGTCTGATCAAGAAAAGCAATTACCTCCAAGAGATCCACAGTGCAGACAGCCTAAATCTCCTTTACAAGCAGGTCGCCATCTTGTTGTACAGCATTTAATTAATGACACTTAGCGCAGAATGGTCACAGCTATCCTCCGGAGAAAATCCGAACTCATTACCAGCTTTCTAAAAAAAATTGTATATATAACCCTAACCTAAAGGATTTTGTTTATTGATTTCCTCCTGTTTAGCTTCCAATTTTCACAATAAACTAATGAATAAAATCCTGATCTTTACAAACGTAAAAAAACTATTCCATGAATTCTTGCACTGATAAGAATAATTTTGGAGCAAAATCCACACTGTCATAAACTTGTATAAACAATCTGAGATTTGAATGTTTCCTACTTTCACTTTTTCACTGAGAAAACTCAGAATGAGCAAGAAAATATTCTCAGTACTCATTTTCCCACTGTGGATACATTTGATCCATGAGTGCCACTCATGGTGAAAAGCCTACACTGTACGCAATTTCCCCTATGAAGCATGGTGGTGGCAGCATCATGTGTGGGGATTCTTCTTTTTAGCAGGGACAGATAAGGTGGCTTGAAGCTGATTGGAATAATATATATTTTTTCCACTTCACAGTTATGTTTCACTTTTTGTCGGTTCGTTAACAAAAATTACAATCAAATATGTAGAAGTTTGTGATCATAACGTGACAAAATGAGGTAACCAGGGATCTAAACAGTGTAAGTTAATGTATATTCTATTCTTTCTAAGAATTGTAGAGATACATTTTTTTAATTATCTCATTTTCAACAAAGCTTAGAATAAACGTTACAATTTAAGTCCCCGGTAGATCCTTTCATCACAATATTTTCAACCTTATTCTCTTTAAAAATTTGAATTTTCCTTTCCCACATTTACGTCTTTAGCGTCTCTTGAGAAATTGAATATATACTTTTCTTAACCATTACTGTAAACATCATCAAATATAACTCATATTTGTATACTTGAGTATAATATTAACTCTTTGCTTATTTGGGATCAAGTTTGGAGTGGACCAAAGTGGATCTGAAAGGATACTGAAGCTGCGATCGGTGATCTCCAGGTTCCACAGGTTCACCCTGAGGTCATCCGTGGAGATGAAGGTCTGCAAGTCAGAGTTGACGGAGATGGAGTTGATATGGTACGTGTGGGCGTTACTGAAGACACGCCTGGCTGTCGCCTCCACCATCAAATCCATCGGCTGCAGCACGGGCACCTGGGGTTGGACACGGTGTATTTAAGAAAAAATATCAAGAGAAGCAGAAAAATATGCAACAAAACATAATCTCCTTTGTGTACTACCGTTCATAAATTATTCAGTTTGATATCAGTATAGTTTTTAGGAGACGTTCTCTGGTATGCTTCCTTGTTATAGATTGTCAGGATTATCATGTCTTTTTTATGCATGTGAATTGGAGATGCTTCCACGACACAATCTGACATTTATTTCCACAAAAAATAAAGCAAGAAAGGCGGAAGCGGAGCAGCTCTCTGTCTGCTTGGTGTGTTTGTTCAGGCATATTCTGATGATGCTGTTACTCAGTGATCACAGCTCAGTTTCTCTTCACTTTGTATCCACTGAAGAAATCAGTTTTGCTCTCTGTTTTTGTGCATTTGTGTCAGAGAAATTGGTAAAAAAAAAAAAAAAAAAAAAACGACGAAGATGGCAAAAGGGAGAGCCTGAGGGTATTGCAAGGCCCTGCTGAGAAATGATAAACGAACTAAACAGAATTAAGACTGCCACACATGCAAGTCACACCAAGAAAAACACACACACAGACACACAGTTTATTCAGAGCTGTAGGGGCTTCAAAGACGACCAGTAGCCGCTTGCATGCAGCCCCCCTGTTGGCCAGATAAAACCCAGACAAAGAAATAAAAGAGGGGAAGGAGCCAGAAGAACAAATCGGCCGCTTCTTTCCTATTTGGATTGTTTGTCCGCTGCTGGCGCTGATTGAAAGATATGGCAGCCCAGCAGGCCGCTGTATCTCCACGGGTGTCACTTCCCTTCCATGTCTTTCAAGGCTGTCCAGAGAGATAGGGGTCTTATTAACACATAACCCGGAACACTGACTCACCACAGTCCTCAAACTGTCTCATCTCTGTAGATTTCCTCCTTTACAGCTTGCAAACAGAATACGCTGAATTCAAAAATACGTATTTTCCTTGAATTACTTCTAAACCAATGAGACACACCCTCCCCTTTGCTCAGCTTTCTCCACCTGCCCAGATTTCACAGCATCTAAACTGGTTTGCCACAGACGCGGCCTATCCGCTAGGGCAGCTATGATCCCCTTGACCAGCCAGACAAAGGAGGGACAGACATGCTAAACTAAGCACTAATCTGCAGTGGCAGACAAGCGCATACCGTTTACACGCAATCAGCTTGTGTGAAAAATGGAACTGATAAAGAAGCAATAAAAATAAACTCCACCGTAGCTCAAAACTGCTCGAGGACAACAGCCATATCATTTGTTAGAAGTGAAAGTGATAATCTGATATTATCACTGAAATACATTGTGGAACATGGCATAAAAATCATGATCAAAACAATCGTATTTGTACCTGACACATAACAGGGGTAAAATTATCCCAGTGGGGTATTAAAGACTCTGCATGATGTCAAGTGTTTTGCTTAAGTGTAAATCAAACCCATAGTAAGAAAGGAAAGCGACCTAAGAGCATGTTTAAATGCAAAGTATGACGCATTCCTAGTCCCAACCAAGGTTTTTTTTCAAGTAACCAAGGTAAGAGTTAATTTGCGATGAAGGGAAGCTTGCCTCATATATTATTTAGCTGGAGTTATATTTAGTTAGATTCAGCTTCAAGAGGGAAAGCCTTGGTGAACAACACTTGATTTGCATGAACTCAAAGGACTAAATCGACTGACTGCACATTTGAGAATGTCCTTTTATTTAATTTTTTTTAAACCAAACCCTGGCTCACAGTTAGGGTTGAAATGGTCTGTTGGTGTCTTGCTTCAGGGTCTCGCTGAAACATTCACTTTTGCCAAAAGTACTTGCTCATCTGACTTCACACAAGGCCTGGCTCACTATCTCCAATTCATCCTAAAGGATCTCTGTGGTGAAGGTCAAGACTTTCTGCAGACCAGTTGAGTCGGGAAGGGGCCAGCTCCAAGCTGATTTCAAACCGTCTTGGTCTGCTGATGCATTAGGAGGTCCTTGTGGCAAACATCCCCACGTCATAATCCCCTCAGCCTAAAACTTGACAAATGCAATTAGGAAAGTGCTGTTCTCTTGCTAAGTGCCAGAGACAGACTCATCCAGTGGCTTGCCAGACAGAGCCCCATGATAAAGCACTGCAATAAATGCGTCTCTACAGCTCTACAGTCTGGGGCAGCGGGCTTTACTGCATCCAATACCTGGCGTCGCACTAAGCTGCACTGTCACGGTAACCCATTCCGTGAAGATCTCTATACAGTTCTTGAGCTAATCCAAAGGCCACATGAAGTCTGGAGGGTTATAGTAGATAACTGCAAAAAGTTTACCCAAGAAGCTGCCTGTATGATTAACTGCTAGACTGTATTCACCTCTGGCCATGGAAGGGTTTGGAAACACCTAAGTTCAATGACTTTTTTTCTGCATCCGAGTTCTGGTGTTAGGTTAAGTAGAGCAGGTACAGCTGTGCATCTGTATGAACAGGAATACCAACCTTGTTGAGCGTTGATTGTGATCACAATTAAAAACGTTATCTTCGCTAGCTGCTTTGTAATCAGAATCTGAGATTCAATTGCATTTTTTTCTGTATTATACATTTTAAAACTATTTTATATACGTAAATGAAAAGATTTTTCTTTGTGAAGATGTAAAATTATATTTCTTTTACAGTTTTCCTTTCATACTGATACTAATCTGTCTTGACTATAAACCATTTCGGTATTGCGTTGCGCACAATGCATTCTGGGGTTTTTGACCCCAAACTGGCAGAAGCGAACATACATATAGATAGGGCAAGCTGCAAAATTAATGGTTTTGAACGGTGGAAAGTTGACTAACTTAAAACCGTAGAGGGCTGTCTGTGTTCGTGAAGGATAAGAAAGAACTATGTGCAGCTACGGTCCAGAAACTACTGACTGTTTTTGACGAAAGAAGAGGAAAGTGGCATATTCCAGGCTGATTATACTAGCTTGTTGACGGAGTGACAATCTCTGACCAAAAAACGATGTTAGATGGCTGGGAAGAAGGGAATGTTATCATGCAGAAGTGGCCTCAGCTACTTTTCATCCCAAAGCTCATGGAGTCAAGATGTGCTGTATCATCCTATCGCAGGGATTTCTTGCATATGGCTAGCAGTAAGCACCTAGCTTATGAGCGTCCGTCGTGCTTTTAAACTATTAAAATTTTTACCTTTTAGAAGCATTAAGAGCCTGTGATGCTCTAAACATTAATCCTTCACATCGACTTCCAGCAGTATGCTGTGTAAAGCCTGCATGCTAATGACTATGCTACCAAAAGTAAAACTGTTAGATCTAGACGATCAACAGAAAAATCGAACAATTTACATGGTTAATCACACATTTCTTACCTTGTTTATCCGCCTCTCATGTCTATTCGTATCCTTCTTTTCTGTATGTAATGTATATAAAATAAATGTTGGTCCATTACAAGGGTCGGTGTCATTCATACACTGGTGTGTTCTCCACCATTCAATGTGGTAACTGACGTTTCCACAGCCAACCACAACACAATGAGTACCAGGCATATTTGAAAAATTAGCCGAAAACAGCCTTTAAGAGGCTTTAATAGGCTCCGTATTAACAAAAGCATACGCTGCTTACACTCGAGCCGGGGGTTTGTTTGGGTTCCAAAAGCCGTGACCGGGGGTCCAAGCCACATTCGTGAGCATGCGAAGTCGCAATACCAATATGACGTATTGTTAAGAAATATGTTCCCTGTGATAATAACACAAGAGAGTCTTTGGACAAACTCCGTCAATCTTTGTTGGATTTTCTTCTTTTCTTAATTCATATCATGTATTTTTGCCATCTGTGGAAACTGTGGAATTTTACACCAGCCAGACACATCAGTGGAACATTTAACAGCACAAGTGTGTGATGCCGTCGGACCTGACAGTTTTCTGTGACCTCTTACCCGCAGTGTGGTGATGGTTGATGGGTCCCGGAACCGTCCGTCCTCATCCTTCAGGTTGTAGCCTTCCGGGCGCTTGTCCCGTTCGCTTATCTTCCACAGCTTCACGGTCTTGTCTGGGTGTGGTAAAATCACAAAAATGCAGAATACATTCAGAGTGAGACTCACATCACTGATTCTCCCTCCAACTTGTTTGCAGGGGGTTGGGCAGCCAATCTGGCACGTAGCTGGGCAACAGCCAGAGAAGATGATGAATGGAAGTTCGTGTGTACATTCTGGTATCACCGATATCAATCTACAAGTTGACTTCATTTCACTGCCACAATATCTGCACCCCCCCTCTGGGACAGCCATCTGGGCCCTTTTCAATCTTTCTTCACATAAACACCAGTTACATCTCATCTTCTCGGTCTACTGAAGTAGATGGCAGCAGCAGCCAGGCTGTTGCCTGTTTTTTTCCCCCTGTTTTAATTTCCACTGTGTATATTGGTGTCAGAGCATCGAGGCCATCACCACAGGACCCTCCACCATCTGCTCCAGCCACTGCTAGCAGTCCTTAAGCAGCCATGCCTGAACCCCGCAATCTGCAAGACGTCTCTGTGCTTCATGTAGAGACTGTCTGTCTGTCTAAGCTAGCAAGCGTGTAAGCGTGTGGTTGCACACGCTTTCATGGATGTTTGCGTGAGTGTGTTGCTGCAGCAGCAGCAGCCATGCATGAAGTCCTTAATTTGAAACTCTTCTGCTGGTGGCACCTGCTCAGCCAGGCGAAACTGCCATGCGTTCACACAGATAAGCCAAAAAAGAAATTCTGTTTCATACTGACATCTCAGTTTACATCAACTATGAGTCCATTTTGCAAAGTTGGAATTTAAATTAACATAATTTTACATGCTCACTGACAAATGACTACAAGATGCCCATATAATGCCCTGCCATATGTCCATCTGGGTAGAATGGAAGTACTGACCGTTGGTGGAAAGCAGAAAGTATGCTGCATTCTGCTGAGGCAGCCATTTGATCTTGTTGATCTTCTCCTCGATCTCCAAACTCTTCAGGTAGTCAAACTCCGGCTCGTGACTCTGGAATGTGCTGTAAACATTGTACTCCCCTCGACGATGGGGTTGTGTTTTACTCTGTTAAAGAAAAAGTGGAAACAGGTGGGTTAAGGTCATGCTTTAATGAACCCTAAGATTTAATCCAACATTTAAGAATGATGAGGAATCTAGTCTCGACAGCCTTTCATCTAGCATGAAGGTAACCCAAAAAGAAAGGCTGAAATGGTCTCTTCTAAGACTGATTAAGTGTTTAGAGGTTCGTCAATTTGGATTTGGAACTGAGTGACACATTTAAAAACAGTTTTTACTGGAGCTCAATATGTCCAAGGCAAGGAGCAAATACTATTTTCAGATAGAATTCCCAAAGTTTTTACAATGAAATTAAAAACTTTTATTGTATTTGCATCCAGGAAGGTGACACCAATATGTTCTAAATCTTATGTACCGATACCTATATAAACAGATAGTGCTGATAGGCGTCTACCTAAACGTTCAAGCATATCTCAGAAATGCAAAAAGCCACGGGATATATCATGAGTTCTGCTAAATAAACAAAAACACCTCAAAACCTAAACCTATGCTCTGTCTTTTTTACATTTTAAGTGAGAGAAGTAGCTTAAGAGTTTGATGTTTATGACATTTTAGTATTTGTTCAATTTTCTACCCAGAATGTTTCATAAAGCATACCAAAATTAAAATTAAAGCTGTTCTTGAACCATTTGGAGCAAAGGCTAAGTTGGGGTCTAACGTTTTCCCCAACAGTCTATCTGTCTAAGGGCTATTGATGGGAATGTTGTAATATCCATCCATCAGGCATCTATACTTCTAATCCTTAGGGGGTTGCTGCCTAACTCCAGCGTTCAAAAGGAGAGGGGCGAGGTACACCCTGGACAGGTCACCAGTCCATAGCAGGGCAACACAGAGACAGACAGGTCAAACAACTATCCACGCACACACTCACATCTAAGGACAGTTTAGGAAGCCAAAGCACCCAGAGGGAACAAACACATGCACAGGAAGAACACGCAAACTCCATGCAGAAAGACCCTGGGATGGGATTTGAAACCAAGACCTTCTTGCTGCAAGACAACAGTGGTTCCCACAACCCTACCAGGTAATATAATGTTGAAAACAATGGAAAATAAGAAATTTTATGTCTGCCTAGGTTATTTATTTCCTATAAATACATGCTTTAAAAGTAGCTTTGAAATGGAGCAATAAAATGAAAAAAACAAACAGACACTGGGTATAAAGGCTAAAGTATTACCTTTACCCACACAAGTTTCACAATAATAAACCCAAAATTTTGTATTTTGCTAGATTTTCTAACTAAATGTCAAGGGTGGGTGGCCAAATGCTTTACAGAATAACTTCTTCTATGTTGTATTTGCCTGGATACCTTCTTTCACACCTGTGAGATATCTGCATATACATCATCCCATAGGCTGTTTGATTCATTATTATTATTGTTATTAATTATTATTATTATTATTATTTTTATTTTTTTTAATGTAAATATTGTCTGGAAATGATTTTAGGCTGATATTATTGGACATACCTAGTTATCAGTCCTCGGTTTTAATTTGAATGGCTAAAACTTGCTGCTTACTCTGTTTCTCTATTTTTGAGTCGTGGAACTCAGCTGCTTTGATGAGCAAATAAACTCCGAAATAGTTCATCAGACATGAAACTAACTCCTCAGCTAAAAGCAGAGTAAATAAAAGAGAAACCCAGAGTCTGAATGATCTAGACTCAGAGATGTCAAACTCATTTCCATTTTAGGGCCACATAAAGATAATGAATGTCTTTAAAGGGCTGGTTGTGGCAGAAAGTATTGATAAAACTATATTTAACAAACCGCTAAAACATGAATAAATATGTCTCAACAAGTACTTCTTAAAATTAAATGATACTGAACATCTTTTCATAATGATGTGATTATGGACTATTCAAATAAACACTGATTTTAGTGATAAAAGGGTATTTAGGTGCACAAAAATAGGACTTAAAATATATATGTATGTGGTCCTCTACAGTTTAGAGGGCTGCATCAATGGCCATGGTGGGCCAGATTTGGCCCCGAGGCCTTGACTTTGACACCTGTGATCTAGAGAGATTGTGAATAAATGAATAGTGACGGATTCCTCTCTCTGTTAGCGTTAAACTTGTTTAATGCAACATGTGACTAAGGCCTGTCCAGATATCTCACAAAAACAAAAAATATATACGATTTGGCCTTACATCCACACAGAAAAATAGATCTAGGGCATCAAAAATATTCTTTCTAGAACTCCAACATAAGTAAAAATTTGGGAATGCTCAGTATTAAGCAGTTGCCTTTGGAGAGAAATAACCAGGGTTTTAGGTTTCACAACGTCACTGTCCTTGACAAAAATGGTCCAACATCACATGCTCGAGCATACTATGTACATTCAGAATCAGAAACAGTACTTATGCCCTCAGAGATGTGTTGGCATTATCGATTGTCCAAGAACTTTTTGCTTGCTTGTTTTTACAAGCTAAATTCCTGCTTTATGATGGAATCAAGAAAGTATTTAGTTAGTCTGAGTAGAGAGGATTTGTGGCACTAGTGCTGCCAACAGATATTAGGTTTTTAAAGGTGTCATTCACCCAATTTTTATTTATTTTTTCCAATAAATTTACTGTGGTCTCCAGCAGAATGTTTGAGAGTTGTTTTCTGTGGAAAGATTGCTCTCGCACTCCTGTTTCAGAAAGGTTAGTTTGTCGGAGGAGTCGGTGGCGGGAAACATCAGGATTATGAGTCTAACTCATTAATATTCAAGATATTAAAACATATCACCTCTGATTGGCAAACAGCTATGACACTCTTATGCTGCCTTTGAACAAATAACTAACATAACTTGCATCACTAATGGTGTTCCAAAGACAAATTCCTACAATTTCTTCCTCAGCTCCTCTTCCTTGAATAAAAAATGCAATGCTAGCTTTTTCCTGACTGACTCGGTTCTGCCGTCTATTTTGTTTCTACAGCTAATAAAAGCAACAGGGATTGGAAAAAAATATTCACATGCAGCATCCATATGCAACTCAGAGTGCCCAAATGTATTTAAAAAAAGAAAAAGTACTAAATGGTTTCTAAGTGAACAAGACCTTTGAAGAAAACTAAGTGTGTACATGGCATAAGTGCTGTCCTTGAATAAACAATTATTACTTAAAGTTAATGTAACTGGAAATAGATTATACTACTGCTATGGTACTCTTTCCTTTTACAATTTTTATACATATTTTCAAAGAGTGCCAATAAGTGTTATACAGCCCCGTATTCCCTTATAAACAGCAATCTTTTCTTTCTATATTTAAACACCAACCAAAAACAAATAATCCAGCTAAATCGTTATGAGTCTGTCAAATGCTTTCAGCAAAAGGGCAACAGAATTGGCATTGAATTGTTGGCATTTCCTACCTCCTGCTCTCTCTGGAAGACAACCACTCTTCCTCCTTTATCCCCGGTGGCCAACAGCTCCCCCGTTGAGTTAAACTCCACCGTTGAGATAATGTCAGCTGGAACACAGGAAGCAGAGTGAGGCAGAAAATGTCAGTATGGACATAAGCAACCAGACATGGGGGGGGGGGAGAGAACAAAGGTGTATATGTAGATATAGAAGAGGGCTTTCTAGAAAACCTCTCAGGAGAAAAGTGGGAGAAGGTGATTCTTCTGAACAACCCACAAAGGACTATTTGGCACAAAAACCCATTTTGGTGGAATATGGGTTAAGAGAAACCCATGGGCGAGTCACTGCTTGACTCTTGTCTGGCTAAAGTGAAACAATCTGTGTCATTTCTAACCGATGTCCTGTTTCTTGCCTTTTTAGGGGCAATGTTTCCACTTCCTTTTTCTACAACTGACTGGGACTTCACACCGTCCTGGCTTTTGCTCTGGTAGCTGATCTGGTCCACTTTAAGACATCCGTGTGCCTTTGCATACCTACAGGTTTTTCCAAAAAGTAAATAACAGACACCTACCCTAAAGGTAGCATGTCCTCTCCTCCTCCCTGACATACATCTGTCTGGCTTTAGGAGAGGCTAATGGTGACTGTAATTATAACACAGCCCCAGGCTAAAAATGGCAGAAAGTTGTGTCTCTGTCTTTCTTACACGAAAATACACACCTATAGACAGACTTGCAAACACCCACACACACACACACACACACACACACACACTCTATAGTCACGGAAGCCCATCGCTTTAACAGTAAGAATGATATTAGGAAGAAAATGAGAGCGTTTGTTGCTTCGTACCCCCTCCCTGCGCCCTCTGTGGACCTGCTGCTGGTGGAGCTCTGAGCGGGAGAGGGGGATGTTTCCATGGCGACCGTTTCCATCACTAGCGGCAGAGTGTATGCGAGTGTGTCTGTGCCAATAGCTTTCAGACTTAGTTGCTGATGCTAGCTGGAATTCAGCAGACACAGAGAGAAAAAGGAAAAAAGTGCTGCAATGGAGTGAAAAAGCTGCCTGCATATCTGGGGGAGTGAGGGCGATTCACTGCAGCAGACAGCTTTTCAGACAATAGAGTCCCTGTAGTCAGGTTCATCTCTTCACATAGAGCTACGCGTGCTGGAAATGAATAAGTGTTGGGCCTTTGTACACATGTGTCAGTATATGAGCCACCGTTGTTTCAGTTAACTGTTGGGAGACATTGACAGATGAGGCCGTTGGGATCCTAATGATCCTGTGTCAATAATAACATGAGGTTGAGGCTACTACAAAGCGTATTCGACTAGAAATACTACTAACCATTTTAAATGCCAGACAATCTCACCTAATTACAGAACAGAAAAAAGTAACATAATTTAATCACTAATATTTTAGATTATTTAAGATTATAGTTTAAAGACCTGCTGAAATAATGTACCATATTAATTATAAAAGTGACGATAATGCAATCATTTCTCTATTTCCTATATGTAGTAGCAGTTTTTGCTATTCTGATCCTCTTTTCTAAGACATCTACTGATATTAGCTAGTTAGTCAGGCTATCTCCACAAAAAGACTGCTGCCTGACCAAAATGGCTCGTCAAAACTCAACATTTACAGACCTGAACAGGTAAACCTGTATCAAAAAATGTCAAGGTTTGAAACAGTGACAGATTTAAATCTGCAAAAACTGCATCGTGGCCAGTTAGCTGGCTGAAAAAAAGACTAATGGATTTTCCCCTCAGTCACAAAAAAAAAAGAATTCAGCTGTTTGGAATATATTTGTTTCCACAAAAGAAAGTGTGTGAGTGCCACTGTGCTCCTATAACACTCTGGAAGTTTTGAGTGGGATGTATGCTAGGCAGCTGAATGCAGGCTGGCTACATTAGCAGACAGTATGCTAAAGAGTAAAAAAAAAAGAAGTAAAAACAATGGATTTTATGGATTTTTCTTGAAAAGTGTTGTGCAAATACCATGAAGTCAGGATCATCATAATTTTAGCATCTACTTTAAGTCTATGAGCGTAATCTGCTTTGACTCCTTACATAGAAAAAATTTAACTGATTGGACTGTATAACTGTATTGAAATGACTCTTCTTGTAAAGTGCCTTGAGACATCTGTTGTGAACTGGTGCTATATAAATAAACTGAATTGAATGCTCTTACCGTTTCTGCATATAAGTGAGATAGGCTCCCTTAGTTTTCACACAATGGCTGCTTGCGATTTTAGTGGCTGGAAACAGTGCATTGTGAGCACTGGACAAGTGTGGGAGGCTTCTTTCAGTTCGATGACCTGCAGTGTGCAGCAACATGTGGGGTAATGGCAACACCCTTAGTTATCCTTGATACTTGAAATGAGGTAATATTTTATTTTTTTTATCCCACGTTTTTTTCCCATTATTATCACCCCAGTGTTCCTACCTAAGTACAGTCCTGGAAGCTCAAGCCTCCTTCCTGCTTGAGGAGTGAGCGGGCCCATTTTTTCACCCGAGGGGGTGGGGTTCCCCCAGCTGGACATAGCGTGTGAAAGGATCACACTATTCCAGCCAGATCCTCTCCAACCCCTCAGGCGCCTTGGTCAGCCAGGAGGAGGCAGTATATAGCCCAGAACTAGTGCATGTTTTTGTGGGAGTAGCTCACATTAACTACTCAAGGGAACACGGGGAGAACACGCAAACTCCACAGAGGAGGAACAAACACACCCTCAGGACCCACAGCGTCCCCGGCAGGAATCGAACCCAGGACCGTCTAGCTGTGAGGTGAGCTGCGCTACCAACTGCGCCACCGTGCTCCCTGAAATGAGGTAATATTTAACTGTACTTTTTCTCACAAAAAGAAACAGGCCATTTTTTTATAAATCAATGCATATTTCTATGGTGTTGTCCCACATACTCCCTTCTTTTTGTTTTTCTCGGTCCCGCTTCCACTAGCTCATCATCTTCACATTAACCCATTGCGAGGAAACGGTAATTGATGGATGCCATTTAACTAGTTTACACACGGGTACGTCCTTCAATCATTTCTCCAGCAGCGGAGCGGAAACACGCTGCAACTCTGTGGATAGATTAGTTTTTCTGCATGCAAATGACTTCACTTCAGGGAAATCAATCTATTCAGCGTCAGACACTGATGGAATTTAGTTTAAAATTGATAAAAAAATGTCCCTAAATTGAATTATCTTCATGGGGAACACACAGATTGCAGCGGAGTCAAGGATGGGTGTGTTTCCCCTACAGGAGTGTCAGCAGGGTCAAGACGGACAGAGGAAATCAGCATCCAGGAGGTTCAGTTGATCAAATGCTTACTTACATACCGCCTCTATCTCTGTCTTACACACACACGTAGACACACACACATGGCTGTATCAGCAGACCATAACCAGATGAAGCCCATAAATCCTGTGGCTAGCCAGGTCTAACAAAGACAGGTCAGCGCTTCTTGATGTTACAGAGTGGATGCTTGGGATAGCACACATCCATCAACAGTAATAATGCAGACAAGGCTGTCGGCCCGCGTCTGTACGTACAACGGAATCAACCCCCCCCCCCCGACAGGATGGAGCAGATTTCTTTTTGTTTCTGCTCGCCAATGCAATCAGCCCCCTTCAGCATGTAATGTATTGACAGCCAGCAATCCAACCAGCAGGGTGGAAACATAGATATGCATTGATTCTGGAATGAAAACAAGACAAGAGGATCCAGAAGCATACTGAATGTGTTCATAGTTGCCTGGGCACAGCGGATCAGGTGCAACAGGAAGGATCAGTTCAAATGAATGATAGAGCAGGGAGAAGATACCAAAAATACTTACAACTTAAATTGGAGTGACCTGGCAAACATAAGCACAGTATGATTCTTTCTTAGTGGAAAAGAAGAATAAAAAAAAGCAAAAGCTTTGATATTTTGGTATTGGAGGGTTGTGTAAGACATGCGAACCCAAAAATTGCATGGAAATCTAGTTGCGTAAGCTGCGTGCTTGCTATTCCAGGTAGAGGGGAAGGGACATGAGCAAAATGGTGGTGTGCTAAAGCTTTGTTAGCATTAGGAGACACGGAGAGGAGAGGATTATATCACTTGTGCTGAGCTGCCTGCGTCAAAGGATAAGGCCGGGTGGATAATTCTGGTCCGTTCTCGCACTCTCTTCCACCTGCTGGCATTGTTCCAACCTCTCAACATCCATGAAATGTACTACGGTCCCTCTATTCTTGCACCAACATGCAAACCTCAGGATTTCTGTTCATTAAGGACATAAAGACCTGTCTTCTTGCAGAGCGACAGCAGCTGATAATGGCTTGATTTTACATCAGCAACAATAGAGATCAATCAGAATTTTGAATAAGGCCTGATAACTCACCGACCTGGTGCCCAGCCGTATGATTAGGGGTTTATTGGAGTTTATTAGCTGCACACAAAGCAGCAGAGCACAATGCAGCTCCCTTCATCTGAAGAGCATGACTCTCTTTGTAGAGACCTGGAGAGAACAAGCTAATTAACCTGGTTTCTCCAGGATCAGCCCTTGGAGACCGATGCCTGAAATGTGTGCACGCAATCCTTTTTTTCCCCCCACTGTATGATTATGTGCGTGGAATCTTTTGTGCGCGTATTGAGCAAAACCCAATGATTTAAAAAAAAATTTTTTTTACAATCCCATCATACTCTAGAGAGGGGGGAAAAAAGAATAATCAAAATGGACTAGACGTGTTTCAGCTCCTCTTCTCGCACTTCATTAACACGTCGCCGTGGCACACATCTGACTGCAGACAAAACACAGGACAAGACCAGGCAGAAAAATAGGTGCCAAGAGTGAAATCAGTTGACTTCACTGCTGAATACCATGAGGCATCATTTGAAATGCTCTTTATTTGGTATTCTGTCAGAAATTGAAAACAGAGGCGCGATTGAGGGGGGGATGGTAGGGATCCGAGGGCGTGTAGAACTGGAATCAACCACCAAAACAAGAACAGATACTCTCTTTTTCTCTGGATTTCTCGGTGCAACCCCTTTCATCTTGCTGTTGTGAATTAATGATTAGATGTCTGCAGCACAGGCTGAAACGCTGTACTTTTTTGGGTGACCTTTCCACCAAAACACAATAGGGATCTGGAGCTATGCCGCTTCCTCGACAGGAGGCGGGAATTAGCCATCAAAACTTACAAATGCATCCTGTCACAAACTCCTGAAAGGTCAAAAAAACGGCGAGCCCCCAGGCTAACTGTGCGGGGAAAACGACTCGAACACACTGCATCAACCACTAGCTGTGCAGGAAGCCGTATCGCAGTGGAGAAAATAGGACATTTTTGTCATCGTGCTACAGTTGCAACACAACGGGTACTCTTTAATAAATTCTCATTAAAATTTCATGCTGCCCCCGACTTAATAAGAAGCTAATCAGGGGATGAAAGCAGCTGCTGAAGAAAGAGTCCGACTCTCCCCCAACTTCACAGCTTGCCATTAAGCCCCCGCCACCCCGCGACGTTAACCCCCGTACACACTTCTACCCAGTGTCTTCCTCACACTGTGAGCCGAGGAGGCAGGGCTCTGCGATTTGAGCGTTTCTTAGTGAATAATGGATGGGACCTAAGGGTATGGTGGGGTAAGTCTTTTCATGCCACGGTCCTAAAGTGTGGCCCCGGGGCGTTTGCCTTGGCACAGGCAACCAGGCCCCGCTGGCTTTCATCAGAGGCGGCAATAAAAGGTTGTGAGCGCGCCGTTCCAGGACTGCATCAGTATTCTTGGGGCTAAAGAGGTCATGCGCTGGCTTGTTCAAGCATCAGAGGGATGCAAAATGGCACAGCTGAGAGAAAGAGATGGATGATGGAAGAAAAAAAGGGGGGGTTGTAAGAGAGAGAGAAAAGGAGGAAGGGATCACACGTCCTCCCAATAGATCTTTAGGTCATTGTTCCGGTGAATCAATTGGAAAGAATCAAAAATCAATACCAAAGCAGGCCTTAAGTTCTTTATTAAGGTCCCGCCTCACGGCAGCTATTTACATTTTTGAACTCATTGGGTTGGTATTAGACAGCATTATCCATTATATGAAGATTTAAAAGTAGATAATGCTGGAGGAGCATGAAAAGCTCCCCAAAAAACACAACCTCAGTCCTTAGTAAGTTCATCAACAAGCAGCTTCTTAGTGCAAATATAAATGTAATGTTCATGTTTTTCATTTAAAAATGATTCTAATTTCTCTTAAAAGTCTCATTAAAGAATGCTTGGCTGGTTTAAATGGAGTTTGTGGAGAGGCTATAAGCAGTCAGTATCCTTGCTGGGGTAAATTTGTCTCTAAAGGTCTTGAGCTTACATGGTTTAGTTTTCAAAGATTGAAGCCTAAGTCTACTCACAGCAGTTCCAAAGCTAAGATGGATTTCATCTACATTTCAAAAACTTTAACTGTAAAGTTTAAGTTTAACATTTCAACAACCTATATGTGAGTATTTAACATTTCATAGGCTGTAGCTGATTTTGGATGTCCGGTTTTTATAAAAAAAGTAATCTTGCTTAGTCAAAGTGTTCTACAAATATCTGGTGGTCGCTATGCCAACCTGAGGTCCATGGCTGAAGACCGCACACACATACCTCTGAAGCCTAACACACTGGCTTGACATGTCATCAAGCATACAGTGTCATTCTATCATATTTGATAAACCGAATAAAACCGAACAATCATTATCCCAAATACAGAGGAGAGATTATTGTCATCACTAAATTTCCACCACAGACCAACCAGATTTCCAAAAATATATTTTTTTAAACAAATGACCAAAATGGCCAGCACCTGGTAAAATCAAGTCCCAAACTGCCCATAGGGATCTGTAGAAAATTATTTCACTTTCTTCACTGTCTTATACTGTTTGCGCATCCTTAAAAAAACACCTTACCAATATTGAAGTTGGCTTACTTTGAGATTTCCTACTCATTCATGCTGAAGAGTGTTGTGATGAGCATTACCAGGAAGCACTTAGGTACAGCGCATTTACTGGCAGGAAGAAAAATAGTAATTTTGAGTTTGTAAGAGTTGAAAATCATCGAGCTGAAAATCATCTGATTCTGGCTGTAGGCTAAATTCATGGTGCATCTCTAGTTCTAACTGCAATGTTAAAGACCAGGTCCTTCCTCAAGGTAGCTGTTTTTCTTCATTCTGCAAGAAAATCTATTCTGTTTGAAGACATTTAGAGAGTGATCTACAGCAGGTATAGCATTAACCTTACTTTAAAAAAAATCTCAGCTATCCTATTAAATTCGATTCTGTAGCCAGTTCAGGGTGACCAACCTACATTAGAGACCACCAATGGATCCGCTGAGGCATGGGATTGGTGCTAGACAAGGTTCAGAGTGAGTGACATCATTAAAGTGTGACATCATTAAAGTGTCCTGCTGTCGTGGGCTAAGATGGCCTGAGGGTAAAGCCCGACCGGCTCTCCACTACCACCATTGAACGACCAGCATGTGTGAGTGTGTGTGGTCTGAACAGACCGGGCTTGATGGTGCATGTGCACTTTGGTGAATTTATGAGGACAGGCAGAAGACCCGACACTGGCCTGTGCACTGATCATCGGCTTGCAGACTGACTTCATAGAACTTAAAATAAAAACAAAATAAATAAAAAAACGCATCCACACAGATCCAGGCACATACACTTATTTGTGATACATGACATCCGACAATCCGTCGTAAATTACAGCCGTAAAGAAAGTAACAAAAGCAGATGTGTGAAAGGCACAGATGGGCCTCAGACCAGACAGACCTTTTCTTCAAGGAGACTCATTTTACAATCTGTGTAACCCTCCTCTCTGTTCCCTTTATCTAACGCATGCACAACACCAAGAAAAAGAGCGAGACGGCGCAAAGAAAAAAAGATTCCCCTCCCGTTTTTTCCCCCCATCTCAGCTCAGACATCAAACAAAGATATTCATCACTACTACCCCCACTTCGCCTTCTCTCGCTTTAAAGCAGCGACTGTGTTTAGCAGCGACAGGGAGTCATCTAATAAGTGCCAAAGCTGAGCAAATGATGCGGCTCCCCCTTGCATCTGAAAGAAGCTGTCAAACAGCAACAGAAAATAAAAAAATTAAAAAAATCATCTTTGAATGTAAGACTTTGTGCCGTTTTCATACTCTGACTTTGTCTACCCTCTGGCCTACGATGGCACCTGTAACCTGAGCTCAGGGCCAGGTTACAAGGCAAGTGCTCAAGGCAAGTGGAGAAGGAGCTGCGGTGGCTGTGACCCACCCTGCAGCAAAGCACATCATCAGAAATACAGTTGTACTCTATGGATTCAGAGCTGTAGGTCATTTGCATAAAGATCTTATAGCGTGGATATATATATATATATATATATATATATATATATATATATATATATATATATATATATATAATTATATATATGTGTGGTTGATGTTTTATGTATTTCAAGATGGGATGATTGCATAGTGCCAGCTAAAAACAAATAAACCTGAGTCTTCAATAGTGTATTTATCATAATTTCTGTCATCATTTAGTAAATTAGACATTTTTGACAACATAAATCCATTAGCAGTATTCTGAGTTTCAGAAAGCAGCAGCTTTTGTTCATCCATGTACGGTATTGCTACACACTTTTATCTACATGAGAGAGCAAGGAGGAAATCCATGTTTCATTGTGTTTCCTCCACATAATTAGGACACTTTCCCTGTAACCAATCTCAACAAGTGAGTAAGGAGAACACCCCCCCCCCCTTTATTTAAACAGCATCACATCCAGATTACAGGAGAGACAGGATGATTTAATCCCCTGTTGTCCAAGATGTCCTAATTCCTCTGGTCACTCTAAAATAGCAGGTGTGATCGGAAGCCACCCCCTCGTTTCCAGTTGCAACACAGGCAAGATGCGTCTTTATATAACCAATACGTTCAATTCATTTCCCCTCAGTGGCTTAAACTGGGGTGAAAAAAATTACTGCCTACCAAAATAAGTAGGTTCCCTATAACACCTATGTAAGAATGACCTAGATATTCTATACAAGTAAATGTTGCTACAATGGATTTTCCTGAAATCTGTCCAATAAATACCTTCGGTTGCATAGTTGTGGTCCCGAAGGAAGCTGTTGTTAATTTTCCGAGTGTCACTCTCCTCCTCCATTGATGAATCGGCTCGTTGGAGATCCTGATAGCGGCAGACCTGCTCCCATCCTGCCCTGTACCGTCAGCAGGCGGGCCGAGGGACCAGCGGGGGGCCTGTCATCGCGGCTCCAGATCCCCCTTGTCGAATCAACACGGATCGAGATCAAATGCTACCTGTGCTGATGAGACGGGGGGTGTAGGCGATAGGATATTTAAGGCTGGTGCTGTCCACGCCTTGGCCACACCAGATCCACGATCCAGGAATCGTGTCGGTGCCAACTGAAGGTTTTACAGCCTAATACTGGATACTGCGCATTTGGTCTTCTGGTTCAAGTATCCAAGAAAAACGTGTAGAAATAGTAGGCTACCGATCGTCACCACGCAACATGCGAAGGTGAAAGAAGAAAAAAAAAGAGAGAGAAATGTTGCGTCTCCTTAAAGGCTGAACCCGCAGCGGCAGCTCCGTAAATCTCTTCTGGAGGATTTGAGTTTATAGGCTAGATCAGCCCCCCCTCTCTCTGCCAGCGGGGCGGGCGGGATTATGCGTCAACAAGCTCGCTCCGGTCCCTTGGCTTCCCGTGCCAGACTCTCCAGAGTTGCATCCCAGATCACGCTGGGTTCCCCCGGCTGTCTCTCCTTTTCTCTCTCTATGTCATTCATTCATCGGAGCGCACCGGCGCACAGCTCAGCTGACTCACAATGTGGCTTTTGGCGCAGAGATGGACTGGAGCTGCTGCTGCTGCTGGTGCGCTTCAATAGAAGGGGCCCCTCCCTGCTGCCTGGCTCTTTAAAGAAAAATACAAAACTCAACCAGCAGCCAACCGCCATCTGAGAAATACTTTAAAACTCTTCTACTGGCTGCTTGATGATGAGCGATATTCACATGGCTTCTGAAATGATGGAAGTAAAAAAAAAAAAAAACATCAGCCTCCCTTCATCCTGCGCTGCAGAGGAATGCTTTCATTATTCACGAAGATTGAGCAGTGTACCCTCTTTTGCATCTGGAGTCATCTCTAACAGCGAGCTGTTCATGCAGGGACGGACAGGCAGTACAGTTTAAAGGATTGATGACATTTGGCCAGAGGGCATGCAGTTCGGATTCAGATAAATCAGACCAGAGCAGGACACAGCAGAGTTATTGGTGGTGTTGCAGAAATTAAATCCAACAATGTGAGGTGGAAAAATAACACTGCGACATGCTTTAGTAATCTGTACACCAGACACATTGGAGACCTACTTTTTTACTGCTGTTATAGCTAACTAAGGACTGACATTAACCCATTTGTCTCTCCAAAACAACTCAAGCTTCATTAGATTGGATACAAAAATCTGTTAAGATTCCTGTGGAAAAACGAAAAGAAACCTCAAATTTACTTAAAAATGTTATCTCAAGTGGTTACGCACAACTGCTTAAAGGAACTGTTAAGATACTTGGTCACTTACACTCACACTAAAACTAAAACAAAAAAATACAGTTACTTATAGTAGTTGTGTGGAACCATTTGACATTGCATTTTTAAGTAAACCTGAGGTTTTCTGTTTTTTAGTGAACTGAATTTTATTGGATCATTCTGAATCTTTTAATCTACAGCAATATTACGTAGCTGCAATGTTTAGGGTCCTGCTGGATGGTGAACCTCTGCCTCGATCTCAAGTCTTTTGCATCCTCTAGTAGGTTTTCTTTCAGCATGGCCGGTATTCTCCTCTACCCATCACAACCGACCAACTTCCCGGGCCCCGCTGAAGGAAAGCATCCGTATTATGCTGCCTCCACCACCATGTTTGACAGTGAAGATGATGTTTTTAGCTTTAGTTTTCCACAACTCGTACCTTTTCGATCAGCTCTTAGGATATGAAGGGAAAGAGACCCGAAAAAATAAGAAAAGCCAGACACTTATTATCAAGATTACTTAAAATATCTAATTTCCATGCTGAGTTTAATAACAGAGCACACATCGTGCCTCCTTGGTCAACCCTTAATCTTCTAATGAGCACGTATGTGTATGTGTATCATCAATGTGTCGCGCATCCTCGCCCTTATCTACTCACTTTACTCTAAATCTCTGTTTCCACAAAGGGACTGGGTATCTTCCTTGCACGGTGCAGCAGCAGCAATCAAGAGATTGTGGAGCCCTCTCTCCTAAATGCATTAACTGTCTAATCCGCAGGAACCATTTGCACATGCAGTCCTCAGCTCTTCTACTAATGGGAATCTGGCTGTGAAGGTGGCAGGCTGTTCATGGGCAAAAAAAAGGGACTTCCTACACATGCTATTTTATACCCCATCACCCTCCAACCTCCATCTCTGAATACATTACGGAGCATTATCCGTGAGGTGGGGAGCAGTGAAGGTTGGAGGCCTCCGAATTCACATGTTTCTGTATTTACACTCCTGTGCTTCTCTAATGAAATCTGCAGAGAAATGCTGCCATCCTTGACCCTCTTAGCTCTAACCGAGTGGCCAGCACCGATCCCCCATCTCTATCAATATTTAAACAGGATTTACGAGGACAAAAGAAGTACACAAAGACCAAGTTACAGCTGAGCAGAGCGAATGGGATTGTGAGTGAAACAATGCATTTATCAGAATAAAGGACGCACGGGTGAGAGGTTTCAGTTTTTGTAAGATTTGTTGGGGCGGGGGAAGAGGGCGTGATGAGGAAAGGATGTACGACAAGAGCAGCGCTACAAAGAGCAGAGATATAAGCATAAATTATAAAGGAGTAACTGGAAAATACTTTTGGAAGTCTCTGCTTGGATCACTACTACCTCATCACTTTAGCCATGCATTAGTTTGTCCAGACACGAACACCCATTTATCCAAAATATCCGATTTCCTGAGTTCCCAACGGTTTGCAGGACGACTTAGCGCCGAAGGAGCTGCAGAAAGCCACAGCAAAAGTGGGAGAATCTGTCGACATCACTATTAGATTTGTGCTTCAAAAATCTGCAACAAGAAGTCTTGTTTCACAGTTTGCAAAAGATAATGCGTGGCAAGAATAAAGCTCTTCACATCACTTTGAACACATCATCAACACAGTGAAACATGGTGGGGGTAGCATGAGGCAGTGGAAATGTATTTCTTCAGCAAGGACAGGGCAACTGGTCAAAGTTGATGAGAGGATAAAAGGAGCTAAATAAAGGGCAATACCAGAAACAAAGCCTGAAAAAAGCCTCACCTTCCACAACAATGGCGATAAACATACAACCAGAGCTACACTTGAACACTTTAATATCAACCATCATCATGTATTAGAATGATGAAGTCGATAATCAGACTTAAATGTAATGTAATGTGTAATGTGAGTCAGACTGTAAAATAGCCGTCTGTAAAAGCTCCCAATCAAACCTGGCAGAGATAAGATCTAAGGGGATCTGTTTGTCTGTTTCCTTCTGGTGATTCTCCACCAGGGGTCCTGCTTAAGTTTAGGACTTGTCCATCAAGCTTGAGGGTGGAGCTCTACCTTACAGTCAATCACATCTTGACCTCACTGACGCTTATTATTGCGCGTTTAAAGGAAGCTGGCTGTCAGATCTTCTTCCCCCGAGTGTTGCATCCCCGTGGTAACCTCTAGCCCTCTGTCAGTGCGTTTTGATCCAAAGCTAAATTGAGCTTTTGGCAATAATAAGACTAATAGATTGACTAAAGTGAGACTTGTGTCGCAGTTTACATGTCCGAGAAAAAAATTGAACTATTGAACCAAGTGAAATCGACTTCTCGATGCTAGGTGGCGTCTTCCAGTTACCCTCGAGCTGCATGCAGACAGTAAACAGAATCTAGCGGGATTGAAGCAGATGGAGTATGAGGAGGATATGCATAATCACAATGCACCGTGTCTTAAACAGTCCGAAAATAAGATGATTTACCACTTACGTTTGTCTTAGCTGCCATATTCTTCTTCTTTTTCTGTCATGTTGTTTATTCATGCTTTATGGAACCAATCTCCTTCCACGGGATTGGTTGTGGAGAAATTTGGTTTCCAATCGCATTATCTAGGGACCTTAGCTCGATGACTCTAACTTTAGTTCAGTTCAACATCCGTCAGACTACACCAATGATTCAACTTTCTCCTGCTGCATCTAAACACACTGTGTGTCTCCAAGCTTTTCCTCGTAAAAATCGATCCTACATTGATTGTTTCAATAAACTGTTTTATTATGTCGCAACTGGTCTCCCTAGTTGTGTTCTGCATGTGGGTCAGAAAGCTAAGCTCAAACATTACCCATTATGGTTCGGAGAAACTGAACAATCACATGCTATTCTTTCCTGATTTTTACTTATTTGGTCTCACATTACTCTTTTGCTAGTCTGTCACTTAAAATAAAATAAAAAAATCCTATGGAATCAGATTTGACAAAATGTGAATGACGTCAAGCAGCATAAAAATTCTCACTGTGCACTGTACTGATGCTGGAAAGGGTTCAACAAATAGGTCTCATTTTTAGATGAATTTATTAAAAAACCCACAACCTCCAAATGTCCAGCAAGTTGTTCTACTTTGTTACTCCACTTTTCTCGCTCATTACACCCCATCAACAACTCTGCTGGGTATAAAACCTGTGACAGCGCATCTACCACGGTGTGCTGTGCATCCAACTTTGCAGGAAATGCTCGGGGGGCCACCGGAATTGGAGAGCATGTCCTCAATTCCCCTAGACCATTTGGACAAAGTGGGTTAAATTAGGCTCGAGCGGCACCAAACATAGGGACACAGTCACACGGCAATGATATTTTAGTCATGCCCAATTGGTTTCTCTGATGTGTGGTAATTGCTTGACCTGTGAGGGATGCAGGCGTGAGTTGGGGGGACTACACGCAGTAAAGACGCCGCCTGCATACCAAGCAACACATGCAAGTTCACAGGGAGTATAGCAATTCCAGCAGCTGCGCAAAAAAAAAAAAAAAATTGCCTTCACTGCAGTTACCTCATATCTCATGGCTGCTGTCGATAATCCATTGACCATATAATGATGTTGGGCTTAAATAGGTGAAGATATTGACTGTTTCATCCTTAAAGTCCAACAAATACCAGAGTATAGTTAATCATCTAAGATATATTTAAACTCATTCCAGTTACGGTTTGAATTCATAACTGCTACGGTTTGAAGTGTAAATTATGAAACTGAAGTAAAAAAAATAGCATGCATTTGTGTGCATTTGCTTAAAATATTTGATAACTATGATACCAGGAGACATATAAAATTGAAATAGCTAAATATTTCTAGTCAAAGTCTTTCTCAAGTATACCCGCCCTATAATTATGAATCCTGGAAAAGAGGGTGAGGGCTTTATGATTGTCTACAGGAGTTTTATCTTAAAATAAGAAAGGAAGCAGTTCTGGAGAGGCTTTGTGCCACTGACAAAGTCGACTAAGAAATACTTAGTCGACTTTGCTATATATATATATATAAGTAAGCTATTACATACTTATATATGTAATAGCTTTCTATTAGGAATGCAAAAAAAAAAAAAAATTCCCCCAAACCGATATAATACCAATACTTGCATCCGAGTACTTGCTGATAGAGAATACAATTGTCAATACTTCTACGATACAAAAAAGTGAAATTAATTGGAACACAGGTTTAAGTTTCTTCTCCGCTCGTTACAACAAATGATGGTCGATTAAATACTCAATTGAGTTTCCTTAAAAAGGCTTTGTAGCTGGTCGCCTTTTTAAATTTCAGTCAACTTTTCTTTTTCTACAGTGCAACATTTAAAGTAACCTTCTGCATCTAATCATAGATGGCTGTGAGGAAATTTGTTTTTATGACTCCAATAAATAACATCTGGGTGGGGGGGTCGCTTAGAGCAATTGTGCTTTGATGAATTTGAATAAATCAACTTTCTTAAAAATCCCAATTGGTGTAAAAGCTAAAATACACTGAAGTTGGGTGTAGTATTGAGGGCTGTTAAACTCCAGTCCTTGAGGGCCGTGTCCTGAAACATTTAGACTGTTCCTTCTCCAACACACCTGAATCGAATGGCTACACTGCCTCCTCAGCAGCCAGTTAGGTTGGATGGGGTCCTGCTGATGACCTAATTACTTGATTCAAGTGTGTTGAAATACAGGCATGTCTAAAAGTTGCAGGACATTGGCTCTCAAGGACTAGAGTTTTCTTTTTTCTTACGACAAATACAGGGAGTGCCACTGATAACTCCCATTTTACTGCAGTGTGAAACTGTGATGAGGTCACTCATGGTTCTGGAGCTGCTGTGGTATTTTTAAGTTTCGCTGCTGAGCTCCAGAGGGCGGGGCTGAGCAGACTGCCTTAAAGCATTACAGCTCCTCAGTGTTGATCCTATGCTTCTTGGAAATTCTGTGGTGTTCTTCTTCCACGACTTACCTTGCTCTGTCTCTGTGCTCCTTCCAAGGTACACCTGTGAGATACTCTTTGTGTAATCTCCCCCAAGAAAGCTTGTGGACATAAACAAGATCACCGGCTGCAGAATCCTTACCTGTACAACTTCCCTTTTTCTACAACTGTTAACTGGAAACTCCTTCCTCCTGGAAGCTCAAAATAAACCACCCACATGTCTGGCCTCCAAAGCCCAGAACTCTGCATGTACTGCCTTTGGAAATATATTTATCTAAGCACCTATACCTCTGCTAAAACACACAGACGTCCACCAAACCTGAATCACCGCCTCCTCCAAGAGGAGACCGTTCTGCAAAATCTGTCTATCATCCATACATGCCTCCCAGCCAAAATACGCTGCTTGGACCAGTATTAAGGAGTACTTCTCAAGATCTGAATGCTGTTAAATACTCAAAATCAAAAATATATGTGACAACAGCCTTTTTTCCTGATTCTTTCCTGTATGTGAGTAAAAAATAATAATTCAGAACAAGCACAAAGTCACAATATTTTTATTTTTTATTTTAGAACTTTGGAATTTTGCACAACTGCAGCGTTATGCCCAGTGCATGCTTACAGATAGGCTTGGCTGTCCACTCAACTATAAAAACCCATGGCAGGTATATTTTTATCATTAGTTCCAGTCTGACCTGCTAGAAGGACAAACTGCATGAGACTCGGATGTTTTTAGAGCGTGCAAATGACGTACTAATAGCCAAGGTGGGAGGTTTAACCTCTCACCAAATGGTGTCCTCAAAAAACTACTGACAAGGAAAGCCAGATGTATAAACCCTAAGAAGGATCCTTGCTCTAGGGTACAGGTGTTCAACTTCAGTCCGTGACAGCTGTGAATTTTAGATGTGCCTCTGCTTTAACACATCTGAACCACATAATTAGGAAATTAGGAGGAATCTGGAGAACTTGACAACACACTTAGAAGATAATTCAACCATTTGATTCAGGTGTATTGGACCAGGGACACATCTAAAAGTTGCAGGACTCCAGTTCTCAATCACTCATCCCTTAAACACAAGGACACTGAAACTGTAGGGATGCACCGATACGATACTGGTATCATGTATCCTGAGCCGACACAGTTCTAATATATTCGTATCGGTATCTGTTAGTTAACTGATACCATGAAACAATACTAAAAATGTTGAAAAGTGCAATAATTTCACCCCAAAATTTGATTTTTAACAACAACTTTTTGTTTTGATGTCATATTTATTAATATTTTTAAATCTAATTTACCATCAATGTTGTACAAGCAGAGAAGAAAATAAAACCTTTCCAATTTGTCGCATTTCTTTTGAGTTGAAGAAGTATCGGCATTGGTACTCGGTGTCAGCAAAGTATCGGCATCGTTACGGTTTGAAGAAAGTGATATAATTGAATTCCTATGAAACAGCATGAAAAATAACTTGATATTTTTTGGCTTCCTTTTTCACTTTAAGCAACTGTTCATTGAATTGAGATCTAGAGCTTTAGAGGAAACAGTTGCCACCCCCCATCCTCCTAAAGTGCAGTAATTTTAACATCTAAAGAAAAGGAAATACACATTTAAAACTTTGCTGTGGTGTAAACCTGCTATCAGATATCTCTAACATGAAACCTATTTTGTATCAGAGGTCACTAGCTACGCTGCAGCATTGCTCTGTTCCTATATTTTCCTCCACGTCACTAGTTTTCGGGTGTCTCTGTGTTTTCAAACAAATCACAATGATAATCATTAAGTAGCTTAAGATTCTCCCTCCAAACCTTCATTGGCTTTCATTAGCCAGGCATCCCACCCTGGCATTAGGAGCAGCTAAACACATGGGGTTTAATAGGATTGCCTCGGCAGTCCATCTGTCTGAATAAGGGGCTGCAAACCTCTCTGAGCAGCGCCACCCGTTCCCTGCATACACCTTCTAAGCCTGCCCTTTTCTTCACGCTTTCCCCCTGGAGATATTTATTCATTCTCAAAATCAGAACCTCTGTTGAAGTAAAACACAGCCATTTGAGTGTGTAAATGCCACAAAGAGTGAGTAAAACGGAAGAGAAAATACCCACTTCACTTAAAGTTTATGCCCTTCTGGCTTTTAATGCTGTAAAACGCTGCTTCTGTTCCATTAATAGAGTGCAGATGGAGATGCATGGCAGTAGGTGTATGAATGGAGTGCGAGACAGTGTGGGGGGAGGGAATCAGAGTGAGAGCGGCGGGCCTGGAATAAGGAAGAGGAGAAAGATAAAAAAGATGGATTCATAGTTTTGGTAAAGGGTATTAAATAAAGCCTAGAGGCTGTTCTTAAATCAGCAGGCTTTACTCTTGGTGTCATTCCAATTACATCAGGATGAGACTAATGCTCCATTGCTCTGAGACTTCGGACCAGCAGGATTGGATTTTCTTCCTAAACCTAACCCCCCTCCCAATTCACCTCTACCCTCCGCCCCAAATACTCCCTGCTTCCCTTGATAATGAATTAATTAAAAAGAATGTGTGTACAATGATTAGCTCAGGACAGAGCTTATTGGATGAAAATTAATCAACTGTAACAATTCCATTTGCGGCAGGCAGGTCTTTTTCATTTGTCCTGCTGCAAAATAAACAGAGGCACATGCGGAAAAAATGGAAGGTTGTGCTGAGTGGGACCCAGAACAGAAACCGTGCATGTTGCATCACAATATTGCAAGCGACAAAGCACTGCTACCTGGAAGGTGAAGAAGCATGCACACACACGCGCACGCACACACACCATTCCGACTACGATTTGTTTAGTGAACACACAGTGCAGTCTTGCTGAGAGGAAACGATGCCACTTAACAGAAAATCGTTGCATTGTGCCTGCTCTGGTTGCTAGGAAACAGCAATTGAACTGCCATTGCAACACAGCACAACAGCTGCCCACGTAATTGGACAATTAAGATCTTACAACGCCATTATTTTTGCTCATATTCATCTCAATAAAAAGGTTTGAGCGCATCCCAACACATTTTCTACCAGTTGGGTTAATGGGACAAACATGTTCGGATGAAAGCTGGATTTCATTACTGAAATGATTAGTGGTGCATTAAAGGAAGCGACAAGGAAGGCAATACAGGAAAAAGCAAGAGTACTCCTTGTATTGCCTGGAAGGCCTGCACAAACGCTGTGTATGCCGTTAAGTACGCTATATTTATCCTCTGGCACTTTCCTCTGCGCAGCCAGATGAAAGACTGGCCAGTAGAAAGTAGGTTAAGCAGGTTAGTGAGTGACTACAACGTCGCCCTTGCTATGCGTAAACACGAATCCATGCACAGCTTATGTTCAGCACCGCGGACAGCTCTTTGCAAAGCAGACTCTGTAAAACAGACGTACATGTTAAGAATAAGTACAATATGCCCCACATAATGCCTTGGAAAATAATTTATAAACTGTAATTTTTCCCAAATTGTACTTCAAGGTGTTTTTTTGTTTTTGCACAGATCAACTGGAAAGAGCATATAATTATGAAGTGAAATAATACAAGGTCTTAACTTTTCTTTTTGTTTTAGTTCGTATAAAGTCAGTTTACTAAAAATACCTTTAAAGAAATTCCTTCCTGAAGTCACCTAATTAATACATGGAGCCAACCTCTGTTTTAATCTCAGTGTAAATACAGCTTTCCTATGAGGCTCTCAGAGTTTTTTGTTGTTGTTTTTTTTTTCAGGAGAACACTAGCAAAAAAGCATTAATAAAATACAAGGAATGCTCAAGACAGATGAAGGATAAAGTGGTAGACGGTGTATACAACAGGGTTTGGTATATAAAGCTATATTCTAAATACTGGAAGTATCGTAGATCAGTGTTCAAGCTAACATCTGAAAACGGAAAGGAAATGCCACACTTAAAAAAATTAGTGCAAAAAAATTGCATCATAAAACAACGAAACCATTGCAACTCTGCAGAAGCTGCAGAGATCCACAGCTCAGGTGGGATAATTAATTAACAGGACACTATTAGTGATGCGCTCCACAGAACTGGACTTTTAGGAAAGCAAGTGCCCTAGATAGATAATGTGTGGAAGAAAAACTACCTATTCGCATCATCCTGATCACACCATCCCCACTTAAAACATGGAAGCTGCACTATGCTGTCATGGGTACATGTCTTCAGCAGTGAAAGGCAAACTGGTATAATAAAGTAAATATGTTTTTTTTTTCTATTTTATTATTTCTACCTCTTCTTTTCCTCATATCCTGTGATGTACAATGGATCGACATAGTATCTCTATCACCATGCTATGGTAATTTTTTTCCTCTACAGAGACTAGAAAACTCATCACAGTTGGTGGGCGGAGGGGTGAAGTTAAATCCTTGAAGAAAGTGTGCAGGGGATTGAAAAAGTCTTGAGACTACAGAGGTTCAACTTCGAGCAGGACAGCTACACCGGAATTTTCTACATGAAAGCATATCGATGTCTTAGAAATTAATTTAAGTTTCAATTGATCTGTATCTGTAGAAGATTAAAAAAATGATGTTCACAGATGCTCCTCATCCAATCTCTGTCCATGTTCAAAGCAGAATTGGTGAAGAATTGTCTTTTCTAGACATTGAGCGCTGGTGGAGACATACCGCAAAAGACGCGCAGTTGTGTTCGCAGAAAAAAACGGTGGCTTTATAAAGTCTTGCCTCAGAGTCGCTGAATATTGAAATTGAAAAGCTACATCTTACGTTCCATTTCAAATGATACTACTTCATTAAGCTTATCTTATAAATTCCCAATAAACAGCAATTATTGCCTGTAGTGTAACTAAATCTTTAAAAAAGTGTAAGGACAATGAATACCAAGGGATTGTAATCCACATCAGCAGTGGTGTTTTTAAAATCTAATTCATAAATGATTTTTTTATTTTATTTCAGTGAATTCCATTCTAATCTCAGCAAGATTTTGTAGTACACTGCATGTCTTTCTAACAACAAACTAAAGCAGTTCACAGTAAAACCAACATGTTTCATAACAGGCACATGTGGGCAGTGTGTAATCAACAAGAGCTAATATCGCTGATCAGAACAGCACCAGCGCAGAAACAAACTGACTCCTCATCTGAGTGTGCTCCCTCCCTCCCTTTTTAAACACTACAGCTTGCCAGAAAGGTTTCCCTGCAGCCATTGAGTCATGTTCCAACCAGCCCCATGTGACAATGGAGCATGTTCTCGGTGCACCTCGGCTCAGGAGTTACCCCCCTCCTCCAAAAAGACACACAAGCATGCACATACCCAGACGCACATACAGCACAGCTTTATTCCAATAGTGGAGTCTATCGACAACAAAGACAAAACACATGCACCAGTGTCACACTGTAATCTCCAGGAAAATCCCATTTGGCAGAGCAGCTGCCGGCGTGGATCACAGATAGGCTGTAGTTGTGGTGCCCATGGGGTGGCAAGCTGTCCGTCCACGCTCTCCCATTAAGTAAAGGAAAACAAACACACACAAGAAAAGACACGCTTAAAACTGGAGCAGTCCCTCCAACAGAGAAGATAAATTTCTGCCACTTTAATAGAAACATGTCAATAATCGCCATGGGCCACTTTCTCATCTAGAAAGGGCTTAATTTTTATTGCTCCTATATATTGATCTGGGAGGAGAATGTATGTGCAGTAAAGCAGCCTCAGGGATCGGGACATTTGTGACGTAGTAGTAGGAAAGACTTGCTGGGAAAAAAACAAAAAACGACTGGTTCGTCCAGCCGTATGTTTGTTTGTTCTGGCTTTCTCTCAAAAGTCTGTCTGTCTGTCTGTCTGTCTATCTATCTATCTATCCATCTATCCATCCATCCATCCATCCCACAGTACTGTGGAAAGTTAACAAGCAAAAAGCCTCGGCAGTGAGGATGTAATCTTAGAGCACCACCAGCTGGCTAAAAACAAACATTACACCATTAAATCTTTACCTTGAATAAAATAATAATTAAACCTAGAATTTCCTCCAAAAAGCACCAGAACCCTACATTATACTGTGCATTTTACAATCACAACTATGTGTTAAACCTCCTCATTTCAAAATGGAAACAGCTAATAGTGAAAAAAAGGGCCCATTACATATTTTTATTCATTGAAAGCATACAAAAGAAGCTGCAGCTCTTGATGAAAAAAGTTGGACATATTATTTTCAAAAACATTTATCGTTATATGAAAGAGAGCAGTCTGATATAAGTCGAAATTAATGTGGGACCCCTGTGGTTAATCAGACAGGAATAAAATCCTGAAATACTTGGTTAAAAGTATATTTAGATTTAATCGATGTCATGGAAGTACTCAATAATATTAGTCGTAAAGCCTTCTTAAATCTACTGCCTCATTTCTTATTTTTGTTGTCAAATATATTTATGATAGCTAAACCATTAAGTCAAATAGTGATAAAATCAGTCAAGCGAAAGAGTGCCCCAAATGAAGCTGAAGATTCTGAGAAAATCAAAAACAGATACAGTGTCGGCTGATCATTTCAAACACATTAATACTTGCTTCGAAATAGACAAATCCGGCTAATATTAAGATTTAAGGATGGCCTAAACCTCAACCCTTTAAATGTTTTTGGAATATGCCTAAAAATATCATATAAGTAAAGAAATAAACAAGGTTTAATGATACCTAACAATTCTGAAAAGATGAATGATCGAATCTTAAGCCAGAATTAAAATATTAGTCTCCATTTATAGTTTTGATCCTGAGAAAAGTCATTATAGAGTCAAAATTGTAAAGGCGATTCTTATTTTTAAAAATAAAAGCAGTTATGATATGTTTTTCACTCCACCTCGGTAAAAGAAAGGTTTAAATGCACAAATACAGCTGAAAAAAAAAGATTCATGCCAGTGATGAGTGGAGCTGTATAAAATACATGAGTATAAATTAAAGTAATGGTCTGAAAAATTCAATCTAAATATAGTCACCAGATCCATCAGGTAATCCACTTAAATGGAGCATCTGTTCTAGTATAAAAGACAGCACTCACATCAATAAGGAATAATTCAATAAGTATTCAAATTTGACCATGCCCCCATATGTGCTGTAAGCTGTAATTGTTTCTTCTTCAGGCTGGAAAGAACAATATATCTGTTGTGTTTTTTTTTCGTCACTTATTTCTCACAGACACGAAAGAGGAGAGAGTAGAAATCTGTAGTATTCTAGTATGTTGTATAACATTCTATTTTAATACGAAAGTGAACCCTGGTTGGTTTTATTATATCCATGTTCCACAAAATATTAAAAAAGGGCGGAAGTTCGCTTTCAATCCAGCAAAGCTTCGTTGTGCGTGCAAAATGTGCAAAAAATAACAGGAGAGTCAATGATGTGATTGACATCTAGACATTATCACCCTTTAAATAACATAAGTCCTGTTTAAGACACTCATGTAGTAGGGTCCAGAGGAGAAAAAAGCTGTGAAATCCTCGCCGTTTATTTAAAATTAATTGATTTGAATTACTTTTGATGTTATGAATCAAAGAAACAATGAAAAAGCTTTTCTTTTTAAAGAATTTGGACTTACAAAAATGTTTGTGTGTTGATGTGCCCCCGCTTTTGTGTTCGTTTGTGTATCTAAAGAGCAAATTTCACAGTTTTATTACATAAAGCCAGGGTAATTACTTGACTTTACTTACTTTGCCAATGGATATTTGATGAGTTATCCAGAAAGTAGGTCAGGCCTCTGTCAGTTGGAGCAGACATAATTTTCATGACGTTGAGACAAATTAATCTTCATCAGCACAGACAGAGTGTCTGCAGTTCGGAGCAGTAAATACTATTATTATTAGGATGTTGTGTCAGCAGCACAGTGGTGCATGTGTGGGTTACATATACTGTCCTAGATTACAACACTAAATGTTTCAACACAAAATTATGACAGCTTGACTTAATTGGAAATTACTTATGGTGTAGAACAAGATCTATAGGAAGGTGTTGGAGTATCTTTTTCATACATATTTGTTTTTTTATCCAATCCATTTCAAAGTTGAAAAATGATAAAAAATGATTTCTGGACTAACTCTGACTTTTTTTTTGACAGATTACATTTCATACAATGCAGGAAGTGTTCAATTTAAAATACATCCTGAGATAATCTGTAACAATTATGTAGTAGATGAAAAATTCGAACGATAGACGATACCCTCTTCCTGCATGTCAAAGCATCAAAAAGGGTTCTGTATGTTCTCCACTTTGCACAGCAAGTTGCTCTGATGATGCAGGCACTACAGCCTCCTAGCTGGGAGTCTGCAGGGCAGCTTTTAAGGAAAACCAGCTGCTGGAGGACAAAATGTCCCTGGAGCAGCCCTGTGATTTGAGAAGTCAGTGCAAACTTATCAGGCTACATGTGTTTACAGAAACAGCCCAACATGCATTCCGGAGGCAAAAGGAGCGAAAAGGGGGGAAACTTCCGTTTAGGAAGACAAGTTGGTGAAAACGGCAAGAGAAAAGGAAGTGACGGTCGGACTGGGAGCTGTGCAGCTACAGTCCCATTTAAGATGGAAACCTCAAATTCCTGTTGCAGCTCCATGTCAAGAACGAGTCAGAACAGCCTCAGTGGGATGTTAAGTCATACTTGGTGAAAATTTTTTTATTTGTATTTTTTCACATTACAACCACAAGTTTTAGTGTAGTTAAGGGGGATTTTTTTCCCCACTAAATCAACACAGTGTGTGGCATGCTTGTGAAGTGTAAAGAAAAGGATAGACAGGTTAAAAACGTTTTTTTTTTCCAAAAATAAAATGCTAAGAAATGTGGCACGCATATTAAGAATCCCTAAAGGCATTTAATTTTTTTGTATCTATTATTCTAGATGTAAAAAGCATTTTTCAAGATTTGCCATAGACTAAATATGTTATGTATATGGCTAGATCATTCTAACTTGTACATATGTTTTGACATAAACCATACATTGTGGCCTTAGCTAATTGTTTATAATCATTGCTCTGCAGGAAAGTGAACATATGCACCAGTTTCCATCAGGTTTTCTTCTCCGATTGTCCTGTATGTAGTTCCATCTATAATCCAATCAACTCTGATCAGCTTTCATAATTTGCTATATAAAACCATCCCCACACCATAATGCTGCCACTAACATGTTTCACTGTGGATATGACATGTTCCGGGTAGTTTGAAGTGTTAGAGCATCTGACTGTGCAAAAACAAAATTGAAAATGCTGCATAGTTTCTATTCAACTTCACACTACTTAGGTCTTTCAAATAAAATCCCCCAAATCTTTTTTGGAGTCAACCGCACTGACTTTTGTGATTGTAATACGACAAAATGTGACCAACCTCAAGGGGTATAAATACTTTTGCAAAGAACTATACGACAGTACTAAATTATTAAAGTCTGTGTGTTTTCTGAAGAACAGGTAAATTATGTACAACATAAAGTATTTGCAGCTTCTATTGAGAGACACTCGGCAGCATCACACTAATCAGAAAGTGACTTGCTTAAGTTTGAGGTAAACAAAATCAGTCCCTGTGCATGGACAGCTTGGCCTAGTTACACATCGTCAATACTAATGACATCAGCACACAAAGTATCACTATGGAAACCTGGAGGCTTACCCCACACCCATCTGTACTACCACGCAGACAGAAGAAAATGCTTAATTAGAGATGTAAAAATGAATAAGTAAAAATGAAAGTATGAGTATGTATCAGAATGAATGAAAGTCAAGATGAGGTTGAACAAGGAGCGGAATGAGCCAAAATGTTTCACAGAAAAGAAAAAGGAAAGGGTGTTGGGGAGGTGCGTTGGTAAGCACAAGTTGGTTAATTGCCAGTGCGGCATACAAAAAAACAGGCAGAGCAGTGTGTCAGAGCCAAAGCCTGAGACTGCCGGAAAAGAGCTCCTTCCTCCAAACAAAAATCTGCACTCTCATCTTCTCTCCTACCCTCGTAAGCACCGCCACCTCATCCATCACACGCTCGACTCTACTTTGTTCTCAAAATGAGCAGCAGCTTCTTTCAAACAGCCCAGATGGGTTTCGTCAAAAGATGCCCCCTCACCGTATGCATCATCCACATCACAGTTTTATCCCAATCTCTGCGACAAGTAGAAGCACAGAGGTTAGGAAGAGCGAGGGTCATTTCAGTCTGAGTGAGAGAAAAAAAGATGCTTTTTAAAGGACCCGTCGACTGAAGCATGTTGGCTTTCGGCCCCTAAAAATATTTACTGTATGCTATTTCCAAGCATAAAATTGGCTGCTGGTGAGAAACCTAATTTGAGCTCAGTACCCCACTTTGTCTCACAGCAGGCCTACAAACACACTTTATGCTAGGTGGGTCAAAGAGCCATTTGAGCAAATCAATGTGAGCTAATCACCCAGAGTCAGGGTAAAAGGAAGTGAACAAAACTGAGGAAAGAATGAGTACAAAACCTCTTGTCATTATATATAACTGCTATTTAAAACACTACAGAAATCCATCAATGTTTAAAGCTACAGATTTCATTCAAATAACATGACACCCACAAGCCCTGTCCTCTTTAAAATTTCAAGAATGAGTTGTGTAATCTGTGTATCAAAACTCCTGGCATAAGGAGTCACACCTTTTGAGGATGTTCATATTTTTTAAACAATAAATGTATTTATTTAGTATATTTGTTTTTTTTAAAAAGCTTTTGAAAATATAAAATATAGTAAACAGATCATTTATCAGCTCAATATCCTACCTTTCTGTTTTATATGGTTTGATAAACTAGAAAGTCAGAGGTCGTCTAACTCTGGACATTTGATACCAATCGTGTCGATTTGTATCCACCAAGGAGGATGTTTGCTACTTACACAATTGACAAAGTCTAAGTATTGTATTAAGCTGATGACATGTACACAGTACATATATATTAAATGCTGCTTCACACTCCTTTAGTTTTGCTTCTCTTTTCCGTTCTTCAGCTTCGTCCTTTAAGCTTATGTGCACAGAATTGCACACAAAAGACGAGCACTGTGAGTTCTCGTGTCTCGTCGGCCCTCTTTGCGAAAACGACTTTGTTCGGGAAAGTGACATATCTATGCACTGTTTACGTTGTATCCGGATTCAACGATATGGATATTGATAACTCAAACTGATAATCAAAATAAAATATTTCCACCGCTCATGTCATCCGCCTTTTAACCCGTTAACAGATCCACCATCTTCAGCATACTTGAACTTTGCAATGCCTCCCATTGTGTAATAATATTACTTAATCTTTACCTAAACATAGTAATATTGACTGAACAGCTCATATGTTTTGTTGCGTTATTTGATCAGAAAGTATAAAACTGACTCCTTGTTTTTGCTTTCAATTTATCCATATGGAGACTGAGTCCATTGAATTGAATCTTTAGGGTTTATTTCTGTAGAAACTATTGAGAAAAGTGTTGATCTAACAGACTGCCACTCAATCACTTTTGCATAAACCCAGTGTAGCACTTGTGTCATTGACAGATTCTATAACTTTATGAAAGTGCATTGAGACCAAGCTTAGTAAAAACAGCACTGAGGCAAAACAAACTGCAGAAATTTATATTAAAAAAAGGTCACCCTGAAATCAAATATCAATTTCTGCTCAGCTGAGAACAAGCTTCTTAACACTTTCAGTAATATACCTGCTGTTTCAAGATATTAAACAGTGCTGAGACTCATTTGTTATTATTTACTGTTCATAATCAATATATGTGAGCCACGTGTAAGTGATTAACGTTGTTCACTGTGATTGTTTGTAATATTACAACACAATAAATTAGGCTGGGCATTAGGCTAGAGCTTTGGCAAGACCTTTAGTCTTAATGGAACCCATGTAAACTGAGAATTATTTTTCTATTCTATTTTACCTTATCTGAAACACTAAATTCACTAGACATCAAAAACTCTAAAACTAATTCCAAATGATACGTGAAGTATGTGTGTTTAAGTCAGAGTAATTCCTTAAAAACTATTCATGTTTATGTTTTTTTTTACTTATTTACCTAATTTAATGCGTTTAATTGAAAAACAAAAACTCACTAGAGCAATGAATAATAAATGTGACCAGCTTGTGTGAGATGCTAATATACAGAGAAGAAAAATGTCCCGGTCAGACAAGAAATATACTATTTAGGAGGCACCGCCTAGAATATTATTTCTATCACAGCAATCCTATTTATTACATTTTTGAGTCCCACTGAAATAAAGTAATGTATCAGTTTGAGCAAAGCTAAACACCATGAATGATATGGCCAAACTGAAAAGTTTAGGTTTTAGTTAAAAGACAAATGGCAAAACAAACTAATAAAAAGTCACGTCACTTTTCACATTAAAGACATGTCGATGAGCGTTTATGGAAGAACGCATTTAAATTCCTTTTTTTTTCATCGCACAATTGTTTGAAAGTATTTCCAACAACAGTCAATTATCTTTTCTCTACAGCTAATAAAAAAGACTAAAGTTCAGCAATTTGACTTTCATTATGCAGAGAGTTCTGCATTTTCCTAATGTGGAAGTTAAACTATGATCAAATTTATCATCTTTATTTTTCACCCTTGGAAAAAGATGTGTTGAGAAAAATACTGATCAAGTGAAGGTGGGGGGGCCATCATGATAGCTAACACCAGGGCACAGATTTTCCTGCTACGTCACTGACTACAATGTTTTGGATCATTTTTGGAAGACATTTTTACAAATAATGCTATAAACTAAAAAAAAAAATGTAGTGCCTAGTATGCTAAGCTGTTACTTTAAGTGAAACTAGCAATTTAGTAGTTACAGCTTTTGTTGTACCAAGCATTCATTCAGTGTTTTACTTTGTAAAGGCGGTGTATGTGTGCAGGCCAGTGTAGAGCAGCATTAGACAGTACGAACAGACTGGTACGGGTGCAGTTTGCAGCCTCAGACTTTATTAGGCTGCATTATTTATCCAGTGCCACGTCTCATGCGTAGAAAACCATCCAGACATAACAGTTAAACCGTTTACTGCAGAGTGGCATCAGGAAAAGAGGCTCCCTCTCTCTCCTTCTCACTGTTTCTCACAGACAGACACACAATACATCATGAAAACAATTTAGGCTCCACAGCCCTTTTCCTTAACAGCCATAGCTACTCTAAACTGTGCTGTTTCATATCGACCGTTATTACTCTGGTTATTTTACACAAGTCGTACTGCGATGTCTCAACAGTAAGGAACAACTATTTTTAAGAGTGTATTGCAAACTATACTGGGAAACTACTAAAGGGGGCACATAGGCTGAGATCTAATAGGATCTGCACCATTGTTCCAGTGTGAATATAAACACTGTGTTCAGCTGTGTCTCAGACTACAAAACTGTTTGTTTTCTGTCCGGAGAGGAAATGACGGCTGATTTATCTCCTGTCTTGTTTCCTGGGATATTTTGTTTGGTTTTGATTGTTATTCTATGAGCAACACGCTGTCGTGAGCAATGACACCTCGTAAGTAGGATGTATCTTGTTTAAATCTGGGTGTTCTTTGTGTGCCACAGCTTCTTCCCAGTCTGAAAAAGAAAAAATCTGTAAAGTTATGATATGGTTCAGCGTACACTGGTGGTATGTCCAGGAGGTATCTTGTCCCAAAATGAAAATGAGCCTGAACAGGAAAAAGCCAGAATTTGAAAGGATGAATTATTATTGTGTTCACAAAGCTTTTGCAGGAGAGACTTGGAAGATTAGAAAAGTTGGCCCGCGTCTGTGGCCACTGGTTGTGTTGCCTTCTAATTATGAAGATTGGGGAAATACAAGCCCTCAATTTACTAGTTATTAGTAGACCAAAAACTCTGCCGTAGATGTAGACATATTTAGAATGAGGATTTTATTAAACAATTTCATGAATTGTTTTTCCAGAACAAGCTGTGACGTTTCATTTATTCATCATACTTGGGATGTCATGATCCGACAATCGGCTTGGAGTTCTTGTCTAGTCATTTGGGACTTGAGTCCCATAAATATTCTTTATCTCATCTAATCAGGGTGCAAACAAGCTGAAACGTTTAGATCATTTAAGACACTCACCCCAGATCTCAAGTCTGAGTCAAGCCTTGAGTCTCTGGGGCCTGAGTCTAATTCAAGGTTGATGTCTTTGTTTTTGTTTCCTAAGAGTTCAGTCCAATCTGTGATATATGCAATGCATACTCACTAAAATTCCTGAATATATTTGATACAACAGAACTAAATTCTCCCTAACCTGAACCGTTGTGTTCTCCTCATGAGAACTGTTTGAAATATGTGTAGTTTTTTGTTTCATTATCAGCTGTATGACTTGTCCTCCTGAGCAGCTGAATATCCTCCTCCCTGCTTCTGCACAGTCTCATTAACGTTTGAACCGAAGCTAAGCTGCTCAGTTCTTTGTTTCGAGCTTCACACACGTTTAAAAGGCTAAAGTGCATACATGCATGCCCTTCTTTTGAGTGGCACCTGTCCGTGTTCTCAACACTCATCTTTATATGATTTTTTTTTCTGCATGTCTTCATTACAGAAAACAAACCAACATGTTTGTTTACTCTAAGGGTATATTGTTGATTTATTATTTAGTTGCTAACTTCTCGAAAATGGAAGCAAATTATGACGTTTTCCCATAAAAAAAGGTTTATAAAGTTGGTTTTACAAAAAGGTCATGAGATCGAGACCTTCAATAAAACAGCAGAAACAGATGGGTGGAGCGGGAGAACTGAGAAAAAGAGGAAGCCCATCCTGTTGTTCTATATTTACCCCAATCCCAGTAGTAGCTGTGTCTCTGCTGCAGGCTTGTCAGCCAGTACAAAGGCCCAGCAGTGCGGCCTGATAAGGAGTCTCTCTGTCTGGCTTTGCTGCTCCCACCAGAGAGAAAGTCAATGTTAGTTAACTGACTAGGTTCAAAATCATGCAGTTCGCCATTAAACTTACAGGCCAGCGTTTAGAGATACGCTCTGCTCCTGCAGGTTTTGAAACAATGATAAAGATAAGTGAAAAAGAAAATTGCAGCGCCTCTTTAGCTGGAATAATACTCTAACCGTGCAAGCGTTGCCTTGCTCTCTCTCTGTTTTCATATGGAAACCTGGCAGGAAGTGTTTGTGGTAAAGTGAGATTGGGAGCAAGAGCTGTGTGAGAAAAAACATTGATATCCTGCTGTGTTTTCTTCTTACTGTGAGAGTGAACATCATGTTGAGATCCCCCTCAGTGGGGAAAAATGTTTTACCACAAATTTCTCCATTTCATTCCCCCCCCCAACCCCTACTTTTCTGATTGGGACATGCGCTTTTTGCATTAAAAGTATTTTCTTCCAGGTCAACTTTTTCCCCTTAGTTGACTCACCTTGACTACAGTCGTTCCTAAATGAAGGTGAGAATCTGCCAGAGACATGGCTAATGTTTAAACATAAACATAACAAATCCTGGGCCTGACTTTGTATTTTCTAAACATGACATTGTGTTTGCATTCCTCCGTTATTATGGATCGGTGTAAGCTGTCCCCATTGGAATGAATCCAACTGCTTAGAACTACATACAATATACTGAATTGCACAGCTCCATCCGATGCACATTTAAGCACCCAAAAAAATGCTTCACCATGAGGACAACCATCATAAAGGTACACAACCAGGGTTTTTATATTATTCTTTTACAATTTAATATCATTGATGAGTAAGTCAAATTTAATCCTGGCTTTCAAAATCAAACAACTTTGCTGTGCATATCCATAAAGAGCAGTGATACAAAATTTGAGTGTAATCTCTCTACCTCTCATAACCTTGAGAAAAATTGTTTTTTTTGTTCTGAAAATGAAGACAAAAGTAATTAAACATAGGCTTAAATGGATATTCCATCCCTTAGTAAAATTTTGTCTGTTGCCATATTCCCGTGAATTAGATAAATGAGAAAAAAGCATTTTGTAACCAGCCTAGTCACTCTCCTGATCTGACAGACATCATTTTGCTTTAGCTTAGCATAAACAATGGAAGTGAGCATCCATTTGAACAAACTCTAAATAACTCATATCAACAGAGAACAATAATTCAAGGTCAAGTTATAAAATGTTACACAAAATTATTCATACTCATGGTTTCTAAAAGTAATATCAGCATATATGGAGTGACCCAGCCAAAGTTGTGACTTGAATCTGATCCATGGAGCTAAGGATTAGGCTGACAGCAGAACAAGGTTAACTTTGAGTTCATCACCACTCCTAATTTTTAAATAGGTCTGTTTAAAAAAAAAAAAATGGTGCACCTTTGCCGCAAAGTGGAAGCAACATCAGGGAGCCTATGATCATTGATAAGTGGTCAAATCCGGTGTTGCTGTAATATTATTATCATGCTATGTGGTATGAATGGTGCAATATCGTCGCTTTGCCATGCCGCATTCAAAAGATAGAAAGGTGGCCGCAATATTACCCTGATATGCCGTCACGGTGTGTCTTTTGAAAGAGGCGGTTTCTCTCTTTGGCTATTGAGAATGGTGTACATTTTTTTACCTGTGCTTTTTTAATTAAATGTGTATGAAATTTTTTTTTATTTGATATAACTTTAAAGTGTTCCACTATCTTTAGAAATGTTCTTGTCTCATTTTCTTTCAAAAACAAAGGTGCTGGATGAATATAAATAATTTTAAATCCACTTCAGCCAACTGTTTGAGTAATTTTGTCTATAATTTTAGAATTTAAGAAAAAGATATGTGTTAAGTATCCATTCTGCTTTGCATCCGTGGTTCAGGCTGATGGTATAATTGTACAAGTGATATTCATATTTTTGCCCCCTAAAGGGCCTAGATTAAGTTTGTAAGTGTTACGTTTGTGAATGTCCCATCAGGCGAAACGCGTCACTCCAGCCTTAATGGTAAGCTCTCTCACAAGCGAACAGAAACAAATGTTTGATCCAGCAGGAAGGAGTAAAAGAAGAAGGAGGAGTTTAGCAGAGTATTTTTTATACTCTTTTTGAAGAAATTTAACCAACACTGGAATGAAGAGTTAAAGTAACTCTGAAAGAGTGCTTTTCATTTAACACCTGACCGATTATACTGTAAAGAGTAATTTTAAAAAAGTCAATTTTAACACTGAATATTAACACCAACACTGCGAGACATAAGCAGGTATTTAACTCTGATAGAGTTCCAATACTTTGACACAGTTTTTTTGACACTTGGGATTTTACTGTGTTGCAAAAAGTTTTTTGATATTAAAGAAAATCCTATAAGTTGTGAAAGAAAAGCTTTGACCTTGAATCCATGGTCTGTTGTTGAGTGCAACAGATCTGCTGATTCCAAGCTCCCTCTATCACAGACAACCTACAACTCTCTAGCGGATTGTAATTATTGTGCAGCATGACTGCTGCACAATGGTCACTGTCTGATGGTTCCCTGATACCAGTCCAACTCTTTTGGATTTGGTGGAACAAGAGATTGGCACCATAGATGGGCATCTGACAAATCTGCAGCACATGTGTGATGCTTTCAATATATATTGCCACTATACCAACTTCCAGATTACCCAGGTTTTCAAATGTCTACTAATCATTGTTAGTCTACTAATCATCCCTTGAATTAGAACCAAACATGGAGAACCAGCTTTAAGTTTCTATGATCCGCTTATCTGGAACAAACTTCCAGATCATTGCAAAGCTGCTGAAACACTGAGTTTATTGCCAATTTTATTTTATTCCTTTATCACCCAAAGCACCTAAAATTGCTTAGTTGTTGAAAGTGGGCTTTAGGAAAAAAAAAAACTTGCCTTGCCTTTTAGGTCAATACAGATCAGAATCAGAAGGACTTTTTAAATTACCAATACCAGAAATAAGTAAAGTAGTTCTAAAGGCAAAATGGAGGAACTGTGGTCCACAAACATTTGGTGAAGTCATTCAAATCCTTTTTCTTGAGCATTGTTAAACAGCATGCAAACTGCTTCAGAACCACATTTCTACTGGAACATTCAGGACGTTACTTAACAATCTCTCAATTTTAATTCCCTCTTAAGGGACCTACATTAGGGGAAATACGTGTGTTTTTTTTGACTATACAACTTTTCCAAATCCAATTATTTAACCAATATTAACTGTAGTAAAAGTAATCCACCTCATAAATCAGTTTTTTTTTTTTGCTCTTCATGCAGGGCACTCCTAAGCTTGCCAAAAAGAGTATTATGTGAAGTAGTTGTCCTCTTCATCCTTAGATAAGACTGAAAGGCTAGTTGAAATAACCAAATTATGATACCCATTGCTATCATGATTTTATCTAGTTGAATTTGCTGGAACAGCATATTCTATGTATAAAAGTCGAAACAGAACAAACATGTGCACTAACGCAATGTGTTCGTGCAGAGTGTTTTTGTCGCCGCCGGTGTGTTCAAGGACAGGACAATCCTGAGGAATGCCTTCAGAGCTCTGAGCTGGCTGTCAGCCAGCCAAACAACAACACAGCAGGACAAATGATAACAGAACACACGCACACCAGTGTACAAACCATGCGTTTCTTGCTCACCCACGGCCCGCTTTGTCCAAGCAATGACAGAAGTCCCCCGCCCCCAGGCACCAGCACCACAATTTGCTCCTTTTTATACATTAATCACCCAGTGCAATAAAGAAACAATACACAAAAACATTTTAACAAGCGCCTTTCATTAATTCCTAGGATTAAATCTGAAAATGTCTCACTAAAACAAAAGATGGGCCAGGGAGTTTCTGTCACAAAAAAAAACAAAAAGAAGGAAGCAAGGAGATGGGGAAGCTGACACAGGCGTGGAAGTATCCTGAAGAATGGTGAGGTGTTGCATAGGGAACCACATGTTTTCATGACTCAAACACAAAGCCTGTCAGAAAAGTGTAATACTTAATCCTTCACAACGGAACTGACAGGATTGATGTGAAACAGGAGAAAAGAGCAGTCCAAGGGACAAAACATTGATGAAGCCACTGAGAACTTTTCTTAAAACTTGCAGGGTCAAAAGAGAGTCTGACAAAAAGTCAGTTTTTTTGTCCCTCAGAGACTGGACCCAGGTGAATCCCAGTAATGCTGGCACAATATTATGCAAAATGGCCCAGATAAACAAAAGGAAAAACAAAACACGCATATACACATGCAGAGCATCCAGCATGACGTTTATGTACTACATTTTTACACGAACATGGTGATTGCACAGTCATCTTCCCTTGGGTGAACTCTGTTCAGCTGGAGACAGCAGACAAGAACAAGGATTATCACAATGTACAGACCAGCCTCAGAAGATTTTTAAAACCCAGCTCCAAGTCACCTCGGGTCATGCAAATCATGGCATGACTGTGAGCACAGAAAGCAAATAGTGCACAGAGGAGATGGTGTGCATCTTCTACTCATCACATTTCCAGGGTCATCTGCTGTGTCATCATCACAGCCTGCTAGCCTCCAGCACACAGGATGCAAACCTCTCTCGCATTTGCTTTCTGACTCCGACTGTTTCGTAACCGCCCTGTACAAAGAGAGCAGCGCCGGCTCATGTTACTGTGGCTGAGCACTAAGATCCATGGTTCGTGAACCATCCCTTCCTCCAATTATACCCATCCCCGATGACACACAGACGGGTCGAGACTCAAAAAGCGAGTTGAAGGGATGGGAGAAAGACGGGCAGTCTAGCTTCCTGCTTCAAGACGATAATGTTTCTGATATCACACCACACCATCAGAACAATTTGACATTGAAAAAAGATTACTTGTCATTCTTTTATTTGTTACACAATAAGCCACAAGTTCTTCATTAACTTTTATCTGCAGGTCTTCCTCCCCTTCTCGACTTTTGAAAATGTTTTCACTTCTGAGGAAGTGGTGGTGTACCGGGTGGACACCGGGGGGGGATATTCCTTGATATTCTTTTTTTTTATTATTCTGAAAGAGTTGTGCAATGCTTTCTTTACAGCCTCTTTCCAATGAGGCAGACTTCCCTGCTGTCTTTTGACCTGGTCTCAAAGTGTTTCTTAAAACTTTGCTTGCTTTTTCTTTCTCTTTCAGTCAGAATTTTCAAAATGTTAGAACTATTAATCAATGTCCCTGTAAGAAGTTTCAAGAGTGTCTGACTATTTGAGAGCACAGCATAAAACATAAGAGGTCGTTAACTGTGCATCATCTCAATAACATATACATATTTTAGAATAGAATAGAATAATCCTTTAATTGTCCCACAAGGAGAAATTTAGTTGTGACAGAAGCAAAAACAAAAACAAAGCACGTATACAAACAGAACAGGACAGAGAACAGAAACACATACAATTTTTACAGAAAAAACCCCCAAACGTATTATAAAATTGATTATAAAATTGATGCCCTGGTATAAAATTGATTGTAGGAAATATAGAAAGGGGAAAATATTTTGGTGAAGAGAAAACAAATGGTCTGTGTAACAAGCAGTACTGCAGTAAAAACCGCCTTTCTATGTCCCACGTCAGTGTCAAAGATTAGAATAGTCGCACAAGTGTGACCTAGATTTCTGTGTTGCATCAAATCTTGCATAAATAAATTAGTTCTATTAAAATAAAACATTCTTATCCATTGGCACTGCATCATTGAGAAAGAAAGTGGTTTATTTCATCTGTATTTTTTTAAATACACAAATTTGAAGTTATAATATCACCAACCCCATCTTTAAAACCCCATTTGGCTTGTCTTGACCCTTGTGGTTAGGTTGGGCGTTTAGATTTTCTTTGCAGTCCTGATTTGGGACAACTGAGGACCTGGTAAGGCCTTCTTATTGAAACCCTTACTGTCAAGTAACTGGTCACTGCTCTTCTCCACAGATATGCAGCTGCTTTTTGCTTTGTAGTTTATTTTGATTTCCCATTACAACTCTTTTACATCTTTCACTCACTCACACCATACACCACTGATTTCACTGACTTTCTACACTTTATCGTAGTTTCTGTAAAATACATTTATATATTTCAGAAACTCTTATACATTGTGTATTTACATCTTTGCTATGATGTTTGAGGAATTGGCGGATCGTCTTGGAATAGAACCCGGGACCTCTCGGAGCGTCCTAACAGGCCGTCTTACACATATTACTTTGCGATAGCCACAGCAAAAACATGTGTATTTGTATGTTTTACCACCTTTTTTTTAATATGTTGCTAAAGTGCAGAGATATTCATTGTTATTAATTCTTTCAGCACTCAGGGAGCACAGACGCTTTTTATCTTTCTCCCACCCTAGTGTGTCTTATCCCACAGCCCTTTGTCTATCTACTGCATTGGAGCTTCTATTTGTCCTGTCTTCTCCTCCGAAAAAAATCAATGGTGGATCTCGATTTTGACTGGTCAGATGGTCTCTGGGAGTGCCGAGCTGTCCCGATGGATTACTGTGGAGGATCTAGACACTAGAAACAACTGAATAATTGGATTCGTGATAACTGGACTGGCTGCACGGTGGAGCAGTGGTTAGCACTGTTGCCTTGCAGCAAGAACGTTGTGGGTTCGTATCCCGGGTGCCTTTCTGCATGGAGTTTGCATGTTTTCCCCGTGCATGTGTGGGTTCCCTCCGGGTTCCTTCCCACAGTCCAAAAATATGATATTAAAATATGTCTGTCTCTATGTGTGGCCCTGTGATGGACTGGCGACCTGGCCAGTGTGTACCCTGCCTCTTGCCCATTGACAGCTGGAGATAGGCACCCGCGACCCCTAGAGGACTAAGCGGTTCAGAAAATGGATGGATGGATGATAACTGGACATCTGCTAAGTATCGCATGTTAGATTTTCAGAGCTATGGTAACTTATGGCTTTAAAGGGAGAAATTTGCAGGCTACCTGGGCTACAGGATGCATGGCTGTTGTAACGCTCAGACTCGTTGCGATTTTCGATAAAAACTGGACTCCTTTTTCGCTGTATGGGAAAACAACTTGGAGAAAGTTCTCAGCCCGGCTGGAAGGAAAACGACCCCTAATATGGCTACTGGAAGGGAGACCACTCGAAGGACTCTAAGACGAGAGGGAAAGTAATCGGCGCTTGTGCGTTTTTTATCAAACCAAACATACTTATCAGACCAAACACACTCCTTTGGATGTGCCGGCTTTAGCTCTCCAAGCTCACAAATTACATCATAGGCAACAGAATATGGAATTGAGCTGTGTGGAGTTCATGGGCTACTGACTACGGACGCACAGACACACAATTACACACATCATTGCTATCAACTTCTGGGCAACTGGTGTGTATACTGTGTGAGCTGCACAGACAGGGCAAAATTGGAGATCCCTTCCACCCCACTACCTACTGTTTATATTGTAAATGTCTATGTATGTCGTTCAATGTATTAGGGGTCTTTTTTTTCTTCTATTGTCTGGGTCTTATTTCCCTTAGGAATCAAGACAAAGATTAACTGTTTTTTTCCCCACCCTTGGTCCACCCCAACCCATGTAACTCCTTTCTATCTGCATGTGGTGCACCGAACCACAGTATGCCCGTCAGCTTAATGATGTTGTTTGTCTGTCTACTCTTGATCGGGCTGTACTGAAACGAATTTCCCCTCGTGGGACAATAAAGGATTATTCAATTTCAGTTATTTGCTACCACCGCTAATAACAGTTAGCCTTCTTGCTAAGCATATCAGTCCAATATGTGTATCAAAACACTATGACTTGATATATCATTTTACATCAAACTTTAAACAGGTAGTAATTAAGTATGTGATTTCATTACCAGTTCCAAGTTTGAGTTTCACAGGCAAATTCGCCATAATATACAGTACATGACCACAAGGTATTAGTCTCGGTTCATTGACGTCAAGTTCTATTTATAATCGGAGTTTTCACAAGTCCTTCACCACATCCCTCTTTTGGGAAGAATCTGATTGAGGAAATAATGTGTTTGAACAACTAAAAGCTGGTTGTAGTTACTTTGCAATACTGAAATTTATTCTGGGTACCACTAAGAGCAGCTCATGTACTTACTTGTAACACAGTTTGCGAAAGCACTTGATTATTTTCATGAAAATATACCTCACAGTACATAAATAGGTCAGGACATTGTGAGTTTTGAGTATGACCACAACGTGCTGGTATTCACCAGAGTATCTTACTTCCTGTGCCAAAGGACTGAAGCAGAAGGGCAGAGCATACAGGAAGGAAGAAGGGCAACCATCCAAAGCTAAATAATGCAATGCCTTAGTCTCCACATTATGACCTAGTAAATGGCTGGTTATACAAAGATTCAGACCCCTTATCGGCCACAACTGACAGCACAATCAGGAGGATGAATTGAGCAGCCAGAGTGTAGAGGCATTTAAGCTACTGCTATGACGTTGGATTCTATCAACATAACAACTTTGTGTAATGCCAGGAAAATAACCCTGCATGTTAGAGAGTTGTTTAGAGACAACTCCTTTCCTTTTTGACTTAGTTCACACTGTGCAGTGTTCTCGAACATACTTTATACTTATAAAGTAGGTATAAGTATAAAGTATGTTCCATTACACTACACATTCTGACGTCAAAAAGGAAAGGAATTGTTTCTAAAATAAAGTGGGCCCTAATTACAACAAGGTTTTAAGAGGTTACAGCTTCATAACATCAAAAATGTCACTTCACACAGTTTCTGCAAGTTAAAATTAAATGAATGAGATATCAGACAAGTCTCTGGCTTTTGGTATCATAAAGTAACACTACGTTGAGCTTTCATTTGCTGCACACTGCAGGTTAGCTGGTGTACAAAAGTTACTGCCTTTCTTAAAAGGGGTACTTTACACCACGTTTTTCAGCAAAATTAAGGTTTTTCTCTGCAATTCAGCCTGTCGTTTACACGAGAACGGGATGCTGGTGGAGGCGAGAATGCAGCCTTTCGAAAATGGGTTCCAGAGTGGAGAATTCTGACAGTCCTGGGCTTTTTGTTGTCGTGTAAGGGGAAGGCAGGGGACTTTCGGCAACCGTGACGTCACTGCCAGCCGTCTATGGGGTATTGGACTTGTAAAGTGCCCCTAAAAAATGAACAAGTATGGAGCGTGGAAACTAAAGGAGCACCACATCTTACTCATGTTAAAGTAATGTTCTAAAGCGGCATTTTACAAATTACAGAGAACTTGTTAGTTAAGTAGCCAAAAGTTGCCTTTACTTAAGCGAGAAGTTAGGTTCTTTTTATATATATATATGTATATATATATATATATAAAAATTACACACACACATTATATATATATATATTATAATATATAACTCCAGTCTTTGATATTACCTATCTTGTCCCTTTGAATGCAGGTCTACTCCAACACACCTGACTCAAAAGGCTAACTGACCTCCTTGACATGCCAGCAAGTTTTATAAAAGCCTGGTCATTAACCATTCCTTTGATTAAGGTGTGTTCCAGCAGGTTGCATCCAAAAGTTGCATGACAGTGGCATTCAAGGACTAGTCACATACCCCTGCTATAAATGTTAGAAGATCCCAAACAAACAGTCCGTACAAGATAAGCATTAGAGATAAAAACAATATATTGGCTGCTGATGCTGTTTGTACTGTACATTATACTCTTGCTTAAATTAGATAATATATAACTAATACTGGCAGTCATGAATCTTCACTTCATACTGTTCATTTGTGAGTCAAAAACTGAAAAGTTTAGGTACCTCTGACACAATTCTAATTGTAATGGTGAAAATAATCATATTTAAGCAATGTTCTATTTTTAATAAAGGCAATTAGATTATGTTATAGACCGCATTATCATCAAAATGCCAAGCTTATAACACCTTAAGAATCTCACACAGACCCATGCCTTGTACTGGTAAAGGGGCCAAAGGGAGCAGCTGTCATGCAAACCCACAAACTGACTTTCTGAAGTCTTGACATACTATGGGCATAGGTGTTAATCCTTCACAAGAAGAAAAACACCCCATGAAATGTCTGTTATTTGCAGTAGAAATGTTTACATCTTCCCCTTTAGCGTTAAGAAAACAACATAACTTAATGTAATGAGACACATCTGCAAAATGTCAGCATAACTTCCCAACATTTCTGTTTGGGGGGACACTAAATTATGTCACAAATTAAGCAAGTCGTGGAACCGTTTGAAGACCCCCTTCAGGGGTTCATACCCTACCTTCGGTGTGGCAAGTGGAGGACAGGATGGTGCTCGGAGGGCGGAAGAGGTACGGGAGGTAACGGGAAAAACATTTCATCTTCTCCGGTGCTTGCCGTTGGGTAAAAAGCGCTGCGTTGCGGGCTCCACATCCGCACTGCTGCCGCGACGGCCAGCCAGAGACGAACCGGGGAGGTGCGGGAGGGGAAAGAGGCTGTTATGTCCGCGGCGGCGCAGGGGGGTCTATGACAGCATCCCTCCGGTTCTGGTTGTTTAAGCAGGACACTACGGGTTCGTTTCTGTCCTGGCAGCTGAGGAGGTCAGTGCTTGTGTGGTCTGTGGGTGAAATCAACCTCTGCTGTTTGTTCATCAGCTGCTCTGAGTTGGGAAAGCAACTGGGGCTGATTACAGAGATCGAACAGCGAGATATGACACCCTGTGACGATCAGAGGCACGAAGTGGATGAATCATAAACAAAACTTGTGTGCTGAGCAAGTAATCGATTAATTAGGTTTGGCGCCATCTTGTGACAATTTCATATATACTAACAGAAGTTGTAACGTGGTATAATATGCATAATTAGAAATTACGATTCATGTCCACTAAAGTTTTAAAAATATATACTTTTTGATTAGCACTAAGACAAACATAAGAAAAAAAAATAATTACAGGGACCCTTCAAGCAAACATGTTATAGGCCAACTCGTCAATAAATATTCACGGACCAAATGCAGATGTCAATACTAAAACCTAGTGGTATTTAATTTGTTTACCTGTATTCTTTTTACAAGAGCCTTGACATCTCGCGAGACTTTAATGTGAACTAATGCTGGCGGAAGTACATTGCGGGTCTCTTTTCCGCCGGCCATAGAGGAGCATACGGCAGGGTAAGGATTCCTGTCAAGTAAATTCACCAAAGTTATCACCATCCATCCGCCGTATAGTAGTACAGTGTCATCATGTAGACGTAGCAACTGATTTTGAACACGAATACAAATAAATCACTGGTTATATTGATCTAGTTTGAGTGGTAGATTATTGTTTACGGACGAACAGTATTTGGTGTTCCCTTTAGCTATGGCGCTATCCGCATGTCTGTCAACGCTGTAGTAGAACGACTTAATTTCGTATGAAAACGAGTATAATTATTTCAGCATCATATTTTTTGTAGTTTTGCCAACCAGTTCTATTACATTTTAAGCCTTTATAAAAGTTCCAAGCTTTCTCTTTAGCTTGTACAAACGTCGGAGCACCGTTAGCGATCGTAGCATTTAGCGTTAGCTTATCAGGGCTACAGTAGCTCGTACTTAAAAAAATAAAAGGTGGGACCTATGTTATTGTAGTAACTCCACTTGTAACAAAAGTCAGATTACCCAGCGTTATTCTTTGCATCCCATATATTAAGATATTCGCGAGGCTTGGAGCTATGAATGTTTCTTCTGTAATGTGAGCGTTGCAGTTTAAGGTTGCAGCCTGTTTTTTCTGTCCACAGCATCATGAAGCTTAACCCATTTGTAACATCCTCGCGTCGTAAGAACCGCAAGAGGCACTTCAATGCCCCCTCACACATCAGGAGGAAGATCATGTCTTCCCCGCTGTCCAAGGAGCTCCGCCAGAAGTACAACGTGAGGTCCATGCCCATCCGCAAAGACGACGAAGTGCAGGTACTGTAGTTTTGAGAGCTGAATAGTCCTGTTTGAGATGGCAGGTTTTAATCACAGTGTGACTGAGCCAGTGATGCTTTTGCTCTCAGGTTGTACGTGGACACTACAAAGGGCAGCAGATTGGCAAGGTGGTGCAAGTCTACAGGAAGAAGTACGTCATCTACATTGAGCGTGTGCAGAGAGAGAAGGCCAACGGAACCACAGTCCATGTCGGCATCCATCCCAGCAAGGTGAGACAAATGTGTGAAGGTCCTTGGCTTGTAAGAATGCTCTGACACGCTGGACAGTGGTGCCATCAGTGTAAAGTAGTCTGCTTGCAGTGTCAAAGTGACCCGTGTTAAGGTCACATGGTCGTTTATGTACAAAGTGTTTTAATGTGGGATTCCATTTGGAAGTATCTTGGACTTGGTTTACTCATTGTTTCAGTGCTTCAGAAGGATTTGTCTGTCTAAAGGAAGTACAACCACGCATTTTTTTATTTAATTTTTGGTTATGTAGATATTCATAAACATTCATTCATTTAAACCTAACCTTTGTTTTTTTTTTTAAACTAACCGAAAGTAGTTCAGATACCAAACGTAGCATATGCACGTATTTGGATCCAAAGCCGCTTGGAAGAGTACGTTGATTTGCAAAAGCGAACTATCATAGGTTATTTGGTGAGCTGGTTTTGTGGAATACTGTTAACGTTCTGACACTGCATTTTTCAGATGCCGTAGACAAATCTTTTAATATTCGTGACGAAACGTGGAGCAACAAAGAAGCTACATTTATGTAATGAGCTTTGGCAGCAAAGATTGTCCCATTTTATCACTGCCATGTTGGATATCTGTCAGCTTCTGTGACGCATGCCTGTGATGTTTGCTGTGTCTTGCTAGGGATATCCTGCAATTTGACTCACTAGTCAAACTGCAGGACTAGAACTAAAGGGCTCAACACTGCCTCTCTAACATTAATTTTCAATGGGACGTGCTCAACAAAATGATAATCGCCAGCCCCACCACACCACCACCACGATCCCAGAAAGTTTAAAAAAGTTAACGCTTTCATCGCTGTCTCTCAGACAAGGACCAATCAGTATAGACTACATTGCTTTAAAAACGAGATAACAGGATGCTAATCAGTCATCTCTGAGAAGACGTCGAGGAAAAGTTGATACTCGCAGTGTCAGACTTACCAGTATTACAATATTTCTACAAAAGAATATAGAATAGGATCATTGTTGAGGTCCCTCACTAAATGATGGTATTCAGTTAGTTTTCCTTGTTTGCCATCTGGGATGAGCAGATTCACGTCTTTTTCGTTTCTTACATACCAAAGTCGGAAGTAAGATTTTATTTAACTCCTGCAAAATCTTGTGACTTCATATCTGCTGCTTTTTCCACCACGGAAAACCACGGAAGATTTACTATTTGCCCTGAAGCAAAGTGCGTTGCTGGCCGCATGCCGCCTCCCATGTGTCAGGTTTAGCTGATCACAGTTGCCCATAAGTCTGATGGTGTCGAATATTACCTGGCATCGTAAGGTTACAATACATAAAAAATACAGGTGCAGCTGACAAAAAAACATTTGAGGGAGGAATCAGGTAGAATCTTAAATGTAACAATTTTAAGGAATTATTGTGTTTATCAGTAAATTTAACTAAAGTGTACATAAGTATGAATCTTTCTGAATTATAAAGTCCAATTATTTAAACCAAAACTACGTCCTCAATACTAGGATACACATACACTTTTTTTTGTTTCCAATACAGATATCTGAGGTTCACAATCTCCCAATACTGATCTGAAAAGAACTCCATTACATAAACAGCGTATTGTGAGGAAAAGGACCAGATAAATATATTTGTGCATGGCAACTTTATACTTTATTTTCACCTTAATGTAAACGAATAAAAAGACAAATTTACTGAATTACTTTTTTTTTTTTACAGCTCTGCACCATTATAGCAAAAATAATGAACCAATAGCTTCACAAGCTATGCCAAACATGAAATAAAATGGTAACAAATCTTTAGCTTGTTCAGTCATTGCAATTAAGAATACAAAACGGGTAAGAATGCAACGATGCAACTTTTTTCAAAGCGATACGATACCGATACTTGGATTTTAGTACTTGCTGATAACAAGTAACGATACTTCGGCCATAAAAACAAACGCAATAAAATTTAAGACAGGTTTTAGTTTCTTCTCTGCTTGTTACAACAAATGATGGTGAATTTAGTTAAAATATAAATGAATAAAAATAACTACAAAACTAAAATTTGAAGTGAAAAATAAACATTTTCTGTGAGATTATTGCAGAGTTTTCCATTTTAAGTATCTGTTCATGGTATCTGTAACTGATAGCGATGGAGTACATAAGAACGGCATCTGCCCCGGTGCATCCCTACTCAAATCCATGTATCAGTGACTGATTTACATTACATCTCGCATAAACCTTTACCTGACAACCTGTCCCCACTGATGTGGGTGTAGCTGTAATACCTGAGCATTTTTAATCATGTATGGATTAGATATTCAGAGCTAGTTTCTGTCAGTAAAACTAAATGTGCAACATCTGTAAATTAGTCAGTATGAAGCATGCATCTAACAAAAATAAGCAAAAACTTTGTTCAAATTTTCAAATAAACAGAAATTTGGTTTCCAGGTAGTCACAACGTTTTTTCGTTTTAAGTTTATTTTTTCTATGAATTTAAAGTTCTCTTTAGATGGACCCGTGTGAAATACCGTTATGGGTGCCTGTTAAATTTTAATTTGTTTTTTTAAATAGTGGCAATTCACATTTTGTCGTCCCAGGGCATTTAACAATTTCAATTTGATTATTCACACATTCATTCCAGTCAGTTTAGAAGCTATCTGAAGTCTTATTTAATAGTCCCTGAGCAGCAACTTTGCTTAGTTATCAATAGACTGACAAACTTAGTTGCACATTTGAAATCTTTTCCTATTACAGATCATCAATGTTATTGTGTTCAGTGTTTATTTATGAAGTTTAATGCATTTGAAAACAAATTGACTGTTCTACAAATCATAGTTTGCACCTTTGTAGTTCAGTAGTTGCATCTCGGGTCTGTTCCAGAAAGCTTGGTGAACTTACCAGGCGGTAAACTCTGTAGTCTCAGTTAATCAGCCCAAAACCAGCTTACATAGTATGTCAGTTCCAGAACACCTTATAAGAATCTGCTTAATCGACCCACTCCTGGTAAACCCTGAAACATAAAGACCCTCTCAATGGGTCACTGAATTCACGAGTCACAAAGAAAGCTGAAGAGAAAAAAAGGAGCAGAAAACACACCATGAGACTTTGCTGCCACACAATCACCACGCTGGCTGCTAGCTTAGACAGCCATTAACATGGAGCGGTATATTTAGTGTTACAATTTAAGAAAATATGGGGAATGATTTTTTTTTCCCCACTGAAAATACTAAGTCAGCTACAAATGTTTAGATATGTGTTCTAAATGGCTATATAAGCCTTATTAGTGATATTTTAATGTTATTTACACAAAAATGAAGGTTAAATGGCTGTTTAATAAATAAAAGTACTGTACCCAATTATTAGTATTTGCTTTGTGTAAAATTACATTTGGCCCACAGCTTGCTGTGTTTTATTTTGGCCCTCTGAGGGAAAAAGTTTGGGCACCCCTGGTCTAAACAATTCATATTCAGTTTGTGAATAAGTGTTTATTTTGTTGCATCCAGTTAGCAGTACATAGTTGACTAAACAAATTTGTGTTTTTGAAGAAGTGAAAACGATGGAAGAAATGTGGTGAATGCTTAAAACGAATGAATAGCTGTCATAAAAACATACTTTTTTTCACTTGTGGTTGCTTTACGTTCGTCCTCTGCATAGAAATCTTTGTGTATAAAAAATCTGCTTTTGCAGGTTGTTGAATGAAGCTTTTTGTTTTAAAATGCTGCTTTCATTTTGCTGCTGATTCGCACCCTGAGGAACGTTTTCGTCCTTTGGGCTGTTATTGAGTAGTTTGACTGGCAGTGAGATGTTTCGTTTACAAACACGTTCTTATTTTTGTCAGGTGGTCATCACTAGGCTAAAGCTGGACAAGGATCGCAAGAAGATCCTGGAACGCAAGGCCAAGTCTCGCGCTGTTGGGAAGGACAAGGGCAAATACAAGGAGGAGACCATCGAGAAGATGCAGGAGTGAAAAAGATCTTTTGCTATTAATAAACTGTATAAATGGACCTAATCTTGTCTCTAGTTTTTCTTGAGATAATTTTTTAATTTACTGTAATAAATGCATATAAGATCAATGCATCACAAAATGCCGCTGTGCAGATTTTTTCAATATGTGAATACATTGTGAAACGTGCAATATGTCTGCATAGGAAACCACATTTGAGCTTAAATTTAGTCCCATCATGTCACATTTGTCCATTTAGAGTTTAAGCATTTCAGGCTTGCTGCTTTGTGTCCTTCAGACCCTCTAAAGGTAATAGTTGTAAAATATAAGTTTTGGAAAATTAAGGGTTTGGGGTAAAGGATTTGTAATTGTTGACGGCAAAAAGTTATGTAATGAAAATCAATCAGCAAACCCCTAAAACTGTCTGCTTTTGAGGTCATTTTAGCAGCTGAACTATATTAGTCTGTTCCAATGAGAACTGTTAAATCTATTTTCAATTGTGTCCAGTTCAGGTGCACAGATGTTAGATTGATCTAGTGATGTGCTTTTCACAAGTTAAGGTGTGAGGGTATGAATAGTTTTTAAAAGTTTATGCTGTGCTTTATGTATTACAAAAAGTTTATTAGGGAGACGAACAGTAGTCTTTACAAATAAGGCAGTAGAAGAGTAACATTTAAAGTCTATCTTGCACATCTCTAACTTTTAATGAAATAATCAGGTAATCAATCCAAGGAATGTACCAAAGTAGTGTCCAGAGGTTGTAGTGCTGAATGCTACGCAACGTGCGCATAAAATGCCACTTTTAAGAATAAATGCCAGTTTTGTGTCATTTTACAAAACGGCCAGTAGGTGTCATGAAAGGCTTGTATAGATTATATAGTTTAGACGAAAATGTCCACAAAAAAATGCCCTGAAACTGCAAGATTGTATTGGCAACGAGCCATTTATGCAGTTTATAAGAAAAAAAAGTTGTTTTGGGGTTTAGTTATTTAAAATATCAAACATTCATCAGCTTGTATTGCAAATGCTAGTTTGCCCTAGTTAAATCTATAACGATACGTACAATGACGGTAAAATAAAAGTATTAAAAAAATTGCCCAAAACACAAGATCGTGTTGATTCAGATTACGCATAATTACACTTGATCAGTGCAATAATTGTAATTCCAGGTGTATATGATCTGGTCTACTTTAGTATTGTATTGAAGCATTAAATTTTAACAAACTTAAATTCGTCATAGCGAGTTATTGCATCAAATGTTTACATCTAATCATTTTAAAATAAGCAATTAATAATGTTTTAAAGGAATAATCCCTGTTATAAAAATAAAATAAATGAACGGAAACAAACGAGGCCATTTTTCTGTGTTCCAGCGGCCTCTACTTCCTCCCTCTGTCACCGTGTCATGTGATGCGTGCTCTCCAGTCACAGGGTATATCATTTGGACTCAGTAGTGAAGTTTACTTACGTTTAAGGATTGAAGCTTTGAGACATTCTTGTGCTTTTTTTTTTACATAAATTATGGCGGATCAGCGGTTTGCCATCGCCATGTCTGTAATGACTCTGTTTTGGGCCATTGTTGGAGGAGTTGTGCCCTGGTTTATCCCCAAAGGACCGAACAGAGGGTGAGTTCGTTAGCTCGTATTAGCTTTCACCTGCCTAAAACAAGGCAAAAAGAAAAAAAAAATACATAAAAAGTATATTTGACTTTGTTTTTGCGTATGTATGTTAAAGTTTCTAAACTAGGTTGATTTAAAACGCTCCTCTTCGCATGAGTGTAGGAGTCAAAGAAGTTTCAAGCTTTCTTTTTAAACTTCAGAGTAGCTAATCGAAGCTAATTTCAAAGCTGAGTATAAGTAAGTGTCTTCGATATCAGTTTCATTTCAGTAATTGTGATGTTATTTCTTCATCGTACATGAGCACGCTTTAGGTATAACCCGTTTAGGCGTAACTAATCCAGCTTTATTGTACATAAAAACAAATAAAACTGTGCTAAAAGTGTAATTCAGCTTCCTGTGTTTCTCCTCGGGACACAATAAGGAAAGATATGTTAAGGAATAAACCCTGTAAACCGCCTTTAGATCCCAATTCTATAAATAAATACATATTTTCCCCCCCTACAGGGTTATTGTCACAATGTTGGTGCTAACTGCAGTCTGCTGTTACCTCTTGTAAGTATTTCCAACCAGGATTTTTACCCTCACCCTGTGTTAGTCACCACATTTAACCAAACAGTGGAAGCATCAGTTTGGTTGTGTTGTCTTGTTTTATCTTTTGAGTGTTGCTATTGTTGTAAGCTTTGTATTTATCACTTATGGTTTTATTTGTTACTGTGCCTTGTAAAAGTGTTTAGAACCTTCTTACATTTTGTCACATTACAGCCACACACTTCTATATATTAGATGGGGATGCACCAATTTAAAAATGTGGGCTAATCTTGATATCTGATATTATTTTGGTCGATAATTTAGTTATTGTTTCTGCACCGTAAATGCAATCACACCACCTACATTGCTTCTATTATTCATTTAAACACCCCAACAATCCTGCACTGCATCACTGTCACTGGCTAAGGTTGTCCAGCTCAGCAAGGTGCTGCCACCACCAGGTTTTACAAATGGCAATGATGTGCTGAAGGAGGTTTTCTTCTACACATTGTGTTCAGTCTGCAAATGGGACTTCTTTTGGATCCTTTTTAACAGTGACTTTTTCTTTCCACATTCTCAAAAAGACCCGGTTTATTGAGTCTACCGCTAAGGCAGTTTTCATGTCAACAAATTCTTGATAGTTTTAAGAATGGCCGTGTTTTTCTTCTTTTTTTGTGTGTGTCTCTTTTTCACAATGCTGGCTATTAACTAATGTTCTGGAACAACCTCAGGCATTCACAGAGCAGCTGGATTTAAACTGAGAATAAATTATGTTAATTTTTTATTAAATCTATGTTAATTAATTATTAAATCTGTTGGCTAATTAGGTAAATTCCTGAGGCAGTTGGTAGCCCTGGTTTTTTTTATATGGGTGCTGAAATTAAGGGGATGGAATATAAATGTTCGCCTTTTATTTTGTCAAATATGAAATTATATCTCTTTTTCCATTAAACAATTGTGCACTACTGAGTATTGGTGTGTCAAATAAAATTCCAATAAAACACATTAAAGTGTGTTGTGATCAGGAAAAATGTGAGCAGAACTACAGGGTGTGAATACTTTTACAAGGCACTGTAGTTATGATCACACGGTTAACCACTTGGTTACTGTGTGTGTCTGTGTTTTTGCATATCAATTTTGTTGTTTTTGCTCATATTTCTACCTCAGCTGCAATAGGTGTCACCTAACTCCTTAGGTGTAGTTGTTTTAGATCACATTTACTAATTTATAACTAGTGTAATAAACTATGTATGGGATTTTTAAATGATTAATTATTTACATCTGTGTTATGGTCCAACTGTTCTGCTACGTTGCACATTACTGACCAGAAGAGGGCAGTAGAAGCAAAGTGGAGTAAATCTGGAATTGCTTTTTATAATAAATTGGCTGATTGAGGATTGGAGAATGTGTCTTGCAGTACAGTTGGAAGTTGACAAGTTATCTTTTTGCATGCGCTCTCCATCAGCTGGTTGATAGCAATTCTGGCTCAACTGAACCCACTTTTCGGACCGTCGCTCTCCACTGATGTCATCTGGTACCTGAACTATGCATGGAATTAACTTGCCTTTCAAGGACTCCTTAGTTTGCAGGTAAATTTCTTCCCATCGACCCACTTTTTGGAAATCATGGTAGAGCAATTTAGTGCTGTGTGATATGAAAGAGAAAAATTGTATTAAGATATCTTTTTCATGTCACACCATTTTAATATAACTATTACAACCACACTTTTTGTAAATATTTAACATAACCTGGTAGTATTTGAAGATATCAGGTTATTTTTGATCTAAAGATATATTTTCAAAGTTGAACATCATACAAATGCTTGGAAATTTAAAGGAGGTTGGGGCTGGGCAGTGTGGATTTAAAATAAAATATTAGAATTTTTCCATACCAAACTCAAAAGGGGATAACATATACGTCCATAATTAAAAAATTGAGTCTAATCACAGGTCATCTGTGAAATAATCATAATTAAATGAAAAACAAAAATCTTTGGTCATTATCATATTTACTTGTGACCCTTTTAACATATTCATCTTTTAGCCAGTTTCTAAGGCATACTAACTGGTTGATACTTTCTGGAAAGTTGATAATTTCTCAATGTTGGACAACCCCAAGTTAAGTTTGTCAAAATAATCGCTAGCTAGATATTAATTGATACTAAATCTGGTATCTAAGTTAGGTATCTGTTCCTGTGGTATTGATATTTTTGGACATGTCTTTCTCTAGGTTTTTTTTATGCACTTTTAAAAAGACTGCTTATACTTTAAAAGTTTTAGCAAATTACATTACATTACTTTTTTTTGTTTTGTTACCTTAGTATTGAAATTGAGTATTTAGGGTTTTTTTCAGTATCGAATTGAGTTTGAAATGTATTAAGGTGATACAACTACCATGAACATCCTCTTCATGGAACTATCCTAAAAAACAGTGTGTTCACTTAAAGGCTTCAACAGTTACGCTGCAACACAGACTGCTACAGGGCGTCCTTCCAGCATACACAGCCATCAGGATATACAGCAACTCCCTGAAGAATTGTTGTATGAGCTACAGCACTTTTGAATTTTTGAATGTATTTTTTTCTTCTAAACAATAGAGGGATTATTTGCTCATCAACACGAGCAAAGTGGTGTGGAACCGAACATAAATCCAGTTTACACTTTTGTTTTTGGTTATCTTGATGCTGGTTTTGGTTAGCTATGTTAGTTTGTTAGCCAAGGCTTACCTGACATGAAGTTATTACTGGGGATTGTTGCATTTTTGCAACTGCTTATCCAATCGCTTCTGATCATTCACAACTCCTGATCGCATCTTTTTCTGTAAACTAAACTCCTGAGTAGAGCAGGGCGTGACGTAGACCAGTAATCCCTCTATCTGGCCTGTGACTGAGAATTTCAATCATCCCTTCTTGGAGTTGACCCATTCTCAAAGACTAAATAAATACCTTTTTAAAATATGCTTGTAAAACAATTTGGTATGCTTTGGATGGGCTGACCTCACTTTGGACTATGGAAACCCAAGGCATGCATAAGGGATTTATTTTTCTTGTCAATATTCTTGATATTCCCCCAAAAAAGTCCATCTTCATAAATAGAAAAAATTGATAATATAGCCCGGCCCTAGTGCACTTGCTTGCTTTTGTGTTTTCTTTTCTGAACTTGTTAACTATTGTTTCCCCCTAGCATCGATGGACTGGACACTGATGCGATTCCTTCAAGAGACCATTCCCCAGTGCTCTTAAAACCCACAACTCTGTGCCTTTTGTAGTTTTGGAGTGAAGTCTGCAAGGGTGCCTTTGTTTAAATGATCTTGAAAGATTCCAGAAATATTGCTTGATTTTTCTGAACCTTAAATTAAAGCAGTCCTCACTTGCTGTTGTTTATATGTTGTGTACATTGTGTGTAATGAGTGTTGAATTACATCTATTCAATTAAATTGTTTTCAGGTTGACACAAGCTTGACTCACTTCTCTTTATTTGCTAATATTGAATGCAACTTGAAATTGTAATTAATAAATTCGGAAGTTCAAATTGCTCATATTACATTTTTGAGTCATTAATGATCATGGAATATGTTCAGGTAGACAATGGGGAATCTCCAAATGGAGGACATTGATGTTTTCTTTGAGTTAATTATACATAAAGTCTTTGTGATAGAATTAAGTGCAAATCCTCGTTTGCTAGCTAAAAAAACTGGAAGTATTTCAAAACATTTTAGTGTTCGTTGTACAAACTTCCCATATGGAAAAGGCAGCTTCCTGCTTGCCGTAGTTGTAGCCTGCTACGTTGGCAACATGGCGACTTCAGATGTCCACGTCCGAGTGTGTGAACAAGAAATACTGAAATATGACTTGGAAATCAAGGCCCTCATCCAGGTGCGAATTTTCCTCTGGTAAGACCATCCGGGGATGTATTAGAGGACGCAGCTGCTGGAGCTTGTCATTATAAAGAGGCGCACCTGCTAGCCTTCATGCTAAATCATAAACGACGACAGCTAGAGTCTTTTCTGAGAAGACCAGGTTGTCGCTGCGTAGTCCGGACAATTCATTAGCTAATATCTATTAAAATTTATGTGAAGGAATTCGGAGTATTAATGTATATTTTTTTTAAATGGAAATAAAAGGTACAAAACAAGGATACGTCAGCCGGTAGCGTAATTTTTCTAGAAAGGGAACGTCAATTTAGTGCTATGACGTTCGTATTTCCTGTATTTGTAATGGGTAAACATAAAGTATGGACTTTTAGTCTAGTGTTTTAAAGGCTAAAACATAGATTATACCTAAAAGACTATTAGTATAAAACTATATATATGGTCTACGGAAAACTCCAAAATTAGTATTTTGTCTTTCAGAATTTTTTGTTGCCTTATTTTCTAGGAGATAAATTTATAATTTTTCACAGGTGGTGTTCTCTGGCCTCTTTATTTTATAGTTATCCTTACAAAGAACCTGTTGCGCGCCCCCCCGCCAGATACATATTCAATTTACACTGTAGCTACGTAGATCTGTTGCACATTTATATAAAGTTTTTATTCCAAAGTAATAATTGTACAAAAATGTACAAGGCCGTTTGGAAATTCAAATCGGATGAACAATGCACTATTACTGATTAGGGTAATGTATATCAAATAAAATAAAACATGTAATCCAGATATGCATACTCTGCTTGGCAATAATATTTGGCTTGTTGGAAAGACTTTCTCTCCCCTGATGCTCACACTTGATGCACGTTTAAAAAAGAAAGAAATGCTAATTGTGAATTATTTCAACAAAAAATAAATGCTTATTACTCTTACCTAACAATTTTTTATAAAATGAATGCATGGATGGATAAATGAATTAATCTTTATTGCCTCCAGTCAAGTAGGGTGACCATATTTTGACTTCCAAAAAAAAAGAGGACACTTGACTAATTCCTGAAACACTTCAACAAATACTCTGTTTTGTTAAAAATTCTTTTGATTTCAACATATTTAATGTGTTCCTTCTTGATGTGCCATGAAAAAAATATTCCTTGAACTGAAAAAATAATATGAAAGGTGGAAATGTCTTTGGAAAAGAGGAGAGTTTGTCATCCTAAACTAACTTTTATCTAGAAATATTCGACTTATTTTTTTGTTGAGGTATTAAATATAGCATGTTTTTGTCAATCCCTCCAAAGAGAGGCTCATTTTTTTATATACTTCAAAATGGGAAAGAGGAGGGCACATGCCATTTAAGTAAGATGCAAAAGCTCATAAAGAATGTTGGGAACAATGTGAATCAAGTGTAATCAATAGTGTCATCGCAATATTCAGCTAAAGTATCAATGTTAAGCGTTTCCATCCATCTTGCTGCCTTATTGATATTCAAAAAAAAGCTGACATGTCCTTTGAAAGTAAAATATGTACCTGGGTCTCGGACAGATTTAACAATTTTTCTTATAGTATTTGTTTAGCTAGTATTGTTAGCTAGTAGTTTTGAGTTAGTTTCCAGCAGAGAGGACCTATTGGAACTATTGGTCCTTTTTAGACTGATAATTACAATAAAATTACATCCCGTGTCCGAGGTTTCATTCTTCTTGCGGCCTTTTTAAGCGGGGGAAAGTTACACGTGAATCCCTTTAAACCTAGCGTTGATATATTAGTGGGTGTGTGCAGCCTCATCCATCTTGTTTCAACAGGACATCACAGAGTGCGACGGCCCACACAGCAAGCTGACAGAAATAAACACGGATGTGAAAAAACACTTTCACAACCTCCGATTAAGGATTCAGGTGAGTGCTACTGTTTTTGGTGTGAGTGAAAAGAAACCATCTCATCCGGTGATAACGTGTTTTTTTTTTTTTTTTACGACATTTCCGTGTTGCTTTGCTGTTTCATCAGGATTTTGAGCGGATGGCAATGGAGCAAGACAAAGAGTCAGACAAGCAAGCTTTGCTCGTTCAAGTAGAGGGACACAGAAAGCAGATGCTGAGGTGATCTCTTTTAGTCATTTTTGCTGTCTGATGATTCTGAACACACTCATACAAAAATGTGTGCTCAATATACACATTCTTTTGTTTGCAGCAACCAGACTGCCTGGAGGAAAGCCAACCTCGCCAGCAAACTGTCCATAGACAACATGGAAAAGCAGGCGCTGCTTAATGGGGTCGATGGCACCACGAGGAAGAGGTGAGGCGGCATCCTGTGGCTCTCTTAAAATCTCTTGAAATGCCATGGTGCCAATAGGTTTTTCTTCAAAAGAAAGTTTTGTTGCTGCATCTGTTATGAAGCGGTTCCTTTAATGAGCTATTTCTAACATCCATATCAGGAAGATGACCAAAGAGGTCCTCGCCGAAACTGCCAGCGACATTACGGAAAATCTCATGAGCATCAGCCGGATGATGGCCCAGCAGGTTCAGCAAAGCGAAGAGACGATAACAACACTAGGTCAGTGATGGAAAAAGACTAATGTTGTAGCAACTTAGTTTCGTAAATGTAGTTCAATAGAAGTTAGTGCGTTAATATCCTGCTTGCTCAGAGCCAGGCACATGCAGAGGGGGAGGGGTCTTGGGCACTTGCCCCTTTCGTCATAAGTGGGGTTCCTCAGGGCTCCATCCTGGGGCCCCTTCTGTTTAATATTGAATGTTTTTTCTAACCTAGGTTATAACAAGCAATAAGATTATTTACCATAACTATGCAGATAACACTTAGCTTTACATTATAATGTCACATTTCAACCCATCCAAAACCTAAATAAATCCATTGAGCAAATTATTAACCGGGTATCCCATAACTGTCCCCAGCTGAACACAGGTAAAAAATATTAGGATAATGTAAAATAATTTAAATAAACAAAAGATAAAAACGGTTTTATGCAACTTCAAAATACGGATATATTTATATATATATTTCTTTTAACAAACAGGTCTATTAAAAAAAAAATGACTCGCTATAATATGATTGATGACCCAGTTCTGAGTCCCCCTCTACCATGGGCTCGGGACAAATGTCAGCAGTCGTGCTTGTGAGTAAAGGAACAGGTAATGTCATGTGGCACAGTTGCACTGTGCACACACAGTGGGCTCACTTCACTTCGAAGCATGTTTATAGTAATCTAGTACCCTACTTACTGATCTTACCTCAGCCTCGCTTGCAAAGCAGAGGCATGTCAAGGATGAACATTGGTTAATGGTCATCATGTGACTGATGGCAGCCAGATTAATTTATTTATCTAAATTGTTATAGTTGGATGTTGCTGTTGAGGCAGGTACAGGCAGGCCCATAGACACACGCACACTTAGAAAGAAAATCTCAAATAAAGAGAGAACATTTTCAAAATAGGGAACTTAGGGCATAATGAAGGCAAGAAAACTTTATTTGTATAGCACACTTTCAACAACAATGCACTTCAAGGTGTTGGGTGATCAGGGGATGGAATAAAAACAACAGTAAAAACATAAAACACATTAGAGACACATAACATATGACGCATTAAAATAGATTGACATTCTAGCCATTATTAATTGCTTAATTAATTCATTGCTTCGAAGGTAGCTCTAAACAGATACGTTTTAAGGAACTCAGTGTTTCATCAGTTTTGTAGTCATCTGGAAGTTTGTTCCACATAAGGGGAGCATAGAAAATAAAAGCTGCAACTCCACATTTGGTTCTGATTTTAGGGATGATCAGTAGACTAGAGTTGGAGGATCTGAGGTGTAAGAGGTTTTGATATAGTCACCTGAAGTCTTCAAACAAAACTGAAGTAATTATTATTATTTTTTGGAACAATCAAGAGTCAGCACACAGCTTCAGTTAATAAAATTCGAAAACTGCTGATCAATTGAGTGATAGACCCAGATCTGAACATAAAAGCAACAACCTTCTATCACCTGAAGAACATTTCTAGGATTACTTTTTTCAGAAATCAGCCCTGGTGTGAGGTGCTGCTCAAATTTCTCCCGAGTTGTGCACCTTTTGCCGGGACGAGCTCCAGCATTCAGGGGCGCCGGGTTGCGCTGTGTTAATCTTCTCTCTTCGGTGCGCTGGAGCGCGAAGCAAAGAGGAGATGTGCTGCGCTCCATTCATTGATGCACACACAAATGCCCTTTGAGCAGCGGGCACACGAAGAATATTTATCCACCACCTGTGTCAGTGTGGTCAGATGCACTCTCGTTTAAAGAACCGGTAAAATATAGAAACCATTCTGTCACTGCGGCCCTGTGTGTGAACCATAATCCCAGAGAGACGTACAGCTCGTTTGTTGTATTCTCACGACTTTCACCGCCCACACCTGTAACTGTGGGCGGGTTAAGTTAACTGTGACATTCTGCTTTTGTTCCCAAAAAATAAAATATATGTTTCGGGATTTAAAAAAGCAGTCTCTTTCTGCACAAAACATGTACCAAACTGTACCGTGGACCGTGGCCAAAGTACCGAGGTACGGACCGTACCGTGGGCAAACTGTACCGTTGCACCCCTACTAAACACTAATATAGAACCGTAGATTTAGCCAATCTTAGCCGTTTTGATCTTTAAAGTTCTCTGCAGCTAAGTTGCTGTGGATAAAACAAACGTCTGCTTTTGCTGTGAATGGTTCTAAGCTGATGCCGATCATTTATTATGTTCCTGTTTCCTATTCGATTCTTGATTAATATTGGTTGTTATTCTGGAAGGTGTACTATAAATTATGTTGTAAGTTGTATTAAAATTTATGTTTGCCCCTTTTTAACTTTGAGCACCTAGTCCTCTAAAGTTCTCTGCATGGCCCTGCTCAGAGCAATTAATATTAAAGCAAGTAAGAGTATATAAAATTAAAATGTGTGGTCTCTAGTCAACACTCTATTGTTTTGTTTTTTTTTCCTTTCCGGTTCAAGCAACCTCGTCGAAGACAATTCAAGAGACAAACGAGGATTTTAAAGCCATGACTGGGACCATTCAACTTGGCAGAAAACTCATCACCAAGTACAACCGCAGGGAGATCACTGATAAGCTGCTCATCTTCTTGGCGTTGGCTCTGTTCTTTGCAACAGTCCTCTACATCCTCAAAAAGAGGCTGTTCCCTTTCTTATAGACCAGAACCTTTCGAGGATCCCTCCTGTATCCTGATACAGTACCGTCCATAGCTTGCCTACATGCCGCCTGAATTCCAAGCTGCTCTGGAAGAGTATTGTCCACAAATAGAAGGATAATCCTGCATGTGTGCACTTCTTCTAAGTGTTTAATTTATTGAGTTTTAAAATTGTCGCACTAAAGAAAACATTTCTGTAAATCTATGGTTAAATGAACAATTAGATTAGAGTGTGTTTATCATATCTACTGTATGTTATTCCTGTTCAATGTCGTAAATCATTTTAGAAGTCGGAAAAAAAAGTCTGTAACAAGAAGCTACAAGATTTCTCTGTGATCTTGATTAGTCTTTATTTACATAACTGTTCTAAAACTACAATATTTGCGATATAATTATTAATTTTAAAGCAACCTTAAATGACAGCAGATGTGAATTTTGGCAGGAAATCCTGAACAGAATCTTTCCGTGCAGCTGAGTTGCATTTTCCAAGTTTTTATTATTCAGTCTTAGGGAATCAACTTGCAACTACACCTAATTTTTTTATCTTAATGCTGTTAACCACAGTTTACTGTGTTATTATTTTATGTATCATTTATGACTGAAAAGTGTCTTGATTCTCTGAAGGGATATGTTTTCTTTCTGTTTCTGTCCTTTTTTTTCTTGTTTTGCGTGTAAGAGACTGAACGTGGCAGCTGCACTGTCCCCGCTGCAGCACAGGCGCTCAATAAAGCAGCAGAGCTGTTCACACCGGCAGAGATAGAGCCACATTCATCCGCTGCCTTTCCTCAGATAAGACCCGGAAAAGCAGATTATTGCAAGAGCGACCCCCCCCCCCCTTTTATTCCAGTGTGGGTGGCGGATGAGTGAGGGCTGATATTTTTAGGCATGTGCAGTGCTGTTATCTGACGTTACCTTTTCAACACCACGGAGGAGAGGCTGGTCAGAGAAGCTACATGACCTTGCTATCCTCCGTGCGACTGCTTTCCATTGCCTTTTTAGTTTCTCCTGTGAACTTTTTTTTTTTTTCAGCTGGTTTGTAATAAACATAATTGCTTCTGGGTTTGCGTTTGAGTCGTGTTGCTGACTTGTGTCTATTTTCTTTTAAAGAGGACAATGGACAGAGTGTGTGTGAAGAGACCTGAGAGATGTGTAAGCATCTCCTCCTCATCTGAAGTGGAGGCAGTTGGGCTGAGCCAGCTCTTCGCCTGTTCTAATAACCGGACACTTAGAAAAGGCCTGGTGCTTTCTGTTGAGCAAATTAGACTATTCTTGCATTTAGCATCGAGATATTGTTGATCAAGTGCTTTGGTTTGTAGCTCAACAACTAGGTCGGGCTCTCTGAAGAGCACAGGAGAGAGCACATCGCTGCTCACTGAGGGTGTGTAACAAGAGGCAGCTTGAGCCAAAACCTCAGCTACTCCATCTGTATTATACACACAGCTTTTTCAAGGACCTAAAGCTTTACACGCAGAAATCCATTTGCATCTCGCTGAGAATTATTATCCTGAAAAAGAATAAAACAATCCAAGATATATAAATATATATATATATAATTATGGCCGTTATATTCTACTCTGGCCTCTGTAAATGGTACTTCTGCTCTACCAGTGAGCCACCTGTGGACCGATGTGTTTATATATATTGTTTATAGATTAACAAACCAACTTACTAAAAGGAGCTGTTCTAACACTTGTGGAAAATGATAATATGCCACCAATCTACCTTGCATATATTTGAAAAGTTTATCACAATTTAAGTAACCTTTTATTCGTTTATAGTTTTAAACCAGAGAAGGAAAAAATGCCCTGATAAGGATTATCTAAAATGTAGCTAATTTATTTAAATAACTGTTTTTTTTTACTGTACTTGAAAAAAAATGTATGTGTCCTTTAGTTCTTAAATATACAGAATGCCGATCAGAAACCGGCCTAAAACATAAAATTTACATCAATGAATGTTTGCAAACTGCTACAAAAACTGTATTAAGTAAATTGTAAAAAGTTTGTTTTATCTGTCATTGAATGGGATTGTTCCTTTTGCTTCTGAGGGATTTTTCTGCCGTCGCTTCATTTTTTTTAAACATGACTGCAAACAATTAGGGTGCCTTATTTAGGAGCAAAGTACAACTCTTGAGTGTAATTTCTCTACTGATTTCCTCTGTGTGTTATTGGTTAAGTTTATGTTTTGAAGGAATGTTTTCATCCGGCTTTGACTCTACGCAGTGAGACAAAAATAGCCGTAAAATAACAGTGTTAAAGAAAATTTTGTCCACCCCTGCTACTGAGCCCAATTAAAAAAAACTTTACAAATTTTAAGTGAAGCTTTAATCTAAACTATGTTGTTAAATTTGTGCTTTTTGGAAGAAAGTAATCTATGAAACAGTTTAGGATTTGCAAGATTAGTTGAAATACCAACAAAGAAATTGAGGTTTTATTTTTCTGTGTGTGCACTTTCAAATTTGAAGTTGTCTTTTAAAGGTTTTATCCAGGTCAAGGTCATGGGCGGCAGCCAGCTCTGTCCCTGGGGCCTTTAAGCGTTTGTGTACAGAGCGAAGGCGGATGACAGCCAGTTGTAAAAATGAACAAACTTTTAACAACCTTTTCACCTTGTTTAAGTAAAAATGACTGAAGCTTTTTAACAGCCACTTGAACATTTTAACCTGACATGAACCATACCAGGGGTTTTAACTGCCACTAATCTTTATTACGATGGTTTATAGCTCATTCTGTCAGTATGCCATTTAAACGCAGGGATTATACTTATAGTTTACTCACCACTTCCAAAATCTATGTTTAAAATACAAAAAACACTGGCAAAGCAAATTATTTGTCTATGTAAGAAATCAACGGCTCATTTTATCCCAGTAGATTTATTTTTTTCAGAAGAAAATTTGTGGATGATCTTCAGCAAAGTGAAATGCTGTTTATTAGAAGTGTTTGCTAATCTGTGTTGTCTTCCTGTGTAAAAAAAAAAAAAAGAAAAAACAGGAATTGGACTGGGATTAAAATTTAAAACATAACTGGAACTGTAATGTCATTTTTAGATCTATTCCAACAAGGTGGTACGTAAACCTTTACATGCTGTTAAATGACTGCCTTAGCGTAAAAATGTCCATTTATTAGCAAATTTGACTTTAGCATTAGCTGAGTTGTTCCATTTAGCTAAAACGTGATACAAAGTTGAGTTCTTGCTCGAATAAAGCACATTCCACCAGTGTAACCGTCCTTAATTTTTACTAATTTGCCATATCAATCCATAATACGTGCCAAATATATCCCAAAGTACACTGAAAAAAAAATGCTTTCAAGGGTTTAAATTAAGAACCATTAAAACTGCAAAACGAAACATGATCAAGAATGTAATTTGTAAATGTAACATTCAGTTACTTTGAAATTTTAATAAACAAACTGCTTTCTTTTGAAAATAAATTCCAGCAGAAAGTTTTGATTAGAATTTGCCTGAAGATTTTCTTTTGGTTAGCTGTCATCAATCGTCAGTAGAACTGCAAGGCTGATATGTTTTTAAGAGAGGTATTATGAATGGATATATCTGCTTAGTAAAGGTTCAAAACCGTTATACTTTTGGTTAAAAAGGCATCTGTTATAGCAGGAATGTAAGTTTGTATTTGACTTGTTGCTGAAACTGCTAGAACCATCTAGCAACCTGAAGTTCTTAACCTTCTCTCAGTTATCGCCGATTATCTGCACTTAGATGATTGTAGTTTTCAGGGAATAACGTTTACATCCCTCAATGTAAGCACAATATGTCAGAAGCTTTTTATGCTCTAAGAGCAATCCTTTCTTTTTTTTGTTCTTTCTTTTCAACATATAAGGGCAAACCAGATGAGTTCATGCTAGAAAATGAAGATTTGTGAGATTCATGATCCTGCTGCAGCACCTCATTATCTTGTTTGAAAAAAACAGATTGCGCTGAAGGATTATACTTGAATTTTTATGAATAAAATAGTGGATAAATATAACCTTTTGTGTTTGATGTTTATGACAGTAATAATTGGTAGCCTAACTACACTAAAAAACTGGAGTAAAACAACATGAAATCACAATTTCTTCAATGTTGTTTAAGGAAGTAGGCTATCTTTAAAAAAAATTAAATGAAATTCTAGAATATTCCCTCAGAGATGCTGATTCAAAATTTCCTTAAAAGAAATGTTTGCAATATGATACATCAGTTTCCTTCATTAAATCCAATTAGTTTATTTTAACAGTGTAGCTAAGGTAGTTAGAATTTAGTTGTGTTTATGTGGAATTTAAATTACTTAATTTGAATACTTGACAATGAAGTTTGAAGTCAAAATTGTTCTTTTTTTTTCTTACATGGAAGATTTAGATTCCTGACAACTGTTTGGAGCATCCCATGATAATTAGGCTTAACGTTAACATCTGAGAATACTTAGGCTATTTGTCGTATAATATAGGCTTCTACTAATAGCTTACTAATAATGTGAAAATAATAAACTATTCTTACAAATAAAAAAAAATAAAATAAAAGTAGCATATCGGTGTCTACCTTTTTTATTAGGCCTATTATTATCATTAACGCAGAGATTATACAGTGCGCTATAAATGAAAATATTGCTACTTAAGAATAAAGTGGTGCTGATAACAACAAAAAACAACCCAAATAGAAAATCAAATAGCTATATCTAAATAGTCCTTACTGTTTGGACACCAAATCCGCATGCAGTCTCACACTCCAATCAAACTAAATTAGTCGATGTGTTTTCTGTTCGACGTTTTTGTTACCATGTCCTTATTCCGTGGAGCGACGACACTCCGTTAGTGGGAGAAAATGTGTTCTGGACATTATTCAAGTCCCCCACCCCAAAGTTCATGTAATTCCCGTTGCCGGACGAGCCCTGCACAGTCTGCACGGTGCCTGCAGGATAACTGCACGCGTAGTTTGTGTTGCATCCGGGACCGGTGTAGTTGCTGAAGGCCGGGTAGTTGTTATAAGCGAAGTGATTGATGGGAGCCATGCTGTAGGAAGGGTTGTAGGCGGCCGCTTCCCCAGCAAGGCAGGGCTTCCCGTCCCGCACCAGCACCGGCACCGACACCCTCCTGGGCGGCGGCAGGGACACCATCTCCAGGCTCTGGTCCTGCCTCTGCCGCTTGCACTTGTACCTCCTGTTCTGGAACCAGATCTTCACTTGTGTCGGGGTGAGTTTGAGCACCCCGGCCAGGTGGTCCCTTTCCGGGGCGGACAGATATCTCTGCTGCTTGAAACGGCGCTCCAGCTCGTACACCTGCGCCTGGGAGAAGAGCACCCGCGGCTTCCTGCGTCTCCGAGGCTTTGGCCGGTCCAGCTCCTCCGACTTTGTGTCCTCCAGAGGCCCGGAAGGAGCGCTAAAATCTTCTAATACCAGAGACAAGAAAGAAACGAAAAAAAGTACATAAAGTTTCAATAAACTTTATTCCATTAGGTAGGCTAGTGTGATTGGTGTAAAAGAAATGGTGTGTGCACGGATAAAACGTAGTTTGTTAGAATTTAACCAATGACATCAACTTGCAAACAATTATTTGTATGTAAATTTATATGCAATTCTGAGGAGGGGGGATCATAAAAAATTCAGTTTAATTTCAAACATTTTAAATACATTAGTAAAATTAAAAATTATTATGAAGGTAATTAAATTATCTAAAATAAATTACTTTCTAGTTGTTTTATACTGACAACCTTTACATGCAGCAGGATATTTACCTAATGATTATTAATATTTACCTACTTAATTCTAAAAAAAAATCCTATCTTTGCGTCTAGAGTTAAGAAACTCAGCTTTCTCTAATGTTTGACATTAACGTTACTGCGAAAATTCTTCCACCAGTTCCATGAGAGCTCTTAACTTTTATAAAATGGACATTTTCCTTCACAATACATTCTAAATGTAGGCTACGCATATCAGCCTTGTTAACTTTCACCGACCCCCCCCCCAAAAAAAAAAAAAATCACAGCTGACTGGACCAACATTTACAATAATGGGACGGATTTGTTTGAAAACATAACATTTTCTTGGATGTTACTCATTATTAACATCATATTTGCAAATACATCTTGATTAAAGATTGATTTGTTATGAATATGTAATACACTATAATGTTATTGTTTTGTGCAAATATTGCACATTTGCAGACGAGAAACACATGCATGAACACATTTGTTACTGTGTTGATTCTAATCACACATTTATTTTGCTGGGTCGGATATATTTATATATATATATTTTTAGTTGTTGTTTTTTTTTGTTTTGTTGCTGAAATCGAGCTTAATTAAAATGTCCGATGTCCTTCTTGAAGCTTATTCCAGCTTATTATGTTGAACTGAAAACGCATCAACCACTCGCTCTAATTTTGCGTGCAGGTCCAAGTTTTTCTGCTCACCTTTTCCTCGTTTCTCCTCAAACACATCTGATTTCGCAGCCCTGTCCATCTCCATCCCTATGAACGATTTGCCATAAAAGGTAGATGCAAAGTTGCCTCTGTCCTGCTGAAAGAGAGAAGCGGCGGCGAGAGGCTCCTGCTTCAGGCGGGCCAACATGCAGGATGGGGTGGTGGAGCTGTCCATGCGCGGGGAGACGTCAAGAGGAGATACCATCACGTCGGGATTCTGTTCTAAGTTTAATATATCCTTGACAGAGAAGGGTGTGGACGTGCTGGGGTTTGGAAACATTGCCAAAAGACGTAGGAGAAAGGAGGGGGAGAAAAAGCTATGAATCTGTCATGTAGAAGCAAGAAAAAGGATGTCAACAAAGACTCTCTTTCCTGGGGATATTTACTGGATTTAAGTGTTAGTTTGGTCAACCAGACTGGATTTGAGTGAAGTGTGCATTTTGAATGTCAGCTCTGTCTCCAAAGTTTTTTTTTTCTGTCTTCCTGGGCCTCTCTCTCTCACTCTCTCTCTCTCGCTCCTCTTGGTGAGGCAGGGAGGAGGAGGAGCAGGGAGGAAGGAGAGATGACCCTCATGCCTTTACTCTGACATGACGTGCGGTGATGCCATACAGCATGGGTTCAGTATGTCATTGTTTTCTACTTCTTCTTTTTTTTACCTGTTACAATATTCATTCAAACGCCTGAATCTTCTTCGATCGAAACCATTCCATCGTATCTGACATTGTCGAGTTGGAAGAAAGACTCCTGTCTCACACTCAAACCTTTTTCTTCAAGTATTACCCTACATTTAACTGCATCTGCCTTTCCTTTAGCCACCTGCCCCTGATGAAATATAAGTATCCCCACAGCATGATGCTCCCACCACCATCTTTCTTTTGAGTTAGTGTTATGCCACATAAAGCCCAGGATTATGGGCTCATCTGATCACATTTACTCACTAGTTTTCTGTGTCCCCTACCAGAGATCTTTTATGGTTTTCTTTCAGTAATGATACTTTTCTTGGCTATATATATATATATCTTGTCAGCAGATTCTCACATCTACTTTCAGTTGATTCAGAGCACGGTAGATCTCTAAACTTCTGAATACTGTGTCAACCCTTAGCTTGTCTGGTGTTCCTATCTGTCTTTTTTCCTATTGTTCTCTTACAAATCTTTAAAGACTTTCACAGAACAACTGTAGTCAACCTGAGATCAAACTGCACACAGTGCTACTCTATTTACTAGGCAGGTGATAGGTTACATTTGATAATTGAAAGCGTAAGCAGAGGAAGTAGTGCCTCATACAAATACACACCACACGTTTCAGGTTTTTGTGAGGCCTTTCTAAATTTCTTTCCATTTTACAATTGATTCTGTTTTTTTCTGTTGATTTATCACATGCAGCCCTGATGGAGAGCATTGGGATTTGTGATTCACAGTTCAAGGGGTACAAACCCTTACGCATCTGATTTTATTCATGTCGTTTGGAAGCAGTCACTGCAGGGAGATGATAAGCTTACATTTTGTTCATTTATTTGGCAAATCCATTCACTGTATTATGTCACTGGTTGACTTAAATTTGGCTGTTCTGCATAGTTCCAGTCAAAACTTTTTATTCAAGCTTAGCTTGTGTTGTGAACCTATCCAACCTTTCAAATCCCAAGAGAAACGACTTGTATAATTTAGGCAAACCTGATTAAGCAAACAAATGATGCCAGATTTTTCATGACTTGGTTAAGAAAGGTTAATATTCTGATAGGTGTGGTGGGTCTTGAGGCGTGGGTTTTTGTTATTCATTCAGAGGGAAACAGGGTAGACAAGTGTTTGGAGGGGGTGGGTGCAAGGAGAACAGACAACAGTTTGGGGTCCCTGAACATGGAACCTGAAACCAGGAGCGCAACACTCTGCTGTCTGCCTCCAAGAGATTCTGGAGCCGCTGTCTGTCTTATCGGGATGTGATAACAGATGACAACAAATCCGCACACAAACACGCACACACAATCGCACACATATCATACACTCTCCCACCCACGCTGCCGGCCAGGTTATCCAAAGAAAGTGTCAGGAGTGACACTTTTGGCTGTCGTATTTATTGATTTGCAATCTTTCCTTTGTCTTTTCCAATTGTTTATGTAAAATAATTCACACAAAAAATATCTTCCCCGACAAGGAAAATGCACACAACCCGCAGAATTCCCCAAAAATGAACTATTAGCCTGTTTCTGTGCGCGCAAGAACGCATAACCTCCGCGCGTTTCTCCTTCCTCTGGCAATAAAGCCCCGGCATTAATGCCTGTGGAGACAGTCCCAGGAGACAGACAGTATTATCGTTTGTTTTATCTTCAGCGTTTAGCGCAGCCACGGGGTAAATGGGTCCCCCTGTCTCCAAGCCGGCTGTCGTGTTTATAGTTTTTAAGACTATTTGTGCGCCTCGCCAGCTGATGAATGGCCCTAAAATCTTTCTCGGCTGGTGCGAGACTCAACACTGCTCCTGCTCTTGCTATAATAATCACGAAAAGAGAGTAAAACAAGACGTTGGGAAATGCTTCCATCATGATTGATATACACACGAGTCAGAGTCCCCCCCCCCCCATTTTTCCTGTAGTTTGTTGCAGAAATAGATTCAAAGAAAGCGTTGAATGCTGAGCAAACTGTATTCTGACTTCAAGTGAAGCCTAAACTCTGCTGGACACTAATTTATTGTGTCAACTGTAAATTGAACATGACAAGGCCTGGTATGTGTTTCATATCCCTAATGCCTCTTTCTGCAGCAGCCCAGCGGTCCCCTTTGACCTGTCTTTCTGCAGCACATCTCCAGTTCAGATAAAGCTGCAGATAAGGTCGCTTAAAAACTTCCGCTGCACGAATGAGTGGGTATTTTTAAGGGATGCGTGTCTGAGTAAGAGTGTGTGTGTGTGAACCCATAGCCCTCCACTAAGAATCCCCCTGTGTTACCCCCTGACTTCAATTCCATTTATTAGACTCAATTTTGGACTAATTGCTCTGATTACAAAATAAATCACAAAATTAGAAACGCCAAAAATTATCCGTATTAGGCTACCACATTGTTCAAAATGTCCGAACAAGCAGGTTTATGGGTATTATTTACAGGTGCATCTTAATAAGTTTTGGGGAAAAAAATGCAATTAGGTCAGACAAAAATTAAGTAGCCTATATACATTTAAAGCATGGAGGTAAATGGCTTTTAGTTCATGAACCCCCCCCCCCCCCCAACGTTTTTGAAAGATTTGGGACGGATAAAAAAATAAATAATACATGAATTAGATGGATTATACAAGACTATATGTGACAGTTGATAACCAGACAGTCACAGTTACCCTTCACGATGAAGGGTCATCAAAGGACAATATTCAAGCCCCCTAATGGAAAGCTGAGCGAAAGGAAGAAAAAAAAAACCTTGGCAGGAAAATGTTCACAGGTAACAGCAATAACTGCAGCTCTGGAGGAACTGTGAACACAAGGCTCTCCTTTAAGACCATGGTGTAGATGAACAAAGAGCCAGAGAAACATATTTTTTTTTAAATTCAAGGTTCAGCTCAATTCTGATAGACTATCAAAAGTTAATGTTTCATTAAACCAATTCAGAAAGGAAATTCATATGTATTATATTTCTAGCATTTATTTCTGTTACGTTTGATGACGTTTGTTTGGCTTTATGGTAATGAAAACATTGTTGCCTATGTCTGTGTGTGATGGCTCTAGAAGCTCTGATTCCAGCTGTGGGCCCTGAAACTCTTGTATGCTCTTTCCTTCACAGTCCTTTCAAGGCTTTAACTATTCCCATTGCTTGTGCAACTCCTTCTATCCAGCTCTTTTTCAACCACTCAGCTTTTATTGAGTATGCTCACGTAAAGCCTGCTATAAACAGCCAGCTTATTTTAGGAAGATATCAACTGCTGTCTGGTGTATAACTGTCAAGTTAGCATTCTTCACCATGATTGGGAATACCATAATATGGCAATAGCTTAACGTTTATGTATTAGGACTCTAACTTTAAAGTAAAAATCATTAGGATAATAATCAATGAAGATTGAAGTTTAATAATAATTATTAATTATTATTTTTAAATTAATAGCAGCAATAGTGGGCATTAATGTGATTTCAGCACTCACACAAGCAGAAAGCATGATTAAATAGCCTTGTTAGGTTTTTTAAAATGGTGAATAAATTAGAAGGTACAATGTTGAAGAATGCTCATATATATATATATATATATATATATATATATATATATATATATATATATATATATATATAATACAAATGTAATCTAAAATTTGAAGGTTTAAAGTGCTCTGAGTAAGAAGTCTGTCGTTCTTGGGTGCCCTCTACTGGAAGAACTAGATGACTTTGTCATAGTTCAGTTTCCCCTGAAAAAAGAAAACTCATACCTGTAAATATAGGCTAAAGGAAATAATTACATATCTACATAAGTGTGAACACATGGCATATTCAAGATAGCTATCGAGTGAATTTTACCACTATGAACATTTAGTTTTGTTGTAGGTTTCCCTACTTTTTTTGTTTTAATGACTTTTATCCAGCGTAAGCAGGCAGTTAATACCAATGTGGTCTCATTATGTGTTCTATTTATAGTGAATGATAATTGTCTTACAAAAAGACAAAAGGGATAAAAATGCAAACAAATGTGCAAATAAAGGTAGGCTAAAACATTTTTTATTCATACATAAGGTAATCCAAAGTACTTACATTCAAATAAAGCAACAGGGGTAAAGAAAATTACATGAAGAACAAGTTGTATGCTGTAGAAGTAATGTTAAAATTTAAACATCACATAAGAGAGAAAAAGCCAAAATGAATGCCATGTTGTCATAAATAATTTTATTCTGTTTTCGACTTCCTTTAATTTTCCTTGTTGTTGTCTAAATGAGAAACAGATGTTTTATTCATGACAAAAATCTTGGGGAAAATTTCATACCACTTTTTATTTTGTGATGTAAATATTTTTATTTCTTCTGTAATAATTGTTTCTGTTCTGTTCTGTTTGTACATCTGTTTTTTTTTTTTTTTGCTGCCACAGCAACCAAATTTCCCCATGTGGGACAATTAAAGGATTACTCTATTCTATTCTATTCTATTATATTCTTTTTCGTATAATTACTTGCCAAATGAGAAAGGCCAAACAAGACAATATTTCCAATTAAAGCTGGAAAGCCTTAGGTCTGTAAAAGGAGTTAGATCATCATCAATAAGAGATTTGATTTTTTCTATCAAGAAGTGACATAACGCAGCCCTTGTCCCTGCATCAGACAGACAGATGAAAAAGGTCTATACACAATGAGGAGGTTAATGCTTTTATTGTGATAAAACACATTTAATAATAATCTTCTTTAAGATTAAGTGAACAGCAAAAAAAGTAAAATAAATATTAAATAAAAATTATAGCCACAAGGCAGAAATTCAAACATATTCAACACTGAGCATTCAAGCTATTTTTCCAGTGTTTCAAAAGGTATGACGAGAGCCTTGTGTCACTATACGTTGGAGTGGACAGAGTTCTGAGTACCAGAGTGATTCAACACATTCAATCAGCACATGAATTTGTACATGTAGTTCCTCAGTAAGGCACAAAAAATAGGTACAGTGCTGGTGACAAACATTTTACTTACAGATGTCCATCTTGGAAGACAGAGGAAGATTGCATCCTGATAGGCCACTTGCAATTTCCTTTTTATTGATTTATTGTAATTACACCACAGATGAGCTGTATAAAAGGAAGTGCAGTAAACCCGGAAGAGGGCCAGTTTGATATCACCGAAGCACAGGTTGAATTTATGTGCTAAAGTATTCGCTTGTAAATACCATATACAACTTGCAGCACCGTCTCTTCACATCATCGTCATCATGAAAATCACTGCTGAGAATATGGCCAAGATATTTCAAAGAATACAACAAAACAGAGAGTCCGCTCTTTTCAAGTAACACAGAGAAGGGAGAAAAACATACAAACAATTAAAATGAACAACAGCAGCAAATCAATTTTCTTACTAAATAAGCATGATTTAAAAACAGGTAGATAAATGTCCATTTACAAAATAATATGCACCTTATGTCAATCCTCAACTGTAAAGAAGCACATCACAGATTCCACCATTTTAATATGCATAAAACAAGGATTAATCCAAAATGTATTTAAAAAACAAAGAAAAAAACCAATCCATCCTAAAATTGATCAGTACATACAAAATCTGTTAAACACTACGATTTAAGTAGGACTCACTTTATTTTTACCTTGCCTGATCATGGAGGAGTTCAAGGGTAAACCGTAATTATAAATAATGGTAGTTATTGTTACTTTTTGTGTTCGTGACATTGTTTTTTTCAATCTTTTTGTTTTAACACTAGCTATGAATAAAAAAAATATACAAACATATAAATCCATACCCATATGATATATATATATATATTTTTTTTCTTCTTTTCTTTTTTAAAGTTTGCACGAAGGCGAATGGGAGGAAGAAAAACTTGGGATCTTGGCAGCTGTGTAGACATGATGTGTCTAAATCTCATGGCATCAGTCACAGACCTAAGCATTTCACAAACTGACTGTAATTACAAGGGAAGTTGTGTCTTGACATTGATTAAATGGTTGATATTTTGCTGCTGTAAGTTAGGTCTCATTGTGCTTTTGCTTTCTTGATAAATCTGCTTTATCCAAGAGAATGACTAATATAGAAGTTCTGTTTGGGCAAAGATCATGCAGGGGTCAGCACAGTCAACATGACTGTAACCATAAGCAGACAAACTCAAGCTGCTGTAACTGATACTAACTGGACCTGGCAACCATGTTAAGTGCCATCTGTCTTTGCATCATTTGTCTTGTTCTTGATGGATTCACCAACATTTACTTCATCTCCCTTCCGTCCTCTGCCTCCTCCAGCTCACTAACCCATGCCCAGCCTCACAGTCACACACACTATAGAGTTCATGTTCTTAGACTTGGCAGAGCTTCACACAGCCTTCTGTCGAGTTCAAGGTGATGTGAGGGCCCTCGAGGGACAAACTGAGGATGGATCTTATGCTACCTCTAATTTAGTTTTGTCTACGGCTCTTTGCAGCTGATGTTTGAGGACAGAGAATGGATCCTGTCTTGTTTCTTTATGAAATGATGAAAAGTTTCTGCATGCTGTTTGCTTCAAAACCTATCTCTTTCTGAATTAGAAGAAAAACATCTACAGCAAAGTGCAGTGCAGAAAAAATCAGAAACTCTTAACTTCAGATGATGAATTCTGAAACCTGCATTTATTCCCTACAACCCAGTAAACTATGTGTAGCTGCTGTATATATTTCTGGTTTTAAAGGGTCTGTATCATGCAAAATCATGTTTTTGGAGTTTTCAATCATATGGTGGTGCAATTTTCTCATAAACCCTAAATAAAACTAGTGACATCACTAGTTGAAAGTTGAGTGCTAGAGGTGTCTGCACTACCACTGCAGGCAGAGCGGCTTACCCCTGGTAGGATTTCAAACACACCTTCATCCCTCTCACAAAAAATGGCTGCTTCGGTTTTTTGGCATCTTAAAACACTTTTTTGTTAGATTTTTTACTTTCTCTGCCTGCATGGATTACAGGATTTTATTCTACAACAGCAGCTGGATCAAAGAATAAAGACACCTGATGGACAGAGAAGTAAGTGGCTACATGCTAATGCTAATGTGTGTTAGCCATTTATCAAGCTGCTTATGTGTTGTTATAACAGCCTTGTGTGGTTAATTAATTGATCTGTAGCATCTCAGAATGTTCAGTAGAGAGGTGCAAACAACACCCACAGCTTTTTTATATACTTTGCTGGAAAGATTTGCTTAGTGGATGCAGCTGTGTTGGTCTGGGCTCTATCTAAAGTCCAGAGATTTAGCTAATGAAATACGCTTTATTGACCATGTTTTTAACAAAACAAACAAAAAATCAAATAAACCAAACATCTCCCCCCCCTAATATAACAGAGTTTCATTGTGGTACTCTGTGCTTTTCAAATTATTTGTGAGAATACTGTTTGTCATGAAGCTTAGCACTGTTTGTTTCAGTTTGATCTGCTCCTGGCTCTGGCCATTTCACTTCATTGTCTAACATTAACTACAAGATACAAGTTAAATTTCAGGACAAATTAATACTGTATAACATCAAGTGTAACATTTGATCATAGATATGTCTATCCCAGAAGTTGAAAGCTGTGAAATAGCATAAAATAGTCCATTTACAGTAATTTCTGAACAACCTAATTGTTTACTCAAATAATTTGTGTCTGATATTATTTGTCCAATAATAATTAACTAAATATGCTTTGTTTTTTTGTCAAAAGATGCAACATAGCTGATTAGAATTGATGGGAAAATAGAATGGGGCCAAATAAGAGTTCATATTCGATGGGCAAAGTTAGTACAGACATACAGCAGAGGACTTGCAGAATATATTTTCCTTCCTTCTGACAATTATGAGTTGTCATATGTGTTGGTCTGTCAGATGAAATCCAAATAAAAAGCATTGAAGTTTGTGGTTGGAATGTGACAAAATGGTTAAAATTCAAATGCAAGGTAGGCTACTTTAAAAGGCTGTATATAAAAGTCTATCTATATATAAAAGTTTTTTATATATAGATAAAAAAAAAAGAATCCCAAACCTTCATATGGTAAAATATTGAATGTTAATATCACACACTGTAATGCTCCCTTCTTGGATTGATACCACACTAACTGTGTTGTTTTATTAGCCTAGACAAAGCTTTTTGAAGCTTTCATAATAATCCACCACTGGAGGGCAGCAGCGCACCTCTCGGCCCCAACTCACATGCATAAATGATCCACTGTCTATTTTCTTCATCTTGTATTAGATTAACAACATTTCAGAATGCACGTTTTTTTATTATGATTATAATAAATAGATTAGTCCTAATACATCCTGAATGACAAATTCATTATAAAACATAGTTGTTAGGAAGCGGTGAAACAGTCATAATCGTATTGTTTTTAGGTTTGTTTTCTGTTAGAGGCATTTTTTGTGAGATCATTGTGACTGATTCCCCACATGACACTTCCATGCAGGCAATTCCATGCCCTGCAGCAGTTCACAATGGAGCCTCCTAGAGGAGCATTAGCCGCTGTTGCTCAGGCCTATTTAATATGCTGACTGCCCCATTTTCCACGCAACCGGAGTTGACCAAGAGATAAGGTAAGGCCTTTGGAAACAAGCTAAATGACGAACACTGTAACACAGCTTGCCAGGAAAGCTTCAGTTTCACACTTGGCTTGATAGATAACTGATGTGGAGACTAAGGCGACAAAACAGCTTTGGTCTCTACACACGTCTGTGGTCAAGGATAAGAGACTCAAACAGTTGTCCCGACAGAAAATGTTAGCTGTGAGATGCGTTTGCTTCCAGAGGCCAATGTGTCCTTGGCATCGAACTGACTGCTTCCTGTTAGAAAACATGTAAACTCACCACTTACTTACTCTGGATCCATTTTTATCACCTTCACTTGTGTGGCAGGCAGTGCATCCCCAACTTCCGCTATTGTGTCATCATCTTGGCACAGAGATGTTGGCTGGGCATGCGGGGACGTTGCTTCATCTCACTCAATCCTGTTGTTCTTTTTGTATTTCCCAGTGGATTTCAGGGACACCACCACGAGGATGCAATTCGTCTTTTTGTCACAACAGAGGAGCAAAAACAGCATCTGATTGGTATGAAACAAAACTGATGTGACTCTGAAATATTATTAGTATTATGTGTGCTCTTCTTGTCTATCCTCACTGCTCGTCTGTTCCTCACTAATGGGGACAGCATGAGAAGAGAGCTTGTGCTCCGTCTGGACCTTTCTAATTGCCTCTGCCACAGAGGCCTGATACAGCAACAGCCTGTGTTCCAGAGAGAGAGAGAGGGAGAGAGAGAGGGGCACAATCATCGCTCAGGTGGTGCTTCCATTGGTCCGCTGCACACTTTCAGGCCACACATAGAGAACACCATTCATTATAAGAATCAGAGCAACAAGATCAGGTCGGTCACTGGTTGGAAGGGACATTTAGTGGGGGAGTTGGGGAGGAGAGCATCGGACAGCAGGATGATGCGCTAAGGACCATAGTAGAGGGATGCAGCAGAGAGAGAGAATGTTAATCATTCAGCAGTACCTCCCAAGATTGTAGTTGTCTCAGTGACGGCAAAACATTTGTGCTGAGAGGTTTTTCATTGGGGCAACCATGATTAGTTAATTTGTCAGGATGTCGCAGGGCAAAATTGGCAAAAACAATTTATCAATCGATTTTATGTTTTTTTTTTTCTTTAAGCTATGATTTCTCTTAAAGCTGACACTGTGCCTTTTGCTACTTTGTCTGCTTTCATTTCCCTGACGCACACGTGCAGTTGTGGTATAAATGAGTGGCCAAACAGCAGTAACATAGTGAGCCGACAACGTAGCTCTAAACGCTGAAGAGTTTTATGAAATATTTAAAGAGGCATATGTAATGCAAAATTCACAAGCTAGAACCTGCTTTCCATGCCAGCACAGTGGTGTTACTTGAGCATCTTAAAAGCAAGCCCGTTGTGGCTGACGACAAAGAGGGACAGTAGCCTTTGTAAGCTAATTAGCTTATTAGCCGCTAACATTAGCATCAACAGTAGAGCGATGTCTTCTTTGCCCCCTGACATTTACAGGGCATTCGGGGGCATTCATAGATTGATGAAAATGCCCAGATTCTCTCATGTCACATCCTCTTTGGTGGTGGTTTAATGAAGCTTCTGACTAAAGATGCTGTTGTATTACTTGATAGCTGCAATATTAACTGTAGTAATAGCAATTCCAGTAACCTTAGCACCAGTGATGCCAGGAACGTGTTACTTAGTAGCATGTTACTCCTAATATGACCACTTTTTCAGTAATTACTAATCTCTTTACAGTTTCCAAACCAGTTATCAAATCAAATGTACTTCAAACCGCTGTGCATTACTATTTTTTATAATTTTCTTAAGCAAAAAGATATATTTGGTACATGTGGTCAACGGTGGTGAAAACAATATGAAAACAACCGACAATAGCGGTAAATCTGGTCTTACATACCTTCCATGACACTGCCATCTTTCTTAATCTGAAAATTAAACAGCTGATTATCTTCTGTTTGGTCGCCATGTTTGTTTTGTTTCTACCCTACAAGTCCGGCCTGAGTCTGAGTTCTGTACTCTGCCCCGGGAAAAATGCAATAAAGTGTGACGATAGGGGTGTGGTGCTACACCTCTTTCTTTCCAAATTTCTTGGTACAAACCCCTCAGTCGGTATGCACTCGCATAGCAAGTTTCCACAAAGAAGCATAACGGTGATGCACTTTAGCCAGCAACAGATGCACCTCTGTAAACAAACAGCACAGCCCCAAACAGAAAGCTTCTGCTTGCAGATGTTTTGCCCAACAACTGTTTTAGTTGTGAGCAGCAGCTTGAATGGGTGCTTCTATTGTGAAAACCCCCCTTTTGGGAGCATGTTGGCTTCACGGTGTTACAGAGCAACATGTTGTCTTAGTAACTGTTTATGTACTTCCAGTAGCAGTGGTGGTTGCTCTTAGCTTTTGTCATTGAAAGCCAGCATCCACTACTTTTGGATTATGTTTAGTTTTCTTGAAGATGATTAATTCTTGTGTTTGTGGAGAGAGTAAATAATAACCAGCCTGTATGGACATCAAGTCCACAGGTTTTCAAAAAAAACAACAACAAAACCCTTGCAGAATTTATATTCCATTTATAACTTCCTTGCACTTATCAAGTATTCGATTCTTTGTGTTGAATTGTCACATAATACGCCACAAAAATATGTATCAATGTTTTTTTTCAATGAAGGAAAGCTTGAAAATACTCAACAGGTATGAATACTTTTGCAAGGCACTGTTCTGATTTAATCAACCCAGGAAATTTATGACTGCTTTATTTTAATAATGAAGCACAGAGATGGGATCTTGATAATAAATTAGTTAAAAGACATCTTATCGGTTGCTTCAAATGGTTGTAATCAAATTTCCCGGATTATTGTGATCCAAAACAGTCTGCATAAGATTGACACGAAAAAATTGTAGTCATGTTTTTAGTCACATGTCCCTAGTCTTGATTTGGTTGGAGACACAGTTACAGCTCTGAATCTTTCAACATTGCAGTGATTCTGAACTCACTTCTGTTGTAGACATACAAATGTATGCAGCTCTTGAACATAATCTTCTCACAGTTCTCAGGCCCTCTGGCCAGGTTATGAAATCCACCCAGGGCCAGGTTACAAAATACCTCTGTGGTATCTGCCAGGGAAGGCAGCTTCTTGTTGACAGACGGGCACAGCATTCCTGGACCTTTGCCTTGCCAACGCACTGCCAGGAGCTGAACTGAGGGAACCATGGAGAGGCTGACTGGCATTTCTTAACACCTATGTGCTTCATTTCTGTGGCAACTCTGAAGCACGTACAGCATTAATGACATTCCCTGAATGCTGCACTTTCAATCTGAAATGTACGGCTAGTGATGAGTGCTTCTGGCAGAAATGATTGGGAAGTAAAAGGTGCAGATTCAGGCATGTGTATTCTATTTCTTATCAAAGTGTTGCTAAAAGGCTCATATGTCTCTGGTCACCACTCCCTGTTGATACATTTTGTCATAAAGCATCAGTTAAGTCACTTTATCTCCTGTCAGGCTGCAACAGGATTAAAGTGACCTGCCGAGTTTTAGAGATGTTTTTTCTTTCCAGAGGTTCTCTTTCGTCAGCTGAGGCAGGTTAAGACCCATGTTGGCCTAGGTATGCGATCTATGTCATGCCAAGGAGGAGAAGTCTGACCTCTTCCTGCATGCTGCTTCGTGCTTCCACAGGGATAGTGTTTTATATCTTCAAGATGAGTGAAATACCAACACAGTACGTTTGCCCAGGGCTTTGCTTCTCTGTTGTTTGAACCATTTGCCACCTGCTTTAAGATCCATCTCAGGGCAGGTCAAATGAATAAAACCAGAATGTTGCTACTAATGAGTCAACTACCTATACATGGGAACATAGTACTAAGATGCCAGACTACCTGTATGTTGCATCGTGTTCTAAACACTCCTTTATTAACATCTAGAACCATCCATCTTGACCATCATTTTCATCCATACATATGATCACCCTTAAACTCTTCTCAGAATAGGCTTGGCATATGTTGGGGTTTCGCAGACTGAGTTTGAGTGGTGTGGTTTGGGGGCAGGGAGGATTGGGCATTGGCCAGTTTCACTGCACAGAACAAAAACCAGCAAACGTGAGCGAGTCGCTGACCGCAAAATCTACATTAAAACACAATGTTCCCATTTGATAATTGTTGTCCTCCAGAGATGAGTTCAGGCTTAAAATGAGCTAAAAACAAAGTGCCAATAATGACAGTGGTGTACGACGGAAGCCAGAATGAAAAGGAGATGGCAACGGGACATGGCAGAATGAAAACGGGAGAGAATGAAAAAGAGAGTGGTGAGACAGAGAGGTGGAACTCACTGCTTGGTGTGAATGAGCATGGGAAATGCGTGGGACTTCTGGCACATCACCAATGTGGGGTTTGCTATCTACATTAATAAGAATTTATCTGACAGGTAGTCAATGCTATACTGTAGGACAATACACATCTCAAGCTCACTATCAGAACTTTTTTATTGCCTGCCTTTTCAATCTTATAACAAAAATGTACATGTCGACTGTATGCTGTGATAAAACAGAAGATAAATTCCTTTTTTTTAAACAATCTTGGCCAATAGAACAGATTCTGATGATTCTTATCATATGCTTCTCAAATTTTTTACTTTTGACTTGATACCATAGAGAATAAAAATTTTCTTGCAAAAATTCTAACATATGTCTGGGATACAGTCAGCTTTGACACGTCTGACTAATAGTCCCAAAGTCTCTGAAGACAGTTTGAGTTTTTGCTGTTGTCCATCCATCCATTTTGTTTTACCTAGTAAAGACTGGGCTGTAGGTCCCTTCTGGGAGTCATTACCTCCCCAGAAAGGACCTAAAGTCCTTCCACTCGGTTTTGAATCTGCCCTGGGGACTCCTTATAATGAGACATGCCTTGTGAGCAATGGCCTAATGGTGCATTCACACTGCACAGTTGGTCTGCATCAGGCAACGCATTCAACGGATGAAGTTTGACGTATTTACTTTTTGGCTTCCATAGCCTGCTTCTGAGGAAAAAAACAAAGCATGGGCGGGGCCTCCTCTGTTGCCGCACGTTCTGAACTATGGTGGATCGTGACTAAAGAGTGGCTTGGCTTTATTAGCTAGATAAAGCTGGACAACATTGACATCGGGTGCATCAGCGCCCATCATTCAGATGCGTTCTGAGTTTGGGGAGTTTAACCAGTTGCTCCAGGAGCTGCTTATGGATGAGGTTCGCTTTCAGGGCTATTTCCGTCTGTCCCGCGCCTAATTTTACGACCTCCTCGGCTGAGTTGGAGCTTAAATCTCCTGCCAGGACACCAACTACAGGTTCTCTGTTCCTCTTTAGGAGCACCTGTCCATCTGACTTCGGTAAGTGTTATTTCTGATTTTTGAAATTTGTGTTTAATGAAAATGTTTTCACTGGACCCGCGCTTCATTCAAGATACGTGTACAGTGACATAACTACAAAGAGATGCTCTGATTGGTTGTTGCACTGCGTTAACTGCGTTGGGTCCGTCAAAAGTTAAACTAGCTGAACTTCTGCGTTGCTGCATTACTGCGTTGCCGTATGTAACGCAAGTGAAGTTAACGGAGCCAACGTACACAACGCACCGCAGAGACTTTGACGGACCTCTGACGTACTCTACCATAGGCTTTACATGTAATCTTGCCGCAACTGATGCTGACACATGGGGTTGGTCTGAATGCAGCATAAGAGTTTGTGGAGCTAATCTGCTACGCTGTCCATAACATGGATGAAACTTCCTGATTCTGAAGTTGACAACTGGTCAGAATGTCCTGGTCCAGCAACAACAAAATTGGGACAATTTTCAGAACTCTAATGATCATAGAAATAATCTTTTTTTACTACTAGATTGCCGCATCTGTGGAGCTTTTTAGCAACCTAACTGACTTCTGCCAAAGTATTAGACTAATCTTTTTTCCTGGACTGTTTCTTCCAATGTCCAACTATATAATTAGTCAAAGTCCACTGTCTCCTTCCCAAACCAAACACAGCATGCTCCCTGTGTTAAATTTTCGAGTCACTGCTGGTTTCAGCCCCATCAGACCAGAGAATCTTATTTCACATAGCCTAGGAGTCCTTCATGTGTTTGTTGCCCCACTCTGTGCGGGCTTTCATATGTCTTGCACTGAGGAGCGGCTTCTGTCAGGTCACTCTGCTACATAGCCCAGACTGTTGGAGGGCTGCAGTGACAGTTGACTTGGTGGAACTTTCTTCTATCTCCCTACTGTATCTCTGGAGCTCAGCCACAGTGATCTTTGACTTCTTCTTTACCTCTCTCACTAAGGCTCTTCTCCAACGATTGCTCAGTTTGGCTGGACAGCCAGGTATAGGAAGAGTTCTGGTCGTCCCAAACTTCTTCCATTTCAGGATTATTGAAGCCACTGTGCTCTTAGGACCCTTGACTACTGCGGAAATTATTTAGTAAACTTGGCCAGACCTGTGCCTTTACACAGTTCTGTCTATGAGCTCCTTAGGCTGACCTCATGATTCTCGTTTCCTCTGACATGCACTGTGAGCTGTAAAGTCTTATATAGATAGGTGTATACCTTTCAAAATCAAGTCGAATCAGTTTATGTAAAAACAGCTGGACTCCAAAGAAGGAGCAGAACAATCCAAATCAGTATCAGAAGAAATGGACAGCATGTGAGTTAAATATGATCATCACTGCAAAGGGTCTGGATACTTATTACCTTTTGATATTTCAGTCTTTCTTTTTTTAATAAATATGCAAAATTTTCTACATTTATGTATTTTTCTGTCAAGACAGTGTACTTTAGTGTAAATTAATAAGAAATGAAATTTACTTTTTTATTTTAGCAAATGGCTGCAATGAAACAGAGTGCGGTCTGAATATGTTCCATACTCACTGTAATTCCATCAACAAAATAGCCAATACAATTTTTTTTTGTAAAATAATGAGATTAAATAAATAATTTTTTGTAATTGTGTAAGTCCATGTAAAATTTAAAAACAGTAAACAGCTTATTATAATAGCTAAAACCACAAAGTTATTTCCTTAAAGCTGACATGACATAGTAAAATTATTTAATATTTTTTTTTAACGTGACAAGTAAAAAAAACAAAAACCTGACCATCTACTCATTCTTGCCAGATAGAGGAATGTGTCCCCAGCAATATTTATGATTGACAGTTTTGGTCGCACTACTTTAAAATATAATGCAGATATATGTTGTTGTTTTTTTACAGTAGATCTAATATCTACTTCTGCTCCCCGCACAGTTTTCATTTAATCAATAGCAGAACTAACTTTTGTTTAGTTTGTTTTCAGCTGCTACATTTTTTGCACAGGGTGATAAAGACTCACAGAATGCTGCAAACACTTTTAGGGCATGAGTTAAGCCTTGTGCACATACATTCAAGAGGGTACAGTATTAACAGGTGTCTGATTAGGCTCTTTTTATTGCAGGGTGTTCTAAAAATGCACCTTTTGACATCACTTTTTAAATCACATCATTATCAAAAGAATTTACCTGATTAGTAGCACTAAATTGCATCTGTCCCAACCTATTTTGGATTGTGTCGCACGTCTGAAAGGAAAGGATGTATATTTACAAATAGATTTAGGCTGACCATGTTCAGCATGAACTGTTTTGTGTTCATATTGTTTGCAATGAAAGACAAGTCAAAGCAAATTTAAAAATCACAACTTTTTTTATTTCCATACTTTTCCAAATTTTTCTAAATTTGGGCTTATATAATTTTGTCGACAGCAGCATGGTGCCAAGGACACTTATTGGGTATATTGTACTAGACTAGAACACAGTATTTTTTAAGGATACCATGCCAATCCCACCAGAGAAATTCAAATCACATTTTGAATTTGGGCAAGGGAGCCTTCCCTCCCAATACTTACAAAGTACAACCAGAACCATTAGAGTTTTCTAAGAATAAGAAGATTGCCCTTGCAACATACAAAGCATTCATGTTGAACATGCACATTCTGTGAATATTCTTAAATTATCCTGCTCATAATTCCTGAAAATGTCATTGTAACACTTTTTATTTTAAAAACTTTCCTTTAATAACTTTATTTTTTTAATTTAATCTTTAATGTACATATCGTATTCTTAATTCAGTTTTTTGTTTTCTCTCGTGTGAATCTAATGCTTCTTTATTGCCTGTCACTTTCCTCTCTGTGGGACAGCACTTTTGTATTATTTGTTCAAAAAAAGGTTCAGAAAATGGACTTTCATTGACTGTCTCTGTTTTTCATTTTTGTTCAAGCAGGAGACAGAGCGTATCCAAAGACTGTGATGTGAGCAGCAGACAAACAGTACCAAGCCCAGCGGGATCAACATTGTCGTCTGAGGCATGAACCTGACTTGCAAAGGGAAGAGATGACACACAACGCTGTCTTCGATTAAACCTTCCTTGGGGTGCTGGGAGAGATTGTACACGCTATAACACACAGCTGTGCGACTGGATTTTTGTACGTAAACCTCTTCTATACCCGTCTAACAAAAATATGTAAATTATCCGCTTGCATTGTGATTTGTAATTTCATCTGAGAATACAATGGTTGGTGGAATCTGTAGTGCAACCTAAGAATTTGCCTCTTGAATGATAATGACTCATCACTGAAAAACCTGAAGAGTTCTTAATGTAATTTTGCAAAATTGTATCTGATAAATCAGGGGTCAGAAACCTTTATAAAACAGATTGCAACTTTTGCCCTGGCCGCTCTGAAGTAAAAATAGTCTAGAGCGGCAAACTAGAGGTGGATTGCATAAAAGTGTTAAAGCTGAAAAACTCAAATGTCTTTATAGTTTCAGATTATGCAGCATGCAGACGAAGGTGGTGGTGGTGGTGGTCCACATCATGCTGCCTTATGGCGTCCTCCACGCTACTTTTAAGGAATGTTTCACCTTGAAAGCTTTTCCAGGTCTCTTGTTTTTTGGAGAAAGCAAAAGCCGTAGACTAAATGTGTCACGTAGCTACATACTCTGGGCCTGCCCATCCACTTGAGATGGCCCAGTCCCTGCAGTAGAAAAGCAAACAGGCCAAGTAAGACCAAGTCGTGCAGAGTTGAGCCGGGCTGAGACGTTACGAGTGGTAAAGTGCTATCAGTGGTTACATGTGGACCAAAAAGAACAGCCTGATTTCCTCTGTCCAGATGACCTTCTTCCACATGATATGTCATTTGCAAGGCTAGGGACAAACTGACTTCCTATGGTTTTCTTGCAACAATGGTTTTGTCATTCCCACTCTTGATAAAGGCCACATTTGTGGTATGTATAAGTAATACTTTTCCTGTCAATAGATTCTCCCTCCTGAGCTGCATTTCTCTGTAGCACCTCAAAATTTCACATTTTCATTCATAATACAAAAAAATAACTATTTATTGTCCTTCCCCTTCACAGTCACGTGTTGTGTTGGGCTATCTGATTGTAACAAGCCTAAATGCAAACATCAGGACCCTTTATTTGCCTAAATGATTAATATTTGAGTTAAATTGCTGTACAAGTTTAAAAAGCAGAGGGTCTGATTTCAAATATGTGGTTTAAAACTTTGACAAGAGGCTGACAAAAAAACAGTGCTGCTTAAACTGCACCAGTAGAGGGCAAAAGCTGGTCATAAACCATTGTGTACAGCACATAGCTTGTACGGAGCTCAAGTGAATTTGCACATAGAAACACAAACAAAGGCGAACGTGTGCATCAAGCGCAGATGCACAAAACCACATATATATTATGTCAAGTTATGAAGCAAGCATAGATCTAACCTACCACTAAATAGCCCAGGGACAGTAATACATATATGCTCAGTCAGGATCAACACGACTGAATAAATCCAAACCGGAAAACTCCACACAGACAACATTACTATTTGATTTATAATATGTTCTTCATTCTGGACCGTGTGTGTCTTTTTAATAGCTTTTTTTGTTGTCAAAGTTCTTAATGACTTTGACCGTATGCGGTTTTATATCTGATATATTTAGGTTAATCTCACGTCTGATGTGATGGAGCCTGCAGGAGGTTTGAAAAAACCCAGTCCAGTCAAGATATTCTGCATTAGTACACACTGCGCTGGGCTGTGAAGACAGCTTTCTCTGGAGCAGGACAGTGAAGGGCGGCTGTTAGACGCAGCAGCATGTTATTACACTGTATTTATCGTATGCGGTTTCATCGAGGTAAGCCCTGTTGCTCTGTGCCTGCACAGCTAAGCCTCGGCCAAGTTTTTATTCCTTCCTATATATCTTTGCAGAGATGCAAGCCATAGATGGTTTAGGTCAGCTGTTGTCAAACCCATGCTGAGAGACACAGAGCCACTGAGGGCCATGACGTGTGCTGTTATTGCATGCGTGTGTACTTTTATATGGCTTTAATAACAGCCTGTGAACACAGACAGACTTGTTTATTCTGTTGCATAGTATGCACCGAGGCCTGGTTGGCACCACAAGTACACGTGCCCCACACACCCGCTCAGTCGTACATGGATTAGTAGTGGTAAAAGTGGCTTCGATGGGACAGGTTGTACCAGCCAATAAGGCATGTCTCATCTAGAGTGCCTTGCAGACACATTCATTTTCCTGGATCTCTTCAATTCTTTCACACTGCAACTGAAACCTCCCTCGATTGTAATTATTATTGGGAATTTATATGATAGACCTGCACAACGTAGTACATAACTGAAAAGTGGAAGAAAATGCAAACAAAGGCATCACTGTGTTTACAAATAAAGCTTGAAGGAAAAGAGTTTAGAATGTATTTGCATTCAGGACAACTAAGGCAATACTTTGTCTATCGATATTTGCTGCTTACATTATTACGTATTGTTTTGGAAAATATCTGGACCAGTTTTGCACATTTTTGCAGATTTTTCTTTGTAAATTCATCAAGTCAGAGTAGACAGAACATTTCTGTGAACATTCTTTCTAGTCTTGCCATAGTCTCTGAATGAGATTCACTTCTTTACTTTGATAGGACCATTCTAACATGTTAAAGCATCAATTTCAACTATTCTATTGTAACTTCAGTTATATAATTAGTAGAGCTGGACTGTTGGGAGGGTAACCTCTGTCACAGTCTCAAGTTTTTTGCAAGCTCTCTCAGATTTTCTTTCAGGAACGCCCTAGGCCTAGCTGTGCCCCTTAACAGGAATATTAAGCTACCAATAACAATTTACAACAAATAAGACAGGGAGCACAAAGGATCCAATGACATAATGATTCTTGTTCAAGAGGTTAAATAGCTGAGTCTCCACACCAGTTAGTTGGACCAGTCCCAGCCTGGTCAGCGGCGAGCATGAACTGATGAAGCCTCTTGGATAAGAGGTGAAACGACTTCCAAGACAAATTACCAAGTCCAGTTGCGTTTGATTGAAATTTCCTTGCGATAAGAAAAGAACCCAAAACCCAAATGAAAAGCAAAGAATGCAGAGCAGCTTTTCATGGGGAGAACACAACTATCTGATGAGATATTTACTTGATAGGCGCATGAAATAACCACATCACCTTCGTCATGTTTCTTAACAAACCTGAAGTTGGTTTCAGTTTTCTAGCTCTGTATATTTAGGAATGTGTTTGTTCTATCCATTTTGTTATTTTGTAATCACACTATTTCTATATGTGAGATGCGTATTTTTCATAATTCAAATATATTATTTGTTCTTAGCTCTTTGCTATATCTAATCAGTGGTGGTTAGCATGTTTTGCACCCTGTGTATTGAATTACAGTTCCAAGTAGATATTTTTGGCAATTTTAGCTGACTAAAGTCAGTAATTTTAAGCAACTAAAATTCAACTAAAATTAAACTAAAACCAATGACTAAATCTTGACTAAAACTAAAACCTTATTAAATTTTTTTGTCAAAAATGTCAAAAACATACTGTATGTCTGGTTTTAAAATTACATAAAAACTTTCATTTTATTCTTTATTTCCCATCACCCTTGCAGTAGTGGTTTCAGATCCCCCAACAGAAACACAGAAGTTGTTTTGCACAGATAAACCTTCAGACTTTCCATTTATCAGAGTGCTCCAATGTTGTAGTTTTGAACTGTTCGGTCCACGACAGCCTGAGAGGAAAAAATAAGACAGCCTCAGTCCTTCCCTCTTCTCTGGGTCTGACAGCCTCCATCACTCACTGTGACCTGAGATACACACAACAAATTGCAGGTACAACCTACCATTGGTTTGCACTCCACTCCTTTCCTCTAAAGTTACTACCAGGTGTGTCCTCTCCTCACTGCTGCAAACCAGATCTTGGCTGGAGCTGTGCAGCTAGGAATGAAATTAAGTTACAGCTGTAGAACATCAGCTGCTAAAATGTTGGTTCCCTTAGAATTTCAGCTTACACCCTAAAAATTCACATAAACCGTAGCCGCAAAATACTGTATGAACAATGTGGACTGCAGCTGGTATGGAAAGCCAGACGTGACACAATTTGATTAACAGAAATGTCAAAAAATGGATATGTTTACATGTGAAAAATTAAATAAA